>JAHHFK020003795.1:0-722500 GCA_024533555.2 Aedes koreicus
TTTGACGCACTTATTTGAGGAAGCTTATCCACATGAGGTTATTACTCATTCTTCAAGTGAGTCTTGTGAGAATAATAAAATAGAATTAACTGAAACAATAGTTTAAAATTTTAATCGTATGCGCAGTGCACAAAAAAAATAACGAAGTTTGAAACAAAATTAACGGTTGTCTATACGATATCATATTACGAACTGAAACAAGTTGGTTTGATGAAATCAAAAGTGAGGAAGTTTTCGGTAGCAAATTTAATGTATTTAGATGTGACTGTGACTTGACATTAATCAGAGAAAAAATATGGTGGTGGTGTGCTTATTGCCGTCAATGCAAACCTCCAAGCCGAAATAATCTAGTGAAAAACATCAAGATTTGAAGACGGTGGGTAAAAGTAATGATAATGAGATTCTTTTGGTCCCAATAATTTAAACATCGCGGAATCTAGATTTCAAGTTTTGGAGCCTCAAACCAAGGTTCACATTTATGGAGATTTCAACCAGAAAACAGTTGATTTTATTCACGATAATGATACCGAATTTTTACTGCTTCCAATTGTAGGTGATAATGAAACTTTACAACTTATTTTTGATATAATCAGCCACCTAGGACTTCATCAAATTAATCATGTTTGGAACCAGCTTGACTAGCTAAAAAGATTTTGTTTTTACTAATTGTACTGAAGATTTTAGTATTGATGAAGCTTTAGACCCACTATGGAAGAATGAAAAATTTCATACTGCTATCGAATACTCATTATTCTCAGATTCTCATAGGCAACGTCCAGAGGATACTGATTACGAACTTGTTTACGATTTCAAAAACATAAACTATGTTGAAATTACAGAAAACTAACAAATATAGATTGGCAGAACCTTTTAATAAATGAAAAAGAAATGAACAAGGCTGTAGACATATTTTGTAGCAATCTATATTCAATTATTGACGACTACGTTCCAAAGAAAAAGAAGAGAATACTAACAAGCTATAAACAACCGGTATGGTATACACGTGAAATCAAAAATCTCAAAAACAGGAAACAAAAAGCTCACAAAGCATACAAAAAAATCAAAAGTTTACCAAATTTAGATAAATACATAGATATTTGTAGAGCACTTGATGCAGAAATATCATCAGCATATGAAAGGTACAATACAAGAGTAGAAAATAATATAAAATCCGATCCAAAGGCGTTCTTTAACTTCACGAAGGAAATAATGAAAACGTTTAACTTTCCATCGCGTATGCAGTTTGAAGAATTTGATGGTTCTGGTAGCGGAGATATTTGTAATCAGTTTGCACACTTTTTCCAAAATATCTATAAGAAATCCAACGATATAAGGTCAAGAACCTTAACTATTTTTCCTATCAACCTGAACATCCAAATGACGTATCAGTTGAAAACATATCTGTTCAAGAGATTTTAATGGCACTAAAAGGTCCTAATGCTGATCTGATGGAATAGGAAAGGGAAATGACCTTTTTTGGGGAATTTTGGAAAAGTGGGGGATGGGGGGGGGGGGGGGGGTGTGGGGGTTTTTGGTGGGGTTGGATTTTAAAAATAAATTTATTTTTTTTAAAATTAAAAAAAGGGGGGGGAGGGGGGTTGGGGGGTTTGAGGGGGGAAAAGGTGTTACCCTGGTCCTGATGGAATACCTCCAGTACTATTGAAAGAACTAGCAACTTCTTTTGTAAAACCCCTGTTTTGGCTCTTTAATCTATCACTTCAATCAGGAGACTTTCCACTATTCTGGAAAAAATCATTTTTAATACCAGTATTTAAATCTGGCAAACGATCAGACATTAAAAATTATAGAGGAATCGCAATCATTTCAAGTATTCCTAAAACGTTTGAAGCGATTGTAAATCAAAAATTATTCAACCAGGTAAAAAATCGGATTTCAAATAATCAACATGGTTTTTTCAAAGGCAGATCAACATCTACTAATCTATTGGAATTTGTAGAATTTTCTTTAGGTGCAATGGATAGAGGAAATTTTGTGGAAGCTTTATATACTGACTTCAGCAAAGCGTTTGATAGAGTTGACATTCCATTGCTACTTTTCAAACTTAAGCGAGTGGGTTTAACCAGGACACTATTAAAATGGATCGAATCTTATTTGACAGATAGAACACAGGTGGTACGTTTCAAAGGAAAGATCTCTAGAGCAGTTAATGTCACCTCAGGAGTTCCACAGGGATCTCATTTAGGTCCTCTTTTATTTATTCTTTTTGTTGATGATGTTAATCTTGTGTTAAATCATCTTAACGTTATTATCTATGCTGATGATATGAAACTGTATATGGAAATCTGTAGTAAGTTAGATTTGCAACATTTTCAGAGCGAAATTGATGTCTTCTACGAATGGTGTGTTAAAAGTCTGCTTGATATTAATATTAAAAAGTGTAACATCATATCATATTCAAGAAAACTTACTCATCATGATTTCACGTGTACTCTAGGAAATCAGTTAATTGAAAGATGCAACAAAATTAGAGACTTAGGAGTGATTCTTGATTCTAAATTGACCTTTGTAGATCATTTTAATGCAACAATTCTCAAAGCAAATAATATGTTAGGATTCATCAAAAGGTTCAGTTATCATTTTAAGGATCCATATACTATCAAAACACTTTATGTAACGTACGTAAGATCCATTCTCGAATATTGCTCTGTTGTTTGGGCTCCATACCAAGAAACATACATTAGTCGTATAGAATCTGTACAAAAACAATTTTTGTTATTTGCTCTTAGAAAACTAGGCTGGAATTCATTTCCTATTCCTTCGTATGAGTCTCGTTGCATGTTAATTGATATTGAATCACTGAAGAAAAGACGAGAAATTTCTATGATCTCTTTTGTTAATAATGTTATCTCGCAGCGTATAAATTCGGCAAACCTTTTAGAAAGTTTGAACTTTTATGCACCATCACGCATTTTAAGAATTAGAAATTTATTTCATGTAAGGCCTCAGAGAACAATTTATGCTAAGAATAGACCAATGAACAGAATGATGAACATCTATAATGAATATTGTGAATTAATTGATTTTACTATGCCTAAGGCGGCAATAAGAAAAATTTTGACTGCAAGAGTTGTACCCCGTAGATACTAACTTTAAATAAATGTAAATGTAAATGAATAAATGTAAATGTATATGTAGTCTACAATGATGATTGACGAAATAAATAAATAAATAAATAAAAAAATGTCAACAAAGGACCAATTTTCTAAGATCAATTTCCGGGACATGGTGGGGTGCTCACCCGGAAGACCTCATTAAACTCTGTAAAACAACTATTCTCTCAGTTCTCGAATATGGCTCTTTTTGCTTCCTCTCGGCAAGAAACAGCCATCTCATTAAATTGGAACGCATTCTATATCGTTTTTTACGTATTGCACTTGGCTGTATGCATTCAACGCAAAATATGAGCCTCGAGGTTCTGGCAGGAGTAAAGCCCTTACAGAATCGCTTCTGGGAGCTCTCATCTAGAATACTGATCAATTGTGGAATCAGTAACAACCTTGTGATTGAAAACTTCGAAGAAATGCTCGAATTGAGTGCCCAGTCTAGATTCTTTCGACTCTACACACTCAGAAAATTTTACAGTATTCGGTAATTTTTTACCGAACTTTCAACAGCTGAACGTACGGTAATCCAATTTAACGGATTTCGGTAAGATTTGACAAGTTCCTGTAATTTTTTTACCGGAATACTGTAAAATTTTACCGAAATCCGGTAAATCGGATTACCGAATGTTCAGCTGTTGAAAGTTCGGTAAAAAATTATCGAATACTGTAAAATTTTCTAAGTGTGTATATTAACTATATGTCATCTGATATTAGTCTTCCATGCTATAATTCTCCTAGTGTTCGCTTCCCTTATCACAGTTCCTCCATTGACTATGATCTCTCCATGAAACGGGCTCTTCAAGGAATTCCAGATCAACTTCGACTTATTTTAATTCGCCATATTTTTATTAAAAAGTACCAACATGTCAATTGCAATAGAATAATTTTCACTGATGGGTCACGCATTGAGGGATCCACTGGTTTCGGTGTTTATAATGAATACTCATCTGCCTTCCGGAAACTTCAGGAACCTTGCTCCGTATATGTTGCTGAGCTGGCAGCAATCAATTTCGCATTGGGGATAATTTCCGACATGCCCATAGACCATTATTTCATCTTCTCGGATAGTCTCAGTTCTATTGAGGCCCTCCGGTCGATGAAAACTGTGAGGCACTCATCTTACTTTCTTTCAAAAATAATGTTTCCCATTAGTAAGTCAGAGTTCTCTTCAAAGTTGGCAAAACGTTTAAACGAGTTATTCTCTTGGGCGGTGGTTACATTCCATTATTCCAAATGTTTCGTCGAGATCGTGGTTCAAAGGTCTGGATGTAAGTCGCGGTTTCATTCGTGTGATGTCCAGACTTATGTCCAACCCCTACTCGCTAGACGCACATCTCTACAGAATTAACCTCGTCGATAGCAACATATGTAGGTGCGGAACCGGTTATAATGACATCGATCACGCAGTTTGGCATTGCCCGGACAATGATGCCTCCATAGCACGACTATTGGATATCCTAGTGGCCCGAGGTAGACAACCCTCCCGCGAGGTAAGAGATGTTTTTGGAATGCGTGATCTTCCCTACATGCAAGCGATTTACGAATTCCTTTGTTTGTCTGATCTAAGAGTGTAATGTCATCACCCCCTCCCATCCAGTCTAGTAAAATCCCTGCCATTGTGTCCCAGTTATACTATCGTTTTGTTTCCGTGCTACTTGTACCTGCCCAGCAAGCTGTGGTCACCCATCTCCGGCTTAGTTCCTGAAAGAGACTACAGCTACCTTCAATAAGCTACCTGCCTAGCCCCTTCCAAACGATAATGTGTCACACCTCGAGCTAGCCACGAGTAATTGGCACCCCATTCTACTAAAATTGAAAAATTATACATTGTTAATAACAATATTGAATATCGGCTCCGTAAAGTGTTACACACGCCTGAGCCTAACAAATAAAGGAACTGATTAAAATAATATTGACAGAAAAATTTACAAAATTATACACTATTTACAAAACCAAACTGTATCGACCCGAAGGTTCGTTACAGTACAATGGTGGTTATTTCAAGTGCTCACGACCACATTGGGCACACTTGGACATGTTCCAAGTACCCCCGGAGGATGCCGAGCAGTCAACACGGAAGAAGTTTGTAAGTCGCAGACGAAATAGGCCTATCTGTCAAAGATTAAGCTTTTTCTAGTGAAATTTTAAGGAATTGGCTCACGTTTCCTAGGAAAAGCTTGAAATATTGTTTGAGTTTTTATTTAACGAGAAGTAATCAAGTGAAGTGTGAGTTTGAATTTTGTTAGTATTCCATTGACAATTGTTCTACTGATGCGCTCTTAAAAGTGTTTTTTTTAAAAGTGTTGTTTGAAAAAAAAAAAGTTCAGTGAACCAACACTTGTTTTTCCTTCTGCCTAGCGCTAATGAAACCATTCACCCTCGGAAACATCTTCTGCTCACTTGAGGCAACAAAGAACTTAATAATCACAATTATCAACTTTCATCATCATAACTGGAAGGTTTCCATTTCCTCGAAGCAAAATAGCACTCAATTCTCATTCGCTCCCATCCGACAAACGGTCTCCATCTGTCCACTCGCTTGTCATTACAGGCCGGGAGCCTTTCTGCCTCCGGGCCGACAAATGGTCCGTTGTTGATACACTTTCCACGACGAGGGCCGTCCACTCGCCTTATCAGCACTCGCCAGAATCCACCCACTTCGGAAAAAATAAAATAAGAAAAACAACCCGTTCAAGCACCGAAATGGACATGTCTATTAAAGTGGATGGATCTGCTGCCTGCTGCTTGCTGGCTTTTCACTCTGCTCCGTTGTTAATGGAAACCGAACGTTGGAAGATGGCCACGGACAGGGCTGCGATGGATTGGGAGAAAGCTTGACCTCTAAGCTTCTTATAAACGAAAAAAAAAAACGCATGAACGCAAGATAACGACCATCATCCTCGGCCCACCACAAAACATCTCCTGCAAAATGTGTGACGCAGAGAAAGGTGCCGGAAGTAGAGAAAGGACGATCCCATAAAGGATGATTTCGGCTTGGATGGATGTTAAGTACTTTCCCTAGTTTTTGATGTAATCCCATTTCGGTGTGCACTTCGGTTTATGGTTATTGCATGTGCGAAAGTTTAGGAACAAGATTAGGCGAACTTGAAAAGCTCTTGGAGATGTATATTAAAACATGCTTAGCGGATTTGTCGAGTACATACATATACGGTTTATCTAGCGATCAATGGAGTGCTTTTCGAATTTAAGACCCAACCGCGTCAGGCATAGGCCCAGGTCACGCTGAATCTTGATGGTGGTGGTTGTCATGTAGTTGAAGCTTTTCCTCATCTCCGACGGAGCCCGGTAGAGTTTAAGGGATGGGGATTCTTCTTCCTCCTGTATGAGTGCGTGCAGGTGCTCTTCACTTTCGGTGAAATCTTGTCGGTTTGAGAAGAAGATGGTTTCCACCAACGAGTCCATGCTGCAGCGGGTCAGATTGGGTTCAGCTCCTTCCGGATGTAGCTTTTGCAGGTGGTTGAGGTAGTCCAGCGTGTCTTGAAGATCCTGCTCCAAATCGGCACATAGATCCAGTGCTTGGTCTAGATGTTCTACTTCTTCCATGCTCGATTGCAATGTGACGTTAAGTGTCTCTGAGTGTCATTTGCATTCCAAAATACAAATGCTTGCTTGGATATTTAAAAAAATGGATACAAAATCTTGTAAATTGTATTGAAGGTGGAGGTTATTAACAGATCCTGGCCTTGATAAGGTTCAGTTGGACGTAACAGAGACAAAACTGTCTTGATCTAAATTATATGAATATTGGTTCAGAGTTGCCGTCAAGCAATTCATCAATCGTGAAATTTCACTTGTGTCATCAATTGGTGAGCCAATTGTAATCATTCGAAAAATTCTCGCGAGGTTTTTAAAACAAGATGGCTTTTCCCGAATCTCCGGAGACAGTATCATGAAAAACACCAATAGTTTTTTTTCTCAATTCAACCAAATTGGAAGATTAGAAGTCAATGGCTGGAGGCTCGAGATGGAATTTAGTCGATAGGGGACTTGAAGGCATAGAGCTCAAGAATCAGAATTCTGTTTTTTTTTTCTCTGGTCTGAGTCCGACACTCTGGCCCCCAGTGGACGAATTCGATAGCTAGCCTACAATCGAACGGGAGGCCGGGCTAGTACATAAAATAGATTTACGAACTCGGTAATAAAAAAAAAAAAAAAAAAGAAATTTTTTTTTTTATTTTAAAAGGGGAGGGGGACTTATATTATTTTATTCACTTTGTTTTATCGATAGGGAAGCGGAACCTATGTTCACCATAGTACATATATTCATCACATTCTGCAGTCATCCAACTTCAAACGTAAAAAGATGTTTAATTTCTCCAATAAACGGACGCAGTAACCACAAATATATAATCCTGGCAAATAAAATTTGGTCTTGAATATAATTAAAAGCTACAAAAACGTTTCGGAGACTTAAATTTCGTAAAAATAATGAGCAGTCAGATTTTCAACACAATTTATTACCTTTGCACTACAAATTCGTCGTATTGATCTAACCGTACTAGGGAATATACCCGAGCCAGACTCCAAGTTTTCTCTTTAATTGCACTTTATCCTCACACATTTTCGTTGCGTAATTGCACAAACCATAAAAATCACACTTCACTTATTACACTAGCCACACGAGAATCTACGAATACGTGATAAAATACGAGAAAACTATGGGATTAATTTTCACAATAATTTAAATACGCTTGCACCTATTCTGAACCGTGTTTACAATCGACGTAATCGCTTGATGATGCCAAACTATTTTATTATGACTCTTATTCGAATGAAATGGGTTTGGCAGTACATCAATATCACATGTTTTGTGGGAGTGCTACAAATCGCCCAAAGTTAAACTATTTTATTTTCCCATAGATTAAATAAATAATAACATGCTTCTAATTGTAGATTTTTTCAATATTTACCGAGAAATAAAATCCCACATTTAATAATATTTTTCCATCTCTGTTGAATTTGGCGGCACTGCTCACATACTGTACAGCATACTCATCAACACGCACACTAGTTCAATTCATAGAGCATTCTATGCCCAACGTTATGGTGAGTCTTGTTGTCAATATTCTCATGGAAGAATAACAAACAAACCCGTTCATTTTGTCTTGGTTATATGCAGGCTATCCAACACAATTAAAGTGCTGTCAAATGATCTACTTCATGCGAGAAATTGAATTTTGGGTGTAGTAGTGGAGAGGGTTAACTTGTTTATATTTTTTCATGATTAAAATCAGTACGATTAACATATGTACACAGATGGGATTAATGTTTTTCGTGATATTATTAAAATAGGTACATAGCAGTGGCAACTTTTCCGTATTAAATTGGAAGAAAATTATCAGAATCGAATGTTTTGTGCGTTGTTAAACGATTTACGGTAAGTGGACGAATAAATTGTGAATAACTTGTGAACTTAGTGTTCGGTATTCAGTGCATATTCACCGATTTCCACTGGAGGTCTGCTTATTGAGCTCAAGATAGGTACCGCTTCCCTACTTGAAATAAAACGATATACACGTGACAGGATTAGTTAGTAATGTTTGTTGTAGTTATTTAACGTAAGCAAACATTTTTAGAAAACGAAACCGATCCTTCAACTGCCCAATTGTTTGATTCATCATAGGATGAATAAAGGAACAATGAGATTAATATGGGGGCAATAACCCTATATAGATCTATCGTAAGTTGGCTACGAAGAATAACAAATTAATGATAACTTACAACTTTCGATGCAAAAAGGTTTTGATTAGCAACTTTTAACAATTCTAGGTAGGAACAAACTAAGGTTTTGAATTGCACGCTCGGTACGTTCTCTGTTCCTTTTATGTGAAATGATGACTCACCGCCCGATGAAGTTCCCTGCGGTTGGTGGTCATCGACACAGTTGACAGCTGCCGTTGTTGCCGGTACTGAAACATGATTCGCTGAGCAGCAGGGTTCCCAGGTTGCAGCAAATGCCATTCGTTCGGAAACATAACGGTTTGGAGCTGTTCTGGCCTGACCTGGCATCTTGCCATTATGAAAAGCTGGCTCAGAATTGGTACATTGATAGTAATGTAAATATTGTCCCGAAGGAGTGCAATCCACAGAATTCACCAGAACTCCGTCCGTTCGAAATGTTTTGGATTTTGGTTAGTTTTTTTTTTTAAATTAGTGTTGGATGACTCTTTACAAAAACTCCTGGAAGATGTCAAATGAAAGGTACATTACAACAAATCCAATTGATTAAACAAAATATGTTGTGTATTTGTAATATGATGAACTATCAATAAATGTTTAACTGTTGATTTTCACACATGTTATTTCAATAACACTACTTTTCTGCTGACTACTGTTTGCTGTGCACATTCCTTATGTTGAATGTTATGAATATTATTATATACAATTTGTACTGTCACTTGATGCCCTTATATGGCATGTTTGGGTTGTTGTGTTATAATTTGACTTAAACAATAAACCCACAGATTCTCTGACGACCGTTTTCCCTGTGACGTGAACAATTAACTTTGGTGTAATAATAAACGAGACGGTTCTTTAAGAGAGGTTTTCATTTTTAAGTCGTGTAAGTTTGAAAACACATGTGATTTTGAAATTTTTCACCTGCTCTTTTTTGTGCTAAGAAATAGACTTAACAAAATATATTTTTTTTTTTTATTAAGATCATTTATTTGTACAGGCTCAATCAAATTAACTTTACAGACCCAAAATTTCATTTTTGTATACATCAATTATCTTAAAACTAACGTTAAGGGGACAGAACCGGTTACTCGCGGCCGTCTCGAGGTTAATAGGAATAACAATATAAAGGATGGGAAGATGGGCGGGAATTTGAAGTATGTTTAACATAACACTTTTATTTTAAATTCTAAATTGTCAAAAAACTTAAAAATATACAACTTTTGGCTTCTTTTCACTTTGACTTGATCATTTTTGAGAAAGAAAAAAAAACACACATACAAACACAGATAAAAAAAAAACTTAAAGTAAGCATACAGGTTAAACTAACTACAATATAAGGCTAATGTTAGTCAAAAACACATAAATTAGTTTCATAAACTCCAGGTCACGCAGATCCAAAATATCTCAAACTGGTACATTGGGTTGTCTACCTCGAGCCCGAAGGGAATCATAAAGCTCATATCTGACTCCACGATGTTCAGCACAAGACCAAATAACGTGATCTGCGTCCTGATAGCCTTGTCCACACTCGCAGAGATTGCTGTCGCTCAGCCCAACCCGGTATAAATGAGCGTTCAAAGAATAATGATTGGACATGAGGCGAGACATGACACGAATGAAGTCTCGACCCACATCCATCCCCCTAAACCAAGATTTCTTCGACACCTTTGGGATGATAGAATGTTGCCATCGCCCCAAATCTCCTTTACTCCATTTATACTGCCAGCTGACGAGTGACTGTTGACGAAAAATAGTAAAAAAATCATTGAAAGCGATTTGTCGATCATAAATATCGCCTTCTATAGCGCCCACCTTTGCAAGCGAGCCCGCTTTCTCATTGCCCAGAATTGAACAATGAGAAGGGACCCATGCAAAGGTGATGATAAAATAACGCGAAGATAAAGCACTTAGAAGCTCCTGTATTTTCATGAGAAAATACCGAGGAGTGCTTTTACCGGCCTCAAGGAGCAAATAGCCTCTAAAGAACTGAGACTATCCGTGAAAATGAAGTACTGATCCGGTGTAAGTGAGGCAACAATTTCTAGCGTAAAGTGTATTGACGCTAATTCAGCGACATATACGGAACAAGGAGCTTGAAGTTTACGATTGGCGCTATAAATTTAATTTTATATACCAAAGCCTGCTGACTCCTCTATCAAAGATCCGTCAGTGAAGAACGATTTAGTGGAATCAACTTGGCCAAACTTTGCAGAAAATATCACAGGAGCAATCATAGGACGATGATGCTCTGGAATTCCACGAAGCTCTTGCTTCATGGATAAATCAAAATGAACCGAACTGCCGAATTCGGAGAAGCAAACACGATTGGGGATATTCGACGAAGGGCTGACATCCTGTGTTATGTACAAATGGTACAAAGTCATGAAGCGAGTTTGAGTATTCAACTCAAGGAGCTTCTCAAAATTTTCGATCACCTGGGGGTTCATAACTTCACACCTGGTGAGGAGCCGGAGAGACAGTTCTGTAAACTGATCCGAGAGTGGCAACATGCCAGCCAGCACTTCAAGACTCATTGTATGAGTCGAGTGCATGCAACCTAACGCGATACGAAGACACCGATACTGAATACGTTCCAGTTTGATGATATGCGACCGAGCCGCCGACTGAAAACAAAAACTACCGTATTCCATAACCGACAAAATCGTTGTCCGGTACAATGTTAGAAGATCTTGTGGATGTGCTCCCCACCAGGTCCCGGTAATTGTGCAGAGAAAGTTTATCCTTTGCTGGCACTTTCGCTTCAGATACTCAATGTGGGATCTCCAGGTGTATTTTGAATCGAACCAGACCCCAAGATATTTAAAGGACATAGAATGAGTTATCGGTGTACCCCAAATTTGAAGCTTCGGTTGTGCAGGGTTATGCTTCCTAGAAAAAACTACCAACTCAGTTTTCTCCGTAGAGAATTCGATACCTAGCTCTAGAGCCCAAGTAGACAAATTGTCTAAGGTATCCTGTAAGGGTCCTTGCAGATCGACCCCATTGGGTCCCGTGACAGACACTACGCCGTCATCTGCAAGTTGTCTCAACGTACAGTTGTCACCTAGACAACTGTCAATGTCTTTGACATAAAAATTATACAAAAGGGGGCTTAAACATGATCCCTGGGGGAGACCCATGTAGCTAAATCGTGAAGCTGGAGAGGTTCCATGAGAGAAGCTCATATTTTTCTCAGACAGCAAATTGTACAAAATATTATTCATTAATGGTGAAAAGCCACAAGCGTGGAGTTTATCTGAAAGAACTTCAACAGATACCAAATCAAAAGCCTCCTTGATATCCAAGAATAGCTTTTTTAGCAAAAGCTAACTGAATCTCTGTGGAAAGCAACGCGAGACAGTCGTTCGTTCCCTTACCCCTACGGAAACCATATTGAGTATCTGAAAGCAGGTTGTTCGTCTCAACCCATTTGTCCAGACGGAAGAGGATCATTTTCTCCAACAACTTTCGAATGCAGGATAACATCGCGATGGGTCGATAGGAGTTGTGGTCGGACGCGGGTTTGCCAGGTTTTTGAATGGCGATAACTCTCACCCGCCTCCAACCATCCGGTACAATGTTGAGCTCCAAAAACTGATTAAACAAGTTCAACATGCGCCTCTTCGCGACGTCTGGAAGGTTCTTAAGCAAGTTGAACTTGATTCTATCAGCTCCTGGAGCCGTATTGCCACACGAAAGGAGCGCGAGAGAGAGTTCTACCATTGAAAAAGGTTGGCTGATCTCATCTATCGGATTCTCGGTTTCGCGAGGAATGATCCGTGCCGGCACAGAATCTGGACAAACTTTTCGCGCGAACTTGAGGATCCATTGGTCCAAGTACTCTTCGCTCTCGTTGTTCGTAGTTCGGTTACGCAATCTTCGCGCCGTGTTCCAAAGAGTACTCATCGACGTTTCGCGCGTTAGCCCGTTCACGAATTGTCGCCAGTAACCGCGCTTCTTGACCTTGATGAGGCTCTTAAGTTCACGTTCGAGAGCCGTGTATACTTCGAAGTGCTCAGGTGTTCCACGTCTACGAAAAACTTAAAACGCGTCGGACTTTTTACGGTAAACCTCGGTGCATTGCTTATCCCACCATGGAGAAGGAGGTTTCCTGCGAAATGACGTCCCGGGAACTGGTCGAGTTTGAGCTTGAAGCGCGCTGTCCAAGATTAGGTTGGAGAGGAAGTTATATTCCTCCAGCCCTTCTACCGTCGTTACGGCTTCATCTATAGTTATTCTGAACTTTGTCCAATCAATATTTCGAGTTAGATCATACGCGACGTTGATGGATTCCAACGGATCCAACCTCGGTGGCAACCGAAATTTTAATAGGCAAATGATCACTACCGTGGGGATCTTGAATCACATTCCATGTGCAATCCAACGATAATGAATTCGAGCAAAGTGTGAGGTCTAATCTACTGCATAGTGAGGATGGACCAGCCAAACGTGTTACATCTCCATTGTTAATTGAACTGTCATATTAAAGTTGTCATATATCAAGGAAGACCGGTTGTCATCGTACAGTTCTCCCCAGCCTGTACCGTGAGAGTTAAAATCTCCCATGATCAACCGTGGAGTAGGAAGGACCGAACAAATATCTGAAAGTTGTTTTCGGTTAATTGAGGCTCTAGGAGGAATATATACAGAAGCAATACAAAGGCTTTTATTTTTAATAACAGCCTGACATGCGACAACTTCAATACCTGGAATTGGAGGAAAATTCACTCTATAGAAGGAGTAGCACTTTTTGATCCCCAGAAGTACTCCTCCTCCACGTGAATCCTCACGATCAAGACGAATAATATTGAAATCATGAAACGGAAGATCGATTTCGGAAGAGAGCCATGTTTCACAAAGAGCGAAAGCATCACAACCGGTATTGTGAGCCAAAAATTTGAAAGATTCCAATTTAGGAACAAAACTTCGACAATTCCACTGCAGAACAGTGATCAAATCCCCGACCTCATTTGGAAAATTATCCATCGAAAGAGATGATAGCTGCAAGGAGGGGCCACTTAATTGTCAATTGCTTCAAAAAAGTCTTCACTGTGGGAAAACAAAATAATTTTAGCTGCGTAAACAATTTTTAGCTGAACTGGAATGTGGCAATGGGAACAGCGCAAGTGCAAAGGCTGAACCGTATTAAAAAAAATAATCAAGCAATGGAGCGAACGCAGACTGACACATTGGTCTTACAAAAACCATAATAAGGTAAGGGGATGTAATGTTAGCCTAGATCCTTCATTCGGCCTATGTACCAAATATGGGTCATTCCATATCAAGTGTCCGGAGAAATGCATCGACCCTCGTCGATTCGAGCCAAAATTGGCTGCTATACTTGTTCTAAGCTATTAATAAAAAATCCAAAGTTTAAGACCAATCGATGAGCCCCTCGGCCCATGGACTGCCCCCATTTTTGAGATTTTTGAAAAGTCTATATTTTGTTTTTTAGATATCTCGATGAACAAAAACGCTACAAACAATTTCAGATACTTTTCTTAAATAAAATTAAATATGCTATCAAATGAAGATTTTTAATAATTTTTACAGTGTTGCCAACATCGTTTATTTCTTGTTACCGTTATATGAATCAATATATTCTACGGCCACCAGTTAAGAATGTTTTATGGACGAAATAAATGATAAATAAATAAATAAATCCTTTATCTTTATTCATTACAGATCTGTAGCTTATTTGTCTCGTTATGGAAATTTAGCAGTGAATGTTATGATGAGATTGAATGATGAGATTTAATGGAAAAATATTGAAGTTACTATTTTCAAGCCATTGTAAAGCATAGCATAGCATAGCATGTTCTGACCATACATAATCCTGCGTTGGCTGTTGTAAAGACGATGGAAGCGCCTGAAGTGCTGCCTTGGGCGTGACAGGCTCTTCATCCATCGAGCTCTTTGCAAAACACCTGGCCAAGTCCTTATGATCAGTAAGGGATGGGGGGGAAGTGTTGATTAGATGTCTACTTAAGAAGATGCTGAGAACTCATGTTACCTTCATAGACATCTGGAGCTGGAAATAGGATGGGATTGTGCGGGGTGCTTCCCTTGGCGAGAGAGCATATGTATATTATCGCAAGACCATCAAGCCAGCTAGCTACCCCAAAATAGATGAAAAAAGACAACAACACATTTCTGTAAGCCAGGATAATCTCCGTGCTCAATCAGAGAAATTTTTCAATGACTTGGTTAGTGTGGGTATGTTCGGAAGACGTGACTATATCGGCAAGTTCATAAAAAAGATATTATATTCGTCTTCTGAAAAATATGGGAGAGAAATTATCAAGCAACATGGCAATTATTAACGAGTGCGTCAATGTTTTTGCTACAGAAATGCGTTCCAAAGCTTTGCTTCCAAGTCAAATCTTAAACGCTGACGAAAGCGGCCTGTATTTCACATGCACGCCGACCAACACATACGTTGAAAAAAAAAATCGGCTACTGCGCTCGGAAAGAAAGTAATCAAAGAACGTCTTACTTTCTTGCCATGCGCAAACATGGACGGTTTATTAAAGTTACCTCTTACCGTTGCCTGACCGTTGAAAAATTTGAAAGAGTTGCCTGTTTAATACGTCACATCAAAGCATGCAAGGATTACGTGCGTTCTGTTCAAAACCTGGTTTTTCAAACATGTTGTGCCACAAGTCCGAAAGTTTTTGACAGAAACTGATCTCCCTTTGCGAGCAGTTATTGTGAATTTTGTTAATTGAAGACTGATGACGGTGCTATCTGGACATTGTTTATGCCACCCAACATCACAGCTATAGTTCAACCATTGGATCAAAACGTGATCCATATGATTTGGTCACGCTACAGACAGATCATTATACGAGAGGTTCTTGGAAGATGAGGAGAGTTTCACAAAAAAGTTGAAAAGAATCAATCGCCAAAATTATGGCGTCAGGCGTCATCGATGATGAGAATGCTGAATATTAAGTTCTGAAAGATTATAGTGGACAACAATGGTGGAACAAGTACGCAATCCTGCAGCTGACGACGAGATGACGTATAACACTATATATTCCAGCCTTCCAGACGATGACAGCATGCATGTTTCAGAATCGTTTGATTCTGGGCTGGAACACAAACGTTTGTATTCAGGGTCCAATCCCAAGGCTGTAGAGCCTTCTCTTGCGTGAGAGCTTGTCTATCGGTTGGGACATGAGCACTAACTCTTGTCCTAGCCTTTAATGGCTTCTGGTTATAGCGCCATTACTCGCTTTCTGCAAAGAGAAGAAGGACGCAAGAAGAAATCAAACCCCCCCCCCCCCCCCCCCCCACACACACACACATACACACATTCTCATACAAACTACATACTACAAATGTAGACTCAAATATCCGTTACCACGGTAATGCGAGGGTGCCTGACAATAACGAGCGTTTTCAAAATAAAAAAATGAAAGGGCCTAAACCGTATCAATACATGCGGCCTTTCAATTCTGTATACATCTGGTCTGGATCGTCCATGAACATTTTTGAATATTATACTTTGCTGAATTTTACTCTATCTCGTTCTCATTCAACAAGAGCGACCATCTCAAAGTCATCCCACGAAGAAACATTGCTGTGCAACAAAATGCAACATTCTCCCTCTTCGTGTTTTGTTCTTTGCATTTTTGTTTTTGTTAATTTTTTCTTCATCCACTTAATCAACGCAAGCACCGCTATATTCGTCTCGATCGGCAACAATTCAGCCGTAGTTCTCATTAACATACAGCAGTTTTCGAGTCGCGAAAACTGTTGCCTCAACATATTTTTTCACACACTATCGCCCCAGTACAGAAGACAACCACCTTCTAAGTTCACTTTGTTTTCGTACACTCACTTTTCGTGTCGGTGCTTTTTCCCCATTTGAACGTTTTCAAGCACAACACAGATCGCTTAGCATTTAAAACTGTATTAATTAGGTGGTATAATTAAATGAAAATTAATTTTTAAATTTATTGGACACGAGCAGAAAATATGACAAGAAAAACACGTCCGCTCGGGGTCATGGCACACTATCGTTTTTTTCTGTTAGGGACATGTACCCAATCTATGTACCCAAATATGGCCTGTTGGATTAACAACGTAGTAAAAATGTTGTTATTGGTAAAATTTTCAATGCTAATGTGTGAGTTTGCGTTTGTTTGGCTCAACCAAAGCAACAAAATTTGTGTAGAGTAAATTATTATGTTTTCATTATCGATTGACCGGTAAATCATATGTGAAAATCACTGAAATATTTCAAAGTCATTTTAGCTTTGTTTGTGAAACTATGTGTTGGGTAGAGTGAATACAGCTGGAAATGCCTCTAATCAGAAAATCAGAGAAAAAACCGTATGAATACAGTATTTAATAGTAAATCTCTAGAATGAGACGCAGTAACATCCATGAAAAGACCAAATTTGGTGACTATGGACCGACATTACATCCATATCCCTCGAATGTTTCTGACTTCATAAAATGAGTTGTGTAACTTTTTGTGAAACATACTACCATACGTCTTATTAAACGTATCGAAGCAAGTGTAAATCTACTTTATTATCGCTCACAGCTACCATACTTCATCAGTAATGATAAAACATGTAATCTATCGTTGCATATTAGGCTGAGTTGAGGGACATATACCCTACCTATCGCCTCCGTTTTTTTTTCGTGTTCTACCTTTAAGCGCTATCTAATGAAAAGTTCGAAATTTACGTCAGTTCACCCATAGCTCTCCCATTATTTTTTTTCCTCTTCTTATTTTTGGCACATAACCTAATGATTGACTACTTCCAGTTGTGTTGCTGTACTTCCAAATACAAATTAACTTAATGCTTACCACTTCTATTCAATTATGGCATTGCAACATAGAAGTGTGAAATTACTATCATTCTATGACTCGTACAAGCTTAAATTTTCCGCGTTCAGATGCAACATTTTCCTCGAACTGTTTAAATGACGTCCTCCATAATGAAGATGATGAACTGCCACGATAACGAACGTCCGTCAAGTGCTGGGCGGAGATGAGGAAATACCAGCAGACAGACGATAAAGTGAGTTCCTATTCATATTTTATTTTTTTCCATGAAGTGCCGGAACGTGATTTGGTCCGGCAGCTAGGAATGACAATTTTCCATTTGATGGCGTTAGCCTTGAACATTAATTCAGCATTTTCCATGCGAGAATAGGAAAAGTTACAATTTTCACTTTATTAGAATAAATTGTCATCAGAAAAAAGAAAGAAAGAAAAAGAAAAAGTCCCACTTGTCCACTAAGTAAAAATCACACGAGTACACTTATCCCTCATAAATTGTGCCGGGGAAACAACATTTCGCTCCGAATTCGACTGCTGTGAAGTGGAAAACTTCGAACAAGCAAAAATACGAGAGCACTCTTCCTCAACGGGCACTCGAAATGGCCATAATGACCGCCTATAAAATCCCAATAGGCGCACGTAATGGGCCTCTTATGTCGGCGGTGTCGGTAGCGGTAGATCCTCCATGTCAAGAAACGGGCAAAAACGTCCCATACAAGGGCCACACCCCACTGGCCGCTCGTCGCATAGGTCAAGCACATTCGCAGTAGCAAAAACCTCCCGATGATGCGATGCTCCAAGGCGGCGGCAAACGCTTGGGAAAACGGCCACTCGATCTTGCTTACAGCGTAGTCAACGACGACATCATCTTCGTGATAAGACAACCGAAATTTCATGTGTGTGTCGCACACAAGACAAGGATGTTTGACTTTTCTCCTCGCGCGTTTCGATTGTTCCAATGAAAGTGCGTATGGCACTGGAGATAAGGAAAAGTTGATAAAACGAAGTGGAATGACATGGCGACGACAGTGGCGGACGCATTTTGAACCGTGACACAATTGGGACGACGACGTTGGACACTTTTGGGTCCCACTTGAGCAGAAGTTATGAGTCTGGAAAATGGTCCAATCGAAAGCGCAAATGGCTCGTTGCGGTTAAATGACTTTAAATATATGACCAAGAAGTTTGTGTGGGTGAATAGTTTTTCGTACATTGAATTTCAATTGACACCAATTGAATCCCATTAAATTCTCGAAATGCAATATACACCCAGTACGTCGTGGTGTTGACTGATTTCCATGCACACATTATCAACCATTAGTCATGCTTCTGCACTCGTTTCCACTAGATCAATCGTTTCGGGTTCGTTGCCTTCAGTCATCCTCCGTGGGCCAAGGTTCCCACTCCAGACTCCGGCGGCGGCTCCATATGGAAGTGTCTAGTGATTAACTTTTTGAATGACTTTTTCCCGCACTGATCACAATTACTGTTTTCCACCAACTGGGTTAGCCAGGGACTCCTCCATGCCATCATCATCATCGTCATCCTCGTCGTTCGGGAAATCGTGTCGATTGAGCACTGAGCACTGGAATCCGCAAGTCGTTCATCTCCACATCAAACGTGTTCCGTTGGAGCTAGTTTTTTTTTCATGTCTCGTAATAGTCCAGTGCTCACACGCTTCCAGAGCGCGCGTTTCGATTGAAGTCAAGAGCCGTTTCATCTCGTGGAGTCAGAGATTTATATTCGCACCGTAAGCGAGACGATGAATCCCCACCGAGGAGCGCGTGCGAATGGACACAAAGCATCAATCCAGTCGGTGTCTGCCGTGGTGATGGCGGTGGCGGTGTCCCGAAGTCAGGATTAATCCTATTGAGCTGGATTCTCCGGAAGGCTGGATGGGTTGAGGATGGTTCTAATTTGATAACGCCGCATAATGATCTGCGCTTGGTGGCAAGGCGCCGAGTTCGGTGAATTCTAAAGGAAATCGATGATGACGTATGGGCCAGAGGCGAGGATGGCGCGGGTGATTGAAGATTACCACGCGGTGTGAATGTTATTCATGTGGCGGCAATGTGATCCTGATAGAGTCGTTTCGTCATGTAGGCTTCAATTAAAGCTGTACGGCAATCATGCTTTTATGGGTCGATAATATGGAAGAACAAACTGAAGTTTTTCGATCGATAATTGATGCAATTTGTTGATACGGCATGACAAAGAACTGTTGAGCAACGAATATAGATCAGAAGACATGGAAACCAATCTAACAATTTAATTATTTATTAGCATATCAGCAACATCTTTTTCTTCTGCATTTTCGAGATTTTTAGCCTTTGGCTGGTTCATGTCCCGTCGTAGTTACTGAAACACCCCTTTGGGAAATTTTCTTAACATGTCTGGGTGAGATTTGAACTCGTGACTTTGGCGTGAGAGGTATGACTGCTAACCACTACGCCAGGGTCCCATATCAACTACAATTTATTTCAGCAACATTCTGATTTATTATCGAATTATTCTCAGTCCAAACTACAGTTCAACTTTTGTTTACACAATTTTGGAGAAATTATAAACCTGTGCACTGCCAGATTAATGTCTTTGTCTTGTTAAATATCGAAGCACATTTCTTCTACTACACGATTTAGTATTCACATATATATTCTCATTTGAGGTTTTTTCAGGTGCTCGTAAGGAGTGTATCGAATATAAGCTATCCACATACATTTGCGTTGTACGCATGTATTTGTGATGGTTTTTTATGCTCTGAACACTGCATGCTGTGCGTTTGACTGTCAGCTTTCTTTTGTTTACTTGTTTGTGCGGTTCTAATTCTGCGTTTTCAAAATGTCGCGTATTGAAAAGGAAGTGAAAATTAGGGTTCTGGACACATGGCTAAGTGAAAAGGGTATTACTATGCGAAAATTGGCGAAGCGGTTTGGAATTCATCATGCGAGTGTTAAAACCATCATTAATAAGTTTGGGGAACACTATTCTATGGATGAACAACCAGGAAGAGGCAGAAAACCCGGTTCTTCCAACCCGAAACTGGAGCAGAAAGTGGTATCTCTAATCATGAAGAACAAATCAATGTCAATACGTGATTTGGCCAAAAAAAGCAGGAACGAGTGTCGGAATGATCCAGCGTATCAAGAGGCGAAACCACCTGAAGACCTACAAGAAGCAGAAAATCTCGAAACAAAGTGCAGAACAGAAGAAGCGAGCAGCAACAAGGGCCCGGAAATTGTATTCGCGTCTTTTGCAGCGTCCGGATGCATGCGTTTTGATGGACGATGAGACCTATGTAAAGGAGGACTCAAAAACCCTTCCAGGTCCACAATACTTTACTGCCGTCGTTGGGGAGGATGTGAGCGATGCGGACAGGTCGATTCAAGTGGAGAAATTCGGTCGAAAGGTACTGGTATGGCAAGCAATATGTTCCTGTAGTTTGAAGTCAACCATTTTTCACACTACCGGAACTATAAATGCGGAAATCTATCGATCTGAGTGTCTCCAGAAGAGATTGTTGCCTTTATATAAGAAGCATAGTACACCTCCACTGTTTTGGCCGGATTTAGCGTCGGCTCACTATGCCAAAACCACTCTCAATTGGCTTGCGGAAAAGGGTATAGATTTCGTTGAGAAAAATATCAATCCACCAAATTGCCCTCAGCTTCGACCCATCGAACGTTACTGGGCAATCGTGAAGAGGGTCTTCAAGAAGACTGGTAAGGCAGCTGGGAACATGCAGGAGTTCAAAAAAATTTGGGCTCAAGCGTCCAAAAAATGCGATGCAACACTTGTCCGGAACTTGATGAAGAGCATTCGATCCAAAGTTCGAAAATTCGTGAAGGAATAACTTAAATTTCATCCGGTCTTCATTATGTTCAAGTTTAACCTCGTACAATAAAGGATCAATTTTTTGTATGAATAAAATATCGGTTTTCAACATAATTAGAAAGAAAGTTTGTGGATAGCTTATTCTCGATACACTCCTTATGAGGCATGATGGATGGAAAAGTCCTTACTTTGTGACCAATGACTTTTGGGTCACAATAAACTGATTGGTGAAAAGGCCAGTGGAGGTTTAGACACACGAAAAATTGTAATTATTTTTGTTATGTGCCGTCTTTGTTGCCTGGAATGATCAAAATGTATCTGTCTCCACTTTGTTTAGTGTTTGAGTGACGTTTATTTTTCATTTCGTAGCTTTAAGGTGTTTATAATTGACTGTACTACCTAAAGATGGCCCATGTAGTGCCCACCTCAGATTGTAACCGTGGCTTGATCAGTTGTTTGAGGCTTAGTTGGAGGTCCTTTTGACCTTTTTAAGTTAGCAGTTAATTTTAGACCCCCTGGTTGGTATCCCGTCGATCAAAATATTTACTCTATGATCTGCTGTTGCTCCGGCTGTAGAGATGAGATTATCTATTCATTTATTCATCTATTTTTTTTATTTATGTATTTATTTATTCATTTATTTATTTATTTATTAACACATTGAGCAATTTATAAATTTATTTATTTACTTATTTATAAAATTTATTAATTTATTCATAAAATTCTCCCTTAGTTTTTTTTTCCATATTCCTTCAATTATACAATCAAGCAATCAATATTCTTTGCGAAAACAAGTATTAGGAAATTTATCGGAGTTAATGTGTAATTTAGATGAAGATACCAACAAAAACTGCTTTAGAGTGTTGATTTCGTCTGTGTTTGTGTTCCGTCACTACTCCTGTCATCGATCGTCCATAATCGTGATACATCGTCATCATCTTCGTGATTGTTTAAAATCATGATGGGGTCGCTTCAATTACGCTGACTCATCGACCGCTATAAATAGGGTGGGCCCAATAGAGTCAGGTCTCTTTTTTGCATTTTATTTGTCCGGCGGAGTGACGAAAAGTGACGGTTGCGTGATTTAGTGTGCTCAAGACTAACCGCAAAATTTCCTAGCAATTTTCGAATAAATCCAGAATAAAAAAATTAAAAGTGAACTAAAACTAAAAAGTGTTAAGACAGCTAAAATACCACAAGCATAAAACTTTTGAGCATAAAGAGCACGGGTCAAATGTGGAAATCACCACAAACGGTTGGGAAGGTGAACCGCAAATTGAAGACGTTTGTCTTAACCACTTTATCCCACCTTGACCGAATCAAGCGAGTTATTGGTGAACGTTGAGAGCAAACGGCAGTGGAAAAAAGTTAGGGGTGGAGCGGACAGTTTTGAAATTAGTGGTATTCAGTTACTGTAACTGTCCGTCTAAAAAAAAAATGGTGCAGCTCGCTTGATGATCACGATCTACAAATAGTGTATACGCGAACGGCACCACTCCCCGGACACGAAACTCTGCCCCTTCTAATGGGCTGACCGTCACGCTAGTGGTTTCCATGTCCAGTGTGGGAACCCGAAGAAAGAAGAAAGAAGATATCAGGGAAGAACAGCGGTCGTCAGGGGCAGGAAGGAGTCAACGAGAAACCACGAGGACATCGAATGGCCGCAACGGTGAGCTTACGGTGAAAATAAATTTGTGAAATTGAAAAAGAAAAGTCTTTATATTTTAATTAAGTAAATAATGTCTGGCTTTCTGAACCTCCACTTATCGTCCCTATAATGTTAGTTATAAAAATTGTTTTCGCCATTTTGTAGATTTCCGCCTTTTCACCAAACAGTGGGTTGAAAGTTTGCCCATTGAAATTTCCTCCTGGAGACTGACGGCATATACGACCCGTTTCACCCCGAAATACACCAATGCAGAGTTTTCCAAAAAGTGACGCATCACCAAATGTAATGTATAGTGTAGAAAAATTAGAAAAAGGGTTCCAATCAAACGAAGATGCTCTTCATAACGGTGCATCTCCCCATATTGGAGTGCCTTTTGCATATTTCATGTAGAATGGATATAAAAACTTGTAAGATAACGAAGCCATTGAACGATTTATATGATCAGAAAAAAAAAGAAAATTACAGCACTTTACGAAAAATTGGGAATAAGAGAAGTGCAACTAAGATCGGGTGGACCAGGTTCCACTACTACTGGAAACGTTTGCCACCGTCCATTAACAAACCCGCAAATTTTAAGCAGTGTTTTAAACATCGATAAGAGTTGTGATGTTCCGAAATATTTTTATCGCTATTAACTGCCAAGAGCCAATCAATCCAGAAAAGTTTGATGAATATTGTAAGGAAACATACAGCCTTTATCAGTCTGCATTGTGCTCTCATGCCGTGTGGTTCTATTTTCTATTTGCTGAAGGAAGTGCTATTGCTACCTAACGCTACACCAAATCTTAATCAGCACTTTTCAGTGCTAAATAATACCTACAATTTTTATCTTTCCTCTTATTCTTTTTCGATCCTTGTTAGGCCCTTCGGGTAATCCGGCTTGGATATTGCATTGGAAAATTCCTCTTCGGTTCCTCGGATTCTTATAGTTATCTGCTTGGACGTCGATTTGGAGCAAATTACTCTGCCACTATGGCAAATAAGCGCAAACGAAAAGGGCAATCTATTGATTCGCCTGCAAATCAAATAAATGTGAGTAATCAATTTGATATGCTCACAGATGATGAGAGTGATCCATCATCTAATCAAAATTTGAAAAAACTTTCTCGATTGAGAAAGGATAAAGTTCCCCCTATTGTGGTGAAAATTTCGGATTTCCATGCTTTTCGCAAGGAAATCTTAACATTTGTTGAATGTGTGAAATATTCCCTTCAAATTTCCAGACGAGGTGAATGCCGTTTGCATGCTGAAACCTTGGACGGATTCAAACGCCTTCTTGAGTATCTTACTCAGAAGAACCACAATGTCTTCACTTACGACACCAAAGCTGAGCGTCTTTTCAAGGTTGTCTTGAAAGGACTGCCCAGTGGTGAATCTCTCGATGAAATAAAAAAACGAGTTAATAAAATTACTTGGAATTAGCCCAGTCCAAGTAATTAAGATGAAAATGAAATCCCGGCCTGGCGATTCTCGCAAAGGGATTTCAAACGATCTCTACTTAGTTCACTTCAAGGCAAGTGAACTTAACAACCTTAAGGCTTTAGAAAAAGCAAGCCTTTTGCTCCATGTCCGAGTGAAGTGGGAACATTTCAGGAAGACTGGAGCAAATTTTCAAAGCCTCACCCAGTGCCGTAAGTGCCAGGGATGGGGTCATGGAGCATTGCCATATGATTGGTAAATGCATGAATTGTGGGGATTCCTCGCACGCTAAGGATGACTGTCCAAATGCTCAAATTGTGGTGAAAACCATAAATCAAATTTTTGGGAGTGCAAGACTCGAAATAAATTTTGCAGTCGCGCACTAAACGCCAGGTAGGAAACAATATACGTTCCCGACCAGCTACTACCCATTCTGCAGCTGTTAACAACGATCAGCAAAGAACAAATTCCTACCAAACCGTCGGTAGAAACAGCGGACAGGTTTTTCCATCTGTAACTGTAACTTCAAACGCTCAACGAGGAGTAAATACTATTTCGATACCTGCAGGTACCAACAGGGTTCAATCTTCAAACCCTACATTCTTACCCAACCGTGTTGTTAACAATGTTCAACATGTAAATGGACCTACCTACGCTGCCGTTGCTGCGGGTAGGAACCAAAACCAAAACCAAAATTCCCACGGGACTTCTGATGAATTTGATTTAGGTAACATATCCGCTCCTAAATTAGAATTTTTACAGCAATCGTTAATCGATATGATAACCGATATGCTAAAAACTAATTCCATGTTTGAAGCTATTCAAACTGGTATTAAATTTGCCAATAATATTGTCATGACATTGAAGTTCAGTAATGGATTTTAAGTCATTAAATATTTTGAATTGGAATGCTCGATCCATTAGAGATAACGAGGATTAGCTATTTAATTTTTTAAGAGTTCATAACGTGCATATTGCTGTTATAACTGAGACTTATCTCAAACCTGCCCATAAGGTCAAAAGAGATCCAAATTATTTTGTCTACCGAAATGATCGCATTAATGGAGCTGGTGGTGGTGTTGCCATCATTGTCCATAGGCGTATCAAACATCACATTCTTTCTTCATTTGAAACCAAAGTTTTTGAAACTTTGGGGGTTTCAGTTGAAACAAAATTTGGCCAATTCACTTTTATAGCTGCCTATTTGCCTTTCCAATGCACTGGTCAGCAAAAGAACTGGCTCAAGGGTGACCTCCAGAAACTTACCCGTCATAGGTCTAAATTCTTCGTTATTGGTGATTTCAATGCAAAACACCGCTCATGGAATAATTCGCAAAGCAATGCCAATGGTAATATACTTTTTGATCATTGTTCCGCAGGCTACTACACTATTCAATACCCAAACAGCCCAACTTGCTTTTCTTTAGCCAGAAATCCCTCAACTATTGATTTGGTCCTAACTGATTCATGTCAACTTTGTAGTCAATTGATTACCCATGCTGACTTTGGTTCTGATCACCTTCCAGTTAGATTTGAAATATCGCAAGAAATCATTTCTAATTCCATCAGTTCTACTTTCAACTACCATAGAGCTAATTGGGATCAATATCGAACATCTATGGAATACAACTTTGATCCTAATGTGCCATTGCAAACAAAAAATGAAATTAATAATGCTCTTGAATCTCTGGCTTTCTCAATAAATAGAGCAAGAGCTGCTTCAGTGCCAAAATGCGAGGTTAAATTCGATTCAGTTATAATTGATGACGATCTTCAGCTCTTGATTCGTCTGAAAAATGTACGTAGGCGTCAATATCAAAGAACACGTGATCCAGCTATGAAAGTCATATGGCGAGATTTACAAAAACAAATTAAAAAACGCTTCTCTGCCCTGAGGAACAAACATTTTGAAAATAATGTGTCAAAATTAGATCCGAGTTCCAAACCTTTCTGGAAACTCTCTAAAATATTGAAAAAACCTCAAAAGCCTATACCAGCGCTTAAGGAAGGTGATAGAATTTTGCTCACAAATGCGGAAAAAGCTCAAAAACTTGTTAAGCAGTTTGAGAGCTCCCATAATTTCAGTTTGGGTCTTACAAGTCCTATTGAGGATCAAGTTTCCAGGGAGTATCTGAATATTTTCTCACAAGAAAATATTTTTGATGATTCTTGGGGAACTGATTTGGATGAAGTAAAAACTATAACTAAAAAATTTCAAAATATGAAAGCACCTGGTGATGATGGAATTTTCTATATCCTCGTCAAAAAACTCCCTGAGAGTACTTTGTCTTTCGTGGTAAAACTATTTAACAGATGTTTTCATCTGGCATACTTTCCAGATAAATGGAAAAATGCAAAAGTCGTACCTATTTTGAAGCCAGACAAAAATCCGGCTGAAGCTTCTAGCTACCGACCAATCAGTTTGCTTTCTTCAATAAGTAAGCTTTTTGAAAAAATAATTTTGAATATAATGATGCTTCACATCAAATTTTTGCTGAGAACAGTTGATTTCACCATAGGTATTCAACTACGCATCAACTTTTGAGAGTTACAAACTTAATTCGTTCAAAAAAAGCTGAAGGCTGCTCCACTGGAGTTGCTATTCTAGACATAGAAAAAGCATTCGACAGTGTTTGGCATGAAGGTTTGATTGCGAAACTGAAAAAGTTCAATTTTCCGCTTTATATCATGAAATTAGTTCAAAACTACTTAACTGATAGAACTTTGCAAGTAAATTATCAGAATTCTAAATCTGATCAATTGCCTGTTAGAGCTGGTGTTCCTCAAGGTAGCATTCTTGGGCCAATACTATATAACATTTTTACTTCAGATCTCCCTGATTTACCTCAGGGCTGTCAAAAAATCTTGCTTTGCCCAGACATTTCCGCTAAAGGAAAAAGTCTTCGTGTTATACCCAAGAGGCTACAAAAAGCTTGGACATTTTTACAGATTATTTTCAAAAATTGAAGATTTCTCCTAATGCTTCCAAAACTCAACTTATAATATTCCCACACAAGCCTAGAGCTGCATTTTTGAAACCAAGTAATAGTCATATGTTCACTATGAACGGAGTTTCAATTTCTTGCTCAAATCAAGTAAAATATCTTGGACTGATACTTGATCAAAAATTAGCTTTTATAGATCACTTGAGGGCATTCAAGTCAGATGTAATAAATATATAAAATGTTTATATCCTCTTATAAACAGAAAATCCAAACTATGTTTGAAGAACAGACTTCTAATATTCAAACAAGTTTTTAGACCGGCCATGCTTTATGCTGTGCCAATATGGTCTAGTTGTTGTGCTACTAGGAAAAAAGCACTTCAAAGGATTCAGAACAAAATTCTGAACATGATTTTAAAGCTGCCACCCTGCTTCAGTACTATTGAATTCCATAGAATTTCAAACGTTGAGACTCTAGAAGAAATTTCTAACAAAATAATTCATAATTTTAGACAAAAATCATTGCAATCTTCAATTGCAATGGTCAATTCTCTCTATAGATAAGAACTAGTTTTAAGAAATCAATAATTATTCTTACACGCAGGCAAAAAAACTCAACAAGCTAAGAATAGGATCCCAACAGACACGGACCACACATCGCACCAAGGAACAAGCCACACCTACACCCACCATCACCACGACACCGATGGTCCACGCCATTAAGGGACTGGTTGTCAACCGATCGACGACCGCATTCACGGAAGAACAACTGACTCTCCTCAACAAAGGATTAGGATACGCGGTTACAACCAAGCCCGACGTGGAGCAGATCATCATCGACGTGGAGACAGCGATTACACACACACTCCCAACATCTTTACAAAACACAGCTAGGACTATCACTTCAAACATTATTAAGGACGGACAAAAACAAAGACACAACAACGCAAAGGAAATTCGTATCGTCAAGGAACTGAAGTCTAAACCTGTTTTTTACCTAAAAGCAGACAAAGGCAACAAAGTCGTCATCATGGATAAGGAGGACTACGACATGCAGATGGCTTTAAAAATCAACAATGGACCTTATAGGCAGCTTCGAGTAGACCCCCTACCAAACATGGTGAAACACGTGGATAAAACACTAAAGGAGTGTAAAGCAGTACTAGGGGATGCAGCAGTCCGTCTTCGCGAACCAAACCCCATCCTTCCCCGAATTAAAGGCCTCCCAAAAGTCCACAAACCCGGAAACGAAATGAGGGAGATTGTTTCATCTGTAGGATCTCCAGCCCATAAGCTAGCAAAATGGCTAGTGAAAGAATTTCAAGGTATCTCCGAGCAATTCCCAACAAGCTCAGTTCGTAACTCTCAGGAATTCGTACAACATCTTCTTTCATCAGGTCATATAAATGAAAATGAAGTAATGGTATCTTTCGACGTCACCGCCCTTTTCCCTAGCGTACCAATCAAGGACGCGATTAACCTTCTAGAAGATTGGCTTTTAAAACAAGGAGATGATACAGCATGGAAGCAAAAGGTGCGAATGTACCTTAAGCTCACCCGACTTTGCATGGAAGAGAACTACTTCACTTTCAGAGGTTCTTTCTATAAACAACTAAAAGGAGCCCCCATGGGAAACCCTCTATCCCCATTCCTCTGTGAACTGTTTATGGCAAATCTAGAAACCATTCTTAAAACGGAAGGATTACTTCCAACTCGCTGGTGGAGATACGTCGACGACATCTTTGCCGTAGTTAAACAAGATGATCTCCCCTTAATTCTTCAAGCAATCAACAATCTCCATAAAGACATCAAGTTCACTTATGAAATAGAAAAGGATGGGAAACTTGCATTCCTCGACCTTCTGGTAGTTAGAGAATCATTGTCATCATCGTCTTTAGAGTTTGAAATTTTCAGAAAACCCACAAACACCCAAAGAGTCATCCCTTACACTTCAAACCACTCTTTTCAACATAAAATGGCCACTTTCCACCACATGATCCACCGAATGTTGACCCTTCCCCTCAATAAAACCGGAAAAGCCAAAGAATTAGCATATATCTTCGAAACTGCTAGACTCAATGGTTACGAAAAGAGGACAATTCAAGCTATCATCCAAAAAAAGGAAAAACTTCTTCATAGGAAATCACAAACAACCCTTTCCGATTCACCTGAACCCCTGAAACGTGTGTCTGTCCCCTTCGATAAAGATATTACACAAAAGCTAAAAACTCAACTTAGGGAATTTGGCTTGGACTTAGTTTTCTCTAGCAGGAACAACCAATTGGCATCGTCGTTAGGCTCCACCAAAGATTCAATAGATGTATTAGGCAGAGCAGGGGTATACAAAATTAAGTGTAAACACTGCAGCAAAATGTATGTAGGTCAAACAAAGAGAACCTTGGCAACAAGGTTCAAAGAGCATCTAGCGGAGGTGACTAAGGCTGTCAAACAGACTGACAAAGGAATTTCACATAACTTCAAATCGACAGTTGCAGAACACATCTTTACGGAAAATCACGACATAACGACGAATGACATCACAATCTTACGGACTACCTCTACACCCTGGAAATTAGACGTCGCAGAAAGCTTAGAAATTAACAAACAACAAAACACAAATCTACTAAACAAAGACCAAGGTAACGGGTACACATGGCTCTTTAACTTAATACCCAAACGACATCAAAACCGACGCAGTGGAACACCCGCTGCTACGGAATAATCAGGTTAGGTATAAAGAAAAGGCGAGGTAGATATCAAGCATAATATTTGTTTTGGACTCAGGATAGGTTAGGTACCAGAAATGTTAGCTGTAGGTACAAGTGTTTGTATTTAGAAAATAGGATAAATACGGCAGGTGGCGAAGGTTTTCTTTCAGTCGAGTATTAGTACACGACACTGAAGAAGTCTGCACATTGTAGACGAAATACGCGTATCTGTCAAGATAAGCAATAAAGGTAGTTGGAATTAAATGGAAATTACTAATCATTCTTCTTATTTTCTAGTTAAAAAAAATTGGTTCAAAAAAATGAAAAAAAAAGGGAAAAAAAAAATTAAAAAAAATTAAATATATATATATATATATATATATATATATATATATATATATATATATATATATATATATATATATATATATATATATATATATATATATATATATATATTTTTAATTTTATATATTTATTTTTATTAGTAGCAGGAGCACCTAGGTTAATATATGAATGTAAAATAATGTAAAATTTGGAATAAATAACGAGTTAAAAAAAAAGGTTGAGTTTCATTTCATCCCGAAAACACAACGTTGTTCCACTCAGACTTCCAGGACATGTCTTTTTGCGCAAAATCCGGTTTTTTGGCTTTTTTCGTATAGACCATGTGCCCGGATCCTCGCAGAATTTGCGAAACACGCCTTGTTGTGATGGGGACATCAAGTTCCTTTTTGATCGCTGAGCAATTCAAATTCCCGGTCTGACCAAGCTGAATGATGCGGTTCCGTTCACGATTGGTTATTTTCGAGTTGGCCTTGTTCTGCTTCCGTATGCTGTAATTTTCACCTTATTTAAAAAAAAAATGTTTTGCAATGGCGCAGTTACTTAGGCTATACTTGTAATAAGGACTAATATATGTTCCTTTAACTACAAAAACAAATATGTTCCCTGTTCCCTTGAATTAATTCAGACTAGGGTTCGGTGGTAGATCTGATATCCCGAAACGCCCCACGAAAAGTTGATCTACCAGCGTTACGGATCAACCGATTGATTCATTCCACAGATGTTCAACGCCCTCTAATAAAACCATAATTCCAAATTCCAAATGACCTGTGTTAGGAAGAGAAAGGTTACGAAACGATAGCGTAATTCTTTTTTTTAGGAAAAGAAAACCGAAAAAAACTGTAAAATTGTTCAGCTGAATTTCTCCAATTTTTATTTGTTTTTGTAAAATTTACCGAATTTATTACCTCTGGTAATCACAGCTGTTCAATAGATTTTGACAATTGAGTGCTCATTGCAAGTTTATCGTTAGTTTAGTAAAATTACTTCTTTCTGAACGCTCAGCTGCGTGAAAGTCAGTAAAACTTTTACTGATTTCGGTAAAAAAAAACTTGGTGGGTTGGTAAAGTGCATACTATTCGTTATATTTTAAAGAAAAAATACAAAACGTATTATTCGTCGCGGATTCAAGGGCATTCTCCAACTTTTACCCTAATACGACTCATCAAGCGGCGCAAAACGGTCTCGTTCTCTGTATTGGTGGTTTTATCCCACCAATTTTTCATCTAAGCTGCCGTTTTGATGACTGTTCCATTTGCCTTCAGTTTTCTCTTCATAACTGCCCAGTAGTTTTCAATTGCCCTGGACTGAGGAGTTTTCCGAACAAACTTTCATTGTATAATTGTTGTGTTTCCTGACTGTAGTGACAACTCGCAAGATCAGCCCAAAATGTCACCGGACCATCATGTGACTGTTTTCTTTTTTTTCTTTTTTCTTAAATATCGAGATTTTTAGCCTCGCACTGGTTCATCTCCCGTCGTAGTCACTCAAATATCTCTTTGGACATTTTTCATAACTCGATTCGAACTCGTGACTTTGGCTTGAGAGTTATGGATGCTAACCACTACGCCGGGGTCGCCTCGGCGTCAAATATATTTGCGTGTGAATTCATCCGCTCGGCCTTCACACACGTATCATCTTCCATAAGTATGCATCCACCGCACTAGGTTAGCAGGCTGTCATACAGCTTTCGCGCACGAGTTCTAGCTACAGTATTCTGCTTGAGTGATCTACTGAGATGCCTACTGGTGCGGTATGCCTGTAAGTATTCGAGATAATGAATTCACTGCAATGGACTACGGGCGTCATCATACTTTTTACTCAAATCGGGATCGGACATACCTGGAATGCTTCTGAAGGACCTAATGACCTTTCCATGGAGCTGACAGTTGGCAGTTCTACTCCGGCGTTTGATTTGAGGCTTCCCAGTCGTCTTATAGGTTTCCCTGTACGTTCCCTTCCTCTTGCAAGGTAACTGTCTCTTAAACGAGAGCGTTTTATGAACTGCAAAAATACACTGTTATTTTTATTATTGTTGTCAACAAATAAACGTCAAAAGCTTCCGAAAACGAATATTATGAATGTTTTCTGCCAACACTCTCTCTGGTACATTTCCTGGTTGATGGCCAAACCACTTGGATTGAACCACTGCTTCGAAATTCCCTTATCGGACAACATAATTCAATTTAAACTTGGGCTTAAAATTTGTCTTTGGTCGTTTGCTGCCATCTGAGACTCGGATAGAACAAACTAGCTTTCGTCGTCCAGACATTTACCGTTGACTTATCCAATACTTGTTGTAACATGCTACGAGCGGAGTGTTCATTATCTTCGTTAGACGGCCGCTATCTCTATTTCGGATTGCTGCCATGGATGCCAGGATACGGAATACGGGGGAAACTTACTTTTTTAAATTGTATACATTTTCAACGATCTTCGTGTGCCTGACGAATTGTACAAAACGCGCGCGCAGTCCTTTTTGTTTTGAGGGCATGCTGACTGAATGTGTTAGAGGTTACACAATAAGACTCAAATTTATTTACGCACCGGTTTCGTTTCGCTAAATATTTCGTGCAGTGTATAGTTTGAATACTCTTCCGTACAGTTTTTCGACGTTCTGGTTTGTCTTGAGAAACATCCAACCAAGCCCTGCAAAGCACTTGTTGCGTCCAATTCCGTCACGGGGTTTTGATGCACTCATTTTTTTTACAACATATCACAATAAACGTGAAATTAGCCAATAAGACATTAAAAACAAATCGGAAACACTCAAATTGAAATGAAAGTCTTCCAGATGAAGATGTTGTTTTAACGTTTCAACTTGTATTGCTTATTTTTCTTCAAATAGCAACGCTCGGCTCGGTTGGGTCAGGTTGTCAAATTAACAAACCGGTTGCCCACCGAGCGAGCAAATTGTCATTTTCCAAACCGGTTACCAACCACCGGTGCGGTGTCGAGTTGTCAAACAGGGTAACAACGCACTGGATCCATCGACGTGGCCGAAAGGAATCATGTTCCGTGAATTTGAAGACAACTCTGCCCAAAATTTTCGGAAACCGTCAGCAGTTTAGCCAGCCAGCGACCAGCAGCCGTCCTGACCCTACGTGTGGGAGTGGGGAAAGAGTCTTCCAAAACGTGAATACAGGCAAGTACGAATGTGCTATTTGTCCGCCAAGACCTGATTCGCCTTCCGTTTCCAGCATTATCTCATTGATTCCTGACGCATCTCAGCAAACACAGCTTGACAGACGAACACCGGGCCGCACAGCACTATGGAAGCCTGAAATCTCGAGTTCTGTTTCACCACTCTTACCAATTGACCTTCATCACCCGCCACTGGTTGTCTGTGTACCATCTTTAGTTGATGACGGTGTACCATTGCATGGTGTGAATGAGAATGTTGTGCTGGCGTTAGACTATAACAAAATTGACTTCGATGCTCTTTGGGATTTTCTTTCTGCCATTGACTGGGATGTTCTTTTTGATGGACTGAGTGCTGATGAAATGGCTGAAACGTTATGCGCTGTACTGAATGATTGGATGGACACGAATGTTCCATATCGTCGTCCCGCTGTTTCTCCTCCATGGAGCTCTGGTTTGGTAAGAAAACTAAAACGAACACGAAATGCTTCGCAGCGTAAACTCCGGCGATACCGTTCCCTGGCAAATATGCGTAGTTTTCACTTGTCATATAATGAGTACCGTAAACTTAACTCGTCACTCTACAAATCTTTCGTTTTAAGGGTACAAACTTACTTAAGGCGAAACCCCAAGAGTTTTTGGAGCTATGTAAATTCAAAGAGGAAAAATACTACTATGCCAGCTAGCGTGTTTTTGAACGATGTTGAGACATCTATAAGTAAGGAAAAATGTGAAATTTTTGCTACTCATTTTTTGTCAGTATTTGCTGCGGAAAGTATTAACCCGAGTGAACTTAACTCCGCTGTTTTGGACGTCCCTACGAACCTTGTAGACGTGGATATTTTTGAAATAACGTCCTTGATGATAAATAATGCCATCAAGAAAATAAAATGTATTATATCAGTGTATTGGAGCTCTTGTCGAGCCGCTCTGCAGGATCTTCAATAAATCTTTTGCCGAATCGAAATTTCCCGCAGTCTGGAAGGAGTCTTTGAGGGTCCCGGTACACAAGAAAGGAGACAAACGTGACGTTAAAAACTATCGGGGAATCACTAATCTGTCAGCTGCCTCTAAATTGTTTGAGATAATAGTGAGTGGTTTCATTCTCGAGCGAACCAAATGCTACATCTCTGGCGACCAACATGGTTTCATACCTGGACGTTCAGTTACTACCAATCTCCTAGATTTTACCACGACCTGTTTTGATCAATTGGAGAAAGGGGCACAAGTAGACGTCGGCTATACTGATCTAAAAGCAGCGTTTGATACAATCAACCACGAAATTCTGCTGGCGAAGCTATCAAAACTCGGTACATCGGAAAGATTGACATCATGGCTGTGCTCGTATTTAACAGACAGGTTTCTGCGAGTGAAGCTTGATACAAGCACTTCCTGTTGTTTACGAACTCGTCAGGTGTTCCTCAGGGTAGCAACCTTGGACCGCTGCAGTTTGTTCTATACTTCAACGACGTATTGCTTCTACTAGGAGATGGCTGCAGGCTTGCGTATGCTGATGATCTAAAGCTGTTTTTTTGTGGTACGGACTGCCGAGGATTGTAGTCTGTTGTAAACTGTTACAAGTTTTAATATTTTAAAGCAATTTTATTGCAACTGAATTAGATTAAAAATTCTTGAGAAACATATCGGATAAATATAAACAGTATATACCTTAACTTTTTCTTTTATCATCGGTTAGTTTGTCTGAAATGCACCAACTAGCATTTTCATACACTGAAGTCTACGATTTTTCACCTCATTTCTATTCGTCAATACTTGACAACTTATTAAAAACACGTATCTGATTTTGAAAACAAAGAGGTAAACAAAGATCCACACGTTAAATTCTTGAAACCCTTAGCACTTTCACGCAGACTAGGATCACCACCACAAAGAATAATATTTCCCTATGGTGATGCTAGTTTCCGTGGGGGTGCTTAGAGTTTTGAGAAAATTACCTTGGAATCTTTGTTTACCTCTTTGGTTACATAATCGTCGTTTTGAGTTTCGAGAATATAGGACTAGAGCACAGGAAACCACAAAATACATAGATTGGTTTAGAATGCTCTTTAATAATCAATGTGGAACAGCATCTAAGTTTACAGTGAATGAAAGGCACGCATTAAAAGTTTCATCTGTTGTATTCATTGTTTAAACCCGATACCAGTGATTTCAATACGACAAAACAAAAATTAAAAACCGGAATCAAAATATGTTTAATACACTGAATATTTAGTTCCGCTTATTCATTATGTGTATGTATGTAGCCACTATCCCTGCTAGCGCTTGGCTTGGATGCAGCTCCACTTAATAGCAAGATCAAATTGAGCCACCGATCTGAATTCACAATATCGCTGTATGAAGGGCCAAAAACGGATGGGTGGACCCGTAAGCAGAGACACTCACGCGAAATCCACGGGAAATTAAGAATCTCCATCCAACGATACCATCCAACAAAACGAATAACCCAATTCGCAATACTTATTAGGCTTTCTACAGGATGGCTTGTTAAGAAGGGCACGTCACCCTCACTGAAACTGTTGGAGTAGAAGTCACAGCATCACAATCGAATCGATAGGATAAATAAAATGATACTGTTCATTCTCTCCTAGACTCAGGCAGTCAATCAAACCATCGTCCAGTTTCAGCTTGAATGATACCCTGATGCTCCCTCCCAACCCAGTATTTATTATATATAATGTAAATAATATGTCATAATATGCAATAATTGTAGTATGTAATACAGCAATGAAATATACAAGAATATTTAATGAAAATATGTAAGTTGAAATTCGTCATCCTGTAATTTTAATATTGTTAAAAATAAAATAATATGATGAAATATTTAAAATAGTAATAATGAGTAATTCTCGCTGGAACCAGGCCGCCATTGGCACATATCTTTTGATTTCAAATTTTTCATCGCTATTAGTTAGAATATATTGAAACAAGATAAAAAACGCTTTGGTTGAGCCAAATTGATGGACCCCTCGTTTTCTAAGGGACTAAACATGTTGTAAAAATGTCGATTTTTGGATAATTTCAAGGTAAGTAAACATGTTATATCACAAAATTTTACATTGAAACATCTTCAAAACTCGTTGCTGTTGTGTAGAGAATAAATAAAGCTTTCAATTGATGTTAAAAAAAATGTGGCGGCCATATTGGATTTGGCCGCCATCTTGAATTTTATCAATAATATCGATTTTTCACTATGAGCGCACCGCTCAATCCGAATTCTGAGCACACCATCTGAAAGCTGAGAAAAAAAACATAAGATGCAGTCGAGAAACTAGGTGTGCATTGACATTTACCCGATAAAAAAATATTTTTTCTAAAAAGAGTTTGACGTTTTTTTGCGTGTATTGCGCAATATCAATATGTATCATATTTCTATACGCAACAAAGCATAATTTTGCAATCACTGTTTTTTTTTGTGTTCTGTAGAGTAAAGAACAATCATTTTAAGTAAAAAAAAATTTGCCATCTTCGTTTAAGACGCCATTTTGATTATTAGCAGTTTAGCGTGTTTTTCCTTTTTTTATTTTTCAAATTCCGATATGAGTTAGAATAGTATTAAATACAATATAATTTAGTTGTTTCAAATGAAAATAAATATAATGAAATCGTTTTTAGATTCCTAAAGTTCATATTCATGTTTTAAATCTAAGGTTGTGGAATTTTATCTCAGAGCTCTTCGAATTTTTTTTAGATATGATTATGTACTCGTTTTGTGGCCAAAAATAATGGTAGTTTTGAGTCCCTTTGATGGTTTGAACATTCTCCATTCGAATTTGCAGTTTAGCCAACGATGTATCGTAATCGAGCTGTCCCACGTAACTGAAAGACATTGTTTGTCCTTGTTGCTCTACAGCCCATGCATAGAATGAGGAAGCATCTGTTATCAGCTTGTCTCTATTTGGCGTTAAGTTGTGCGCAGCACGTTTAAGTGTTCCCGCCACTCCATCACATGGACAATTTCCGTGAGAACTGGCGTGAAAATTCCATTCTACATCCATTTGAAAATCTTTCTTCATAAATGTGATGTTGGTGAAGTTATATTTGTTCTTGTACTGACTCCTAGCTCCATCGGTGAGCACGTGGGTCTTTGTTATCTGCGTAAGATTGATCTTCATGAACTCAAACAGCTTAACAAAACAGCAGTGAACCAAAACATAGTTATGCTCAAGAACAGGTGAAATAATAATTAATGTTTTATGAAGAATCTCTCCTTCGATTCTATAATAAATCACGAATGGATGAATTGTAATCATCTTCCTTGCGAAATGGTGCGATTGTATCTCGTTCTGGATGGTTACTTTGTAGTTTTTGAAAAGTCTGCGTAAACGATAGCTTCATTTGACTTCAGATTGGACTTCAGCTCAAATAGATAGTCTTTTTGTGCCTAAGAATATAAACATAAAATGAGTATTAATGGGTCATTTTTTTGTCAGTTGTGTACCTTTGTGATGAAGAAATGTGGCAAGAAGCCGTTGAGCAGATTGCTGAAGTTATCTACAAACTCTTCAGGTGCGCTTGTCGTGTTATCAACAAGTTGATAGTGGTTTTCTATCGGAATCCAATTTTTAAACTTGATGATTTCTAGAGGAAATTTTTCAATTTCATCCAGTAATTTTCTACTAAAATCACTCAAGTCAGGACATTCTGTGCATTCCAAAAAGTAGCATTGAGGAGAAGGGTTTTTACATACTAAATATTCCTGAATCAGCTCGCTCAAGCAGCTGTCTCGTATTATCGGTAAGGCTTTCACCGCACGCAATGACAATTCAATATTTTCATGCCTCATGCATACGCACACTGTATGCGTACCGGAGCTTCCGGTAAGTATGCATTCCGAAGGTCGCAGCTTAGCGAACGTAGAAAATCCGATTTTCAAATTTGGGAAAAGTTCTTTAAAGTTTGCAAAAATTTCGTTTAGTGACCCAAGAAGCAAACGTTTTTGCCTACTTTCTCGACCGGCGGGTGTCTTTACACTGATTTTATCCCGAATACCTGGCATTAACGTACTAAAGGGCGATACGGTCAAAATTTGGTCAATATCAACTTGACGTATTTCTTTCAATTTTGCATTTAAAAAACCTGAACACCCCTCATTTTGAAGGTGTGTGTGTGTGTGTAGAATGTTGCTCCTATTTTGATTTTGGAATTCACTCTTCAGTTGTCAAAATGCCGTCCAAGCAAGAAGAGCAGCGTATCAAAATTTTGCTCGCGCATCGCGAAAATCCGAGCTACTCGCACGCAAAGTTGGCAAAATCGCTAAAAGTTGTCATATCAACCGTTACAAATGTAATGAAAGTGTTTGGGGAACGTTTGTCGACAGCCAGGAAGTCGGGATCGGGGGGAAATCGAAAACCGGAAGCCGCTGAGACGACAAAGAGAGTTGCCGGTAGTTTCAAGGGAAACCCTAATCTTTTTCGGGGGGGGCGAAAAAAAGGGGGGGGTGTAAAGCGGGGGGGGGAAAAAAAAAGGGGGAGAGATTAAAAAAGGTAGTGACTCCAAATCGCGATGATAAACAAAATACGACGGCCAAAGCGCGATCCCGGAGGCTGTACACGACGATGCTGACGAAGTTTGACTGCGTGGTAATGGACGACGAAACCTACGTCAAAGCCGACTACAAGCAGCTTCCGGGACAGGAGTTTTATACGGCAAAAGGAAGGGGAAAGGTAGCAGATATTTTCAAGCACACGAAACTGTCAAAGTTCGCAAAGAAATATCTGGTTTGGCAAGCCATCTGTACCTGTGGCTTGAAAAGCAGCATTTTCATAGCTTCCGGGACTGTCAACCAAGAAATTTACGTGAAAGAGTGTTTGAATAAACGTCTGCTGCCTTTCCTGAAGAAACACGGTTGTTCCGTACTGTTTTGGCCGGATTTGGCATCTTGCCATTACGGTAAAAAGGCCATGGAGTGGTACGCCGCCAACAACGTGCAGGTGGTTCCCAAGGACAAGAACCCTCCCAACACGCCAGAGCTCCGCCCAATTGAGAAATACTGGGCTATTGTCAAGCGGAACCTAAAGAAGACCAAAAAAACTGGAAGGAGAGAGAGTTGAAGGAAGGGTTGGGGGGGAAGGGGGGGGGAGGGGGGTAAAAATGGGGGGGGGGGGGGAGGGGGGGGGGGGGGGTTTGGTGTGGGGGGGGAAGACGTAAAATTTTTTTTTTTTTTTTTTTTTTTTTTTTTTTATTTAAAAAAAAAATTTTTTTTTTTTTTTTATATAATTTATTTTTTTTTTTTTTTGGTTTTTTCTTTTTTTTTTAGTACTGTTTTGCCTCTTCCTGAGCGACCTTTTCCAATTCTGTTACCGATGTACCCGCATCTGGAAGTTTAAGAGTTCCCTTCGAAGCACGAACTTGTTGAGCCTTTTCGACGAACCATTTACCTGCAGAATTGTGGAAGATTAGCTTCCGCATGTTGATGACATTTACCATACTTACTGCATCCTGTTTCATCCATCATTTTCTGCCTGCTCCACGAAGGAGTGAGCAATGTTAAAATTTGGAATTTGACCGGTTTTGAAGCGATCTTACAATTGTCAAGCATATCTTTGACAACTGGCACGTTAGTATCGTCATAGTACACTTCGCAATCAACCTTCAAAATTTGTTTTATTGCAATCACGGCTTGTTTGAGCATTTCGCAGCGGAAGGTTTCCCGTCGCAGCTCTCTTCTGTTGACATTCCGGATCCCAATTCGGGATAGAATTTCCGTCATGTTTTGGAAATCATGCTCACTAATGTTTCCAACCTCTTCAACGTAAACCTCATCTCCGTTTTCAACAACTTCCATCGGCTGAAAAGTACGGTTTGACTGCTGACGGGTCACTTGCAAGCGGCATGTCGTACATATTTTCTCATGAAGTTCCGGAACGGTCGTGGATCCAATAGATTCTAAAAAATTCACGATTTTTTGTGTTACACTTGTCAGTTTCGAAGATTTTCTCCAGCTTTTATGATCAGCTTTGGCAAACGGGTTGCAACAAAATTCCTTTTTGGGTACCCGTACAGTACGGTTCTTCGCCATTTTCAAGAACTTTGAACTAATCGGATGTACAAAACAAACAAACTTCCGCTATCGTAAACGAGTCTTCTTCTTCTATTTGGTTCGAAACATCAAATTGTCATGGTGAGCCAGTGAATGAAACTATATTCCCTGTTGCGCATTGACAGCCATGAATAGAATCATTTTTTCCTCGGAATTTTCATACTTATGCACCGAATTGATTGTTAAAATTAAATTGTTAAATTGTTAAAATGATTGTTCTTTACTCTACAGAACACAAAAAAAAACAGTGATTGCAAAATTATGCTTTGTTGCGTATAGAAATATGATACATATTGATATTGCGCAATACACGCAAAAAAACGTCAAACTCTTTTTAGAAAAAATATTTTTTTATCGGGTAAATGTCAATGCACACCTAGTTTCTCGACTGCATCTTATGTATTTTTTTCTCAGCTTTCAGATGGTGTGCTCAGAATTCGGATTGAGCGGTGCGCTCATAGTGAAAAATCGATATTATTGATAAAATTCAAGATGGCGGCCAAATCCAATATGGCCGCCACATTTTTTTTTAACATCAATTGAAAGCTTTATTTATTCTCTACACAACAGCAACGAGTTTTGAAGATGTTTCAATGTAAAATTTTGTGATATAACATGTTTACTTACCTTGAAATTATCCAAAAATCGACATTTTTACAACATGTTTAGTCCCTTAGAAAACGAGGGGTCCATCAATTTGGCTCAACCAAAGCGTTTTTTATCTTGTTTCAATATATTCTAACTAATAGCGATGAAAAATTTGAAATCAAAAGATATGTGCCAATGGCGGCCTGGTTCCAGCGAGAATTACTCTAATAGGCATATGATAATAATATGCCTCTTTACAGCTTTATATTGGTGGGGATGTTTTGGGAGGAAGGTTCGCAATTAAATGCAGTGTCAATATCCATAAAACATTTAACTATACACTAAACAATAAAAAAAATATGAATGTATTTATGACATATGGATATACATAATCAGCAGAATTGAAAAACATTTATTAATTATAATAACATCCAATGATCTGAATAAATAGAAATGAACTTTTAGCTACAATGCAACAAAATAGCTATACTAACTGGAATCAACTTCCTTGTAACCTTGAAGCAGTTAATTTTTTTATTATTATTTATTATTATTTTTTTAATAATAATTTTAATGTGATTATAATAATATACCATGATGATATGATGAAATAATACGATGTTGTAATGAAATACTAAATAATGTACTATGATTATAAAATGCAGCTATTGGTCTCTTCCGCAACGGTGTTAGATTGAAACTCTGAAATAACGAAAGCGTGATTTAATGAAAGAATGTTGATAACCTGGCAGCCTAGCAAAATAGAAAAGAAAATTTAAGCAAACAATAAGGCGAAATAAAGTTCCTATGAGTATGATTATTGCCCTGGGTCCTCCCTTAGTTCAGTCGGTAAAGGCGCAGCTACAAAGCAACACCATGCTGGAGGTGGCTGGGTTCGATTCCCGGTCTAAATAAATGAAAATTAAAATTTAAAAAAAATTAAAGGAAATTTGAATTTTCCGCTAACTTTTATTTCCTACTGGGCCCATAAATGATTCTTTATGCCTGTCAAATAGAAAATGTAGGATCATAAACAATTTTAGTTTTTGAATTTTGAATTTTTTTTTTTTTTTTTCTTGATGAAGAAGGAAAAAATACTTTAAAAACCAACCTATCTTTTCATATACATAACGTAAGTTAGGTGAGCTTAGACTTACAACTTTGAACAAATGCGAAGCTAGAGAATATTTTGAAGGTTTTTTTATAACATAAAATGATAATAACAATTATATTTGTTATGTCTGCAGATTCTGGTCCTGCTCCAATTGTAAACGGACTTGCATTACTTGCCACGAGGGAAAAAATAATCTAAAATTATTTCTACAACACTTGGGAATTCCATTGATGATCTGAAATTAGGACCGTAGGACCGTATAAAGAATACTTCCAATTTTCGTGGTAAGGTAAGATTTCAGCATACTACATTACCGGGGTCGCGCTGTCTACATCGCGTTGGTGGGGCTGCCACCTAATGTATAGTTGACGTGATTCAGCGTTTCTTACTCAGCTGCTGAATACCAGGACATACGCTGTTTGAGTCGCACCTCCTTGGTGGACAGACGCTCGGCACGCACCTCCTTAATCTAGCTGAAGTCAGAAGGACAACAGTGCCCAGGCTGCACTACCAGCTAAGTACGCAACCCTTAGCTGGCGGTCTTTGTCATCTCTTGACCCGTGGAAGCAAGAGGTAAGAACTTGTGAGGACCAGAGCTATGTTGTCGGGACGCACGCTACTAACCAGTTGTCGACTCATCATTTTGCAGCCCTTTAGTTCCGCTTATTCATTATCATGAAAAAATGGGTAGATTTCATTCAATGTGCACTGTTGAAAAAAATGATAAAAAATATTCTTCAACAAACAATACAGGAGAGTAACAATCGGTAGGCATAAAAAACTAACAATCACTGATCGAATTACTGTTCCGAAGGGGTACCTGCGTGCTGCAGATTGCAATTCAATACTGTTGCAGCAGTTGCATCTATTTTCAAACTACAACGCGGGTGTGCTCAGAGAGAGATGGACGATTCGACAAGAAAGTAATGTGGCAATATTTCAAATATTCTCACGTTTTTCGAAACAAACTGGAGGCCGCCCGCCAAGCCATGAAGTGTTTCTTTTCTTCACTGCAAGTAGCGATGAGGGTGCAACGAAGAAATAAACCATAGACATGAGGGAACGATGAAAATCTGACGAGTGCATTTTATTATGCAGCACATCTGTTTTTTTTTATTATTCGTCACGAAGAACCGGAAATTAGGATTTAGATGCAGGAAGCCACGAAGAAGGGCCATGCATCGGAGTTTTTTTCCTTTCATGATTTGTTTTGACTTCATGTAAAGTATGTTTCGTATAAAATTACTGAAACACTGCATTGCAATTAATTTTGAGTTTAAATTTAGTGTATTCATATACTTCAAAACTATCCCACCTCAAGTACTTCGTTGATTAAAATTGCCTTAGAGAAAACCAACAAAAAAATAAATCGCATTTCAAAAAACTGTAAATGGACCAATTTTTTTGAACAGCTTCTAATCGATCTTAACTTTCTCTTAATTTTTGTTAGGAACAATAAAAGCCTGGTACATAAATGATATATAGGAGATATTGTACTCAATGTAATAAAATTCTATCAACCTTGATTAGCTATTGCAATTCACTCCCTGTGAAACTATTTCTTGGTAGTTAGTGTTCCTCGTATTTTATGATTCATTTGTTAGAACTGTTAGTAAAAATAATAGCTCTTCAGAAACTACAAAATACTACCGGTATAAATTCCGGATAGTGGCCCACGTTCAGAAAAAAAAGTTAATTGCTTGTTTTGGGAGAAAAGTCAGCCTTAAGCCAATTTGCTTTCTTATTGTAAGGTTCTAAGGGATACATCTACGTTTCAATTTCAAATAGGTGAAATATCATACACTATACTTTCTAATCAGTCTTCGAGAATTTGTTTCAACCTCCTGCATAACAATTTTTTTCACAAGTTAAATATGGAAACCTTCATAATATAAACAACAACCTTCAGAGTATAAACAACAAATTACCGGTTTTACTCTTCAACTTTTGCACTAACAGTAATAATCGCCATTGAACTTTTTTTAAATTTTTACTACTTTTATATAAAACTAAATAAAACTGTGTGGTTATTCAGTGAATCAAAATACCTTCATCGAATATAATCTGTATCGTCATCGTGCTACGAAGTCATTAATTGCAACGAAGTTGTGCTCAGTTCTACCAATAAGTTCTGTGAAAAATAAATCCCAGTGCCTAAACAATAGATTACACCTACGCCCTAAAATCTCAAGAAATCTCAGTCAAAAATAGTTTCAACCAATAGGTGCAGCTTTAATTGATAATGATCTTTCCATTAATTAAGTATTTCATGGGATCAAGTTCGTGCTGTTATAAATCCACGTATTTTTGCTGAGATGCATCAACGAATGGCGGGAAAAGTCTCGACTCAATGGATCCACTGGCTTTTCTTCAATGAAAACTCGAGCGCCTTCTTCAAACTTGAGGAACCTTGAATTTTGTTTTACGTTTTTTCGCATTCAAAATGATTTTCAACATGCCAACATACCAGTACTTCATTTTCTCATTATTCAAATAAATTTTGCAGAAGTTATGAAAGCATTTTTCAAAGTTGTTTGATTTCCGCGACCCGTCTGAAAGTAACCCACGACTCGCCATAGGAGTCGCAATCCACATATTGATAATCGCTAGTTTAGCTACCTCCACTCCTAGCTGAACTGATTAAAGCGACTTTCAACCACAGTGATTGCTTCTTGTAGAAAGTTTTCCTTCTGGATGCTGAAGCTGATGGTCATGGCTTTTCGGTTGAAATACTGTTTCTAATGAGAGATTATTTAAATTATTTCGCATTCATTTTAAGGTTCGGTTACCGTACACCGTAAAAACTTCGTAGAATAATATAAACAAGGTTCGGCATCTAGGCATAGCCTGAAATGAAAATATTTACCTACACATTTTAACATCTGACCATAAACTATAAAATTGAGCTTAATTTTAAATTACATTTTTCTAAAACTATGTTTAAAAATATAAATCAATTTAGTTTCAGAAAGTATATAATTTACTGGTACTGAATACTGTGTTTCGACTTGGTTTATGTGTATCTAGTTTGAGGGGATATTATTTTTTATTTTTTAAGAAGACAAAAAGACAATCGACTTCGTCCTCAGCCAAAAGTCTGAACAAATAACGTTAGACAACTGACAACACAGACTACCATCTATTAGGCCAGTAGGGCAATTTTAAGTTTAAACCAAAAAGCTCACAGGTTCTACTGCGTAGAAGATGGACATCTTTTCAAAGTCAAAAACTGCCCAAGCCACGGTCATCCAGCTGTTTGGAATATGGAAGGATTGTTTGATATTTAGAAATGCAGAGAATCTTACGACTTCAAATATCTCGGAGATGTGAAAACTTTATTACTTATTTAAAAAAAAAACAAAAGACATTTACACCGTCTTCAACTCAAGGTTGTACAGACTGAACGAACATTGGACATAGAGTGAATTACAAAACGAACCCTGCTGCTAACCTTTTCCCAACTATCCAACATCCCAGTGATTTCTCGTGGAAATGCAGAGGATTTCTCGACTTCCTTACAAGCGAGTATCACATCAACACGTTCCTTCTCATTTCCTACTTGACCAGCATTCGGGCACGACAGGCGCCGGTATTGCTTCATAATAGTTAACCAGTTTTTACACACTGAGAATGTATGTTAATCCCAATCATCATCTGTTGGTTCTTTGTGTAAATACAGCTGATATGGCAATAACGGAGTAGCATCCGTGGGCGGTCAATCATGCTCATGCTCATGCTCAACAACGCTTTATAACTAGAGCGTTACTTGTCCAGCTGCAACGCGAACAATCGGATTCCTTGATGTGGCCTGATATAATGTTCTTTTGCATTATTCAAAATCAATATTCGTAGTTTTGTCGAAAGTAAATACAAATTGATAGTTGATTATCGTTATCACATCAATTTTACCGAAAATACTGATGACACCTATATGCTTTTACAGGCAGTATAGTTGTGCATGCGAAAGAGGTATAGTTGTGGACGACCATTAGAAGAGGGGAAGCACTTAACGAATACTAAGTTGCAAGTAGACTGATGGAAGTTCTTATAGATTGAACCAAGCATATTTTTTTTTTGCATCGGGCGTCTCTCAGCTTAACACGAGGCGAATGTAAAATACTGATATTCCATATTGATATTTTAATTTTAATTTAAAATTTATATTTACATGTACGTTAAAAAAATTTGTTCGATTTTCAAATATTTGTATTGATCCAACACTTTGAATAGATGATAATGCATTCAAAAACTTTATTTTTCTGTTAAATGCATTTATAAAAGCTCTAGATTTACGCCAAGCTACTATATATTATCAAGTTTACATCTTGAGTCTTTCGTAACATAGTTTATGGATAAAAAGTTCTACATACCTGAGTACATGATGCACGGAAGCTATTGTATACTACAATATGCTGAACTCTTAAAACAACGAATAAACAGTGCAACCCATACGACAATTCCGCATACAGTAAAGAAGTAGCCTTCACTTAATTTTCATCATCCGGGTATATGACACACTTTTAATCATTTTTGCACATCGCAAAAGATCGTCGTTTCACAAATTTTGCATTTGGCTTCATATCACATTTTGAAATACATTGCGTCATGACGCCATCAGAAACGTATTCTTCCTCTCTTAAAGTACACCACATAAGCGTAACACTGAACCACTGAACACTGTTTCAATCTGTGAATAAAGGAGCACTCTTTAACGAATTATCTAATTTGTACCGTCTTATCCCGCATGTTTCCGACTGAAGAGAACACACATTTCTGGATATCGTTAGAGAAAACTATACACATCCACTGCCGCCTGGGCAAAGTCTCAAGATCGTGTCGTCTTTGTATTGCGGCTGCATATGTTCAACATCCGATCGGGTATTTTACTGGGTATGGCACGGCATGGGTAGGGGACTATGCCAGCACGTTCGTGTATTACAGACTTGAATGATCAGAGTTGAGTACGCCGGTGGGATGTACACCACACGGACGAAAGCCACAAGCGTCGTGAATTTTATGTTTTGATTGCATTCCTTCGTTCTCTGCTCCTTCGGTCGTGCGTATTCTCTCCCTCTCGACGATGACGATTAGCTCTCATGCGTATTTGTGGATTTGAATGAAATTCGAATGGGAAAACGGCTTCGCACAGAAAATGGTGTGCTTGTGCGGAAAATTTTCAGCTCTCGTTGTTTAATATCAACAGCTCGAGATGGAGTGAACAATAATGCAATACATATGTGCTCTTACTCGGGATGCACAAAAAATCGAAATTATCTCCAATAGAAAAATATTTTACTGAAATAAAAAAATGCATACGTAATCAACAGTCAAAACAGTCGAACACGGAGGATATTTGTGACGTTTATGATTTTATAAATAAACTTCAAACTTACAATTTCATAGAACGATTTTTGTAATCCGAGCAGGTGTATAGCAAATTAAAAAAAAATAGATCTAATATTAGACTATCATTCACATATATATAATAAATCACATAATCAGTGGAAAATATCCACCAGAAATTCACATAACTTTCATTTAATTCAGGAAGTGGATCGAGTGAATCTTATGTGTAATGAAATGTAAATGATTAGTTAAGTAGAATTTCTTTTACTATTTGATGATCATGTGAACATCAATTATTTTAGTTTTGGAAAATCCAATAGTAGCTAAGCGACATATTTTTTCATTGTTGATTTATTTCTGAATATATTATCAATTATGCTGAATAAACAGCCAAAAAAACAAAAGAGATAAGAAATAAATACTAGTTGGATAGCACAATATTAACTAGTTTTGTTATCATTGAGCTCGTCTTGGTAACAAATCCTCTGATGTGAGCAAATTTATTGAAATAATTTAAAATTATGTTATCAAATTAGTCCATGTTGATAACTGAATTTGTTAACTTTAGTAGGGTTATCCCTGACTGGTGACTGCTGGTTTATCAAATATTTAATAGTTGCGGAACAAAGTATGTAGTGTTTCAAAATATCGATTCAGCTCCACCCCACTCAATCAATTCCAAATCAGATCCTGATTATTCTCCCAAAACTTGATCTTAATTAGGTGTGAACTTGTTCTGCACTAGCCCTTCAAAGCTTATATGGGAGAACAAACTTTTTGGTCTCATCATCCTAGCTTTTCCAAAATATTTGTTGTCTGAGCATACAAGAAATTGCCCATCAACAACTTTCCCACTTTCCATTTTTCGATTGAATGGTGTTATAATTGATTATTGATTGATTTCTATATCAATGACTTTCTGATTTTTATCATTCATTGACTTCAAGACAAAACTGTTTCTTCACCCTAGATACATCAGAAAAATCCGGATAGGCCTTATAGCTGACCCTTATGAAATTTAGCTACAAGAACTCGGTATAAATTTCATTATAAATCTTTATAAAATATCTGCCCATCAAGTACACAGCAAATAAAGTTGTTGAATATAACACAGAATCAGATGCACATAGGTCATTCCATCGGTTGTATAATATTAGGTTGTCTCGATGTACATAATAAAATGATGCACTGCTTATCGATGTAATTTGGTCGATGTAAACGAGACAACGTAACTTATCGAGACAACGCAAATCGTCGCGACGTACTACATAGTCCCAACGTAAAGGGAGAAATGTGAAAATTATAATGTAAATGAAATTCTCGGTTATTATGCAATGAAAAAAAAAATAGTTACAGTGGAAATTAAAACAAAATGTTGCTTTTATTACTATTTGAACGTGAATGTGTTTCAGCCAGTTGCGGATCTGTCGTTTGTTCGTTCGGTTTTTCAGTTTTCACTACGATATTCTCCGAAGCCGTCGATTCATCCATCTTTTTCTTCTCGTTCTCATCATTTTCGATCTTAATATTGAACGGAAGCGGAATCTCATCTTTCTTGCGGTCGTCACCATCGTCAACCTCGCCAGAACCAACCACTTCACTAGCTCCACTTGTAAGCGAAGATAATCCACCACTACTTTCCCCAGATCATGCAGGTTGTTGGCATTGCTTTCATCTTGTTTACTTCCACTATCATTTCCTTTACTTCCTCCATTGCTCGAATGATCGAAATTTTTTATCCATATTCCGCACTGTCGGACATGTTGAAGTCTTGTCACTCGCATCCGAATCATACTCAGCCGGGTTCGGCTCCGTAAAGTGTTACACCCACCTGAGCCTAACAAATAAACGAACTAATTAAAAAAATACTCAGCCGGAGATTTTTCTCGTTTCACCAGCACTTTGTTCAAATTAAAACAGCCTTGTACCGATTGAATCTGCAGTGTCGGAACGATTGCATCCGCTTCCGAGCATAACATCGGTTCTTCGGTAGAGGGTATCGGTTCAGGTGACTTAGGCGATTCACCACTCGACGAAATGTGGCTACCTTCGAGTTCTTGTTTTAATTTGAATGAAAATTTCTAGTGAATAAAATCGCCAGATACGCCTGCGGATCCTATACGTACCTATTGTAGACGAATATCTGTTCGTCTCAGAGGGATGGATGGCAGAGGGTTTTCAGTTTCCACCATTTCATCATCATCTGTCTACGGCTAATTTACAATTTCACACGGTTCAAATGGTTCAGCTTTCGGATGCAACGGTATCATCAACAATCAATATGAAACTGGCGTTTTTAAAATTGGTTCACTGTTGTAGAACCCCTAGTTCCGAAGCACACCTTGCAGTCTGTACCTTGCTATACACTCTTGCACTTTTCAGTACCTTTCGGTACTAGTATCTTTGGCTTTATTTTGATTCGCTATGATATTTTGACAGAATATTTGAAGGCGTGTTGGTGCGAGTTACGTTATTAGGGGCGAATCATTAAGCTTGGGACCGAGCTTGGGACCGGTGTGCTAGTACTTCCTGAGCCAAAAAACATTTTCATTTTCTTCAGGACTATCCAGCCGCTGGTATCATGACCGTAACGGTTGACTTAGTTTTGACAAGAAAACAGTGTTACCGAAGATGAAAAAAAAAACAAGAACAAATCTGGCAGTGTTGCGAGATTTAATTTTACATAACAACTAAACGCGATAAAGCATCAAAATCGTGTAATATTTAACATTTTTTGCGGAGCGTTTATGTGCATTTCGTGTAATATTTATGTTTTTGATGTGTGATTATTACATTCACGCAACTAATAATTTTGTTCTGATGTAATTTGAAGAGCTATGTAATATCAACAATCAATGTGCAACTAGCGATTTAAAATTGGTTCACTGTTGTGGAACCCCTAGTTCCGAAGCACACCTTGCAGTCTGCACCTTGCCATGCACTCTTGCGCTTTTCAGTACCTTTTGGTACAAGTATCTTTGTTTTTGTTTTGATTCGCTATGCTATTTTGACAGAATATTTGAAAGTGTATTGGTGTGAGTTACGGTCTTAGGGGCGAATCATTAAGCTTGGGACCGGTGTGTTAGTACTTCCTGAGCCAAAAAACATATTCATTTTCTTCATGACTATCCATCCGCTGGTAATATTCCATCAAGTCTATGTTATTGTGCATCGTATTTCCTTGATAACATCAGTTTTTAATACCTTAGCACCAATTGCGTTGATGTATCGTACATTTGTTTTGCCGTGTATGTTTTAAATACAATATTTTGATGTGTTTTTTTTCACGTTGTTTAAAAATGTTGGTACACCTTTAAAATTTTTTTTTTTTTTATAAATCATTTATTTGTACAGGCTCAATCGAATCAACTTTACAGAGCACAGTTTTCATATTTATATACATCAATTATATTAAAACTAACGTTAAGGGGATATAACCGATTACTCGCGGCCGTCTCGAGGTTAATAGGAATAACAATTGTACGGATGGGAAGATAGGCGGGAATTTGAAGTGTGGTCTACAAAGCACGTTTATTTTAAATTCGGATTTGTCTAAAAACTTATAACTATACAACTTTAGGTTTTCTTTTGACTTGAACATTTTTGAGAATGAAAAAAAAACACACAAAAACAGATAAAAAAAACTAAGAGTAAACATACAGGTTAAACTAACTACAATCTAAGGCTAATGTTAGTCAAAAACACATAAATGAGTTTCATAAACTCCAGATCACGTACAGCCAAAATATCTCGAACCGGTACATTGGGTTGTCTAACTCGAGCCCGAAGGGAATCATAAAGCTCGGATCTGACTCCACGATGCTCAGCACATGACCAAATAATGTGATCTGCGTCCTGGTAACCTTGTCCACACTCACAAAGATTGCTGTCGCTCAGCTCAACCCGGTATATATGAGCATTCAAAGAATAATGAATGGACATGAGGCGAGACATCACACGAATGAAGTCTCGACCCACATCCATCCCCCCAAACAGAGATTTCTTCGACACCTTTGGGATGATAAAATGTTGCCATCGCCCCAAATCTCCTTTACTCCATTTATACTGCCAGCTGACGAGTGACTGTTGACGAAAAATAGTAAAAAATTCATTAAAGGCGATTTGTCGATCATAAATATCGCCTTCTATAGCGCCCACCTTTGCAAGCGAGTCCGCTCTCTCATTGCCCAGAATTGAACAATGAGATGGGACCCTTACAGAGGTGATGATAAAATAACGCGAAGATAAAGCACTTAGAAGCTCCTGTATTTTCATGAGAAAATACGAGGAGTGCTTTACCCGCCTCAAGGAGCGAATAGACTCTATAGAACTGAGACTATCCGTGAAAATTAAATACTGATTCGGTGTTAGTGAGGCAACAATTTCCAGCGTAAAGTGTATTGCCGCTAATTCAGCGACATAAACGGAACAAGGAGCTTGAAGTTTACGATTTGCGCTATAAATTTCATTAAATATACCAAAGCCTGCTGACTCCTCTATCAATGATCCGTCAGTGAAGAACGATTTAGTGGAATCAACTTGGCCAAACTTTGCAACAAATATTACCGGAGCAATCATAGGACGATGATGCTCTGGGATTCCATGAAGCTCCTGCTTCATGGATAAATCAAAATGAACCGAATTATCGAAGTCGGAGCAGCAAACACGATTGGAAATATTCGGCGAAGGGCTGACATCCTGTGTTATGTACAAATGGTACAAAGTCATGAAGCGAGTTTGAGGATTCAACTCGAGAAGCTTTTCAAAGTTTTCGATCACCTGGAGGTTCATAACTTCACACCTGGTGAGGAGCCGGAGAGATAACTCTGTAAACCGATCCGAGAGGGGCAACATGCCAGCCAGCACTTCAAGACTAAGGTGTGAGTCGAGTGCATACAACCTAACGCGATACGAAGACACCGATACTGAATACGTTCCAGTTTAATGAAGTGCGACTGAGCCGCTGACTGAAAACAAAAACTACCGTATTCTATAACCGACAAAACCGTTGTCCGGTACAACGTTAGAAGATCTTGCGTATGCGCTCCCCACCAGGTCCCGGTAATTTTTCGAAAAAAGTTGATCCTTTGCTGGCACTTTCGCTTCAGATACTCAATGTGAGATCTCCATGTGCACTTTGAATCGAACCAGACCCCAAGATATTTAAATGACATGGAATGAGTTATCGGTGTACCCCAAATTTGAAGCTTCGGTTGTGCTGGGTTGTGTTTCTTAGAAAAAAACTACCAACTCAGTTTTCTCCGTAGAGAATTCGATACCTACCTCGAGAGCCCAAGTAGGGTCCCGTGACAGATACTACGCCGTCATCTGAAAGTTGTCTCAACGTACAGTTGTCACTTAGACAACCGTCAATGGCTTTGACATAAACATTATACAAAAGAGGGATCCCTGGAGGAGACCCATGTAGCTAAATCAGGAAGTTGTGGAGTTTCCATGAGAGAAGCTCATATGTTGCTCTGACAGCAAATTGTACAAAAAGTTATTCATTAATGGTGAAAAGCCACAAGCGTGGAGTATATCTGAGAGAACTTCAACAGATACTGAATAAAAAGCCCCCCTGATATCCAAGAATACAGAAGCCATTTGCTCTTTTTTAGCAAAAGCTAACTGAATCTCTGAGGAAAGCAACGCGAGACAGTCGTTCGTTCCCTTACTCCTACGGAAACCATATTGAGTATCTGAAAGCAGGTTGTTTGTCTCAACCCATTTGTCCAGGCGAAAGAGGATCATTTTCTCTAACAACTTTCGAATACAAGATAGCATCGCGATGGGTCCTATCAGCCACACGAAAAGAGTGCGAGAGAGAGAGTTCTACCATTGAAAAATGTTGGCTGTTCTCATCTATCGAATTCTCTGTTTCGCGAGAAATCATCCCTGCCGGTACATAATCTAGACATCCTTTTCGCGCGAACTTGAGGATCCATTGGTCCGAGTACTCTTCGCTCTCGTTGTTCGTAGTTCGGTTACGCAATCCTCGCGTCGTGTTCCAAAGAGTACTCATCGACGTCTCGCGTGATAGCCCGTCCACGAATTTTCGCCAGTACCCGCGTCTCTTGGCCTTGATGAGGCTCTTAAGTTCGCGTTCGAGAGCCGTGTATACTTCGAAGTGCTAAGGTGTTCTACGTCTACGGAAAACTTTAAACGCGTGAAGAAGGAGGTTTCCTGCAAAATGAAGTTCCTGGAACTGGTCGAGTTTGAGCTTGAAGCGCGCTGTCTAAGATCAGGTTGAAGAGGAAGTTATATTCCTCCAGCGGTGGAAGCTCTTCTACCGTCGTTACGGCTTCATCTACTGCTGTCCTGAACTTTGTCCAATCGATGTAACGGGTAAGATCATACGCGACATTAATGGATTCCGATGGATTGAACCCGGTGGCAATCGAAATTTGTATGGGTAAGTGATCACTACCGTGGGGATCTTGAATCACATTCCATGTGCAATCCAACGATAATGAATTCGAACAAATTGTGAGGTCTAATCTACTGCCAAGTGAGGATGGACCAGCCAAACGTGTTACTTCTCCATTGTTAAGAACTGTCATATTGAAGTTGTCACAGAGGTCATATAACAAGGAAGACCGGTTGTCATCGTACAGTTCTCCCCAGCCTGTAAAGGGGGAGGGAAAATCTCCCATGATCAACCGCGGAGCAGGAAGAACCGAACAAATATCTGAGAGTTGTTTTTGGTTTATTGAGGCTCTAGGAGGAACATAAACGGAAGCAATGCTGGGGCTTTTATTTTTAATAACAGCCTGACATGCGAAAACTTCAATACCTAGAATAGGAGGAAAATTCACTCTATAGAAGGACTTTTTGATCCCCAAAAGTACTCCTCCTCCACGTGAATCCTCACGATCAAGACGAATAATGTTGAAATCATAAAACGGAAGATCGATTTTGGGCGAGAGCCACGTTTCACAAAGAGCAAATGCATCACAACCTGTATTGTGAGCCAAAAATTTGAGAGATTCTAATTTAGGGACAAATTTTCGACAATTCCACTGCAGAACAGTGATCAAATCCCAGACCTCATTTGGAAAATAATCCATCGAAGGAAATGATAGCTGCAAGGATTAATTGTCAATTGCTTCAAGAAAGTCTTCACTGTGGGAAGCATTGCCAATACAATGCTTTTGAGAGGGTCAGAAATTTCGAGGTACTTGAAGATACCTTCGGCAATGTCATCAAATGAGAACAGCCCAGTCGAGGAGAGAGTTTTTGTTCTTAAAATTGGGGCATCAGGGGTTTTGGATGTCCCCGGAAGAGATGGAAAGTCCTGGGTGTAGTTAGTGCTGGAATTGGATTTTCCTTCTTTCCACCTTTGTTTAAAATGGGCAGTCTGATTTCGGGCCTCTGTTCAGTAACTTTCCGTGGACGGACGCGTCTTCGCTTCCGTGAAGCACCTTCCGGAAAACTGACTGATGTTCCCTCTTCAGCCAAATCAAAGTCAGACTCGTCATCTGACAGAGGAGCAAAGCGATTTGTATTGGCATTGGGTGATGGTGAGGCTTTTTTCACCATTTCGGCAAAACATTGCCTAGAACGTTGTTTAAGTGAGCGTTCTAATTTTTCCCCGCGTTGTTTGTACGCCGGGCATAACGAAAGAGCATGAGGAGGAGAGCCCTTGCAGAAAGCGCATTTTGGTGTGCTATCTGCGTAGGCGCTATCCTTGAACTTCTCTCAGCAATTGGAGCAGCGTGCCTTATTGCCGCAATGGGAGGTCGTATGTCCCATCTGCTTGCATTTTTGGCAGATCATGACCCGAGGTACGAACAACCGCACAGGTAGTCGAAGTTTTCCCAACTCGACGTATTGAGAAAGGGCTGAACCAGAGAAGGTCACACGAAACGACTCCTTAAAAATCTGAAAACCCTAGGGTTTGAAGTAGTTGGCTTCGCAGATGATATAGTCTTAATAGTACGCGGTAAATACGACTGTATCATTGCAAACAGAATGCAAAGTGCTTTAAATTATGTCTCTTCGTGATGTGATAAGGAAGGCTTGAACATAAACCCTTCCAAAACTACTATTGTGCCATTTACAAAGAAGAGAAAATACTGTATTGAGAACTTAAGGTTGAAAGGCACACATTTGGTACTTTCAAATACAGTCAAATACCTTGGAGTATTTCTTGACAGCAAACTAAATTGGAACTTTCATTTAGAGCAGACAATCAACAGATCGACAAATGCTCTATGGATAGCCAAAAAAACATTTGGTAAGCAATGGGGACTAAGGCCAAAAATGATCCATTGGATTTATTCGGCAATTGTGAGACCCAAGATTACCTATGCTTCATAGGTCTGGTGGCCAAAAACAAAAGAAACTGTTGCACAAAGAAGGTTAGAAAAACTTCAAAGACTAGCAACTTGTTCAATTAGCGGTGCAATGAGAAGTACACCAACGAAGGCACTGGATGCACTACTTTTTATGTTGCCATTGCATCAATTCATACAGTTAGAAGCTGAAAAGAGCGCTCTAAGGATCAGAAAGTTTGCGAACCTTTTAGAAGGTGATCTAATAGGACATCTTAGCATTCTAAAAATTGTAAAATGTAATCCTTTAGTTATGAACAACGAAGATTGGATGGAAAAAGAATATAACTTTGATTGTTCATATCAAGTTATTGATCCTGGGCGTGATTCGTGGGCCAAAGATCGATTGTTTTCTATACCGCCAAGGATCGATTGTTTTCTATACAGACGGTTCGAAAATGAACAATCAAGTGGGAGCTGGGGTAACTGGCCCAGGGATTAACCTTTCAATCCCAATGGGAAAGTGGCCAACTGTATTCCAAGCTGAAATTCAAGCAATTCTGGAATGTTCTGCTATATGCTTACGCAGAAACTATAGATATTCAAATGTATGCATTTTTTCGGATAGTCAAGCAGCTCTGAATGCTTTAAAGTCAGCAATATGCACGTCCAAACATGTTTGGGAATGTGTTCAATCACTTCGGAAATTGTCTTGTCGTAATCAAGTCAATTTGTACTGGGTTCCTGGTCATTCTGGAATTGATGGAAACGAGAAAGCCGATGAACTAGCAAGACTCGGATCGTCTCATCAGTTTGTAGGACCTGAACCCTTTTGTGGTGTATCTGCTTCTTCTCTTAGAATGGAGATGAAAGCCTGGGAATGCTTGAAAGTGGAGACAAACTGGAACAACACTTTCAAAGCTAGGCAATCAAAGCGGTTCATTACTCCAAACAATTCAATGACTCGCAAGTTACTAGATCTTACCAAAAAAAATCTAACAATATATACAGGCCTTATAACCGGTCACTGTCCGAGCCGTTATCACTTGAAGCTGAAAGGAAAACTTCAAGATGATTCATGTCAATTCTGTAACATGGATAGAGAAGACTCGGAACACTTGTTATGCCACTGCCCGGCAATTTTCAATAATAGGCTGAAGTTCTTTAACAAAGGGCTACAAGAACCCCTTGAGATTTGGAGAACAAACCCCGGTACGGTAGTACACTTTATTCGGAGCGTTATACCGTCCTGGGACAATGCTTTAGGTCAGACTTTGACGATCACTTCTATCAATAGTGATGCGTCATGCTGAAAATAACTAGAGCAACAACAAAAAGGGGATATGTCACAATAGATCTAAAAATTGGTCGCAGTGACGAAAATACCCGACACGGAATAGATAGGTAGTGTTACTGCGACTCTACCTTTTTCGTCCCAGAACGTCGTTTTGCTGAATAATTCTTCGCATGCCCTTTCCTCCACTGAATGCGTTCGGTTAACATGGCAGGTTTTTGGCTTCCAGAATCTGGCGATCATTTCTCGAAGGTCCACTGTTGAACTGACGTAGCTTGTTGTTGTGGGTAGGATGCTTGGTATTTCCAGTACCCTGCCGGATACAAACCGGCTGAGAACGGTTTCCTGCAGTGTTGGACCGTCACTGAACAACTTTTTTTTCCCGCCCGGGGGAAATTCTAAAAAAAACCCCCCCCAAAGGATTTTTTTTGGGGGCCCGGGTTTTGGGATGGTGGGGCCCCAAAAAAAAAATCGGGACAAAAAACCCATAACATGTGTAACATAAGTCCTGGGAATACTTTCAGGCGTTTATTTGACAGCATTAACAAACACACAGATGTCAACCAATGTACTTGTCACGTTCATCTGTGTTCCTACTGAACTGTCAAACTCAAATTGCGCAGTAGTTTCCATTAAAAATGTCGTACAAGCTGGATTTACGAGCACAAGTCGCCAACTTTTTTGGACGGCTTAGTACAAGTGAAATTTTGAGCGTGTTCAAAGACGAGCCAATATCAAAATCAACAATATACCGTGTTTTGAAAGATTGTCGTGATGGTAAAGAACCGGAAAATAAAAAGAAAAGTGGTCGCCCAACAAAATTGAGTGCCAGAACAACGAAAAAACTGCTGTCAAGCGCTGAAAACAAGGTTGGCCAATCAACATGCAAATTAGCACGAAAATTTCAGGTTTCAAACATGACAGTCCATCGGATTTTGAGAAAACATAACGTAATCTATCGGAAACGTCAGCGTGCACCAAAATATACACAGCAACAACTCGAAAAAATACCAAAATGCTGCCGTGCACTTCGTCGCGAGCATTTTGCAAATGGAAAGTGCATAATTTTGGATGATGAATCTTACTTCACGTTTTCGCACCATGAATTGAGTGGCAACGATGGTTTCTATACTGCTAACATTAAAGCAACACCAGACGATGTTAAATATGCCAGCAAATCGAAATATGAGCCAAAGGTGTTAGTGTGGGCAGCCATGTCATCGAAGGGTATCTCGGCGCCTTTGATACGCCCAAACAAGACCAAAGCTGTCAATTCTGACGTGTATATCAGCCAATGCTTGCCGAAATTGAAGCAATTCATCAACAAATATCACGCTGACGACGAAATCATGTTTTGGCCGGATCTTGCAAGCTGTCATTACGCGAAAAAAACATTAGATTGGCTAACTGAGCAAAACATACCATTTGTACCGAAAAAGGACAATCCACCTAACGTGCCTCAGGCTCGTCCAATTGAAAATTTGTGGAGTGTTCTCAAACGTATGGTGTACGACAATGGCTGGGAAGCTAACAATGAGCAACAATTGGTTAATCGAATCAAGCGGAAGATGAAAGAAATAGACATAGACACCGTCCAGAACCTGATTCAACATGATCGCCGTACACTGCGTAAAATCGAAGATAATGGTCCATTGAGCGTACTGTAAATATATTTTTCAACAATTTATTAATAGAATAAAATTCCCTGAAGAGCATTTTAAAATCCGATTGTTTGATTTCAAGTACCATGCTTTTGAATTTTTCCCAGGACTTTTGTTACATATGTTAGATCCATCCACACAGGTCTGACCGGCAAAGCTTGAGTAATCCTCGGCAAAATGTGAAATTGCATGTTCTCATCGAACGATATTTTTCGTTGGCGCGTAGGACCATTGCGTCCACTGAGTTAAACTTTTGTGATATGCTGAACGATGAGATCGATGCATTTCTTGGATCGATTTTGGCTTTCACAGATGATATCTCGCTGCTGCTGCCTACCCCTTGCCCCTTCAAAAAAATTTGCTTCTCTCGGAACTTCAACTTTTTGGAGAAACTGAAGATCCAGGAGTCCCTTAGCTCAGTCGGTAAAGGCGCAGCTGCAAAGCAACACCATGCTGGAGGCGACTGGGTTCGATTCCCGGTATGGGGGCATCTTGGGCATAGCGTATGATTGTACTTGCCACACAATCATACTAATGCAAAAATGGTACTTGCCATCGAAAGTTCTTAATTAATAACTGTGGAAGTGCATTTAGAACACTAAGTTGGGAGCAAGCAATAAGCTAATTGTGAAAGCAATAAGCTTGAAATACTAAAGAAGAAGAAGAGCATCCAGGAGAGTTCTGGCAAATGCAACGTTACCAAAACTATCCACTACTTTCACAATTAGGCTTAGTGACGTTTAACGCTCGCACACTACAGCGCCATTTAGATCAAAGGAGTGCAAGTAAAAAAGAAAATCATTTGGAGGAAAACAAACCATGATTCCTCTGCATGTGCCAGAAAGGGAAAGGTGATAAAAAGTCAAAAAGCCTGATTGCTGTAGACATCAACACTTGACAAGTTGTCGTGCCAATGCCACGTGGTAATTCGGTGATGTTAAGGGAAATATCCACAGGACAGAAGTGGCTGTTATCCACGAACAACAATCGTGAAGCCGAAAACTTGGTGCTGCATGTGGTGCTAGGTTTTCTTGAATGCTATATGCAGCAAAAACAATATTCGCGGCGGAAGTTGTCGTGTTTTGTCGTTAATTTTATTCGAGAGGAAAATGTTCCGTGTTGTTCTTAATGCAGTGCTTATCACAACGATAGTATTTTTTCATTGTTTATCAGTCAGTTATTATAAGGTGTAATCTAAATTACTGATACTAGTAGTTTTTTTTTCTCCTTTATTTTACGTCGGCCTATTTCCTCACATGGTGACAATCACCGACGCCAGGAAGACGACTCCACCACCTGGACCCTACCTAACGACTCATGAATATGAGTCGGGACCAACGGCTTTACTTCCCTTCGAAGGAAGACGTGACCAGATTTTTTCGCCACCGAAAAACCACCGACGTCGACTGGGATTGAACCCAGACCCACTGGGGTTCCAAGTAGCAGTCACGCTTACCACTACACCACCGACGCCGGCATATACTAGTAGTTTGGTACAGAAATATAATTCATTGTGAACCAAGCTTAAAATGTTAAAATCGTCACTAGCGCCACACCAAAAGTGGCAGGCTTCAAGAATTAACGCTTTTTTCAGTCCTCTGACCCTAGCCCAGATTAATTCAAACTAGGGAACATATTTGTTTTTTGTAGTCAAAGGAACATATCTTAGTCCATATTACATACATTTTATGTTTTGTGAAAAGTGACAATACTCGAATTGAGCCACCGAAGATGAGCTTGGAATAATAACAACATGGTAAGTCTATGTGAATCCAAATTTTTATTTGATGTTCTATAGTTTGAATTGGTTATGACTAGGGGTCTGTTGCATGGTCAGTATCGGAGTCATAGTTTGTTTTCTTTGCAATGAATCCGATTTGACTGATAAAAGGGCGTGCCTTTGAAGAGTGCGCTCACTCCTCAAAGGGTTTAAATAGCGGAAACTTTCAATAAAAATCGATTCATTGCCAACAAAACAAACAATGACAACTGTAACAAATAATGTAAGTGAATACAGAGGAAAAAAAATCGTCTTTTATTTGACCCGTGAGTACGCTTCTTCTCGATCAGCAGCAGTTCGGCACACAATAGAAACACGTGAACGTTCGAATGTTGCCACCAAGGTTGACACAGTTCTTGCGAATCGAATCGCGAAAAGCACTACTTTTTTAGTGGACCCTATTAGGTTTGTCCGTCCAGACGCGGGTTTTCAGAGGTCCATGATCTCTGCCTTCGATCACTGACCTTTCTTTTTAAAATGGCAAATTGCCTGAACTAGGTATGAACCTTACAGAGTGCGAGCTCTACTCCGACTGATAATTGGTATCGAACTGATTTATTTGGACACTATCGTTAGATATATAAATCAAATGCGAAATGTTCTCGGGAAGCAACAGATCTCTCATCATGAGAGTGAGGATACGATCGAATCTTATCTAAAAAGCTCAGAATCAGGGGTTCTTAATTTGTATTGGACCGAACAGGCTTCCTGAATGCTCTGCGCTAACTATTAAAAAAAATTATAAACCAGACACATACTTCAAATGTGTACGCTAAAAACCCATAATTTTGGAGGTTTTTTATGATTATCTATATGTAGCGCATGCAAATTATGTGGCAATCAGTGTGCTTTTGAACCGATGAATACGTATGGAATTGTTTCCGTGTAGAGAATGTTCATTAATTACGTCACGAAGAAAATGCCCACTCCCAATACTACATATTTTTCTTTTGTATGAATTGTCAGTTTTAATAACCGACCATGGGTTTTATAATTCACGTATGAGGCAAAGGAAATAAACATACTGTCAATATAATAGATCTAAAGATTGAACACGAAAAAATGCAACACACAAAAATGATCACCAACAATTAATTTTAAGTCGGATATTTTTGAAACCCTCAGGAAATAAATAAACACATATTAATTATGTTTTTGGAACGTTGGTTTATTCAACCTCCTCTCCAAGGCTAAATGACCGCACCATGGACTGAACGCTACCCATCAAATCCTGTGCAACAGCGAAGTTCTGGTGAGTTTGGCGCATTTGTTTCCTTCGGCACAAAAACAACATCGTTGGCTTCATACCACTGCATCACCGGTTTCGCGAAATGGCACGATGCCAATTCCGGCCAAAACAGAGTGTCACCTTTGTGGGACCGGAGGAAGCGCAGAAGGCGCTTCTGGAGGCATTATTCTCTATATATTTGGCTGTTGATGGTGCCGGTCTTTATTTAAGGGTTGCTAAATTTGCCGCATCCACAGATCGCCTGTCACACCATGTACTTCTTGTGCGTCTCGACGTCCATTACGATGCATTTCGGCTGCACTAATCACTCGCGGTACAGCCTTCTGGCGTGGGATTAGGCCACCGTATTTTTTATCGGTTCGGTTAGGTGCCTTCCTTACCTTGAAGACATGAAGTCCGGCCTACTTCATTTTCGGCTGGACGAACCAGACGGCAGAATTGACCTTCTTGACCACGTCCCGAATCGAATGGCTCGGATTCTTTATCTTTATGCTTTGCAGCTTTGTGGTTTTTCTCAAATGGGCTCAAAAAACCTCATCTTCTTTTTGCATCAACTGAAAATTACATAGCTTTCAAATGATTAAATGATTGCTTGAATCTACTTAATGAGCTGTACATAATAGTAAACTGTCTTGAATTTAAAAAGATCTAACGTGTATCGTTCTGTGGAGCTGCGAGTGCTTTATAAACAAATTTCGAAGAGTGGAACGAGGAACATCGAAGTCATATTCGTTGGAGCAGCGGTTAAAGGATCAACACATACTGGAAAACGGTTCGTTATGCCTGTAATTTGTTCGAGCACCATGTAGAAAAAGGAACGAAGTCGATCGAAGTTTTTTTTTTACTAAGTTCGATTATTTGTAGGGCTGTATTAGTAAGTGGGGCACCAATTACTCGTGGCTGGCTCGAGGTTAATGGGTCACATTATCGCTTGGAAGGGACTAGGCAGGTAACTTATTTAAGTTAATAATTGCTGCTCATGGCTGCGGCTGCAATCAAGTCCTCGGTTCCTATAGCCCATTTCAGGAGCTAGGCGCAGATGGTTGACCAATAGCTTGCTGGGCAGGTACAAGTAGCACGGAAACAAGAGGAAAGTATAACTGGGACACAATGGCGGGGAATTTACTAGCGTGGAGGGGAGGGGGGTGATGACATTACACATTGAGGTGAGACAAACAAAGGAATTCGTAGATCGCTTGCATGTACAGGAGATCACGCATTCCCAAAACATCTCTTACCTCGCGGAAAGATTGTCTACCTCGGGCCACAAGGGTATTCAATAGTCGTGCTCTGGAGGCATCATTACCCGGGCAATGCCAAACTGCGTGATCGATGTCATCATAACCGGTTTCGCACCTACATATGTTTCTATCGACGAGGTTAATTCTGTAGAGATGTGCGTCTAGCGAGTAGTGGTTGGACATAAGTCTTGACATCACACGAATAAAACCGCGACTTACATCCAGACCTTTGAACCACGATCTCGATGAAACATTTGGAATAATGGAATGTAACCACCGCCCAAGAATTACTTGTCCAAGCGTTTTGCCAACTTTGAAGAGAACTCTGACGTACTAATGGGAAGAAAAATTCATCATGTGAAATTCTTCTTTCAAAAATCTCGCGCCCACCTTTGCTAGAGAGTCCGCCTTCTCATTGCCTGGAATTGAGCAATGTGAGGGGACCCATACAAAGGTAATCCTAAATGATCATCCGACCAACGCACACATCTGCTCCCTTATTTTTGAAAGAAAGTAAGATGAGTGCTTCACTGTTTTCATCGACTGGAGGGCCTCAATAGAACTGAGACTATGCGAGAAGATGAAATAATGGTCTATTTGTATGTCGGAAATTATCTCCAATGCGAAATTGATTGCTGCCAGCTCAGCAACATATACGGAACAAGGTTCCTGAAGTTTCCGGAAGGTAGACTAGTATTCATAGTACCGAATCCAGTGGATCCATCAATACGTGACCCATCAGTGAAAATTCTTCTATTGCAATTGACAAGTTGGTACTTTTTAATAAAAATATGGGGAATTAAAATAGGTCGAAGTTGATCTGGAACTCCTTGAATAGCCTGTTTCATGGAGAGATCATAATCAATGGAGGAACTGTGATACGTGAAGCGTACACTAGGAGAATTATAGCAAGGAAGACTAATATCGGATGACATATAGTTAATATAGATACGCAAAAATCTAGACTCGGTACTCAATTCGAGCATTTCTTCGAAGTTTTCAATCACAAGGTTGTTACTAATCCCACACTTGATCAGTATTCTAGATGAGAGCTACCAGAAGCGGTTTTTTAAGGGTTTCACTCCTGCCAGAATCTCCAGGCTCATATTATGCGTTGAATGCATACAGCCAAGGGCAATACGTAAACAACGATATTGAATGCGTTCCAATTTAATGAGGTGACTGTTTCTTGCCGAGAGGAAACAAAAAGAGCCATATTCGAGAACTGAAAGAATAGTTGTTTTATAGAGTTTAATGAGGTCTTCCGGGTGGGCACCCCAACATGTCCCGGAAATTGATCTTAGAAAATTGATCCTTTGTTGACATTTTTGTTTCAAATACGCAATGTGAGTACTCCAAGTGCATTTCGAATCAAACATGACTCCAACGTATTTTAAGGTCAAAGATTGGGTAATGTCTCTTCCCAACAGCTTGAGACGAAGTTGGGCTGGGAACCGCTTTCTAATAAACACTACCAATTCGGTTTTATGCGGTGAAAACTCGATTCCCAAATTCCTGGCCCAGATGGACAGATTATCTAGGGAATTTTGCAATGGTCTTTGCAAGATTTCCGCACGTGGACCTCTAAAGGAGATCACAGCATCGCCTGCAAGTTGTCTTAGCGTGCATCTATTTTCCAAGCAGTTATCAATATCTTTAACATAAAAAATATAAAGTAAGGGACTTAAACATGAGCCTTGGGGTAAGTCCATGTAGCTAATTCTGGAAGTTGTCAGTTGGCCTAGATTGAAGGTCATTTGTTTTTCTGACAGTAAACTATACAAAAAATTATTTAAAATTCCTTCAAAATTATCTATGGAAACTGAATCAAATGCGCCCTTAATATCCAGAAATACTGAAGCCAATTGCTCCTTGTGTGCAAAGGCCAGTTGTATATCAGATGAAAGCAATGCTTAACAATCGTTTGTTCCTTTGCTCTTTCGGAAACCAAATTGCGTATTTGATAGCAGGTTCTTTGATTCAACCCAACGATCAAGTCTTGATAGGATCATTTTTTCTAACAATGACCTTAAACATGATAGCATAGAGATCGGACGGTAAGAATTGTAATCAGACGCTGGTTTCCCAGGCGTTTGAATAGCTATTACCTTATCCTGCCTCCTTGCGGGTGGAACTATGTTTAATTCCATGAGAGTGTTATACAGGTTAAGTAATCGTCTTTTAGCAATATCGGGGAGATTTTTTAGAAGATTGAATTTAATCATATCGCTTCCCGAAGCAGAGTTGTTCGATGAAAGAATTGCCATTGAAAATTCCAACATTGTGAATGGTTCGTCCAGAAAATCGTTACTTCGGGTGGTATGCCGTAAATTCGGTTGTGTTGGGACAGAGTCTGGACAAACCTTTTATGCGAAGTCGAATATCCTTGGCATGGAATATTCTTCACTCTAGAGTTTCTCTAGATAGTCCCTCTACAAACGAACGCCAGTAATTGCGTTTCTTTGCTTTGAGTAAGTTTTTAAGCTTTTTTTCCAGATTGATGTACTTATCAAAAAGCTCACATGTTTCATGTCTACGATAATCTTTAAACGCATCGGTTTTCTCAAGATACAACTTAGTGCATTCGTCATCCCATCCAGGGATGGCGGGTCTCCCTTTGAAGGATGCACTTGGAACACGTCGTTTCTGAGCTTATAATGCACTTTTGTACATCTGTTCGGAAAGGAAACGGTACTCTTCTAATGGTGGAAGAGGGTCGGTAGAATCAATACCAAGGGTTACCGCCGATGAAAAATGTTGCTAATCGATATGCCTCGTGAGGTCATAAGGAACATGGATTGACTGGTCTGTTTTTTGAAAACTATTTGAGATTGAGATAATAATTGGTAAGTGATCACTACCATGGGGATCATTGATTACCTTCCACAGACAATCTAACGATAGTGAATTAGAACACAAAGATATGTCAAGTCGACTCTCCCTGGCAGGAGGTTTTGCTATTCGTGTCGCTTCCCCAGTGTTCAAGATGGTCGAGTTGAAATCGTCGCATAAGTCATAGGAAATACCCGCTCTGTTGTCATCGTATTGTTCGCCCAAGCAGTACCGTGGGAGTTCAGATCGCCCAGAATAAGAACTGGAGATGGAAGTAATGTAATTGAACTCCAAAGTTGACGGCGGTTTATTGATGCCCTCGGAGGGACATAGACGGAAGCTATGCAAAGATCTTTATTCTTCACATTTATTTGGCAAGCGACGATTTCAATGCCTGGGATTATTGGGAGTAAGATTTTATAGAAGGGGTAGCATTTTTTGATCCCCAAAAGTACGCCACCATATGAATCATCTCGATCCAGGCGAAAAATGTTAAAATCGTGGAAGTTTAATTCATCTTCAGAAGAAAGCCATGTTTCACAGAGAGCAAATATATCACAATCAGAATAGAGTATTATAGGGGTATGTGGATTATAACATTGTTCGATAATAAATATAATAATATACCGGCATTTAATTTATATTTTAATTTTGACAAGCGAAACTATCGAAAAAAAACAATTTCAAAAAATAATGATTGCAAGACAACACCATCCTATTTCACCATGAAACACGCTACAAAAACAGACTACCTAATCCAGCGAACCAACCATTGATTTCTAGCATACATAAGTTGACATATATGTCATAATGGGAGCCCCCGTTACTGAAAATTAAGTGCTGTCACTTTGTATAAATGTCACTTTGTGAAACTGCATGTCCGTTTGTGAAAATAAAAATGATTAGATTTTTCTTGTTTAAAAATATAGAAAAAATAATTGAGATTCATAAAAAATATGTTTGTGCTAGGAAAAACGCCTACCATCGATACGGATGGAAAAAACATGTTTTTTTTTTAAATTTAAACCCCCTATTGTGAATCAAATACTTGAACGAGTCTAATTTAGGTATTAGACTGCGACAGTTCCATTGTAATACGGTGATCAATTCTCGACGAATTATTCATGGAAAGATATGAATTCACCAATAAGGGGCCATGATACAGTCAATTACTTGAAGTAGTTTCCAACTATAGGAATAAGCAGATTAATAAGTCCTCGGTGCGGTGAAGCATCCGAAAGACCAAGAGCATTTAAAATGTTATCCACAACGTCCCTAAAATTAATCTTACCTCGCTTGGGATATTTTTCTTAGAATTGCGAGAAGACGTAGTACTTGTTTTTGGCAACCTCTTTCGGTTTCTGTTATTAGGTAGCAGCGGGGTGGTTAAGCTACAGCTAGGAACGGATGCATCAGCTATTACCGGTTTATTCGGTTTTTTTATTTGACCCCCGCTACCTCAATTTTTTTGCATGCTTTTGAGAGTTGGTTTAATAAGTTTCCGGCGCACATCCGGGGAACTAGTGGGCTTCCTTTTACCGGGAGCGTGTACCTCCGGAAATCCACTCTCACCGGCTACGTCAGAGTCCAGTTCGTCAGAAGACAAAATACAAAAAAGGATTTTCATTTTGAGCGGCTGTTACAGACGATGCAAACGCTCCGTTTTGCGACTTTAACATTTCTGCATACGTCTGCTTGGAGCGTTCTTGTATGGAACGTCTCACGTTACCAGTGCGCTTCTTGTACACGGGGCAGTTCTGCAAATCGTGGAGAGGCTCTTTGCCACAGTAAGCACACTTTGTTGCTTCCTGTTGGCAAGCATCCTCTAGATGCCTTTGGCCGCATTTGCCACAACGGGGCTTATTGTCGCAAAAAGAAGCCGTATGACCCAACTGTTTGCACTTGGTACAATTAAATACCCTTGGTACAAAAAGGCGCACTGGAAAAAAAAACCTTCTCAATTTCAACAAATTTTGGAAGAACTGATCCGGCGAAGGTCACTTAAAGCGAGTCCGACGGTGAACACGTCTTTTTTCCATCTACCATTGATCCTGCATGAAATTGTTTGCATTCCAGAATTTCAATGGTAGACGAAGCAGAATTTGGAAGTCGCCCCTTACCTTCCATAACGTCTTCACACGTCAGGCTCGCTGCAGAAACCACGCCATCTATCTCCACATCTCGAGATGGGATGTAGACGTAGTACTCGGCATTATAACCTTCGTCACTAGCTATTTCATTTGCAATTTTATACGTAGGTGCAGTAACATGCAGTTTGTTTCGGTTGACCTGATGAAATCCGGTCCCCGGATAACGACGCGTCAAATTTCTTTTAATGCTCAAAAAGTCTAGGGCTTTCACTTGCTGCCGAAAGTAGACAACCCAAGGAGAGGCAGAAGACGGCTGATAACAGCGCGCCCTAAAAACATCTTTGGGAGGCATGTCGCCCCCCTTAGAAACATCCATGCAAAATTAAATTGAATTAAAAAAAAATGAATAATAAAAAATAAAAAATTAAATCAGATTTTTTTTATGAGCCCACCTACAGACAACGATTTTACTACACAAAACACTAACAGTGAGAACAAAAACAACAAAAATGTGCAACTTGCCCCATACGCTGCTGTTGTGTTTGCTATAGAGGAATCCAACTTGAAAAAAGAAGAAGACACCGAGTGGTGATAAATCTGACAGCTCCCATGTTAAAGCATAGGACGAAAATTTTGTCGCTTCTCAACATAAATATTCCCTATCGTCAACTTCGATCGACTTCATTCCACATCGAACGCTGAAGAGCTTCGGTACAGTTTTTTTTTCGCACTCCGAATTGCGTTACTCAACTTTTTACCACGCGGTCATTGTGTGTCGAAATCCAGCCGAGCGTTCTTTAAGGGAAGCAGGCATTCCCGGCCGAGGCCGACGGATGCGACAGTACCCTCTTCAAACACCCGAGGAAGAAAACGTAACCCCACAATCATCATCGTAGCAGGGAAGGTCATCGCTCTACCACAGCCGGTGCTTTGTTTCGAGCAACAGCAGAAAGTGCTAGAGTGGCAAAGGTAATGGACATAGGACGAAAATTTTAAAATGCTTCTAGAAAATTCAGATGAAATTTAAATTAAAAGCGGTTTGTTGTATGATGTAATAAAAATCCAAAACTGCACAATAGGGGCATTATTAAAATTTTATTTTAATTTTTCTGAAAATGTCTTTATTGAGTAGTTTTGGATTTTTCTTACATAATACAACAAACCGCTATTAATTAGAATTTCCTTTGAATTTTCTAGAAGCATTTTAAAAGTTTCGTCCTATACTTTAACATAGGAGCTGTCAGATTTATCACCACTCGGTGTCTTCTTCTTTTTTCAACCTGGATTCGTCCATTACCTTTGCCGCTCTAGCACTTTCTGCTGTTGCTCGAAACAAAGCACCGGCTGTGGTAGAGCGATGACCTTCCCTGCTACGATGATGATTGTGGGGTTACGTTTTCTTCCTCGGGTGTTTGAAGAGGGTACTGTCGCATCCGTCGGACTCGGCCGGGAATGCCTGCTTCCCTTAAAGAACGCTCGGCTGGATTTCGACACACAATGACCGCGTGGTAAAAAGTTGAGTAACGCAATTCGGAGTGCGAAAAAAAAACTGTACCGAAGCTCTTCAGCGTTCGATGTGGAATGAAGTCGATCGAAGTTGACGATAGGGAATATTTATGTTGTGAAGCGACAACTGTCGAGGACAATCAATTTTCGATTGAAGAAGGTCAGAAACAAAATGCATTTGTGAAACATCACGACGTATACTCAGTAATTCTAGACCTATAAGTTCACGAATCATAGCTGGGCAAATTGATTGGATCATTAGATGGAAAGTGTCTTAAAGCGAAGCGCAGAAATTTGCACTGAATAGCCTCGATAAGTAAGATGCTATTCTGATAGAACGGTGCCTGAACGACAGATGAGTATTCTAATATTGACCTCACTAACGAATAGTACAGTGGTTTTAAACGTTGAATATTTTTCAAGTTTTGTGCAATTCGAAATATGAAACCAAGTGTCTTAGATGCTTTGGAGGTTATAAAAGCGACATGCTCCTTAGACGTCAATTTGATGTCTAATAACACACCTAGATTGCGCTTGAAGTAATCCCTCACCTTCCTTGCGTTCACGGGGTCGGTCGTCTTCACTTTTCTTCCACTGCCAGCTCACCGCAGGGTCGTCTGGGTATCCTTGAACGATTTTACCACACGGGACACGGTCGAATTGTCGATCCCCAACTGTTTCGCGATCCACCGATCCACCGCGCCTATATTTTTTTGTCGAAGCACTTCTTGCTTGGAGGTCATTTTGATAACCATTTGACAAATTGTGACGAAATTTTGCACATGTAAACATTACACTTTAAACTGGTTTTACCCTAAATTTCATCAGTTTTTACACATGTAATAAGAAGTTATACACAAAAGGAAGCGTTGCATTTTTTTAGACTAGTTACAATCTTTAATGTTCACTCCATAAAGATTTTTTTTTTCAAAAATCATAAAACAATACAATTAATGTTTACTGATACAAATACTTAACAACTGCCTCATTTTATAGTTGATGTTTCAATTTACCACAGGATCTATTTTGGAAACTATAAATTCTATTGTCATCTTATCGTCATGGGAAATTTCTAAATACTATAAATGACTATATGGTTGCAATAAAATGTATTGTTAATCCATGGTTTAACGGGAAGCTTTTAAAGAAACATTCATGATAGCGTAACGTATAAGTTTAAACCCAGAAACTTAGAACTCGTAAAGGCTTTGTTGCGAAAATACAATTCCAATTAACTTACTTTTATGCTAGAGTAGATGAAACATAAACAAATTAATATATGTTTCATCTACTCTAGCATAAAAAAACATCACTTAGCATCGGGACAATGTTAACTGAGTATATCAATCGCAGTTTTCCTTATTTTACGTAATGCTGAATCAAAAGATTGAAGAATAAAATGATTGGATTATTTTTATAATAATGTCTTTTTTTACGTTTAATAACATTCACATACATAACAAACAAATTCATTTAAACATAAAACCTGTTATTTCAAATAGTACTACGGAATGATGAGATTAATCTAGAAACATCTTCCCTAGCTGGTGTTCACCCCAATCGTTCTGATGAGGTAAATAAAACATGGTATTTTCAACTTGATTTTCTCGACTTGCCTTGACAGCCAAGTTAAAAGCTTTAGAAACGGATTCCACTTTTTAACGTGAACGAATAAGAGAAAATCCATCATTTTCAATCCTACCTGTGAATAACAAAACCACAGTAACGATGGTCTGTTGGTCAAAATTTTAACTCATTTATTGAATTCATAAATTATATGCTCTACCCTAATTTTAGACAGCCCACTTCAAATTAAAAGTCTAATTCGCACTTCCACTCTTAAGCTTGAGAAAAAGAGTAGTGGGACGATGACATCCCCAACATCGACTGTGGCTATGTTTTGTGCTTCCCAGAAATAACCTGAGTGAATGAAGTGTGCCTTATGTGTGTTGGACTTCCAGTGTACTTGTTCAAAATAGTTAATTATAATGTGTATATACGAAGTGCGTTTTGAGCATACCAATGAACACACGAATGGTGCGAGAAGCATATAGGTGAAATATGTACCGAGAACACTAATTCTAACGTATACTTTTGAGCAGCTTATGACAACAAATGCGACAAATAAAAAAATCACTTAAATGCGTCAATACATAATATACGCTGACAAAGTATTACATTTCCACAATGCAAGCAACTGCACTAGCTTACAAAATTGTAATTGCTTTGTTTGATTGTACTGGGCTACACATTGTATTAGTAATGAATAAAACTCAGATTTCTAGATAAGCTATGCAACAGTCAAAAAAATGTATGCCAGCGACAAATCACATAGCATCAGGTATCAACAGTGCATGTATTACAAATAAAATTAACTATTTAGTCAAGCAGTTTTTTCGTTCCTTTCTATCAGAGACTTTAGAAAATTTGTCGAATAAATAGATTTTCTTTTGTGAAACGCAATAATTTATGCTATTTATCTCGGGGTTCTAGGAGAAGAAACCTCAAAAAGATGTCTAATTTAGGAGCCCGAGGGGTAGTAAAACTGCTTGAATATGAGGTTAATTTAGAATATGATAAGGAGAGATCTTATTAATTGTTGTTGTTAAAAAACAAAACGTTGATTGTTTCAAGTTTGTGACTGACGTTTGTGTGTACGTGAATGTTTGAGATCGAGTTTTAATTCAGTGAAGGCAAGATTTTTCAACAGTCTTAAATGCCTTTATTTTATTGGTGAACAAATTCAAAAGATGTATGTATGTATGTATGTAAGGTAGCCACTATCCCTGCTAGCGCTTGACTTGGATGCAGCTCCACTAAATAGCAAGATCAAATTGAGCCACCGATCTGAATTCACAATATCGCTGTATGAAGGGCCAAAAACGGATGGGTAGACCCGTAAGCAGAGACACTCACGCGAAATCCACGGGAAATTAAGAATCTCCATCCAACGATACCATCCAACAAAACGAATAACCCAATTCACAATACTTATTAAGCTTTCTACAGGATGGCTTGTTAAGAAGGGCGCGTCACCCTCACTGAAACTGTTGTAGTAGAATTCACAGCATCACAATCGAATCGGTAGGATAAAGAAAATTATACTGTTCATTCCCTCCTAGACTCAGGCAGTCAATCAAACCATCGTCCAATTTCAGCTTGAATGATACCCTGATGCTCCCTCCCAACCCAGTATTTATTATATATAATGTAAATAATATTTCATAATATGCAAGAATATTTAAAAAAATTGTCATAGTTGAAATTCGTCATCCTGAAATTTTAATATGGTGAAATAATTAAAATAGTAATTATAGGCATATGATAATAATATGCTGCTTGGTGCCTCTTTACACCTCGATCATTGGTAGATGAATGTAACTCAGGAATGTGAGAGTTATTTCGCAATTAAATGAAGTATAAATTTCCATAAAACATTTAATTATACACTAAACAATAAAAAAAATGTATGTATATATGACATATGGAGATACATAATCAGCAGAATTGAAAAGCATTTATTAATTATAATTATTATCCAATGATCAGAATTAATAGAAAAGAACTTTTAGCTACAATGCAACAAAATAGCTATCCTATCAGGAATAACCTTCCTTATAACCTTGAAGCAGTTAATTCTTATTATTATTATTATTATTATTATTATTATTATTAATATTTAATAATAATTTTAATGTGATTATAATAATATGCAATGATGATATGATGCAAATAATACGATGTTGTAATGAAATACTAAATAATGTACAATAATAATAAAATATAGCTATTTGTCTCGTCCGCAACAGTATTAGATTAAAACTCTGATATAACGAAAATTTCCAGCGTGATTTAATGAAAGAAAGCTGATCACCTGGCAGCCAAGCAAAATAGAAATGAAAATTTAAGTAAACGATAAGGCGAAATAAATTTCCTATGAGTATGATTATTGCCCTGGGTCCTCCCTTAGTTCAGTCGGTAAAGGCACAGCTACAAAGCAACACCATGCTGGAGGTGGCTGGGTTCGATTCCCGGTCTGGTCTAGGCATTTTTCGTGAAGGAAATTTCTCGACTCCCTGAGCATAGCGTATGATTGTACTTGCCACACAATCATACTAATGCAAACATGGTACTTGGAATCGAAAGCTCTTAATTAATAACTGTGGAAGTGCATTTAGAACACTAAGTTGAGAGCAAGCAACAAGCTAATTGTGAGAGCAATAAGCTTGAAATGCTAAAGAAGAAGAAGATGAATGATTATTCCCTAAAAATGGAAACTAAATAAATCAAAAATAAAAAAGGTAATATAATAAAAAAAATTAAAGGAAATTTGAATTCTTCGCTAACTTTTATTTCCTACTGGGCCCATAAATGATTCTTTATGCCTGTCAAATAGAAAATGTAGGATCAGAAACAAATTTAAATTTTGAATCTTGAATTTTTTTTTTTTGTGAATAAGGAATAAAAAATACAATACCCTTGCGCTGAACTGGCCGGCTTGACGTGCCGCAAGGGCTCAGTAGGGATCAAGACCCGAAGCTAAGAGTCAGTTCCTTTGTGGTTATATCACATTTATTAGCAGAGCAGCACATCGAAATTTTAGGTTCATTATATGGTTTATATCCCATGATTCCTTATATACTATAAACTTTCAGATCATCCATGGATATCCCAAGTTTTGTAAAATAATTTTAAATCAATTTTTTTCTCGTGGCTATGATACATTGTCTTAGCTTTCAGGTTCATGGTACAATTGCAGCAGGACCACAATCTGGAGACATTTAAATAAAAATGAAATTATTATCATTTTATATTATAACATCCATGCATTACATTTTGTATGCTTTTTTATAAGTCATTTTCAGCTTCGCATATATGCATCCTTGTCAGTTATAGCCAGGGAACTGACTGGCAGCCATTTTCCTGTATCCAACATCTCTCACATCCAAACATCAAAAGATTCATTGTTTGTAGACAATGCAGATGTTCGTACCCGCTGTAACAAACGTCAGACGGGCCTTATTCAAATAAGGCCCGTGATATGTTGCATACTGTCAAACGCTAGTAACTAGGAACGGTTGCCAGGCCCCTGGTTATAGCTCATCAAACCTATGTTATGTATTTGAAAAGATAGAAAGGTTTTTGATGTTTTTTTATTTTTTAGAAAAAATCATATTTGAAAAATTCTACTTAAAAAAAGCTCTTTCCTTCTTCATCAAAAATATATATTAATTTAAAACCTAGCAGTTTACAATCATTCATTTCCTATTTTACAGAAATAAAGTATCATTTATGGGTCCAGATGAACAAGAGCTATCGAAAAATTCAATTTTTTATCTTTTTGTATGTTTGTTTTATTAAGATTCAGTTTTTGGATTCATAATCATATGAAATTTATTTCGCCTTATTATTAGCTGTTTTCAGTTTTTTTCCAATATTATAATGATATTAATACACATCAAATTTTTATTTTCAGTAACATACCAGTAGATGTCAGATACATCTTGTACCTACGTTTATTATGTTCTCTGACTATTATTGTGAAAACAAATTCTAATCTTAGTAGATCTTAATCCAATAGAAACTGCAAAAGTGGAAGTCTTTCGATGAGTGGATGTTCAGCTTAGTTACGGATATATGTATTCTACTATAGTTTACTGGCCTGCTGATATTATTATTTTATATTATAACGTCAGTTTATTATTTTATGTTATGATATTAAATGATGTGACATAATTGCATTTAAATTCATTTCATTCAAATCACTATTTCCGATGAGACTCGCTACATAAATTATTGCAAGGAAACGGAACAGCACATCGAAATTTTAGGTTTACTTTTCTATTGCTATTTAATTTCAGATCATTCATAGGTATCCCAAGTTTTATGAGATAATTTAATATCAATTTTTTTTTCTCGTAGCTACATTGTCTAACTTTCAGGTTCACAAATGTGCTATTATCATTCTTATATTCATTCACTATATTATTTGTCATTATAATATTCATTCACTATAATTTTATAATTATAATATTAATTCACAAGATTTTAAATATTACTATATGACACTGAATATATATTGGGAAGGGAGGGAGCATCAGGGTATCACTCAAGCTGGAATTGGACAATGGAGTGGTATGACAACCGGCGTCTAGGAGGGAACAAACAGTATCATTTTCTTTATCCTACCGATTCGATTGTGATGCTGTGAATTCTACTCCAACAGTTTCAGTGAGAGTGACGCGCCCTTCTTAACAAGCCATCCTGTAGAAAGCTTAATAAGTATTGCGAATTGGGTTATTCGATTTGTTGGATCGTATCGTTGGAAGGAGAATCTCATGTTCCCGCGGGTTTCGCGTAAGTGTCTCTGCTTACGGGTCCGCCCCACCGTTTTTGGCCCTTCATACAGCGTTACTGTGAATACAACCCGGCAACTCAATTTGATCTTGCTATTAAGTGGAGCTGCATACATGACAAGGTCTTAGAAGGGATGGTGGCTACCTTACATACATACATACATTGTCAATAAGCAATTTTTTTTGTTTCAAACGGGACTGTTTTTTCTCCGTGTGGCAGTTCCTTAATGATTTTTCTATTATCATTAAAGGAAGTTTCAGTGTGCCATCCGTGTTACTACGTGGCATGAATGTAACCCTTTCTTTAATAATGTTGTGGCCGATGTGGCATCTTTATCGACAAAAGTTCGTGACGGAGTGGTCTTGAAAAACAACCCACTTTAATCCGCATTGAAAATCTGCAGATTGTTTGTCACGAATCGCAAAGTTAGCCGTTTACGCATCAATAATTGCCACATTGCTAGACAATTTTTCTCCACTAATTTTCAGCAGTCGAATACCGTATCGTTTTATAAATTGTTCCGGGTAACCGCGGCTACTGGAATCCCTTTATCCAAACATATCCCTTCCCTATATATATATTGTCTTATATGACATTGTTTATTCATTACCATTACCATTCATCTTTATCATTATCTTTACCATTTTTATCATTACTTGTGTTTTCGTGATTTATTTATTAACATAAAAATAATTTTATAATTTTTATCTAATAGGTTATATATACCTTACCTTACTTACCAATCAGACTAAGGACGGTGTGGCCTCTGCTGTACACAGAAGTTGTTTCAATTGTAATCGGTCCATGGCTGTACCTCGCCAGCCTCGCTGTCTGCGGAGGGTCCGCAGGTCGCCTTCTACTTGATCGATCCACCTTGCTCGTTGCGCGCCTCTTCTTTTTGTACCTGTCGGTTCGTTTTCGAGAACCATTTTCACAGGGCTGTCGTCCGACATTCTTACGACATACCCAGCCCATCGTAGTTGACCGATTTTTGCGATGTGTACGATGGGAGGTTCTCCCAGCAACTGGTGCAATTCGTGGTTCATTCGCCTCCTCCACGTTCCGTCTTCCATCTGCACTCCACCGTAGATCGTACGCAGCACCTTCCGTTCAAAGACTCCAAGGGTGCGTTGGTCCTCCACTAGTAATGTCCATGTTTCGTGGCCGTAGAGAACAACCGGTCTAGATTAATGTCACATTTGTCGTATCGGGTCAACTTCGTGTGGACAGTGTCGTTGTTCGATGCTGTAGTTGAACTTTGATTCGACTCTTAGCGTCCTTGGAGTCCTTGATTCAGCTTGCACATTCTAGCGTTAATCGGAAACCATCAAATAACGCGTTGACGCATTTTGCCCAGCACTACAAAGTCGGTGCCCAGCCCGTTTGTGGTACCACAGCTCTGGTAAAAAGTAGCCGCTCGATGCCCACTTTTCCATACCTTCTGTCCTGTCCAGCAAACCTCCTGCAGTGCTACGACTTCGAAGTTACGTGGTTGAAGTTCGTCGTAGATTATCCTATCGCAGCCAGGGAAGCAGAGCGATTTGCAGTTCCATGTTCCGAGTTTCCAATCGTAGTCCTTAATTCGTCGCCTAGGTCTTTGCCGATTGTTCCGGTTCGTATTAACTTCTGTATTATTTGTAACATTGATTTTTTAAGAGCGGCTTGTTGGGCCTTCCCCAACCCCCTGTCTCGCCGGAGGACCATCGTGCACAGCACTGTTTAGAGTCACACGCTGGCACGAGGACGATGATCAGCCGCTCCTAACATGGAGAACAGACGCTGTTTTGAGCCACCCCTAACATGGAAAACAGACGCTCAGATAGACTGCGCCCTTTGAAGAGGGCAGCCCCTCTTCCCTGTCAGCATATGACCAAGGGCCCACTGGGGTTGGTTACCCGATCTTTCCTATGGTTACTCATACCCCAGTCGGCACCACGGGGAGGTAGGGATAGGAGTTACTGGACAAGAGGCTAAGGATTGCAGTAGGATCTATTTTATACCTGCAGGTACGCGAAGTACCAATGGTACGCATTGTCCAGTCATTTACCAACGTTGGTGAACAAATTCAAAAGATATATATAAAAAAAAAAGGGTTTTACGCGCCAGAGAGCGTTTTTTGTTTAAAATTTGGGGAAAAAAAAAAACAGGTTGTACTGGGGGAAAAACCCCCGGACAAAAAAAAAAAAAAAAAAACGGGAAAAAAAAAAAAAAATGCTGTTCGAAACACTGTTCTTGACGTTGTACCACTTTACTATGACTAATTCTTAATATAACTGTTTGGGTATATTTCAGAGCATCCATTGAAACATTTATTTGTGTTCTTGAACAAACTGGAGACCTGCCACGCTATAACTTTAAAGCTGCCGGTGGTTGACCTCTCGTGTCGTGCCGTTCTATTGTCTATTTGCTGAAGGAAGTGATATTACTACCTAACGCGCTCGACTTAGAAAGTAAAAAGTTCCCCGTACTGTGGTAACTACTTCCAATTTCCATGCTCTTCGAAAGGAACTTATAACCTTCCTACAAGCAGTGAAATTTTCGCTTCAAATTTCCCGTCGGAAAGAGTACCGTTTGTTGGCAGAAACCATGGACAGTCTTCTTGAGTATCTTACCACAAATTTTTCACTTACGATAGCAAAACTGATTGTACGTCTGTTCCTAGTTGTCTTCAAAGGCCTGCCAGCGGCGAATCCCTGGATGAGATCAAAATTGAATTGACAAATTTAATAGGAATTGGCCCAGTCCAAGTGATTAAAAATCAAAACCCGTCCAGGCCATTAATGGCATTTCTTATGATTTTTGTTTTCTGCACTTCAAGTCAATTGAACTTCATAACATTAAGTCCAAAGAAATAGCCAACCTTCTGCTTCATTTCCACCTGAAATCGCACACTTCTAGAAGACTAGGAGTAATTCCCAAAAGCTCACCCAAATCCGTTAGTGCCTAGGATGGGGCCATGGAACCAAAAAATTTCATATAATTGATAAGCGCATGAACTGTGGTGATTCCTGTCGCGCTAAGGACCATGATTCATGGTGAAAACCAGAAATGAAATTTTTGGGAGTGCAATTTTACAGTCCCGTACCAAACTTCAGGTACTTCAGGATTTACATTCTTGCTCTTCGGTACGCTTGGAGTACGTTATTCGCTTACTTTTCAGCTGTTAACAATGATCAGCGAAGAACAAATACATTCAGCCAATTGGTACACTAAATGTAACGCTTCATACATACCTGTTGCTAATAATGTTCAATAAAAATCAAATGCTTCCTCCATCCCCTTCAGTCCATCCTGGACTCAAATTTCAAACTCTTCATCTACACCAAATCATGCTGCTGACAATGTTCAGCTAGTAAATACCTATGCTGTTACAGGTTGTGGATCTAAAAATCCAAATTTCAGCGGTAATTTCGACGAATATTCCTTAGGTTGCATTACCGGTCCAAAATTATAATCTTCATAGCAATCTTAATCGATATAGTTACTGTTATGCCAAAAAAACTAACTCATGTTTGCTGATATTGTCATGACTGTGATTAAATATCTTGAATTAGCATGCTCAATCCATCAAATTAATGAGGATTAGCTATTTCATTTTTTATGATTTCATTATGTGCATCCTTCCGGTATTACCCAGACTTATCTCAAACCTGACCATAAGGTTATATGAGATTTTACATCCGACTAATGTAAGAGGCTATCACGCTTACGACTACACCACTGGCGCCGTCTCCAAGCCAAAATTGGTTGATTTATTTATTTATTTATTTATTTATTTATTTATTCATCTTAGCTCATCGGACTTATTGTATACATGACACTAACTTAAAATTTAAAAAATCAACCATTACAAATACGATTCAAAATGTGAGCAGAAGATTCAAACAATTCTTCGACAAACGTAAACCCTCGCATCATAGCCCTAGATAATCATGAGGAAAATGCATATAGTTTTTGGCTCAGGAAGTACCAGCATATTGGTCCCAAGCACAGCCCTAATAATATAACTTACACCAACACACCCTCAATTATTATGCCAAAACAACCCAGTGATTCAAAACAAGAACAAAGATTCTAGTACCGAAAAGCGCAAAAATGTATTGCAAGGTGCAGGTGGCAAGATGTACTTTCCCTAGCAGCACACTTGTTGTAAATTGGTTGAAATAACTTAAATGTGACTTAATTAGGTCACAATCAGGTTGCTGAAACCATTTATGCCGCCTTTGTGCTGCTTGGGTAGGATCAAAGGGTTCTACAACAGTGAGCCAATTTCAAATTGCTAGTTGTTACCAAACGCAGTTCGATGGAAACGTGTTTAGAGAAGACTGCCACTCTGTAATGCTCTCGGTGGCGTTCAGATGTTCAATTGAGAGAGAAGCAAGGGTAAGTCGCTTAGAACAGTGTGCCAGCCAGGATGTCTTGCACACTAGACGAATATGTTTCATAACTGCGGCACTTCGATTTTCAATCCATACCACATGTGTGGCACACTGAGGATATGAAATATGAAACCAGCAACCTTGCCAACATGCATTGTCTGGTTGCCATGCTCAACAGAAAATAACAATTTGGGCTGTCAACACCTCGGCACCAGCGGGTGGATAGTCATGAAGAAAACGAATTTTTTTTTGGCTCAGGAAGTACTAGCACACCGGTCCCAAGCTTAATGTTTCGCCCCTAAGACCGTAACGCACCAATACACTCTCAAATATTCTGTCAAAATAACATAGCGAACCAAAACAAAAACAAAGATACTTGTACCAAAAGGTACTGAAAAGCACAAGAGTGCATGGCAAGGTGCAGCCTGCAAGGTGTATTTCGGAACTAGGGGTTCAACAACAGTGAACCAATTTCAAATCGCTAGTTACACATTGATTGTTGGCACATTTCTAGAACTACCAGAACATTGCAACACTTGTAGACACACTCAAAAAAATAGCACTGGATAAAAGTGTGCTGAGCGATCCACCCAGAGAAGTCTCGAGCAGTCGACCTCTCCATTCGAAAGTTTGGCAACAAAAACCGCTTGTTGATTTTTTCTTCGGCGTTCCAAAGTATACAAAGTATACAGATTGCAGCGATCGGTGATTTTGCAGATCAAACCATGGTAGATTATGTAAGGCCATCCGGATAAACTTGCGCTGTATACTTTCGATCCTTGAAATCCAAGTCAATTGATACGAAAGCCAGAACAAGGAGGCATTTTCAAGGGTCGGTCGTACCAGTGAGCAATAGAGAGCTTTCAGGCAGTACGGGTCAGTGAAGTCTCTTCAGATTTTCGACACAAACCCTAGCTGGCAATTAGCCTTAGAGATCACAGCAGAGCGGTGGAGATTAAACGTTATTTTATTATGCAGTAGAACCAACAATCAATATGAAACTAGCGATTTGAAATTGGTTCACTGTTGAAGAACCCCTAGGTCCGCAGTACACCTTGCAGTCTGCATCTTGCTATACACTCTTGCGCTTTTCGGTACTAGTATCTTTGTTTTTGTTTTGATTCGCTATATTATTTTGACAGAATATTTGACGGTGTGTTGGTGTGAGTAACGTTATTAGGGGGAATCATTAAGCCTAGGACTAACAATCAGTGTGCAACTAGCGATTTTATATTGGTTCACTGTTGTAGAACTCCTAGTCCCGAAGTACACCTTGCAGTCTGCACCTTGCCATGCACTCTTGCGCTTTTCAGTACCTTTTGGTACAAGTATCTTTGTTTTTGTTTTGATTCGCTATGTTATTTTGACAGAATATTTGAGAGCGTATTGGTGTGAGTTCTGTATTAAAGGCGAATCATTAAGCTTGGGACCGAGCTTGAGACCGGTGTGCTAGTACTTCCTGAGCCAAAAAAAATCGCTTTCTTCATGACTATCCACCCGCTGCTACACGCAAAAAAAACCGCAGTAGAACCTACCATTTCGAGGGTTAAATTAAGCGAAAACACCAACAATTTTCACCTGACTATATATTTGTTTGATTTTACCATGCCTGCGATTAGATCGACCATGGTGCGTCAATATGAGGTGTGACAAATATATCACAAATGTTGAAGGTTTTACCATAAACGTAGTAAAATTGACTGAAATTTCATGGTAGTTTTAAAGATAGGCATAGTCGGGTAAAATGGTAGTTTTTACTACAAGAATTTTTCTCTGTGTAGGACCGAGCTTGGGACTGGTGTACTAGTACTTCCTGAGCCAAAAAATATATTCATTTTCTTCATGACTATCCAGCCGCTGGTAGAACACCTGAATCGCTGAACTGGTCGGTTCTATGATTAACGACGCCATTGATGGTATAGTCGAAAATATCCAAAGCGGTGGTTGAGTGAATATGACGGGAGATGAACCAGCTAGAGGCTGGAAATCTCGATAATCAAGAAACCACAAAAAGAAAACAATTGGCTGATGGTGAGATACTATGACATAACCATACACTTAGGAATGCTGATCATAAGTTTATGCTGACGACAAGAATCAGTGAATATATTCAATAATGATTGAAGACACGAATACAATCCTCGGCGATCCGTACCGCAAAAAAAACAGCTTTAAGTCATCAGCATACGCATGGTGTAGTGGCACTTTAGTGCACTGATTGGAATTTGAAGAGAACATTACCAACATTAAACAACTTGTTATTAGAGGATTATGTCTATAATAGGGAAATAATCACATGCCAGCATCCAGCGGGCATCGATTGCAAAAAGCATAAGCAAACTTCATACGAGCCTTCCCTATTTATAATACTGAAACATGATTTTATGAAATATTTGGTATTTATGGAACAGAAATCAGTCTATATTCAAGCTCAGACAGGATTAACAAATTAAGGTATGCAAATACGATGAGCAAAGTCTTTTAATAATTCAGTATAATACTCTTTAAAAATCCGATTAGTAGCCTTGAAAAGGGACTTTTGTGTGAAATACATCGTTTAACCGTTATTGCTATTCGAAATTTAGGAACCGTGGCCTACAGTAAACGAAACACAGATGGTTCTAAAAAATACGTTCCCCGAGCATCTTGACAGATGAGCTTAGTTCGACGTACCCATCTATAAGATGTAAATGTCTCAACCGTGCCTAAAAAAAGGGCCAACTATTCTCAATCCTACCGCTTATTAGCTTTGGAACACACGTTTACGTTTCCTTTAGTGTTGACGTGTAAAACTGTGCTAGAACAAATCTAGGATTTTTATCCATTAGGGCGAATCTACAATTGAGAGACTCTCTCTTGCCTCGTTCTCTTTCATTAATTACAGCGCCAATATAAAACTATGGATTGATTTTTTTACAACGGTGGGAAAAGAGGGGGGGGGGGGAGTTTGGGGGGGAAAAAAAAAAAAAAAAAAAAAAAAAATTATTTATTTTGAGCATGAGCATGAGCATGATTGACCGCCCACGGATGCAATTCCGTTATTGCCAGATCAGCTGTATTTGCACAAAGAACCAACAGACGATGTTCGGGACTAACATACATCTTCAATGTGTAAAAACTGGTGATCCCAATCTAAGGCAATACCGGCGCCGGCCGTGCCCGAATGCTTGTCAAGTAGGGAATGAGAAGGAACGTGTTGACATGATACTCGCTTTGGAGGAAGCCGAGAAATCCTCTGCACTTCCACGAGAAATCATTGGGATGTTGGATAGTTGGGGAAAGGTTAGCAGCAGGGTTCGTTTTGGTTAACGATACGCTGAAAGTACGTAGCACTATCCGCCAAAAGCAATGGACCGCTCCAATGTGACTGAAAAGAGACAAGCGTAACGGAAAACAAAACAAAATACACAAAATAAAATAAAATAAAACAGGATATTGTCTTCAAAATATGGTAGAAATAAATTATTTGTTGCTTTGCAAACCAGCTCTCCTCGATGTCCTAGATGTCGGAAACCTTCCGGTAGTACTATGACATCTGTGTCTAATACACTCTTCTTGCGCCGATTAATTTACAACCTAAGCCTGCACACCGAATCAAAATTCACTTTGGCACGGTTGTGGTATTTACCTCTAAAATCTAGTTCTAGATATTGGCACTTGGTTGTAGGAAACAGAATCAATAAGAAAAATACACTCGCTTATGACTTCTAACTTTACACGGTTGCTAAACACACTTTCTTCCCCCACAATACCCGCGAACGACGACACTTTGGACCTGAGCTCGCTTGAGGAAAAATCACCAACACACAACAGCGCAATTGATTGTATGCAGTTTTTCGAATGAATCGCGAGCACGACGCGATCTCGCGACACGCAACACTCTTCTAACTTCGGCTCACCGGAACCAATTGCACACGCACAGTAGTAATCCGCGACCCTGAACAACGCGACGCGCGATCGTGAAAATGATTTAGCTATTGGTGAAAGAAATTTTTATTGAGGCGTAATGTATATGTGGCTTTCTTTCCATGAGTTTGATTTCAATAGTATCGAATAAAAGTCATCATTAATTGAGAATGGGAATAAGGGATAGTGAAAGAGAGAAGGAGAAAGAGAGAGAGAGAGAGAGAGAGAGAGAGAGAGAGAGAGAGAGAGAGAGAGAGGGGGGGGAGAGAGATAAAGAATTCGGAAGAGTAGATTTTCAATGTATGAGTTTCTCTTTTCTTTATTTTATAAGTTATACTTCTCTCAGCACCAAGTAAAAAAGTTGATGAGATTTATTGACCTTTATATTTCAAGCACACAGCGATGAAAAAAATCCAATCCATCTTGTGTGCTTGAAAGAGAAAAGAGAGCAAGCTCTAATGCTACCCTTGCTCCACGGAGAAAAACAGTCCCAATTGAAAAAACAAACTTGTTTGTTGACATCCAAACTAACACCGTAAACTGAGTAATGCAGTCTAGATAAACGGAAATTTTTTACCAATACAAACTAACTGTTCACATAGATAAAATAATAATGATTTTACAAGAAAATCGTAGACCCAACGTTGGGGACATATTTTTTTCTATGTTTCCAACTATGGCCTGTTGTATCAATAACGTAGTAAACATGTTGTTATTTGTAAAATTTTAAGTGAAAATGCATGGATTTGCCGAAGGAACAAAATCTTTGTAGAGTGAATTATAATGTTTTCACTACCGAATGGCTGATAAATCAAATATTACCAGCACTTAAGTGTTTCAAAGCAGTTTTATTTTAGTTTGTTTTGTGAAATTTTAAGTTAGGTAAAGCAAATACAGCTGGCAATGCCTTAAATCAGAAAATCAAAAAGAAAACGTACGAAGGCTGCATTTAATAATAAATCTATCGTATCGGACGATGTTTATACCCAATTTGATGCTTATAGACTGATATAACAACCTTGTCGCTCGAAAGTTACTGACTTTCTAAAAGAAGTTGCGTAACTTTTCGTGATACATACTACCAAACGTCTTATCAAACTTGTCTAAGCAAGTGTATAACTAGTTGAAAATCGCTTACAGCTTAAAAACTTTATGAGTCATAATAAAAAATGTAACCGATCGTTGCATAACGTTTGCATTTAAAAAAAAATGGACAAAAATTGCCAATTTTTCATGGGTTTACCATCACCTGCACTGACAAAACTACCCATGCAGCATCAATCATAGTAACCCATGAGTCATTTGACAGCTCTATCAGTCGAACTCTAACCGTGATGGCAAAAACAGTGAAGCAACTCCGTTCAGAAGTGTGCACGTTCAAAGAACGGCACATCGCCGTGTCGAAAACGGACATCGTGCGGCACTTTGTGTATGCCGGATACGCCCGTTCCGGCATTTACAACATCTTGGCACTATTAGACAACAATCAGAGCATCGAACGAAAGCCCGGTTCCGAATGGCCGACGACCCTGAGACATAACAAATGCCGATTTTTAACACTCAACGTTACGTCATGCCTATGTCATATCAACTGTATCATCTATATCATATCATATCATACATGTATTGTCATATGGCTACCAACTGGATCACACATGTTTCGCTCCTTGTGATTGCGCCAGCCGGCTGACTATGAATTCTCCACGGGCTTGGCATAAAGATTGGACTCGCGACACTTTGTTTTGGGTGTAACTTTTTATCGCGTGGGTAAAAATTAATTAAATTTTGGGTAATAATAGTTTAGAGTGTTATGTGTATGTGTGCAAAATTTTATCGCGATCAAGATTTTCAAGATGTATTCGAAACAAGAAGAGCTACACCAGCAAATCTTGGGCGCGGAGATCGATAATCCTGGTCAGTCGCACAGATGGATCGATAAAAGGCTTGGAATCCACCATTCCACCGTGTCCCGCGTTGTGAAGATGATCCAGGAGACGAAGACCATCGAGCGGTGCGCTGGAAGCGGCCGAAAATCGAAAACGGAATACCCAGAGAAGGCGCGGAAGATAAGGCAGTACTTTAAGAATAACCCGAACCTTTCCACCCGAGACGTGGCCAATCCCTGAGCGACAAGAAGCTCCAAAGTATGCTGAAGAGGAAGACCGAGGGAAAAGTGGCCACATCGCTGCGTGCGCTTGGCCGGGAGGTCGGTTCACCGGCCAAACAGTGAAAAAGTACCAGGTGAATATGAACATACATGTCAGGAGCCGGAGTTACGTCCACTGGTTTCGGAGCTGCAGGCAATGACGCAGCGGCAGCGGCTGAATATGATGGTCAACTCGATTTTCCCGGCAAATCGCGACGTGGCGCTGGTGATGGACGACGAGACCTATCTCACCCTGGACTGGCAGGGCACTTCGTATTTTGCTTCCCCCACGAAGGAAGTGAGCTCCGAGGTGAAGTTCATTTAACACACCAAATTCCCCAAGAAGGTGCTGCTGTGGCTGACAATCAGCGAGAAGGGGATGTCAAAGCCACTCTTCTTTCACTCCGAACTGGCCGTGAACGGGGAAATTTACAGTACAAAATGCCTGCCGGATGTTGCGTCGTTCATTAAAAAAATACCATAAGGGCAAAGACGCGGTGTTCAGGCCGGATCTGGTGTCGGCCCACTACTCGAAGCGATCGTTGGACGAGATGAAGCGGCTGAATATCGATGTGGTACCCAAGTCAGCGAACCCGCCCAACGTCCCCCAGCTGCGTCCCATCGAGAATTTCTGGGCCAACCTGAAGCGTAAGATCTACCCCAACAATTTTGTCGCGAAAACTGAGGAGGAATTGATAAATAAAACGAAGAAAGAACACAAAAACATGCCTACACGCATGTTTTCGTCCGCCATGGCGAATGTTCCGGTTAACTGCCGGAAGGCCGCTCGCAAGGGCGTAGAATTTTTAAGCAAATAAGCTTAAATAATTACCTTCCATGGGAAATTAATCAAAAGCAATTATCTGTCTTAGCTTTTTTCTATCACCATCCGAAAAAAAAAAGTCAATTTTTTTCAATGCAAACGTTATTACGCTGAGTCAAGGAACACATACCCTATTTTGTTTGGAGAAAAAGTAACTAGAAATTTGGTTTGAAACATTTTTGTTTTATGTTTTCTTTTTTGTTATCCAGTGCCTTCAGCGGGCACTCAACAATAGGTGAAAATTTAATATTTTACTTTAAAAAACACCTGAAAATAGTAGAAAGGCTCGCATTAACATTTCTAGATTTCTCTTAGACTGAGAGAAGTATATAAATGTAAATGTGCCCATTTCTAATGTTTGTTAGCATTTCATTCAAATAATTGAAATTACAGAAGAAATCTAAGGTGATTGTAAACGGAAATGTTTGTTGTTTTAACCGTCTTTGTTTGTTTGTTTCAAACAGCATTTCAGTTCAAATCATACTAAAATTTGTTTGAAACAAACCATAAGCGTTGGTAGAATCAACCAACATATGTTTGTTTTCGTAGCTGTCATAATGAAACAACCAACATAATGGTAAATTCAAACGGATGTCAGTTTAACTTAACTGCTTAGTTCCCGAATCAATTACTAAAAAAATAGTTTGTTTTAACCACCGCAGGTAGTCAAAACAAACTAATATGATGTTAGTTTTTCTTTGCTTCGGTGGCTTTCCACTGTGCTGAAGGTTTCAGTGCGTCATACATTGAGAATTATAGTGCGCCATTTTAAAGTATAGTTAGCTGCCATTTTATTCCCGTCTTGCTAGCTTTCGGATATTTTTCAAGTGCGGAAAATAACGGTGTGTTTTTATAATTACAGTTTTTAAATTATTAAATCTTTTGGTAGAAGTCTAAGTCTCGAGTGTGTTTATGCTTCTGTATATTATCTGTAAGAAGGGTAAAAATATCCACCATTTAACATTTAGGAAGCGTCATAAGCTCCCACGAACGAGCCATGGATGGTTTGTCGGAAGACGAACCATCTATGGCGCAAAATGATGGGGTAGCTCTTAAAGTTACCCGATCGCGTGCTTATCCAGATAATTCAGCTGGTCCTTGGGTTGCCTATTTTCGGCCCAAAACGAAACCTCTCAATATCTACCAGATTTCAAACGATCTGACGAAACGATTCTCGGCCGTGACCGAGATAATTAGGGTGAGACCCGATAAACTAAAAGTCGTTGTGTCCAACCTTAAACAGGCTTCCGAAATTGCTGTCTCTCAATTTTTTACACTGGAATATTAAGTGTACATCCCAGCTCGAGGTATTGAGATTGAAGGGATGGTCACCGAAGCGAGCTTGACCCCTGAGATCCTGTTGAAGCAGGGGGTTGGTCGCTTTAAGAACCCTCTGCTTCCTTCAGTCAAGATACTTGATGTGCGAAAACTAGGCAAAGTATCGATCACTAAGGGTGAAAAGAAATTTACCCACTCAGACTCGTTTCGTGTGACTTTTTCTGGTTCAGCCCTCCCTCAATACGTCGAATTGGGAAAACTTCGACTACCTGTGCGGTTGTTTGTACCTCGGGTAATGATCTGCGAAAAATGCAAGCAGATGGGACATACGACCTCCCATTGCAGCAATAAGGCACGCTGCTCTAATTGTGGGGAGAAGCACGAGGATGGCGCCTGCGCAGACAGCACACCAAAATACGCTATCTGTAAGGGTACTCCTCCTCATGCTCTCTCGTCGTGCCCGACGTACAAACAACGCGGGAAACAATTAGAACGCTCGCTTAAACAGCGTTCCAGGCAATCTTTCGCGGAAATGGTGAAAAAAGCCTCACCATCACCCGATGCCAATACAAATCCCTTTGCTCCTCTGTCAGATGACGAGTCTGACTTTGATTTGGTTGAAGAGGGAACATCAGCCAGTTTTCCAGAAGGTGCTTCACGAAAGCAAAGACGCGTCCGCCCACGGAAAGCTGCTGAACCGGAGCCCAAAACCAGCTTGCCCATTTCAAGGAAAGGTGGAAAAAAGGAAAATCCAATTCCACCTGGTTTCCGTAGTACTAACTACACCCAGGACTTTCCATCTCTCCCGGGGACATCCAAAACCCCTGAAGCCCCTATTTTAAGAACAGAAGCCCCCTCCTCAAGTGGGCTGTTCTCATTTGATGACATTGCCGAAGGTATCTTCAAGTACCTCGAAATTTCTGACCCTCTTAAAAGCATTGTTCTTGCAATGCTTCCCTCAGTGAAAACTTTTTTGAAGCAATGGACCATCAAGTGGCCCCTCCTTGCAGCAATCATTTCCTTCGATGGATAATTTTCCAAATGAGGTCGGGGATTTGATCACTGTTCTACAGTGGAATTGTCGAAGTTTAATTCCTAAATTGGAATCATTCAAATTTTTGGCTCACAATACCGGTTGTGATGCATTTGCTCTTTGTGAAACATGGTTCTCTTCCGAAATCGATCTTCCTTTTCATGATTTCAATATAATTCGTCTTGATCGTGAGGATTCACGTGGAGGAGGAGTACTTTTGGGGATCAAAAAGTGCTACTCCTTCTATAGAGTGAATTTTCCTCAAACTCCAGGTATTGAAGTTGTCGCATGTCAGGCTGTTATTAAAAATAAAAGCCTTTGCATTGCTTCTGTCTATATTCCTCCTACAGCCTCAATTAACCGAAAACAACTTTCAGATATTTGTTCGGTCCTTCCTTCTCCACGGTTGATCATGGGAGATTTTAACTCTCACGGTACAGGCTGGGGAGAACTGTACGATGACAACCGGTCTTCCCTGATATATGACCTCTGTGACAACATCAATATGACAGTTCTTAACAATGGAGAAGTAACACGTTTGGCTGGTACATCCTCAGTTGGCAGTAGATTAGACCTCACACTTTGTTCGAATTCATTATCGTTGGATTGCACATGGAATGTGATTCAAGATCCCCACGGTAGTGATCACTTGCCCATAAAAATTTCGGTTACCACCGGGTTCAATCCGTCGAAATCTGTCAAGGTCACGTATGATCTTACCCGTCACATCGATTGGACAAAGTTCAGGACAGCAGTCGATGAAGCCGTAACGACGGTAGAAAGGCTTTCACCGCTGGAAGAATATAACTTCCTCTCCAACCTGATCTTAGACAGCGCGCTTCAAGCTCAAACTCGACCAGTTCCAGGGACGTTATTTCGCAACCTCTTCGAAACCTCCTTCGAAACCTCCTTCTCCATGGTGGGATCAGCAATGCACCGAGGTTTACCGTAAAAAATTCGCTCATTGAGGCCGGTAATGCACTCCTCTTATTTTCTCATGAAAATACAGGAGCTTCTAAGTGCTTTATCTTCGCGTTATTTTATCATCACCTTTGTATGGGTTCCATCTCATTGTTCAATTCCGGGCAATGAGAAAGCGGACTCGCTTGCAAAGGTGGGCGCTATGGAAGGCGATATTTGTGATCGACAAATCGCCTTCAACGATTTTTTTCCTATTTTTCGTCAACAGTCACTCGTCAGCTGGCAGTATAAATGGAGTAAAGGAGATTTGGGGCGATGGCAACATTCTATCATCCCAAAGGTGTCGAAGAAATTCTGGTTTAGGGGGATGGATGTGGGTCGAGACTTCATTCGTGTCATATCTCGCCTCATGTCCAATCATTATTCTTTGAACGCTCATTTATACCGGGTTTGGATGAGCGACAGCAATCTCTGTGAGTGTGGACAAGGCTATCAGGACGCAGATCACGTTATTTGGTCATGTGCTGAGCATCGTGGAGTCAGATCGGAGCTTTATGATTCCCTTCGGGCTCGAGGTAGACAACCCAATGTGCCAATTCGAGATATTTTGGCTTTGCGTGATTTGGAGTACATGAAACTCATATATGTGTTTTTGATTAACATTAGCCTTAGATTGTAGTTAGTTTAACCTGTATGTTTACTTTAAGTTTTTTTTTATCTGTATATGTGTGTATGTGTGTGTTTTTTTTTTTTTTAAAATTTTTTTAAAAAAAAAAAAAAAAAAATTTTTTGTTTATTTTTTTTTTTATTATTTTTTTTTTATTTTTTTTTTGTTTTTTTTATTATTTTTTTTTTTTTCCCTCTTTTTTTTTCTTTGTTTTTTTTTTTTTTTTTTTTTCGGGGGGGGGGGGCGGGGGGTTTGCTCTTTTTTTTTTTTTTTTGTTTTAAAAAAAATTAATATAAAAAAAAATATATTTTGGGTAGGGTAGGGTGGGTTGAGTGTGCCTATATAAAAAAAAAATATTAATAAAAAAAAAAAAAAAAATTAAAAAAAATAAAATAAGGGGTGGGGTGATTATGAATAAGTATGAGTATGGTTCAAAATAAATAAAAATAGTCACAGGACTAAAGTGGCTGTCATCCACGAACAACAATCGTGAAGCCGAAAACTTGGTGCTGCGTGTGGTGCTAATTTGACAGCTCGGTTTTCTTGAAGGCTATATGCAGCATACACAATATTCGCGGCGGAAGTTGTCGTGTTTTGTCGTTAATTTGATTCGAGAGAAACATCTTCCATGTTGTACTTAGTGTAGTGGTTATCACAACGATAGTATTTTTTCATTGTTTATCAGCCAGGTATTAAATGTTTTATCTAAATTACTGACACTAGTAGTTTGGTAGAAAACAGATTTTTAAGAAATGTAATCCTTTGTGAACCGAGCTTAAAATGTTAAAGCGTCACTAGCGCCACACCAAAAGTGACAGGCTTCAAGAACTAACGCTTTCTTCAATCCTCTTAGGTAAATACGTTCAATTGATAATTTGTTCTAGGATTCATTCGATTTGACCAGGGCGTCTGCGTCGCTGTCAACCACATATAGATGCACCATAGTTCCCATGATTTTGACAATTAGGACATCTGACAACTGAAATCGACAAAGATTTTTCATTAGACAAACGTTAACAATAACGGTTTCTTCCTTGAATTTTTCCAACTTGGAAACTTGCCTCATTAATCTACCACAGCCAAGAACAAGAGTCCTTCTATTCGATAAGTTGGAAGCTTACATGGATAGATTTTGTATTACGAGAAATTAACGGAAGAAGCAATTGTTAACGTTTGTCAGTTAGGCCCTAATGGAAAGTCTTTGCCGAAATATGGCCCATCAAAACATATCGATCAATGCCAAGGCACGACAGGCATGACAGAACAAATGAAATAACTCTTTCACACTTGGATTGTATCCTATAAGGGGCTATTCATAAACCAAGTAGACTTTTCTGGGGGAAGGGGGGTCTGACCAAAGTCTACGCTCCATACAAAATTTCAAAAAAAAATGTATGGAGAAAAGTCTACGAGGGGGAGGGTGGTCTAAGATTTCCAAAAATGAGTCTACGTGGTTTATGAAAAGTCCCTTATAACGTGACGATGCGCACATATGAAAATGATGAACATGAACGTGAAAGAACAGGTTGATGCATTTATCCTAACCATAACCATTCATCACATTGATACTGAAATCCATTAGTGCTACAGCGAAATCCTTAATGATTGCCCCCCTGGATTTGACAGAACCAGTGAGCCAAGATTATCGGGGTACATTGACTTTACTCTGGAGCTGTCAATTTGTTACCCGGTTGGTTTGTATAGACATAACAAATGCCGATTTTTAACACTCAACGTTACGTCATGCCTATGTCATATCAACTGTATCATCTATATCATATCATATCATACTTGTATTGTCATATGGCTACCAACTGGATCACACATGTTTCGCTCCTTGTGATTGCGCCAGCCGGCTGACTATGAATTCTCCACGGGCTTGGCATAAAGATTGGAATCTCGACACTTTGTTTTGGGTGTAGCTTTTTATCGCGTGGGTAAAAATTAATTAAATTTTGGGTAATACTAGTTTTTAGTGTTATGTTTATGTGTGCAAAATTTTATCGCGATCAAGATTTTCAAGATGTATTCGAAACAAATCTTGGGCGCGGTGATCGATAATCCTGGCCAGTCGCACAGATGGATCGACAAAAGGCTTGGAATCCACCATTTCACCGTGTCCCGCGTTGTAAAGATGTTCCAGGAGACGAAGACCATCGAACTGTGCGCTGGAAGCGACCGAAAATCAAAAACGGAATACCCAGAGAAGGCGCGGAATATAAGGCAGTACTTCAAGAATTACCCGAACCTTTCCACCCGAGACGTGGCCAAAAAGATCAATTCGTCCAGCAGACCATGAAGCGGGCTGGGCTACGTGTTTTTAAGGTCAGGAAGGCGCCCAACCAAAACGCCAAAACACGGTGGCCAAATTGCGTGCGCGGAAGCTGTACCGTGAGTGGCTGGTCAAGCCAGGCTATCTCGTCATGGATGACGAGACATATATCAAGGCGGACACCAAACAAATCCCCGGCCCCCGAGTTTTTTGTCGGTACGTCCCGCATGGAGGTTACAACGGAAAAGTTCCGGAAGAGAAAGATGGACAAATTCGCGAAGAAGTACCTGTTGTGGCAGGCGATCTGCGAGTGCGGACGGTACAGCAAGCCGTTCGTTACAACCGCCACCATAAACGGGCAAATTTATCAAGAGGAATGCTTGCAAAAGCGCTTGCTGCCCTTCCTCCACTCTCACCGTGGTCCCACGCTGTTCTGGCCGGATCTCGCTTCGTGCCATTACGCCAAGCCTGTAATGGATTGGTACGAAGCGAAGGGCGTTAATGTGGTCCCGAAGGAGGCGAACCCGCCAAATACACCAGAACGATCGAAAAGTTTTGGGCGATAATGAAGAAGAAGTTGAAGAAAAGCGGAAAAACATTCAAAATCGATGAAGCTTTGAAGAAAAACTGGGCGAAATTGTGTAAGGAAGATGGACAAAGCCTCGCCCAAGATCTCATGAGCAGTGTTAGAATAAATGTACGAGCATTCAGCTTGGGGGAGGAAATTCAATAAATAAATTAAGCCAAAACATATCTTATATATAGTTATTTAATCGCTGAAAATTTGAGAAGTATCCAATTTAAAATGAATTTTTGGTGATAATTTTTGTGTGTCTCATTTTTTCCGACTCCAGTCTTTAGCACACCTTTGCATAACCAATGGCTAATTACTCAGTCCCATGCTAGCAACAGCCAGCTGGGCCAGGTAGGCTGGTTGCTCGTCCGTGTACCCTCCTGCAGCTGCTAATGAAATACTGGCCCATTGTTGCTCCGAACAGTTTCGAGGCTGCCGAGCGAAAGAAGCATATCCCGAAGGTGTACCTCTTATGTATCGTTCACTGCTGCATATGAGACATTCCTTACTTACATTTGAAATCTGTGATAGGGAAATGCTAGGCATTTAGGAAATTTACTCTGCAAATGCAACTATAAGACATCACCTTATATTTGAGTTATTTTCAATAGTTTAATGTTGAAAATCAATAGTTATAAATATTGGAATCCAAGCCTAAAATGTTCCTATCAATTGATGCAAACATTTTGGAAATCGGTCCTGAAATGACTTAGTTATTAACGTTCAAAACGTCTGTTAAATACAAGCATAGCTACGATTCCAATCGTTCCGACATACCGAGTTTGGATAGCTTCGCCAACATAATAGCATGGTTGATAATATAAAACGCGGCTTTTAGATCAGTATAGCTGACGTATACTGGTGTCCCGTTCTCCAGTTCCTCAATACAGGTCGTGGTAAAATCTAGAAGTTTGATGGTAGCCGAACGTCCAGGCATGTTGGTTCATGTTGGTCGCCAGATATATAGCATTTAGTGCGTTCGAGAATGAAACCATCCACTATTATCTCATCTCAACAGTTTTGAGGCAGCTGAGAAATTACTGATTCTCCGCCACGTTTGTACTGGAACCAATAATTTCACCTTCCAGACTTCCGAAAATGTCGATTCGGCAAAAGATTTGTTGAAAATTAATACATGTATTGCACAATACACTTCGCTTATTTGTCAGAGAACGGTATCGCCGTAGTTTACACTGCGAAGCATTTCTGGTTCTCAAATCTTGATCTCAAACTCGAATGTTTATGTTTAAGTTATAAATAAAGCGTAAATAACGTTATTGTTTGCAATCTTTCATACAGCATACAACATTGTTTGTAATCTTCCATACAACAGACCTGATTCCAGCGATATCTGGCTTAAATTTACATGAAAAATCCCATTAATTTATGCCAAATCTAGCATTCCCTTTATGTGCATTAGATGACGCAGAAAATTAAATGTCTCCAATCTTGTTAATCATCGGTATTGATAGCCAACTTGAAGAAAGCCGGAAGCACAAACTGCGATAATCAGTGAATCCGAAAACAAAATTATTCTGGCGCGAACAAAATTAATGGAAAATTAGTGAGATAAAACGTTTTTCGTTACTAATTAGAACTAAATGATGAAATTACACTCACGGGCGTTAAAGTGCGGTAAAAGGTTAGTTTCAAACTGGAGGCAGAAGCCTGGCCAACTGGAGATTCGGAACAATCGTTCCATCCAGGCGCGTAAGCACGCAACCAATCCACAGTTTCATCTTTCGTAGTGCATTGAGCGAGTCACTACGGTGGACAACAGTGGGAGAGTAAAGTGATAGGGTATCTGTTGGTCCTCGGATTAGTTCAGAAATGCGTGACCACCCTTCTTGGAAGAATTTGCTGATTTCAGATGTGACGGTTAAATGCGCGGTGATTGCACGCCTTGATTATGGAGGTTTCTCGTTCTTTTTGCTTCTCGCGTGTGTGATTTTGTCAAACTGGAAGCAAAGATTGTGATATAATTGTTGTTGAGAAATATAACCACAGCAGAAAAAAGAATAATAAATTGTCATAAAAATCGTTAGACTGCTCTGAAAACCTGACGAATGGATATTTTCTGCGGCGTAAAATTATGTTCTAAATTATTAAAATAACGTTAATAACTAAGTCATTTCACGATCGATTTTCAAAATGTTTGCACCAATCGATCGAGACATTTTTTACGCTTCGATTCCAATATTTAAATCTATTGATTTATAACATTCAAGTATTGAAATTAACCCAAATATAAGGTGATGTCTTATAATGTCGATTTTTCAAAGTAAATTTACCAAATACACAGTACTTTCCTAGCAGAGGTTTCATATTTAAGTAACGAACGTCTCCTAGGCAGCCATGAATGTTATATAACGGGTAAACCTTCGCATTTTGAATTAGTTTTTCCGTGGTCGTGGAGCTGTGCAGAGTAGGATCTGCAGTTGGATCGTAGCCGGCAGCAGCACTGGCGAGCAGTCGTTGCCCAGAGAGGCATTGGTGCAATTGGCAATTGTTGCCGATGCTCCCGTCAACCTCGCTGCGAGAAACATGGCTGCTGAAGCCTACGAGTTGGCGGGAAAAAGCCACCCGTGACAACGAGGCAAGAATCAACTATCCCACGTCACCTGCAGATGGCCACCCGCAACGACGAGGAGCTGAACCAAGATAGAAAATGCAAGTTCAATCGCGAACCATGTTTCTCCTCCGTCGACTAAATCCGTTTTGGGAAGGATTAATTGAGAGGGGGGGGGGGAAAAAAAAGGGGGGGGCCTTTTCAGAACGACCAAATCAGTTTACCAACTAAAGAGTTGGTTTGGTTAAAATTTTCTCTTGTGCTGTCCCGGAGTAAATGACAAAGAACGTTAAACAACCAATGAACGAAATTCTAGAATGGATTATTCGAACCGAACTGCGACACTTCAGACCGACCATGTGGTTGAGTTTGTTGTAGTTCCTAGTTGTGCATAGCGGATTAGTTGCTGGCGGTGGCAAGCAAATTAGAAATGTTTCGGTTAAGAAAATCATCCGTCCAGCGTGTAATAATTAAAACTAACTATTGTGGCAAAATAACTAAAGTTCGTCCTCTTTGATGCAATTTGTATCACATTGCCTTCGTTGGTACCGCCTTCTTTTGTGCACTAGCATCCGACGCCATTACCTAATAGCTCTTAGAAGAACATTTTGATTTAGTCTTGCGACAGTCGTGGAGCTGTGCAGTTTGATGTACGATCGCAGGTGGCGGTAGCAAGCACTCTGGAGGGTGCACTGGCGAGCAGTCGTTGCCCAGAGAGGCGTTGGTGAAGTTGGCTGTTGATGCCGATGCTCCCGTCAACCTCGCCGCGAGAAACATGGCTGCTGAAGCCTAGGAGTTGGCGGGAAATGCCGCCCGTGACATCAACGAGACAAAAATTATCCCACGTCACCTGCAGATGGCCACCAGCAACAACGAGGAACTGAACCAAGAATACCAAGAAGAAAGCCCAAGTTCAATTGCGAACCATGTTTCTTCCCCGTCAACTAAATCCGTCCTTATCAGGTCGACCAAATCAATTTATCAATTAAAGAGTTTGTTTGAATTTTTCTCTGGTGCTGTTTGAAATTTCCATTACCCGACTGAACATGGAATTGCTTTAAACGCCGTGTCCCGGAGTAAATGGCAAAGCGCGTTGAACAAACAACGAACAAACAGATTCATAAGTATCTTCTACGCATTAAAGATAGTGGCCCTCTCAACCATCGTAGAAAATACAACCGGGCCGTATCATCATAAAGAGCCACCAAATGCTTTCTAAAGAGTGTACAATAGAATTTTCTTACATATTAACACTGATAGGCAAAATAAAGTGCCCACCTCATCGTTTTTTCAATTTCTCTCATTTACTTGGTTCAAATTAAAGTAAACACGCTGTATTTTTTTTTATTATCTTATTTTTTATATTCTTTTTAAGTTTCACTTATGAAATACTGAAAAAAAAGGAGTTTTACTTAAAGAAAAAAAAATCAATTTGTGTTGAAAAAAAAAACAGTGACAAAATCAAGTGCCCACTTCATTTAGGCTACAGAAAACATAAATTAAAGTAAAATAAAAGCATTTCAATAATTGATGTGTCCTCCTTTGGCCTTCAGGACCTCCTGCAGACGCTTCGACATGCTCTCGACCAGGTTCTTTAGGTGCTGTGGATCTAGCTCTTCCCAGGCGCGCTCCAGGGCTTCAAAATAGTTATTTTTATTGATAACACCAGTTTTGTCAACCCTGGCATCGAGAATCGCCCACAAATTCTTGTGGAGGCCATTCCAGCGGTTTGATCCGACAAGACCGGAAGAAAGACTTTTTCTTCTTGGCATTATGCTTCGGGTCGTTGTCCTGCTGGAATACGAACTTCTCTTCAAGGCCCGTCTGGATCAGCGAAACCTCCAGATTTTCTCGCACGATGTTGATGTAAGAATCTGCCGTCATTATCCCGTCGATTTTCACAATGCTTCCCACTCCACCCCACGAAAAACACCCTCAAACCATCACATTTCCTCCTCCTTGCTTCATCGTGCCTTGGATGTGACGCTCCTGAAGCTCCTCTCCCGATCTGCACCAAACACGAACCCGCCGCTTTCGGTTAAACAGCTCGAATTTTGATTCGTCCGTCCAGAGAACCGATTTCCAGAACTCTAGGGGCTTATCAGCATGCTCCTTAGCAAACTTAAGCCGTTTGGCTTTGTTTGCCTTGCTGATAAGTGGGCGCTTCCGGGCAAGTTTGCTATTCAACCCCTGTGCTACGAGACGGCGACGAACAGTTCGACCGGAAACTGATAACTGAAGTGTTTCCTGGATCTCGCGGACAGTTACCTTCGGGTTCTTCTGGACTTCGCGCATGTGTGTGTGTGTGTGTATGTGTGTGTGTGTGCGTTTGTATGCGTGTGTGTGTGTGTGTGTGTGTGTGTGTGTGTGTGTGTGTGTGTGTGTGTGTGTGTGTGTGTGTGTGTGTGTGTGTGTACAACTGTTTGATGCACTTTTCGATATTTTTGCTCCACTGTATTTAAGCAATCCCAAATCACGTCTTGTTCACCTTCCTGATATATGGCACATATGATAAACGACAGACAGTGCACACGCTATTTAAAGCTTACATGGAAAGTACATTCATTCACTCACTCTCTACTAGTTTTTCTTAGATCCTTCTGACAATATGTCTTCTACGAAGTTTATTCAGCTACAACCTTGTCGAAGATAGTTTTGCAGCCTATGCTCTATTTCACCTACCTGAAATACCAATGTTGCCAGCTATGCATTTGATTTGAACAGATCCGATCAATTTATCTGCTTTGCCGATGACGTGGATATTGTCGGCAGAACATTTGAGGTGGTGGCAGAGCAGTACACCAGACTAAAGCGCGAAGCAGAGAAGATTGGGTTGAAGATAAATACGTCCAAAACGAAGTACATGCTGGCAGGCGGAACCGAGTACGACAGGACCCGACTGTGCAGCAGTGTAACGATAATCGGCGATGAGTTCGAGGTAGTCGATGAATTTTTCTATCTCGGCTCACTGGTTACTGCGGACAACGATAACAGCCGTGAGATCCGGAGGCGGATTATCAGTGGAAGTCATGCCTACTATGGGCTCCACAAGCAACTAGGGTCAAACAGACTTAGCTCCCATACGAAGTGCATCCTGTACAAAACGCTAATAAGACCGGTTGTTCTCTATGGGCATGAGACGTGGACAATGCTTGAAGAGGACCTGCGAGCACTCGTAGTTTTCGAGCGACGGGTGTTAAGAACCATCTTTTGTGGAGTACAGGAGGACGGACTATGGAGGCGAAGGATGAACCATGAGCTCGCGCAACTCGCCGGCGAATCGCAGTATTCATAAGGTGGCAAAAGCTGGAAGGATACGCTGGGCAGGACATGTTGCGAGAATGCCGAGCAACTATCCTGCAAAAATGGTGTTTGACTGGAATCCGGTTGGTACAAGACGACGTGGGGCGCAACGAGCTAGATGGTCAGACCAGGTGGAGCAAGGCCTAGGAGGTACAAGGTGATCAAGGGATTGGAGAGGAGCAGCCACGAATCGGCAATTATGGAGAGATATTGTGTATCAGGCTATGTTATAGTATCGTGACGTTATGCCATGTAAATAAAATAAATAAATAATAATTATAAGATACTAGTGACTTCAAGGATTAACAGCTCTCGATCCATACATTTATTCGAAACATTTTGCTGCAAAAAGTTGTTGCTAATGTATTCGATAATGAGTCCGTGACTTTTTGAATGAAACACAAATTTCTAGATAAAAAAAAATACTCTAACATTACATCAAATCTTTATCTTACTTCAGATGCTATATATGTAACTGTAAAGATTTATGTGATATTCACTATGGTGATGTAGAAAAAAATTTATAAATTTGAAACCAGTTTAATAGTTTTTTTTTTTTGTGCGTAAAGAATTTGTAGAGAATTTTATAACTTTTGATTGTTAGAAATAATTGCTTCGATCTTTTCTTTCAGTTCATTTGGTTTGAAAACACCTTTCTCTGTGATGATACCGGTAATCAAATCAGCAGAAGTCACATCGAATGCTGGATTCCAGCATGCAATACCTATAAATAGAGACATATACCTATAATTAGAGATGTTCTTCCGAGTATGCCCTAATCAATAAAGAACAAAACAAAACAAACCAGGCGCTGCTATTCTATGCTCTCCTACATGAGTCATTTCGCGGTCTGGACGTTCTTCTATTACTATGCGATCACCCGATGGAATTTTCAAGTCAATTGATGTAAATGGAGCCGCCACATAGAATGGTACATTATGATACTTGGCGACAACTCCAATCTGGTAGGTTCCAATTTTATTAGCTGTATCACCGTTAGCTGCCACTCGATCAGCACCTACAACTACAGCAGCAACTCTACGAGACTTGAAAAGTGATGCCACCATGTTGTCCAAAATCAGCGTAGCAGGCAACTTATCGTGTACCAATTCGTACGCCGTTAGTCTAGCGCCTTGGTTATACGGTCTAGTTTCAGTACAATAAACGTGCTCTGGAAGTAACATTATATTATTTAGTGTCTGTTTCATATTTCTTCAAATCACTATTTTCATACCCAAACGGTTCATCTCTTGTACTTTTCTAATAACTCCCAATGCAGTTCCGTAGCTAAAGGAGAATTTTGTCAATAAAAACGTTAATTTATTCAAACATAAATAAAATATAATAAATTATATCCATACAGTACCCTGCTGTCGCCAATGATCCAGTGTTACAATGGGTAAGAATTCTGATAGAGCCACCATTAGAATGGGAAAGAATCTCATCGGCACCATATTTTCCAATAGCCATATTGTCGGCTATATCCTTTTCAAGCATATCTTCGATTGCTTTCAGAAACCTATAGGTGTAAAGAGATTAATTGACAGTCGTGAGTATTAGGTTCACCGTTAGCTCAGCCGCTTAAAGCGCGCTACAAAGCAAGCAATTTTTCATTAACAAAAAATTATCGACTCCCTGGGCTTAACTGTAATTGCCACACAATCATAATAATTGAAATACAGAAAAAGAAACAAATAGAATAATAAAATATAAGGTATAAGTATAAGCTGACTATGAGTAGTGTTCATCGGTTTTTTTTTTTTGTCAAATTGTACGCTAGTGCATATTATTAGCGTACAATTTGACAAAAAGAAAAAAAAAAACAGCCTGTCCAAGTTAAATTTTGGACACTTTTCTTTCAGTGTAGATTTTGATTTATTTCACGGAGAGCTAAAACGTTTCACTTATATGACAGCTGAAACTCTCCGCTTTATTTCACGGTACAACATTTTTACATTATTGTTACATTCAGTAGAATGGCGTCGAATCAAGTGAAAGTGCGCAAACGCATTTTGTACGAACGGTAGCCAAATTCAGAATTTATCTGTACGCGATCTTACCAAGAAACTAAAACTACCGAAAAGTATCGTGTTTTGAGTTTGCAAATAATTGGCCAGCACTTGACTGTGGATTGAAAGTGAAACAAATCGAAAAGTATGCTCCCGACAAATGGACAAGAAGGTGGTAGCCATTATTGAGAAAAATCCCAATATTTCTGTACGAAATGCGGCTCGCAAAGTTGGGAAGTCAAAATCATACACAGAAAAAAAAATCTTAGTGGAAACTACCATTTTACCCGACTATGCCTATCTTCAAAACTACCATGAAATTTCAGTCAAATTTACTACGTTTGTGGTAGAACCTTCAACATTTGTGGTATATTTGACAGACCTCATATTGATATTAACCGCACCATGGTTGATCTAATCGCAGGCATGGTAAAATCAAACGCATTTATAGTCAGCTGAAAATTGTTGGTGTTTGCGCTTAATTTAACCCTCGACATGGTAGTTTCTACTGCGGTTTTTTTTTTGCGTGTACGTACTCGAAGACTTTAAGCAGCTTTCGGGCCTGGTTTTTTATACCGCTATGCATAGAAACTCCGTTGCTGAGCATTTCCGGACAAAAAAGGTGTCCAAATTTCCGAAGAAGTATTTGATTTGGCAGGTCATTTGTAGTTGTGGTCGAAAATCTTAAAAATTAGTCTCTACCGGCACTATCAATAAGGTTGTGTAAGAGAAAGAATCTCTGCAAAAGCGGTTGCTACCGTTTATCAGAAGCCACGACACTCCAGTTCTGTTTTGGCCTGATTTGACCTCTTGTCACTATGCGAAATTCGCCCTGGAATGGTATAAGGTACAAAATGTCAAATACGTGCCAAAAACAGCCAATCCACCAAACTGTCCAGAACTTCACCCAATAGAGAAATACTGGGCTCTAGTTAAGCGAAAATTCATCGAAACAAAGGAGAAATCAAATGGTACCCATTATTTCAAGAGAAGATGGAGAATCGTCACGGCGGGCGTATCTGAGGATACTGTACGGAACCTGATGGCGGATGTACCAGAGACAGTTCGAAAATTTTACAGAAAGAAGGATTAACATCTTGATCATCTGTTTCTAATGTAAATATAACTCTATTATTGTGAAATAAACCATCGATTCTGTTGAATTATGTGTAAATTTTTTGTGCTGCTATTATTTTGGTGTCCGAAATTTAACGTGGACAGGCTTTAACCGATTTGCTTCGCCATTTGGAATGCTTGAAGGCACGAATGTGAGAAACTACGAAGATTTTCCTTCCAATTTCCTGTATGCTGCAGTGCAGTGCCATATGTATAAAGTTAATGGCTTGTAATTTTTCGAAATCAAAATTGTGCCTCCGGAATCCCTTCCTAAGTTACCGAATAGTTTGTGATAAACTTTTTTTTATATAAGACGATATTGAGCTCTACATGAGACAGATCTGCCAAATTTTCAGACGATTTTCGTATATGGCACACGAGGAATTTTAAACACGTTCGTCTACTGTTTGAAGTAGTTATGTAATTTTTTGAATAGTAGAACTTGATGAGATCATTCCTATAACAGATAAAAATACGTTTCTACTCATTGCGATCTACAGTCAATTCGTGTTTGTTGACAAATGAGTATTCTTCTAAGCTAGACTTTAGTAGAATCGGCTACAATACAAAGTACAGAAATAACAGTAATAACATCGGTATCGTGTGCAAACATAATCGTGCGTGAGAGTTATATTTACACTCAAGAGACGCGACGCGAGACAGGGCGCAACACTTATTGTTCTTAAAGAACGTGAAAAAGGTTTAAATTTACCTTTTTAGTCGACCGGTTTCGGACTCGATGTTGCCCTTCTACAGGACAATGTTCGACTGGTTACGATGTACAATACTACAACAAGTATTCATATTGTATTCCAGTTTCGTCAGATGAAAAAGAGAGGCGAACTTTTAACATAGACTAACTCTATGACCAATAGGTCCCGAACAAATACGATTTTTTTCTTGGCTCAGTCAGTACTAGCACATCGGTCCCAAGCTCGGTCCCAAGCTTAATAATACACCCCTAATAATGAACTCACACGAACACACTCTCAAATATTCTGTCAAAATAACACAGCAAATCAAAACAAAGGCGCAAATATGTATAGTTAGGTGCTGGCTTCAAGGTTTACTTCGGACCAAGGGGTTCTACAACAATGAACCAATTGCAAATCGCTAGTTGCCTATTGATTGTTGCTTTTAATCTGCGACGAGTTTGACCGATATAAACAGCGTTGCAGTATTTGCAAGGAATTTGATAAATTCCCGACTTTTCAAACGAACAATGGAAAACAAACAATCGATTCGTGTAAGTGGTACCGGAGTGCGTTTTTGAGGGTCTTGCCCCCTGGTTTGATGTTAATTATACCATACAAGTTGCAGTTGCAGGTACAATAGTTCCTTACTTAATAAATGCTACATACCTTTCTTTCATTTTATCCACTAGGACAGATTCATCTTGTGCTAACACGTTTGCTAAGGATATTAGTTCCTCAGCTGCAAGCTTCATGTTTACTGCCGTAGGCCGAGCAGACACCAAATAGTTTAGCTTGCCCTCAACTTCCTGCTTTAAAATTTGTTTTGAACCAAATTTTTCTTCGTATATTTCAACTGCCAACGATAAACAGCCTACAATTGCTATCGCAGGGGCTCCTCGAACCTGAAATAGATAAATGAATATATACATATATTGTTTACAAACGAGGAAATAAAGAAAAAAATGCCCGATCGATTCGTACCTCGCCGATAATTTCTCTTCCTCAAACATACACTTTTACGATTTTATCATTGCCGTTCTCTAAAAAAACAACATTGAACTCCATAACTATGTAAAATACATTTAAAACTGAACATCGTGGACATGGACTTTATGTTCAATTTTTTTGTTTTTTTTCGCATGAAAAATGTAGAAAAACGCTTTCTATTTAAAAAAAAACATATCTAATAAAAAAAACAATGTCGTAATATATCGGTTGCCATAGTTAAGTTAGATAAATGCCATAGCCCCTTATGTATAAGTACACAATTACCAGCTCTCCGTTTTCATGTTCACACCACAGAGAACAGACATCCAAGTCAAATTCAAATAGTGTGTAAAAAATTTAACTGCCATTTCATAATCATTGTAACTGGCAATACCGTGGAATCGCCACCTATTGACGTCACCGACCAGCATACATCTTGGTGGACCAAATGTCAAATTTTACATCTGCAAAACATTGTTTATCGGAAAAGACATGGGCCACAAGTGCGAGTTCTGTTGGTGTACAAATATGCAAGATATTACCCGGGGAAAACCCTTTTACAGTTTTTCCAAGGATGCAGATTTGGTTAGGATTCACATGCCAGATCGGCCTTTTCACTGAGGATTTTCTTTTTTTCTTTTTCAGGCTTTACCTGGGATTCAGGGTCGTATACTGGCTCCGAGAGGAATTGGGCGGAAAAACTTCCCATACAAACCGTTACCAAGGTGGAGAAAAAGAAAGAATAGGAGAAAGGGATGAGTTCAAAATAGAAAAAGCGAATTAATTTGTTCGTAGAATTCAATTTCTTTTTAATTTTTATTGATTATATGGGTAGGAAAGGAAGGTAGGATAGGGAACATTACCGGTATTGAAATCGTCTTCCGTCCTTTCGGCTGTAGTTGTCGAACGGTGCCTACGGTGCTCCGTGTTCTCCGCTGGGGTCTGGTTTGGCGATATTACTTCGCTGGGCTCACTGTGGGAGCGCACTGAATAGCGCGTAACGGTTGACACAGTAAATGGGAGAATAGGGATGCCAAGGATGGGAAAAAGGAGATAATATTCGATGGTTTTAATTCAAGTACTTCAATTCACATATTTCGTTTTGGTTCAGTTAATACTATTTCATGAATTAAATGCTTATCAAAATAGAAAAATAATAATAAAAAAGTAAAAAAATATATATTTACAAAAATTACATTATTTACAAAATTTTCAAATTAAAACAATGTAACCGATAGACTCGTTACAATTTGTGAATACACCCTTAATAGTTCTTAAAAATCATTTTAGATGCAGCCGCTGGGTGTCTTGCTGCGAGTCGCCTGAATTGCAGCAAATTTTGTCCATGCTGTTCAAGCTTTCGTGGAAAAGCAATTATGTTCCGACCACTTCTGAAGCCTGCGGGTAAAGTATAGTCAATCATGCTGGTATTCATAAAAATTAAATCAGTCTCTATATAGACTTTTGTCCGGCTGAATTCACAAAGACAGTGGTCATTGGAGCAGCAATCGAAACAACGACCCTCTGAGGGGTATTTAGGTGCGAAGTGTAATACTGTACTGCAATAAGATCTGCCAGAAATATAGTTCATGAAAAATGATTCTGATTTCTGGGAACGGCTGGAAACAATCTCAAATCCGCATGTGAGACATGAGCGCCACGCTGACAAATCCAGCGTTTTTACTGAGCCTGCAAAATGTATTGGGGAAGAAAATATTGGATATATTTGCGATTAGTAGGTGAAAATGTTTTTGTTTTCAAGAATCTTTGGTTTTCAGAGAATCAATTACATTATGTGATGTGCACATGGAAAATGTGATCACGATTTACCCCTCCGTGAATTCCAATGGGAATGTTTTATCCAGTTTTGTTGCAAATGCATACCAGTTTTGTTCAACTGATGAATGCGCGGTATACACTCCCACCAACACATCTCAAGGTTAGACCCAAGGTACATTCTCAATTTACAATGGATTCGTTAGTGTTAGGCAAGATTCATCTCTCAATAATTACTCTCAGTTCAAACCGGCATTGAAATATTCTAAAAAGCTACAGCAAAACCTAAAAGAACTCAAGCGCCAGTTGCGTAGAGATTTTGAGAAACATCGATTCTCAGTTTACAGATTTTCCAGCGTTCTACCGTTGACACAATAACAGCACAAAAACAACGCTGCGTTCTCGGTTTCCATTCATGATGTTATAATTTTTACACAAAGTCTGAGAAGCCTTACTTCCATTGCAGAATACAAAACCTCGTGATCGTTATGTTTTCAGATTAAAATAACGAGGCATTGGTTCACTGCAATTTGTGAACATGAAATTTTCGTCATGAACTGACAAGTTTTGACAGTTCAGTTCTTCTGTGCTGTGTGTTAACGAATCTTTCTCATTTCGAGTGGATGGGTAAATTATATTTTATTTTTTCAAGAAGACTGTTTCTATGAAGCCCGAATAAAGTAAGATCAATTTTCACGATAGTCCACTATTTTTCTCCGAAAAGGGATTTGGTTTTTTACTACGCAAATGAGGAACATTTTTAATAAAATTTTCAGTCAGCTTTACTGAAATATGAGTAAGATTCGTTGGTCGTGCGTGAAGCTATAAATAAATAAACATGGCCGCCTTGATGAAATCGCAAGTGGCAACAGCTCGAGAGATGACAATAGTGTTTTAACGTACTTCAATTTGAATCTTTACACAACTTTTTTTTGAAAAATATATTCCACTTTGGATGTCTGTTCTCTGTTTTTACACTATCAATAATTTTCTTTAACAATATGTATCAAGAAAAGACAGCACTGTTCATGGCAGATCAAAAGTCGAAGTAGGCTCCGGCTCCCAGTGAATGAGTATTCCTTGCTTTTCTTTTAAACTTGCTAATTTCTATCAATATTTATAAATGATTTGTTCATCGATAAAACGGTTTTCATTGATGTTGGAAGTGAATAGAGGAATCCAACTTGAAAAAAGAAGAAGACACCGAGTGGTGATAAATCTGACAGCTCCCTTGTTAAAGTCTCGAGTAATTCATGATAAGGGCCTAAAAGCCATTTGTAAACAATGACTTTAAACGTTCTTAAATCTCACGAATCACGAGAACCCCACTATATCCAGCTACTTTATATGGTAGAACTAACATTCTTCTACCAACTGCTGCTTTCATTTCACGAGAGTGATTTAAGATTCATGAGAAATCGACATTTTAAGTCATTGTTTACAAATGGCTTTTAGGCCCTTAACATGAATTACTCGAGAAGTATAGGACGAACATTTTAAGATGCTTCTAGAAAATTCAAATGAAATTTTAATTAAAAGCGGTTTATTGTATGATGTAAGAAAAATCCAAAACTGCACAATAGGCGCATCATTTTAAATTTATTTTTATTTTGCTTAAAATGCCTTTATTGAGTAGTTTTCGATTTTTCTTACATCATACAACAAACCGCTTTTAATTAAAATTTAATTTGAATTTTCTAGAAGCATTTTAAAATGTTCGTCCTATACTTTAACAACCCTAATAAAAATTACATTGAAAATACCATACAATCTTATGTGCAAATACAGTGATATGAATACTGGATACTATAGATCTTTACGATAGGATAACAATTGAACATATTGTTTTTCACCATAGAATCAATTGTGAATGGCAATTCTACAATAGAAACAAACGGTTGTTAAGTATCGTAACAATATAAAAAATATTTTTTTTCTCGAATAATTTCGAATAAAAACTATTCATTTTATGGTTTTTTTATCATCAAAATTTCGGCTACAATAGACTTTATTGTCTATGTATTGTCGCGCCGCCACTAAACCGGAATGCGCTAGCGCAACTTGCGATGCGACGTTCACTTCCGAATCAAATGTCAATGCTTTTTGAAGTTTACTGTGGAAGGATTTTATGATCATACATGTCAACAAACTTTTATTTTAGTCTCATTCCTGCTTACTAAACCAAGTATTTATTATCTTTTAAGTGGACTAATTGATTGATAATGGCTAACATTATTATTCAAAACGTTCGTCATCATCATGCTAGCTGCAACACAGTGTACCATGCTCTGTATGGCCATTACTTCCTCGGAATCTCGAAAAAGGACATGGCCATCATATATGGAAAATCTCAGTCAACTATTTACGAGTGGTTTTCAAAATATGAGCGGGAAGGAAAGTTCCGGAGGAAACAACGTCTACAAGTGTTCAAGAAGTTTTGTTACGAAAAACGTGATTGGCTGGTCGATCTTTACCGAACCGAACCTTTTCAATTCTTGGACGAAGCGAAGCAAAGGTTCCAGCTGCATTTCAATCTTACAATAAGCGCGTCGTCCATATGCACAATACTGCATGAATCTGGGCTGACCTGGAAAACTATTGAAAGGAGAGCGATTCAGATCCGGGAGGTTGAAATAGTGCGTTTTTTTAGGGAAATGCTAGCGATTCCTTGGGAAATTTTTAACCTGGTCTTTTTAGATGAGGTCAGCTTCGATAACAGGGACATGCTACGTCGGAAGGGGTATGGTGTCATTGGCCAGAAACTTATATTCAGCGGAGAGTTTTGTAGAAAGCCTAGAGTTTCGTTTTTATGCTTTCTCGGAGTGAATGGAATGCTCGATAGCTTCTGGACGGAAGGTACATTTAACAGACAAAATCCTGGGTTCCACTCAGTTTGGATTTTAGATGGAGCGCGCATTCATTGCGATTCCAACATAATTCAATATCTCCGATCAATAGGGATTATCCCCATATTTCTTCCTCCATATTGCCCATTTTTCAACCCTATTGAGATAGTTTTCGGTTTGATCAAACAACATCTTAGAAGACATCACCAGGAAAATGCGTCTATTTTACTCGAGGTTTGTGAAGCGATGATTTTCTTCAAGGTTTATCCATGTCAGAAGATATTTGAAAATTGTGGGTATTTTCCTGGTGGAGTGATTCTTCCTGAAAAAAGCCTCAGTCATGTTCCTAAGTACATGCAACTTCATGTAACTCCTGAATAAAAAACTTAGCTACGTCGATTTGGCAGTTGTGAACATTGTTGTTATCATTTAATTACAAACACTCGTTGTTAAGCTCTCGTCCTACCGGAATTTAATGTTTGCTCTCTCCTCAAATACAAATACATACTCGGCGGTCTGTACAACTAACAATAAAATAACTCAAAAAGTAGAGAAAATTTCAAAAACTATTGTTTTATTGTCTTAGAAAAGTATATGTAACGTGTAATATTTCATCACTACAACCAATTACTTTGCAGCATGATCTAAGTCCTCACAATCAGTCACTTGACTGGCAGCTTCTCGACTCAGGTTGGTTTCTTCCGGCCGTGTAGCAGATTCCATTGCTGTCAATAGTTCCGAGTTCGTTGTTCCTCTCGCAGACATGCTGTCCATTTTCTGCATAACTCCTTGCAAAATAGAGAGAGCTAAGGAGACGTCGTTTTTAAGTTCCGCCATATCACGGGTCCAAGAGTCATTAACTGTATGAGCTGCCACCATACCACGGTGAATAGATTGCAATCGAGCCACCTCAGAGACCGCAGCCCAACGAAAATATTTGGATAGCTCGAGAGGAGGGGACTCTGAATGTTTCATCCGTTCACGAATATGGCCTGGGGACGAATTAATCATATTTGCCCATAGCAACCAAGAGCTATTATGACCCTCAATATGAGGGTGGCTGTTTCGCAACTTATTGGCTAGAGCGGCGCCTTCTCGTGTGGAATATGCGCCAGCGCGATCGGGATTTTCGGGAGCAATCAACTTACGCATAACGGATTGGTATTGACCTGCTGTTTCGATGTTGGTAGAATAAGCGTATACAAAAACTTTCACAGATTTTCCTCTCCATGACGTGAGCAAACGTGGCGTGATAGTTGGAATTGTGAACAATCTTTTTTATGCGGTATCTTGCATCGTGACAAACTCTGATATATCCTCAAATCCTGGCTCTTGCTTATCAGACCAATGAGGGACATCGTCATCAAAGAAAACTTGGCGGCAAGTAAGGTTGCTTGCTTGCTTCCAAATAGACCTTAAAACTTCGTCAACTGAATCTCCTTTAACACAGGATTTGAGCACTTCCTTTGGCCGTAGTTGACTTTTATATAGTCGTTTACAGAATACGCCAGTAAAAGTAAAAATAGATTGACTTCCTTCATCATCGTCAACATCGTCATCACAGTCTGTATCCTTACTTGAAAGATCAAGGTCGTAATCCATACTCGGATCCAGAGCCATATCCTCACCCTGAACAGCATTGTCTGGATTATGGCCAGCACCAACGTTGGTGGAAAGATCGACTTGCGGTTCCTCTCTCTGCTCATCCAAATATTCTTCGTCTTCGATACTGCTGGAATATAACAATATAGTTTAAAATCTAGAATAAATTGTAGCGATAGAAACAAATTTTATATTGAACTAATTCTAACAACCTTACCTGTAACTAGAAAATAAGAAGAATGATTAGTAATTTCCATTTAATTCCAACTACCTTTATTGCTTATCTTGACAGATACGCGTACAATGTGCAGACTTCTTCAGTGTCGTGTACTAATACGACACTGAAGAAGTCTGCACATTGTAGACGAAATACGCGTATCTGTCAAGATAAGCAATAAAGGTAGTTGGAATTAAATGGAAATTACTAATCATTCTTCTTTTTTTCTAGTTACAGGTATTCCACTAAACAGCTCACACTCTCCATAACCTTACCTGTCCATTTTAAACAAATATCAATAAATGCGAACGAGCGAACAAACGAACATCAATCAATCTGAACGAAGCAAAAAACCCTCCTGAATTGTGACGTTTTATTATATCAATAACATAACATAAATAACACGACAAAAAAAAGTACTGCACTTTGTCAGCAGAATAAATCATTTCTTTTACAAAATATTAACTTACACAAAATTTTGGTTTTTATAGCATAACGTTGTTATAAATATAATTTTTAACCAAATTTTTACCATATAGAATAGCATTATAAGAATTATCAATAAAAAAATACGTGGCTATTAGATTTTGTTTGTGTTTAGTGTAATGTATGAATAACACAGCCAAGTTCATTTTTTATAAGTGTGTCCTTCGCAAGTGAGAGCAGTATTTTTCAATTGCGCAATGATTCCGAATTCCAATCGAATGGATAATATCATGTTGACAATAGAGTCATTCTAATGGAACAATACATGAACAGTAAGGTGTATTGTACAACCACTGAATCAATTACTACTTTATGGTTCTGTATGGTAATCCTATTGTACTTTTTTATTCGGGAAGGGAGCTGTCAGATTTATCACCACTCGGTATCTTCTTCTTTTTTCAACCTGGATTCGTCCATTGAAAGTGAGAGTGCACTGTTAGAAACGATATCGGCTTTCTGTTGAAAACATGTATCGTTGCGTAGGCTGACATTTGTTTTGCTTCTGAAGCGCTGCGCCACCATTCGAGAAGCAGTACACGGTCAATCTGATCAACTCATGTTATGACTATATTTTTATCATTTTCAAGATTATACTTGATACATCAAAAAGTGACTAGTTTTTAGACACGAATGAAGAGTTCTTTTTACGCCTTTTCAAGTATGTCAACGACGACAAAAAAAAATGCTTAAAAAGTAGGCACCGCTTAGAAAATAAAATTAACTCTGCTCGTGACTTGATTGTCACGCTATTTTTAAATAAGCATTTATTTGTTAAGCAGTTCTGGAACTGTTTTAGGCTGTCGCAGTATAGAAAATGGAGCAATTATTTAATACGTTGGATTAAGACGCATTCACGAAATTGACATGTGATTTAAATATTTGCTATTGTCAGTAACTACAAATATTTAATTCTGTATGAAACGAAATAGGTCTCCCATGCCCTGTAGCCGGATGCGGTTATTAGGATACATTATTAGGGCCGAATCATTAAGCTTGGGACCAAGCTTGACACCGATGTACTGGTAGTTCCTGAGCCAAGAACTATATCCATTTTCTTCTCGACTATCCAGCCGCTGCAATAAGTTTAAAACAATTAGTTCCAGAACGTTTGTTAATAACTCTGTAACAAAATGTGTGAGTCAATTTCTGCGCAAAACCTAGACAGGATTTTGTTATTTTTTTCTTCCAATCAATAAACATGGCTGTGTAATTTATTGATGTCTATTTCATTTTCGAATTTAAATTACGGAATTGAGCCGTTTTCAGCAATATTCGAGCAAAATTGATATTCCGAAATGCGTAAATAGTATACATCTTTTATGTTTGAAAAGGAGTAAAAAGTATGCATCTTTTACTTTTTCAAATGAGTAAAAAGTATGCATATTTTACTTTTGAAAAGAAGTAAAAAGTATGCACGTTTTACTTTTTTGCTAGGCGTAAAAAGTATGCACATTTTGCGTTTATTCGATTTACGCAAAAGAGAGTAAAAGTAATATACTCCATGTTGGCGTAACACGCTCATCCGGTTTCACTCAAATTTGAGTAACTTTAACTCAAAAACGTTAAAACTGGACGTACCCTAAATTGAGTTTCATTGCAACAACTCAATTTTGAGTAATCCTGAAATTTATTAAGTTTTGAGTCAAACTTACTCATAAAAATAAAAACGGAAATTTATGAAAATGAGTATTTTTTTTTAGTTCTCCCTAGCAAAATATGCTATAAAAATCAAATAACACTTTTTAAAACAAAACTTCAAGAATTTCATTTTATTGAACATCAAAACAAAAACAGAAATCAGCAGTCAACTAGCTGGTGTATATTCAGTCCTCCTCCGCCTGAAATAAGGCAGCTAGTTTATTACCGGTGTTTCGTGTGCTTCGATCCTTCGTCTTGTATAATGTATAATTTGTATAATGAGGTGTTGTCCACGAACTGGCATATGCTTTTGAGTCCTCAGTTTTGCCCAAATATATTCTGTAATATGTATACATATTATGTTTTGATAGTGAAGAAATTGGTGGCTCGATTATACAGTTGTAAAATCAAGCGTCAAAGCAACGGTGATAAAATGCTTGCTTACTATCTTCAACACCAATAAATTCTCCCGCGTCGTATAAAAGGCATTTTGCCAATATCCCCTTATAGCCTGGTCTCGATACACACGTCGGAAAGAGTTTCGAGAATGTTTTGTTTATCTGTAATGTAAAAGACTATTAAAAACATTCCCTGTCATAGATGAAACAGCTTACCTTTTAATTTACGATACGTTTCCGCATCTACAGCGGCTGCTATCTGTTCAATGTAGCCGCTGGTTATCAATGTTCGAATACTTATTAGATTTAAAATTAACTTCCGAACCACATATTCAAAGAGACGCTATTCGTTAGCTGACGCCATTTGTTAAAAAAATTAAAATTTAGCTAACTCAAAATTGAGTTCCGCACAGTTTTCTAGCGTTTTGAGTAGCATTAACCCAAATTCATAAAATACGATTTCTCAGAGTTTGACGTTTTAGATATATTTATAAAATTGAGTTAAAGTTACTCAAATTTGAGTAAGCTCGGATGAGCGGTCAAATAATCATACTCTGAGAAAAATTTCATCGTTGTACCGACAAATAAATCATGGTCAGGATGACTATCGCATATAATAATTTCAATAACCATGAAAATGGTCGAATTTACCACGTTCATGGCATTTTTGACTATGATCATGGTAACAAGGACTATTCCGACATTATGGAAAATGTTGCATCAACTATTTTTAATGGTAGTTTTGACCATGATCATAGTCGGTTCAAAATCACTATACTGCAATAGTCATCCTAACCCCCAATAATGGTAAAATTGACTATCACATTCCTCTCTGTGTAAGTCATTTCGCTGAGTGTATTTCAAGTTTATACTCACGGTAAGCTTCCTTTATGCCTTGTTCAGACTACGGAGTTATAACATGTTACAAGGCTATCTTGATGACATTTTTTTTTTTTTTTTTTTTTTGAACCTTTTTAAATTTTTTTTGGGGTGGGGGGGGAAAAATTCCTTTTATGGGGTGTTTTTTTTTTTTTTTTTTTGTTGTAGTTTTTTTTTTTTTTTAAGGCTTCTTTTGGGGGGGGGTTTGGAGGTGGTAAAAATCAAAGGAGGAATAATAATAATAATATGCTATTAGTGGGGATGTTGTGAGAAAAAAAAAATATCTAAAAAAATAATTTTTTTATTCATTTTTTTTTTTTTTTTTATTTTTTTTTTTTTTTTTTTTTTTTTTTTTACCCGCATAACGAAAAACAATTTGCTATACAGTCAAAACTATATTTCGAATGTAAGATATATTATCACATTTTATGTTATTGTTATCCAATAGTCTAATCTTGCTTTCACCATACAACCTCTACATTAACGCATATTGTTAATGTTTGCCATATTGTCATTGAAATGATTCTTATTGTCTGTATGTGGTCTGGATTATATACCAACTTTTTGGCATAGAGTACAGCAAAAATTTTGTTGGTGAAAAAAGCCAATTTTTTATGGTAACCTAACTTAACCGCCTATTCATAATATATTTTTTTGTCCTTTTATCATCTATAATATTGTTAAAATAATTTTTTTTATTTTTTTTTTTTTTTTTTTTATTATAAAGGGGAAAATATTAAAAAAAAAATATATAATGGTGAAAAAAAAAAAAAAAAGGAATGGTTTGTGAATATGCGGGTAATAACCCCACGAAAATTTTCATTGATCTACAATTAATTGTAATGTATCCGTACGATAGAATCAATAGTATGTAAAATTAAATATATTGTTCATGACGATAAGTAGACAATAAAAGTTATTGTTGCCACAATAGAATCTAATGTAAATTGAGACATCGACAATAGAATAAGGGGGTTGTTATGTATCTTAACTATGGCAAAAATCATTTTTCTCCGAACAAATTTTAGTCATTTACTATTGATTGTATTGTTTCACAATTGTTGAAAATTCTAGCTTATGGGGTGAATAGTAGATCTATTGTAATGACAATATGCATTTTTCAATTATTTGATACATAAACAATAAAATTCATGGTCGGCAATAGTTTTTAATGTTATTTTATATTATTGTATTGGAACTGTATGATCACGCAGAAAAAAAAACCAGTCATAACAAACATATTCCAGGTAAATCCAAACATAAACTAAGTTTATTCTGGCAGCAAAAATAAACTTGCATTATTTCAAACATATTCTATGTTTAAAATCAAGTGACATCGATGTTTGACATAAAAATAATCTTATGTTTTCTTCAAACATATTAATTATAAGAACAAACGTACAAATTTTGGATTTTAATGAACTCAGCCTTTAAAATCCAAACTTTGTACATTTGTTCTTATAATTAATATGTTTAAAATAAACATAAAATGATTTTTATTTCAAACATTGATGTCACTTGATTTAAACATAGAAAATGTTTTAAATAATGCAAGTTTATTTTGTATATACATTTTAATTATTCTATGAATCTTTGTTAGCTTAATTCTAGATTTGGCTTGAATCCTAACAGATTCCAGGTTCAAGGAATTTGCTCAGAGAATCACCAACAATCAATGTGAAACTAGCGATTTGACATTGGTTCACTGTTGTAGAACCCCTAGTTCCAAAGAACACCTTGCAGTCTGCACCTTGCCTAGCACTCTTGCGCTTTTCAGTACCTATTGGTACAAGTATCTTGGTTTTTGTTTTGATTCGCTTTGTTATTTTGACAGAATATTTGAGAGTGTTTTGGTGTGAGTTACGGTCTTAGGGGCGAATCATTAAGCTTGAGACCGAGCTTGGGACCGGTGTGCTAGTACTTCCTGAGCCAAAAAAAAATCGTTTTCTTCATGACTATCCACCCGCTGGTATCACTACTGGAATCGAGCAAATAACCTTCCAATAAATGAGACGATTGGCAAGCGTCGAAACTTTGCCTCGGCCTCACGTTCTGCAGAGGAAAATACACGCTCAAATTCTCCTACCCGATGAATGTATTGTTGAAATTACAATGCCTTGTAAAGGGTGTCCACGATGAAATTGCCACACTATGAAATTGCTCTAACTTTTTAACCGTTGGGTAGAATTTAATGAAAATTTGGGTGGATTTAGTTCATAGTGCATTATTTACATCCTGCAAGTTTTAAAGTCCTGTGATCAAAACTCGCGGAAATGGAGTCGAAAGAACAGCTCGTGCGTGATAAAATCTTGCGCATTCATCACGAGAACAAGGATCTCTCGCATCGTTCCATCGCTAAAACGTTGGGAATCGCGAATTCCACGGTGTCGCGAGTGATTAAGCGGTTCGAGGAACGGTTGACCACCGATCGGAAGCCCAGAAGTGAAGGAAAAAGTATTCCGTACAACACCAAAAATCACAACCGCGTAGTTGGGGCCTTCAACCGAAATCCGAACGCCTCCGTTCGGGATGTGGCTAAGAAGCTGCACCTAAGCCGAAGTTTTGTCCAGAAGGCCAAAACTAAGGCTGGGCTTCGAACGTTCAAGGTACAAAAGGCCCATAATCGCGACGAGAAGCAGAACAAGTCCGCCAAAACCCGTGCCAGGAAGTTGTACCTCGACATGCTGACGAAAGTTGAATGCTGCATCATGGACGACGAAACATATGTGAAGGCCGACTTCAAACAGATCCCCGGCAACCTGTTTTTCACGGCCAAGGATAAGTTCAGCGTTCCGGAGCATGTCCGCACTCAGAAGATGTCCAAATTTGCGAAGAAATTCCTGGTTTGGCAAGCCATCTGCACGTGCGGGAAGGGGAGTGCACATTTCGTGACCCAGGACACGATGAACGGACAGGTGTACATAAAAGAGTGCCTCCAGAAGCGGCTGCTTCCTCTCCTGAAGGCCCACAACGCCCCAACAATCTTCTGGCCGGATTTGGCCTCATGCCACTACTCCAAGGACGTGCTGAAGTAGTATGCGGACAATAAGGTCAATTTCGTGCCGAAAATGTTCAACCCTCCCAACACTCCGGAGCTCCGCCCCATCGAGAAGTACTGGGCGATTATGAAGCAGCACCTTCTTAAACGACCTAAGGTAGTGAAGACAGTCGAGGAACTGAAGAAAGTATGGGTTTACATGGTTGTGCAGAATCTTATGGCCGGGGTTAAGGCCAAGGTGCGGGCATTTGCGTATGGACTGTAAATAAAATACGAGTAAAATGGTAAAATGAAGTTTAATAGTTATTTCTCAATCCCTGAAAATTTGATGGCAATCGGATGAAAACTCGAATTTTGCGAATCAATTTTGTGTGTGGCAATTTCATCGTGGACACCCTTTATTTGATTCAAAAATTGTTATTTTCATTCGAAACATACCTTCTTTTTGCTTTAAACAATTCTTATGTTTCAAGTTGAACATCGATATTTTTATTTAAATGGACGAAATTTGTATCCGTGTATAAGCGAATATTATGGCTGGACCATAACACAAAGCTATTATGGCTGGCCCACAACTGGGGTGGCATTGCGCATCTCAGTTCGAGTAACTCGATTCGAGAAAATTCAAACTCGAATCGAGTTACGTTTGGCATTGTGTATTTTCGACTTCATAATTTTAACTTACTAGATTTCGAGTAAAATATGTACTAGGTCATCTCGAAGAGAAGTGTCAAATTTACTTGCTTACAAACAAAATAAAAGTGCTTCGCTATACTGACGGTGAAAGTGGAAGTAGTTTTCTTGTTAATTATTCAAATTGATAAAAAAGAAAACGTTACAGTAATGTTCTTTGACGATAGCGATAGTGACGAATCCACCATCGTTCAAAGAGGCAAAAAAACATTTCTTTGACAAATTTAAAATACCAGGTGGAGTGGGATGTATTGATGGTACACATATACCCATTTTGAGACCTACGCAGGATGAGCACATGTATTTTAACCGAAAAGAATTGCACAGCATCAACGCTATGATAGTAAGTAGTAATATACAGCATTTACTCTCACATTTATGTCAATTCACTTTTATTGCTTTTCAATTAGATAACCGATCATAATTATCGCATCCTGGCGATAAACCCCTGCTACGGTGGTGCTGCTCATGATTCGTTTGTGTGGAGCATGAGTGATGAACGAGATTTTTTCGAGGAAAACTTCCAGAATGGAGAATCGAGATTGTAAGGTAATTTTTTTTTCAACTGATTTACTATAATGTAAGTTTTATTTACAATATTTGATTTTCAGGTGACAGTGGATATGGGTTAGCACCATGGTTGTTAACGCCATATCGAGTTGCCAATGATGGCTCAGGAGAAGAAACATTCAATACCATACATTCTTCAGCCAGGTGTTCTGTTGAAAGGAGTATTGGTGTTTTGAAAGCACGTTGGCGATGTTTTTCGTCCGATCGCAAACTTCGTCACAGCCCCGACAAGACAGCATCAATTATCAACGTATGCTGTGCTGTACAAAACATATGCATAGCTTATAATATACATTACAATTTCAACAATCTAACACAACCAGAAGATCCACTATCTGTAAGAGGGGAAGTAAGGAGTGTATCGAATATAAGCTATCCACATACATTTGGGTTGTACGCATGTATTTGTGATGGTTTTTTATGCTCTGAACACTGCATGCTGTGCGTTTGACTGTCAGCTTTCTTTTGTTTACTTGTTTGTGCGGTTCAAATTTTGCGTTTTCAAAATGTCGCGTATTGAAAAGGAAGTGAAAATTAAGGTTCTGGACACATGGCTAAGTGAGAAGGGTATTACTATGCGAAAATTGGCGAATTGGTTTGGAATTCATCATGCGAGTGTTAAGACCATCATTTATAAGTTTGGGGAACACCATTCTTTGGATGAGCTACCAGGAAGAGGCAGAAAACCCGGTTCTTCCAACCCGAAACTGGAGCAGAAAGTGGTATCTCTAATCTTGAAGAACAAATCAATGTCAATACGTGATTTGGCCAAAAAAGCAGGAACGAGTGTCGGAATGATCCAGGGTATCAAGAGGCGAAACCACCTGAAGACCTACAAGAAGCAGAAAATCTCGAAACAAAGTGCAAAACAGAAGAAGCGAGCAGCAACAAGGGCCCGGAAATTGTATTCGCGTCTTTTGCAGCGTCCGGATGCATGCGTTTTGATGGACGATGAGACCTATGTAAAGGAGGACTCAAAAACCCTTCCAGGTCCACAATACTTTACTGCCGTCGTTGGGGAGGATGTGAGCGATGCGGACAGGTCAATTCAAGTGGAGAAATTCGGTCGAAAGGTACTGGTATGGCAAGCAATATGTTCCTGTGGTTTGAAGTCAACCATTTTTTACACTACCGGAACTATAAATGCGGAAATCTATCGATCTGAGTGTCTCCAGAAGAGATTGTTGCCTTTATATAAGAAGCATAGTACACCTCCACTGTTTTGGCCGGATTTAGCGTCGGCTGACTATGCCAAAACCACTCTCAATTGGCTTGCGAAAAAGGGTATAGATTTCGTTGAGAAAAATATCAATCCACCAAATTGCCCTCAGCTTCGACCCATCGAACGTTACTGGGCAATCGTGAAGAGGGTTTTCAAGAAGACTGGTAAGGCAGCTGGAAACATGCAGGAGTTCAAAAAAATTTGGGCTCAAGCGTCCAATAAATGCGATGCAACACTTGTCCGGAACTTGATGAAGAGCATTCGATCCAAAGTTCGAAAATTCGTGAAGGAATAACTTAAATTTCATCCGGTCTTCATTATGTTCAAGTTTAACCTCGTACAATAAAGGATCAATTTTTTGTATGAATAAAATATCGGTTTTCAACCTAATTTGAAAGAAAGTTTGTGGATAGCTTTTTTTTCATACACTCCTTAAGTGATGATCATGGCTTAGAGAGAAGAGCACAAATAATTAGAGTTTCCATCAGAGATTCATTGCTTACTTGATAAGAACTGCTATAAAAAATAAAAATATAAACACTATCTTCACGCATCACCGGCCGAAAAAACTCTTAAAATATTAATCCAAAACTTATGCCCCACACAGGAAGTACATAAAGGGTAAAGGATAGGGTTCTTGAATGGGTCAAGGGGTTAAACTAATGGTCTTTTGAAAATTGACTTTTGATCCTAGACCCGGAGGACCGAGAGTCATACAGTCAAGATTCTTATAGCACGGATTCGATAACACAGGATTCCTATAGCGCGGGTTCCAAAGAATCCTATAGCGCGGTCGATCCGGAATTAACGAATACACGTAACATATGAGATTTGACCAATTGGGGAACAACTCAGATTCTGGGGCTACTTTAGAAGATAACGCCCTGGTGTCTTCAGGAAAATTGTTGGGTATATATATCGCTACAACGTGGAACAAAGTTTCAGTTCCAGCAGGCCACTAGGTGGCCCTCCAGAAAATCCGGAATAACCGCTAAAGAGGACAATTTTCAAAACTGGTCCTAGAACCTCCTGGTCTTTACTAAATCATTCCTGGGGGGTCAACTAAATTTAAAATGGTCCGTTGACCTTTGTATGGTCCAAGGTGGCCACTGGGTGGCCCTCCAGAAGATCCGGAATGACAGTTGAAGAGGACAATTTTCAAAATTGGGCCTGGAGCTTCCCGATTTTTTCTTAATCATTCCTGGGCGGTCAACTGGATTGAAAATGGTTCGTTGACCGATGTATGGTCCAAGGTGGCTACTGGGTCAACTAGATTGAAAGTGGTCCGTTGATCAGTGTATGCTTCAAGGTAGCCACTGGGTGGCCCTCCAGAAGATCCGGAATGACAGAAGAGGACAGTTTTCAAAATTGGGCCTGGAGCTTCCCGATTTTTTATTAATCATTCCTGGGCGGTCAACTAGATTGAAAATGGTCCGTTGACCGATGTATGGTCCAAGGTCAATCCAGAAAATCCAGAATGACTGTAAAAGACCACAATTTTCAAAACGGTCCTAGAGTTCTCAGAAGTTCTCGGAAATCCTCGGAAGTTTCCGGAAGTTCTCGGTAGTTCTCGGAATTTCTAGGAACGGAAGTTTTTTGAAGTTTTTGAAACTTCTTGGAAGTTCTCGGAATTTTTAGAATATCTCGCAAGTTCTCCGAACATCTCAGAAGGTCTCAGAAGTTCAAGTAACTTATCGGAACTTCTAGGATTTTCTCAGAACTTAACGGAAATTCTAGTAAGGTCTCGGAACCTCTCGGAACTTTTTTCGAAAACTTCCGCGAAGTTCCGAGAATTTCTAAAAAAATCCGAGAAGTTCAAATAAGTTCCGAGAAGTTCTGAGAAGTTTAGAGAACTTCCAAATATTTCCGAATACTTCCAAGAAAGTCTGAGAATTTCCGAGAACATCATAGAAGTTCCGAGAACTTCTGAGAACTTCCAACAAATTCCGAGAACTTTTACTAAGTACCGACAACTCCCAAGAAGTTCCTAGAAGTACCAAGAATATCTGAGAACTTCAAAAGACTTCCGATAAGTTCAGAGAAATTCCGAAATCTTCCTGAAAGTTCCTAGAGATTCCGAGAACTTCCAGAAAGTCCCGAATATTTCCTAAAACTAAAACTGAGAACTTCTGAGAACATCCAAGCCAGAGATGTTCCGAGAAGTGTTCCAGGAACTACCGAGTACAACTTTTTTAAGTTCCAAGAAGTTCCAAGAACTTTCGAGAAGTATTTAGATCTTATAAAAGCTTCACAGAACTTCCAAGAAGTTCCGAGAAAATTCGTCCGAAAGCTTTCGAGAACTTCACTCGCAACTTCTAAGTTTCAAGATGTCCCGAGGACTTCAGAGAACTTTCAATAAGTTCCAAAAACCTCCACGAAGTTCCTAGAATTTCCAAGAACTTCCGAGAACTTCCGAGAACTTCCCAAAAGTCCCAGGAAATTCTGAGAAGTTCCGAGCAAATACGATAATTTCAGAGAGCTTCCGAGAACTTATGAGAACTTTCGAGAAGTTCCAAGACTTCCAAAAACTTCCGTTCTATACAACTATAACTACAGAAAAGTTCCGAGCACTTCTGAGAACTTGAGAGAATTTCAGAGAAGTTCTAGAAGATCCGAGATCTTCCAAGATGTTCCGAGAAAATCCGAGTAATAACGAGAAGTTCAGAGAAGTTCCGAAATCTTCCGAGGAATTTTGGTATGTTCCGAGAACTTTTGTGAAGTTCCAAGAACTACCGAGAATTTTTGAGTATTCTCCAGAACTTCCGAGAAGTTCAAAGAAGTTTCGAAATCTTCTTAGAAGTTTTGACAACTTCCTAGAAGTTCCAATAAATTCTGAGAAATTCCGAGAGCTTCAAGCTTCCTAGAAGTACCGAGAACTTCCGAAAAGCTCCAAGAAGATTTAAAAAGTTCCAGGAATATCCAAAAAGTACCAAAAAATTTTGAGGACTTTCAAGAAGTTACAAGAATTACCGAATACTTCCCAGAATTTCTGAGAAATTCCAAGAACTTCCGAGAAATCTGAGAAGTTCTGAGAACTTCCGAGAAAATCCGAGAAATTGCGAGGAGTTTCTCTAAAATTTTAGAAAGTTCTTGTAACTTCTAGGAAGATTTCGGAACTTCTTTGAATTTTCGGAAGTTCTCGGGACTTCTCGGAAAATCTGAAAATTTCTTGGAAGTTCTCGGATGTTCTTTAAACTTCTCGGAAGTACTCGGAACTTCTTGGAAATTCTCTGAAGATCTCCAAACTTGGAAGTTTTCAGAAGTTTAAGGAAGTTCTTGGAAGCTCTCGGAACTTCTAGGAAGAATGTGAAATTTCTCTGAATTTCTAGGAAGCTTTCTGAAGTTATCGGAAGTTCTCAGAAGTTCTCGCAATCTTCTCAGAAATTCTAGGATGTTTTCGGAAGTTCTCGGAAGAGCTCGGAACTTTTCTGAACATTTCGGAACTTCGAGGAAGTTCTCGGAACGTTTCGGAAGTTCTAGAACTTCTCAGAAGTTCTCGGAAGTTTGAGGATCTTCTAGGACGATTTTGGAACTTCTAGGAAAATTTCAGAACTTCTCGGAAGCTCTCAGAACTTCTATGAACTCCTCTGTAGATTTTGGAACATCTCTGAACTTCTCGGAAGATCTCGAAAGTTCTTGGTACTTCTCGGATTTTCTTGGAAGTTCTTGGAAGATCTCGGAACTTCTAGGAACTTCTCGGAAGTTCTCTGAAGTTCTCGATAGTTTTCGGAATGGAAGTTTATGGAAGTTCCCAGAATTTGTCAGAAGATCTTCACTTCCAGTCTAGTTGACCACCCTTGAATGATTAAGAAAAAAAACCAGGAAGCTCTGGAACGAGTTTTGAAAATTGTCCTCTTTCACGGACGTTCTGGATCTTCTGGAGGGCCCAGTGGCCACCTTAGTCCAAGCACTGGTCAACGGACCACTTTCATTCTAGTTGACCAACCCAAAAATGATTTATAAAAAACCGGGAAGCTCTAGGGCCAGTTTTAAAAAATTTCCCCTTTTACGGTCATTCCGGATTTTCCGGAGGGCCATCCAGTGGCCATCTTGGACCATACACCGGTCAACGGACCACTTCCAATGTAGTTTACCTCCCAGGATTGATTTAGAAAAAAAAACCGAGAAGCTCTACACTTAAAAAATATGGTCCTTTAAATTCATGTGTGGCTGCACATACCTTACTACAATATTCGTTTTCATTAAATTTATGTGCGTCATATGCTTATCATCACCGTGCCAAATACTTTGAATTCATATAACTCATGAACGTCATTTGACATCATATGAAAAGTATGTGTCACCTCAAATACATTTTCTTGCAACGCACTATACGCTTTGCTCCTATACAAAAACAAACAAAACAAAGATGGAGGAAGGTGGAAAAAGTTTCCGCGAGTTTGTGCTAGAGGAGTTGAAATTTAATGGTGATATATTGGCAGCTTTTGAACGTAAGTCAAGAAAATATAATGTTCAGTGAACGATTCAATAATATAACAACTTTGACACAGATGCAGCAATCAGTTTCATCAAACTGTTGAGTATTTCGAGGAATGAGTTAGAGGAAATTCTCACAGGTTACGATTTACCATGGAATTTCGACGAAATTTTCAGGCGCGTAGAAAATTGGTGTCAGAAATGTGTAAGTTATCTAGTGAATATTCTTTTATATCTTATTTTCTTAGGTGTGCTTCTTTTCTATAACAGGAAATCGGCATTAACGGATACGAAATCATCGAGATACAAGAGGATTGGCTGGAAAATACATCAGAAGAGTCTGAACCGATAGACCTGTCAGAATCTAAAGAAATCGCTTTCACTGCTTCCGTTTCTTCACCAAATTTTCTATCTGATGATTCCGATCCATTAGATGCGGCTCCATCACCTGATGTTGGAGTCCCGTCGAATGCGAATTCCAGTAGTAAAAAGCAAAATTTTCTCTATTAAACTCACTGATTGAGTCTGTTCCGAACGATTCGGTAATCCAGTCAAATTCGGCCGCACGCTGTGGTGTGCTACTTGAAATTCCTCCTCCGAGTCCCGTTTCAGCGTCATCGACCGGTCTCGTGTCCAAATTTATTGACTACAGTGGATCAAACACACACAGCACCAGTGCATAACGGAATCATTCTTATATCAAGAACACCGAAGGAGAATCAAAGAAGTTTCACTCCAAATGTGCTAAATCATTTGCTTAATGAAACAGTTGCTGGTCAGCAGATACTTTCTCTAGCAGCCTCTGGGCCCCTTTCGAGTGCAAGTCAGCGTGAACTGGTGGATATTATTGCGGAGTATCACTGTGTATCCGGAATAAAAACTACGGAAGCTGTTTTACGGGAATACGCATAATCGATTACCACTGTGTTCAAGCATGAAATCCAGGTAATTCTCAGTACAGTCTAAAAAATGTCATTGTATTCTCTCCATCAAAGGGTGGTGAGAAAACAATGATAACATTTTTGTTTAATTTTGAACGGAAAAACTGCTTAATTGTGATGATCAAAATGATGCATACTTTTACAAAATGAATACCAATCCAGTTGTTGGCCAAAGTAACTTAAACAAAATCACGATCAATGTTTTAATCTGTCCTATCTGGTCCTATCTGCCTTGATAAGTTTCTCAATCGACTTCGTTTGATGACCATAGTTGAAAAAATAAAACTTCGTAAAGTTTCATAAAGGAAGATCTCATCTAGCATTTCAAACCTCGGCTGCTGTTTTCGCAGCTGACCTGTAAACGAAAGAGAATATAGAGGAACAGGGATGATCTAATCACATAGGGCCAATTGAAATGTTTATCAAGATTTGATCTGAGAGAGATTTGCTTATTTATTTTAGGATGTTTACTTTTTAATCAAGGGTGAAACAAAGAGGAACCCCAGTGGTAAAATCTATAATCGGAAACTATATTCCAACCGAAAACAAAAAGCCGCAAAACGACGACGAATTGAGGAAAAACATCAAGCCCAAATCCAAAAGCTAGTTTCTGATCACACAACCGAAAGTGCGGCTGTCAAAGAGGCTGAAACCTGGCTGGAGCAGAATTCACAGCCGTGGTCAACAACTTTGGATAAATGGAATGCTTCATTTCCTAGAAGACGGTCTCTACTCACAAAATCAAACGCCATCGAAGAAGTATTGGCATCACTCGCAGGAATTTGGATTTCAGTTGGTGAGTACCTATCATTCATTTAGTACCGGGAAAAGCAAGGTAAAGCTAGAAGTCATGAAGTCATATTTGCACATTGTACAGTGTACTGCTAACTTAATGATTGAGCAAGCTAGGTCACTTATGTCTATCTTCAAAAATATCTTATCTTAAGCTAATTTTGTATCAACCTTTTGGATGATTTTTTTTCTCGTCTTTTTAAGTGTAAATAATGAAGCCATGAAAAAGTTAGTTGAACATATAATCATACCTTTTTTTAATAATGGCTCACCCATGCAAACTAACTGCGCTTTACACAATTTTTCTTGAGTTCTCTACCAACTCCTTGAATCGGTTTATCTTAATAAGTTGTCAGCAACTTGTTTTAATTCACCCTTATTCCCGGTAAACACTACAGTCTATACTACATAGACGATACAGAGAATCTTGATATCAAATATACTTTATTTCCATTTAAAATTAGATGTATGAATGATATCTAGGCAGGCTATATCACGTTATATACATTGGAGTGTGAGCGGGGTATTATGCTCGTTTACGCTTGAACCGCATTTTTTTTTATAGAAAAACAACCTAGATTGGTTGGAAAACTAGAATAAGATTGATTGTTTACATTAAGAAGATAAGCCATTTTGGAATATTCAGCGAGAAATATCATTTTTTCACTCGTTTGTAGATTTTTCAAAGCTGTTTCGTATTATTATAGCATAACAATGGCTTAGCAAGATGGGTAATTTTGTTAAGATAATTAATAATAATTGAAATATTTCAGTTCTGAAATATCAATTTATTTTAAAATGTATAGCGACTATTCAGCAAATCGTTGGCAGAATCAAACCACTTAAGTAGGTTTTCAAAATACTTTTGACATTAACACTATCAAAGTTCTTTTAAGCATATGTAGTTCTAGATATTTGGGTTTATTCAATGAAGTGATAACCTTCAGTTAAATTATTTTATCAGACCAAGATTTTTCATTAGAGCCTAACTGACAAACGTAAACAATGGCTTCTTTCACGAATTTCTCGACATTCAGAACTTCCCTTAATGATCCACGAGTCCACAATGATGTTTTCGTAGAGGCGAAGCTCTTCTATCCGATAGAATTGGTCGTATACTTGGACAGCCTTTGTATTCCAAGGAATCGACGAAAAAGGCCATTGTTTGTGAGGCCTCAATGAAAATTTCTCGATTTTTTTTATCTGCAGAGGTTTTGAAAATTTAATAGAACAACCTTCCAAGAAGTTTTTTGCATTCTGAGAAAAAAATTGCAGCACTGTTTTTCCACCTTTCAGAATATTTTCAAATTACTAAATTATTGTTGAATGAATTTAATTATTACATTTTTAATTCACCTAATACATGTCAGTGATTTTGATGACTACACGCTAAAAATAACCGCAGTAGAAACTACCATTTCGAGGGTTAAATTAAGCGCAAACACCAACAATTTTCACCTGACTATAAATGCGTTTGATTTTACCATACCTGCGATTAGATCGACCATGGTGCGGTTGATATCAATATGAGGTCTGTCAAATATACCACAAATGTTGAAGGTTTTACCATAAACGTAGTAAATTTGACTGAAATTTCATGGTAGTTTTAAAGATAGGCATAGTCGGGTAAAATGGTAGTTTTTACTACAAGAATTCTTTCTGTGTAGACCGCTTAGACCGTTAAACAATAAAGTGCAATCCATTGAGGTGATAATCAGCAAACTTTAGTTACATGAGGTAGTTAACCGGCTTCTTCGGCTGTAGGATATCGTTTTAGAGTTCCGTCGTCCTAGCCCGTGTACAGAATTATGGTTTTGCTGGACATTTCAAGATACTGGAACAAACCACCGTAGGCCGCATTTTGGGATTCCAAGTCGTGTTCTGCTCGAGTCTAGCCCTCTTTGAGCAGCGGTTATAATTACCTATTTGAAATCGCTCACTTTTCACTTGAAGACGATAACCATAAAAGTTGAATTGGTAATGTGCTTTCCGTGTCGGTTTACCGATTTTTAGATTTTGTGAAGGATAATACGCGAGATTCCAGCTCCGCAAAATATCACAATTGTTGTTGTAGTGAATAAAATTTAATGTTTATCGTTGAATGGGCAGCAAAGAAAGTCGCACACGCTAAGACAAGAATACGGAAAAATCCGTAAAAAATACCGAAAACCGCACAAAAGTGCACATACCGAAATTATCGGTAAACATGGATTACCGAAATATCGGTATTATTGAAAACAAGGGAAAACGGTAATAATTGCTTTTTTTTACGGTTCTTTTTACCAAAATTGCTTGCAGCCCAATGATTACATCTGAAGCCTAAACATCATTTTGTCTTGCATTATGGATCTGTAATAAGCGCATCGGGGCCCATTGTAAACATGGTGAACTTCCGTAATGAAGCTAAACATAAAGGATTTAAGCAATACGCTCACATAATAGCATCCCGCAAAAATATATGTTATACTCTTTGTATTAAATCTGCACTACAATTCAGCTACGACGTGTTCTCCAAAGAATTTTTCAAATGTTCCATTACTGGAACTTTTTCTATCTGTAATATTAAAGATAAAGATTACTACAGTTATTTGCCTCTCCCAATTCCATTAAACGAGGATCAAACGATACGAAGTTCAAAATCTATACGTTTTAAAGGAACCAACTTCACAACGGGAACATATGTGACAGTTACTGAAGTAAGCAATGTGCAGATATTTGAAATACTTGATATTCTAATAACTGAAAAGATGAAGTTTTCGTGGTGACAATTTCATGGAGGTTAGGCCGCTTAGATGATCATTTTGTAGCATATGAATTGATAGATAAAACTTCAAACCACAGAATTATTAATCTAAATGATGTAGACGGCTCCCCAGTCATGCCTCATAACATATTGAATAAGCTTTATTTCCGTAAAAAGATAGATTTCCTCTCAATGGAATTATAACTAACTATGTATAAATAAACATATCTACCTATAAAGGACAAGAATTTGTTAATTTTTTTCGAAAATAAGTACCTTAAACCTAATTGAAATTATTAAATAACATCCCTTTCATGATATGCATGACCAATGCATTCTATTTAAGGAATTCATAGAAAGTATGTGTCAAACTTATGGATTGTATGCCAAGTCCTCATGCATTTAATGACAACATTCATTGACGAGAATTCATTCATTTCACACATACTTTTCATGTGCTAACCCCCATTGCAAATATCCATGTGGGTTTGCACATGAATCTAATGGGGATTTTCTTTTGAGTGTAGGATCAATTTTTAAAATTTTTCTCTTTTACAGTCGTTCCGGATCTTCCGGAGGGCCACCCAGTGGCCACCTTGGACCATACAATGGTCAACGGACCACTTCCAATCTAGTTGATCGCCCGAAAATGATTTAGAAAAAACCGGGAAGCTCTAGGACCAATTTTAAAAATTGTCCTCGTTTGCGGTCATTCCGGATCTGCCGGAGGGCTATCCAGTGTTCACCTTGGACCAAACACCGGTCAACGGACCATTTTCAATCTAGTTGACCGTCCAGGAATTATTTCGAAAAAAAGAGAGACCAATTTTGAAAATTCCGGTGCACTTTGCGATTTAGGCGAAATTGCATTTGTAAACAAACACTTAATCCACCGATTCAATCTGCGCACTCGTTAATCTGGCGAACAACTTCAGCTTGTCGAGATATTTGTTTTCGATTCGCGCTCAAAAATGCTCGAACATAATATTACGCACTGCCAAATTTTGCTCGAAGACCTAGTACTACCTTATGCGTTTCACTCGTTTCGAGCTCGATTCGAAATCGCTAATGCCAAATGTGGTCGAAACGAAAAAAAACCACTCGAATCGAGATGCGCAATGCCACCCCTGATACGTTGCGGATGCGTTCGCGTGCGTTAGGTTTTCTGTCAAATTTACGTCAACGAAACGCAAACGTATCTGTTGTGGGCGACCCTTTAGGATTAGTGACGTTTAACGCATGCAGGTAATTATAATACATAATTTTAAATATTTTCATCTTAAACACTGGCCAGAATGAGCAGTTATAACATGTTATAAGCCTATCTTGATGACGAATTTCTTGTTGAAATTATTTGACAACTGTTATAACATGTTATAACTCTGTAGTCTGAACAAGGCATTATGCTTTGTTCAGACTGCAGAGTTATAACATGTTATAACGATTGTCAAATAATTTCAACATAAAAAAAAACGGCATCAAGATAGCCTTGTATCATGTTACAACTCTGTAGTCTGAACAAGGCATTAGCATGTATTCTTTAATGAGAAATTATTTCAACCCATTAATGAGTAAACTCACACTCCGGAAAAATCTTAAATAACTAGTTTAATGCTTTGTTCATACCGAGGTTCATACTACAGCGTTGTAACATAATACAAGGCTATCTTGATGACATTTTCCATGTTGATAATTTTCAAAACACCCTTGTATTATGTTACATCTCTGTAGTCTGCACAAAGCATAAAGTTCACACTAAAGCATTACTCGTCTGGTTGACGCATTAGGCTTTTTGACGATTAATCACTTTTCCCTTTCTGGCACACGCAGAGGAATTCTCTGGTACTTTTTCAAACAGACGTATGTCATTTTGTAAACAAAGAGGGGAAGTAAGATTCAAACGTAAATTTCTCGAAACCCTTAGCACTTTCATGCAAACTTGGGCCACCAACACAAGGAATAACATTGCTTTACATGATTGTGATGCTACTTTATGTGAGGGTACTGAGAATTTCGAGAAATTTACTTTTGAATCTTACGTCCCCTCTTTGTTTACAAAATGACATACGTCTGTTTGAAAAAGTTTCCGAGAATTATGCTCTGAGAAAAATTTCATCGTTGTACCGACAATAAAATCATGGTCAGGATGACTATCGCATATAATGGTTACAATAACCATGAAAATGTTCGAATTCACCACGTTCATGGCATTTTTGACTATGATCATGGTAACAAGGACTATTCGAACTATGGCAAATGTTGGATCAACTATTTTTAATGGTTTTTTGTGGGGTAAAACCAAAAACCCAAATAGTTAAATTGACTATCAAATTCCTCTCTGTGTGGTTTGTTTTCCTCCAAATGATTTTCCATCGTACTTGCACTCCTTTTAACCACTGCCATTCAAGCTTGAATCTCAGCGTGTGTGAAATTCTGCAACCGTTTATTTAAAAGGAATCGCCAAATGAAAATAAGCAACTAGCAAAAAGCAAATATGTCAGTTTTGTTGGCGCTATGCGGCATCTAATTGCACGTTAAAACATCGTGTCAATATCGGGTGGCGTGTGGTGAACGTCGGAGTGATATTTTGACATGCTAGCAGATGCCGTCTCTTCGCCACATCAGTGGGCACCTCGACTAAGTGAACTACGTGGCGTTAGTGAAGAAGCGATTGCAATCGCTAGCACTTGCTAACGATTTGAAAATTCACTAAGTCGAGGCGCCCACTGATGTGGCGGAGGTGTGGTATCACATACCATGTCAAAATATCGAGTCAAAGCCTTGTAGCGTGTGGCGAACGTCGACAAAATGTTTTGAGATGCTAGCAGATGCCCCCCCCCCGCCAACATGGGGGGGGCCTGGGCCTAGCGTAAAAACGACGGAAAAATTATCTTTTCTATTATATGGTTTGCGCCACTGTCTTAAAGCGCACACTGTTATATTTTTTTTTTTTTTTGTCTTGATTATCGAGATTTTCAGGTTCGGGCTGGTTCATCTCCCGTCGTAGTCACTCAAACACCGCTTTTGGGCATTTTCGTAACTTTTCCGGGGGTGAGATTCGAACTCGTGACTTTGGCGTGAGAGGTTATGTTAACCACTACGCCGGGGTCGCCCCCGCTGATAAAAATGACGTCATTAAAAAAAGCCACAGTTGATTTAATGATAACGGTTTACTCCGAAATAGCAAATCATTTGTTAAGGTGATTTAATTTTACCACAATGTACCCGAAAAAAAAATCTCATAGACTTACAATTAAATCTAGGGTTTTTATTCATTAGGGCGAATCTACAATTGAGAGACTCTCCCTTGCCTCGTTCTCTTTCATTAATTACAGCGCCATTATAAAACTTTGGATCGATTAGTTCACACAGATCGCAAGATAAGAGTGCTGGCTAGCATATTGGGCAAACAGCCAAACGAAAAATGTGAAAATGATTTAGCTATTGGCGAAAGAGAAAGTAAACAGAGAGAGTCTCTCAATTGTAGATTCGCCCTAATGAAAAAAAAACCCTAGAAATGTATTGTAACCATACAATAGAATCAATAGTGTGTACAATTAATATTATTCTTCATGACAATAAGATGGCAATGAGAGATATTGTTTCCACAATAGAATTTAATGTTAATTGAGACATCGACAATAGCATAAGGGGGTTGATATGTATCTTAACTATAGAAAAAATCATTTTTTCCCGAACAAATCTGAGTCAATTACTACACTGAAAATTTATATTCGTAAATTGGCTTTCACTCAGAACAAATGTCTCGTATATTGTATGAAACATTCATATTGCCTTTCATCTAGTGAAACGCTATCATTACACATTTTTGTATAATGCACGAAATAGATTTCGTGAAGACCAGCCAATCGCTGCTTCGCTGATGTTGCTGCTGGGATGGGCGGGAATAATTTATTTATCCCTGTCCGCTGTCGAGAGTTATAACTTCATACTTATTATTCAATTATCACCTCACGAGTCGCCATGGCATAGTGAGATCAACCGAGGATGCAGTACCAGCTCTTTCCAAAAATACAGGATCGAATCCCATGTCAGAAACATTAAAAAAAGACGCTGGACAACTCCACGGCTTGCGCTTTTTTGTCAATTACATTTCTAGTCGATAAAGAAGATCTCTCCGTCATTCGGGCAATCATCAGAGAGACGTTTCTTTTAAATTGGTAACAAAATATGTGTAGCTCTTTGTATTGTTTTCGTACAATACACGAATGTTGTTTCTGTATCAACAAATGCTTCGTGCTTTTGAAAGTTGCGCGTGTGCCATTAATTACGAATGTATCTTCATAAAAAGAACAAATCAGTTTCGTTGCTGAAAACAACGAACATATTCGTTAGTTCTACCTTCGATTTCGCAATATATACTAAAATTAACTTTCAGTGTATTGATTGTATTGTTTCACAGTTGTTGAAAATTCTAGCATGTAGGGTTAGTTGTTGATCTATTGTAATGACAATATACATTTTTCATTCATCCAATACGTGAACAATAAGACACATGTTCGGCAATAGATTTTAATGTTATTTCATATTATTGTATTGTCATTGTATGGTTAATTTTATCTGGGACACTCAGCCAAATAAACTTTCGATATTCATAAGATTGCATTATGATTATTTGCTACAATAAATCATTATGAATTTCATCAATTTAGCTTATGAAATATAATGATGTTGGAAAAATAAAAATATGGAGCAACCTGGATTCGAACCATGAACGTTGAGGTTATGGGTCCCGTGACTTGACCATAAGTATATATCAACACTTGTAAACAGGAAAGCTTAAAGGCAAACAATAACAACGTCGTGTAGAACAAAATCCCTTCATCAGTCAACCTTATGAAATTTAAAGCATCGTTCATAAGTTGAACCTTATGAAATTCTTAAGATTATTTGGCTAAGTGTACGTGAGAGTAGTTTTGTAAAATTTGTAAGTATTATTTTGGACTTAGTATAATTGATATCATGATATTTATATATATTTGCATATTTTTTTAAATTTATTTTTTGTTTATTATGTTCAAATGATTCATTTAATAATGCTTTTGTATATTTTGTTTCGTTTTTCTTGAGGTGGTCCTGAAATTTACACAGTTTATAAGGGTACGATGGAGACTGTAATTGAAAGATGTTGATGGTCAGTAAGAGACTCTAACAATGAAACTAGGTTGAGTTGGTTTACCGACGACGATAACTTATCAACCCGACCCAAATATATTCTGTTCATTAAACACTAATCTTATTCAAGCTTCAAGGTTTTAATTCATTAGCTTGAGTTTAAAAAAAAAACTTAGGGTGTAAGAACGTTTGGGAAAATTCTTGTTCGGAGGTAAGCTTCACAATTTTACAATTCTTGTGTATTAAAAATAAATTAAAAAATCCGCTTCACCGACATTTTTTAACCCGAGCGAGGGGAACATGTAACCAGTGGTGTGTCTGTCTGTCCGAGATTGTTGAGATTATCGCGAGTTAAGTATTTCGTTGCCAATAGAGTTAAATAGTTCAAGGGAGACCTAAAGTCGCTGACTGTGAATACCCACCACCCATTGAAAAACCGCAACCGCCACAAAAACTCTGCTAGTCACCGCCAGATGCCACCGAGGATTGGATGGAAGAACAATGGAGGACGTGGTGTAAAGGGGCCATGATGGGGCGATAGCGGAGAAGAACATTCCCAACGATGCGTTCAAGGAGCTAGACCCGCCATCGTTGCTAGCGTTTTTGTTAGTTGTATCATAGAAGAAAGTATGGTGATAAGGCACAGATAATGAGAAGCAGCCTAGATACGTGTGACAAAGGAAAAAAAATCACTGGGGTTGTGTATAACACACGACCGGATCACGTAGACTACGGTGAACCGTTTCATATAATATTAATATAATAAGTCAACTCTCGCACCGAAACATTGGAGCGCAGGTGCTGTTGGATGTTGGATTGTCATAAGTAAGAAAGTATGTTAGAAAATTCTATTATTCGCTCTTTTAAAATCGTTTGGTGGCCCTTAAAAGGGACGTTTGGTTTGAAATGTTAATATGATGAAAAGGCAACATTTGTGTTGGTTGTGAGGCTTGTGGTGATATGGTCGACCAGCTGAAGACAAAAATCCTTTTCGCGTTATAGATTGTTGAGGGTCTATATGAGAGTTCAAAGTCAATAATAAATTATGAAACTATTTCTTGGCCACCAACTGACGTGAATATGCAACGGTGAGATGGGATGGAGAAAAATTCCAATCAAACGAAATCTTTAACTGGAAAAATCAAATAAGGTGTCTTGAAAAAGACGAATTCTATATGGAGAGCTTGAATTTAGGCGTTGTCATCCGTGGAAGGAATTTCTTTAACTCTACGTGGTTGCATAAATAGCTGATGTAAGTTTCTATGCAACATAGCCACCGCAGTTTATTTAAAATCTCGTCGTTGCGCCTTCCCAGCTTGCTGTCAACAAATATGCAACGATATGTTAGAGAAATTCCAATCAAACAAACTCTTTTCCTTGGAAGCTTGAATAGGTTATACTAAAAAGGACGTATTTTAGATGTAGTAAAGTAGAGTAAAGAATCGAAAAGAAATTTCTGTAGCAGTATCCACCTGAAAAGAACAAAAACTAAAATTGTAATTTGTAAGGTTTCCACGCAAACTAATGGGAGCTGTCACTTTTACTTTCGGAAAAATATTCCTCTCGATTATTCCATAAGTGAAGGCGACATTTCGTTCCATGCAGATCAATTGTCAAAATTCCGCTTGGTAATATTGAACAAAATTCCGTAACCTCTCTACTTTTTAAAGGCCATATCGACCGACAAAACTTCACGTAACTCTGGAGGTGGTTCAGTCACACGGGTTCACACTACATAGTGTGAAAAGGTGGTATACAGTAACGGACAATACAATAAGACCAAAGCCCGATTTTTATACAAAATGGTCATGTTTGGAGGCTTGTCTTTCGCTTTCCCGTGAAGTAATTGAACTAGAACTAGCCTAGAAATAACCTGAATTTTCATCTTTAATAAATTTATAATTTTGCATTCACCACTTCAGAAACTACAGACACCACCTACGACAAAACAATAAGACCTCCTTTTGATATGCATAGTTTAGGCCATGTTGATGAGTGTGATTTACAATCTATAGCATACTCATATTAAAATGACCCGTGCATCAATAATCAAAATTCAGATCCTCAAATTCGAGCATCCTTTATGGAAATCAAAAAGTGGTCTTATTGTTTTGTCGTATGCGGTGTCTGTAACTTTCAAAGTGATAAATGGAAAATGATGGATTTAATCCAGATGAGAATTTAGGCTACTTCTGAACCACAGCCGATATTTCAGCTCAATTGGTTCTCGCAAAAATGAAAGGCAGCCCCCTTATATGACCATTTTGTATGAAAATCAGGCTTTGGTTTTATTGTATTGTCTGTCACTGTATGTGATTTATATATAAGATGGGATGGGTTTTTATATTTTTTTTAGAGAGAGGATTATATACGACAAATTCTACAAAAAAAAAATTCTTCGTCCAAAATAGTTAATTCAAAAACTAACATTGTTTATGATCCTACATTTTCTATTTTACAGACATAAAGAATCATTTATGGGCCCAGTAGTAGAAGAGAGATATCGAAGAATTTCCTGTCACTCATTTTTAATTTTTTGTTTGTTTTGTATTTATTGTGTTTCCGTTTTTGGGCAGTAATCATACTCATATGAAATTTATTTGCCTAAATTTTCTTTGCTATTTTGCTAGGATGCCATGTGATCAACTTTATTTCATTATATCACGTTGGAATTTTCGCTATTTTAGAGTTTCAATAATTTAACATCGCAGCGGAAAGGGCAAATAGCGGCATTTAATTATTATATGTACATTATGTAGTATTTCTTTACAACATCGTATTATTTCCATCATATCATGACCTTCACATTTTCATGCAACAACCCTGATTTAGGCGGTATCTGGCTTAAACACGAAACATACATTCATTTTATGACATCTAGCATTCCTTATATGTCCAGTATATAACGCAGAAAATTACTTCTGTGGTAGGCTTTTGAAAATTACGGAATCTGTGGTAGGCTTTTGCACTTATTGAAGAATGTATTTTTCCTTTCCGGGTTGCAAATGGACTTTTTACCAATTCTGAGCTGATCTGATTCATGCAGCACTGTGTGCCATTTGGCTAGTGTTTGATTTTACATTTCAATCTTTGTCATTACTTTATCATAACTCACAATATCATTATAGTTGGTAATATTGTTTTATTGATTTTACTTCATAGATGATTTAAACATTACTTTTTTTTTGCACATTTATCTTTAACGCCCTTCCACTTGAAGCGTCCCATGCCTTACTCGGTAGCAATAACTATTAGGTCAGCAAAAATAAAAGCAGATTGCTGTTATAAAATCAGCTTCAAGTAGCAAATAGTGACCATGGCAACAGTAAATTAAAATGTATAAATGTTAGTTTTGTAAAATTTCAATAGATTTAATAAACTTTTTCAGGATACCTCAAATCAAGATTTTGGTGAAATGCTGCTATCGCTGAAAACGAAAGAAAACGTGCTTATGCGCGAAACCACAGAACTCTACACTCTAACATTTTACAACATTTCTTGCATTTCAGGATCAACCGAACGAAGATCATATATTATAGATACGAATGCTTGTAGTATTTTTCATTTACATAAATATATACACCATTATATAAATATTTCATGAGAATGGGAGGGACCATCAGGGCACCCGATTGAAGCACTTTGGATGGGGAGAGTGGGAATGCCAACTCCCCATTGCTAACAGTTTGTGAATAGAGGGCGGGCTCTTCTCCCCGCCCATTGGGGCATCCTCATGTTAGATAGTTTGCTCTTTTGACCAACTGTTCAGTCTTGTTGTTGGAAGGAGATTCTTTATATCCCTGTGGATACGTATAAGTGATATTGCATATCGATCCACCCAACCCCTTTTTGGCCCTTCATACAACGGCATGATTAGGATAATCAGTGGTTATCAAAGCTTGATCAAGTCTAACAGAGGGGAGAGCCCATTGCTGTCGGACTTAGTTTCCGTGCTACAATGGGTGGTAGTACATATCATACATCATACATCATACATCATACATTGTCCGTCAATGTAGGTACAAACGCACGTGGTCGTTGACTGTCCCAGATTTGAATCAGTGTGAAGGGCGATGTCTGCTGGAGAAGCTCGTCGAAAAAATGTGTAGAAAAGAGAGCATTCTCTTTTCCATGCACAGTGCTGCTCCGCATGGCATCGCATTATGCAAGACGCACAATATCGAATGCCCTAGATCATTGTATGATGATGGTAAACCTCTGAATGATAAGACAGCAAATGACCTTTATAATATCATAGTAGTTAATTAAGAACATGAATGGTTTTGTCCATTAGTGTGTCGGCCCTTTATTACCCACTAATAACTTACTACTATTACCAGCGAGTGGATAGTCATGAAGAAAACGATTTTTTTTTTCTGGCTCAGGAAGTACTAGCACACCGGTCCCAAGCTTAATGATTCGCCCCTAAGACCGTAGCTCACACCAACACACTCTCAAATATTCTGTCAAAATCACATAGCGAATCAAAACAAATACAAAGATACTTGTACCAAAAGATACTGAAAAGCGCAAGAGTGCATGGCAAGGTGCAGACTACAAGGTGTACTTCGGAACTAGGGGTTCTACAACAGTGAACCAATTTCAAATCGCTAGTTGCACATTGATTGTTGCTATTACTTTATTCAAACTACTAATAACACTTCTCGATTACACTCAAATTTGAACAAACGGCTGAGCGTGGCATTAGAAACAAGTAGCTCTGTTTATTTTATTTTTTCACAACTTAATACTAACATGGTCCCAAGATATTCATTATGCAGGAAGAGAAAACAAAAAACAATTGTTCACAAGTTAACTGCAAAATCCATCTGCGTCAACTCGGGACGATTATCCTTAGAGTACTTTGGCGCGAGTGATCAAAAAGGACAGGAAAATTTTAACAACTGCAAATCAAGAGCCGAAGTGAAACCGTTTAAAATCAAGGCTGATCCCAACATCTCGGATTATTATTTGGCGAAAAACTTTAATGCTGACCGTAGTACTGTTCGGCGAATCCGTCTCCGAGAAGGTTGTAAATGTTACCGAGCGGGTAAACAATCCAACCGAAGCCTCAAAAAAAAAACAGTGGACCGAACTCGGGCCCGTAAGTTGTCCGACCAAGTTCTGACGATGGTTGTCTCTTGATCTATGATGAAACAAGTTCTACAAGGCTCCTGCTCGCGGCAAGTTTCCAGATTCCAGTTTATTTTCACGGATAAGTTCGCGTAAAAAAAACATGATTTGACAAGGTATCTGTTCCTATGGCTAGAAAACCAGAGTTTTTGTGACGGATAAAACAATCAACTCGGAAGTTTTAAGTCGTTAAGTCCCATGATGGTCGAGTTACGTTTTGGCCAGATCTAGCCAGCTACCATTACAGCAAGCAAGTGCTACAATGATGCAACGATAACGGGGTCCAGTTCATCACAAAAGAGCTGAATCCACCAAATTGTACTCAGTTCCGTCTAATAGAGAAGTTTTGGGCGATAATTAAGTTGAAACAGAAGATGAAGGGAGCAGTCATAAGAAGCCACAATAAGCCAGATAAAGAATTGGTGGAATCAGCTTGCCAAAAGCATCCACAGATAAGTGCGAGAATTTCGTCGAACTAACGATGAAATCAGTTATTCAGTTTCAGTTATGTTTTTGAATAAAATAATATTACCTCTGTTTCATTCTTAGAAAGTTCATCGATAGAAAGAAAATTTTAAAAAATATACGCATTTGAAAATGTCCCATTTCTAAATAATATAGCCTTTAGACTGGTTAGAAATTTAGGTCGTATGAGAAAAAATCTCATATATGCATGATAGTTTGAGAATGGCATCAAAGCTCATGATAGTCCGTTTCTTCTTGTAATAGTGAGATGGCCTGTTTTTCACTGTCACATGACGGCCGTGAGATTCTCCAGCTCTGTCCACAAAATCGTTATGAATGATCGAAAAATGAAGTTGCGTAAGTTAGCTGACATCTTAAAGATGTCAAAACAACGTGTTGGCTTTATAAAACAAAGCTCTGTTTAAAGTGTGTTGGAGATCACTAGCCAGGTCGGCCTTTTCACTGAGGATTTTCTTTTTTTTCTCCTTCAGGCTTTACCTGTGATTCCGGGTCGTTTACTGGCTCCGAGGGGAATCGGGCGGAAAAACTTCCCATACAAACCGTTACCAAGTTGGAGTAAACAAGAAAGAATAGGAGAAAGGGATCAGTTCAAAATAGAAAAGCGAATTAATTTGTTCGTAGAATTCATTTTCTTTTTAACTTTTATTCAATATATGGATAGGAAAGGAAGGTAGGGTAGGGAACATTACCGGTATGATTGAAATTGTCTTCCGTCCAATGGGCTGTAGTTGTCGATCGGCCTACGGTGCTCCGGGTTCTCCAGTCTAAGTTTGGCAATAGAATTTCACCGTTTCTTCACTGCACAGTGGCGGACACCCAGGCCATTGCCCGCTCGATGTCCGAGACGCCACTTCAAACAGCCAGCCGACGACACAAAAGGTCACGGAAACACCCGCGAATCGCTCCACAATTTTCCTAGGGAACGTCCATTAATTAAGTCACGCAAAAAGTGAGTTTTTATAACCCCCCCACCCCCAACCTTTGTCACGTTTTTTTGTATGGACCTTCAATTTTTTTTGTATGGATTGTCACGTTTTCCGGAATCCCCCTTCCCCCCTTACTGCATACATAATTAATGGACCTTCCCCTATTAGTTGCCGACCCCGGCAATGACAGCTGCTTATATCAGCTGACTCCGTGTGATAGTATGAGCGCCTTCTCATCGACAGTAATGGCTGACCCACAATTGATACGTTGCGGATGCGTTGACGTAAATTTGACAGAAAACCTATGGGAAAACTGTCAAATCCACGCAAACGCATCCGCAACGTATCAATTGTGGGCCAGCCTTAAGGGTCGACTGTGGGTGCGCACTGAATAGCGCGTAATGGTTGACACAGTAAATGGGAGAATAGGGATGCCAAGGGTGGGAAAAAGGAGATAATATTCGATGATGGTTTTAATTCAAGTATTTCAATTGACATATTTCGTTTTGGTTCAGTTAATATTATTTCATAAATTAAATGCTCATCAAAATAGAAAAATAAAAATAAAAAAATATATTTACGAAATTACATAATTTACAAAATTTTCAAATTGAACCAATGTAACCAATAGACAGGTTACATTTAGCCCACACTTGGGAGGAAAAAAATAAAAAAGTTTTATTTCTTTTTTCACTTGGTAAGGGTGAAGTCAAGGTAAACGAATTTGGTGCTATTTTGAAAGCTCTCTTTTCATTGAGGGTTAGGTTAATGTTGTGGAGTGATTTTTCCATGAAGAGGAGCTCTTTTCTACAAAATCACTTTACTCTCAATGATAGAGTCTGGCTATCAAAATAGAAGGATTAGGTTAGGAATGGGAATTGTTGGTGGCTCTCTTTTTATTGATGGTTAGTTAGATTTGGCGGAATGATTTTTTCATGGGAGAGGAGCTCTTTTCCGCAAAATCACGTAACCCTCAATAATAGAGTCTGGTCACCGATGAAGGAAATATGGATAGGAGTTCTTATGGTGACAGCTCTCTTTTCGTTGAAGATTAATTTGATTTAGCGTAATGATTTTCCTCTGCGAGATCTGTTCCGCCAAATCACGTAATTTTCAACCATAGAGTCTGGCTGCCATTGAAGTTGGAATGGGTTAGGAGTTCTTACGGTGACAGCTCTCTTTTCGTTGAAGGTTAAGTTGATTTAGCGGAATGATTTTTCTCTGCGAGATCATTTCCGCCAAATCACGTAACTTTCAACCATAGAGTCTGGCTGTCGACCTGTGAGTCTCACCTCATCCTTAGGATTATTAGGTCGCAGTAAACATATTTCACTTATCTGTGCCTTAAAATCTGGGAAACAGCTCGTTCCTAGCAGGGAGCCTATCTTTTCGAGAATAGTAGTCACAGTCGAAGTTCAAAGGAATTACTGGAAGATTCTAACTTTACTGATCCTACGATCGAATTGAAGAAGTGGAGGTCTGCGAACAGAGGATAGATCCTCGTTCCGTTTGCTGCTTCTTGAATTCGAAGTGGGCGTAATGAAGGTTAGTTCTCCTATATTGGCTCACTATCACTGCTATTTCAGTTACAATTTGAAGCAATGATTGATTTCACATGAAAGCTCTGTTCCTTCAAATTGTTTGAAATAGCATTGCGAGTTTAACCACTATACTTCCTAATAGTCATAGGTTGCGATAAAATGAGAATGTATGAGTTGTATCGGTTGGTATGCGTTCTACAAAAAATACTGCCTGTTCGGAATCATGGTTCGTCAGAATAAAGCTTTTTATCCGCCTTCTCGCTATTAGCCTTAGAAATTTAGATATTTATTTTACAACTAACTTGAAACAACTACTTTTAAAACTAGACTATAATTGGAAGAGAAAAGGAACATTTTATTGATTCTCTACTTTTGACTTATAACTCGCCGAAAATTGATTCGGGAAAAAAATTTAACACCATCATTCATGCACATTCATTCTTACCCATTCATACACCCACCTTTCATTTCATTCATACAGTTGTCGGGCTTAGAAAACAATTTACCACGAACAATTGAACACACACTAATTTTAAAATAAAATATTGGGGACCCCTAATTCTAAATAATTCGAGTGTCTGGCGATAACGCAACCCCTTGAGCTCACGATTAAACTTATCGATTAAATTCGCCACCTACACGCTAAGAAAACAGTACCCAAAATTAAGTTTTTTCACCCATCTCGCATGTTTTATGCATTAAGTTAAAATTAGGTATAAGATGAAAACTCAATTTGGGGTTATTACATTTAAAATAGCAATGGGTAAAATTTACCTAATTTTTGGTAGTTACGTTTCAAGTGCCAATGGGTAAAATTTACCTAATGAATTATAGAAATAAATGGGAGAAATTGTCTTAACCATAAGGAATGGAATATACAAATATAGATACCTAATGATCATTTTTTTCGAACAAAATATTCAAACACACGGACAAATAGTTAAATCGATCATTTTTATTTGTCAATATTGGTGCAATAAAACAATAAAAGAACTCATTAATACGTTGGTAATCCATAAGTAATAGCGTTGCTGACAATGCTGCCATTTAGTGGATTTGGATGGTTATCCGATAACCTAAGAGAATCGCGACGAACAAATAATGCGTTCGTAGTCGACCAGACTAATAAATAAATGACAATCGTCAACACCGCCGACGGGTGCTACGATTTTCAACCAAAATTAAGTTGAAAATACTCAACCGTTCAATGCGCGAAGAGAACATGATGGTTGAGTAGCTTCCACTTAAAATTGAGTTGTTTTGGTCTTCAAATTAAAATATAAACAAATTAGGTTTGGAAATACCAGTTTTCAATAGTTAATGGTCCTGATTAAATTTTCAAACATTGTTGATAATATACATAGATCTATAAGCATATAAACAACAATATAACGAATGACGATGTTGTAATTCACTACACGACGGCAGGTGTGTGCCAATTAAAATTTTTAAAATTGGAATAAAATATCGAACATAAAAAAAACTTAAATTTGAGTATATCTATCATTACTGACTAGATGGATGAATTCTACCTACTTCAATTTTTTAATTCACCCAACTGGTAACCTCACTTGACAGAACTCAACGTTGAGTTTTTTTTTACTTAACTTTTGGGTACTTTTTTCTTAGCGTGTAGGAAGGCGTTACGAAATATATGAACATTCCCCTTTGTTTGAATCTGGCAGATCTACCAGAAATTGTAAACAAGGGATAAGAGCATAAAAAGAATCAGGCATTGTTCAAGGTAGAGATGGGAGCAACACAAAGCTTTGCTCTGACGACGATCTACTAAAAGGCATGAATGATGGCATGTAAATACGCAGGTAAGTATTCGGTTTCATTTGCTGTAATTTGTTCCTTTGTTTCAGGTAGTAAACGAACTTGAATATGAACGATGTATGTGAGACAGACTAATGCTGTGATCTCACTATCACCCGGGTTTTAGGTGAACGGCTGGCCATATCCCTAAGTTTTACCAGTGAGATCTTCCACCTCATAGGATGAATAGCCAATTTTTGCCTTTATTTTGCAGGGCAAGTATTGCGGCCCTAGCTTGGCGTTATAATAATCCGCAGCTGAAGACTGCTTCATATTCCTTCGGTACACTAATTGCCCTACCGAGAAGCATTTAGCTAAGGTACGGCTTCGCAAATTGTACTGGGTTCGGGACGTATCGTGAGACTTTTCAAGATTCTTCAGGACAATTTCATGGATCTTGGCAAACATTTGATTTCGCCTCACCTCCCTCTCTTCCTCTGAGAGTTCTTCCCCATGGCGTGCAAGACGGTGATCGGATCGCTGTTCTGCAAGCTCTTGCCCGTGGGTTATGAAGTACAGCGTAAACCCTGTGGAGGAGTGTACACTCGTGTTGAGCATCAGCTCAATTTCAGGTATCTTCATGTCCTATAGTCGTTGGTTATCTCTTACGTAGGTGCGGATAGCTGAATTTATTGTTCGGTTCACACGCTCCACAGGGTTCAATTGTGAATGGTAGCGGGAGTTCAACCAGTGCGCGATTTTGGAGTGGTCCAGAAGTTCCTTGAATTGATAATGTGATAAAGTGATAATGATTTCAGGGACAGAATTTCTATAAAACCACTGATTCTTCAAAATCACACACAAGGTTTAACTATCCAGCTTCTTTACCGGGTGAATCATTACCCACTTCGAAAAGTAATCGCATATCACGAGAATATGCTGATTACCCATTCGACTGCGTGGCAGAGGACCTACAAAGTCGATCGAAATAATCTGCCATGGTCGGGACGCATAGTGCATTTGGCCCATTTCTGGGTTTGTGGTAACGTACGAAGGTTTAACCTCTTTACATGTGGAACATGCCTGTATGTACACATTTGAATATTTTACAGTATTCGGTAATTTTTTACCGAACTTTCAACAGTTGAACGTTCGGTAATCCGATTTAACGGATTTCGGTAAAATTTGACAAGTTCCGGTAATTTTTTACCGGAATACTGTATAATGTCACCGAAATCCAGTAAATCTGATTACCGAACGTTCAGCTGTTGAAAGTTCGGTAAAAAATTACCGAATACTGTAAAATTTTCTAAGTGTGTAGGCTTTTATCTCCTTCGACATTTTGGGCCAATAATATCGCTGATGAATACGAGCTAGCGTTTTGGCAAGCCCAGAATCGAATTCCTCATCGTAAGCCTGCTGGAAAGTCATTACGTAGATGATTATTTTGACGGCGTCGATACAGTAGAGGAAGCCATTAAAAGAGCGAAAGAGGTGCGGTTTATCCATTCCAAGGGTGGATTTGAAATAAGGAATTGGGTTTCGAACTCCGGAGCCTTTCTTGAGGAACTGGGAGAAGTTAAACAAGAGCAGTCGGTGCATTTCAGCCGGGACAAGAAAAGCGGAAACGAGCGAGTGCTTGGTATCATTTGGGTTCTAGGCTGGACGAGTTTTCATTCTTGACGGAACATAGACAAGACGTTAGACCGTATTTGCTGGAAGGTAAACATCCTACGAAGAGAATAATTCTAAGCTGTGTGATGGGATTTTTCGACCCGTTAGGCTTGCTCACACCGTTTACGATCCATGGGAAAATGATAGTGCAAGATCTATGGCGCACGGGATGTGAATGGGACGATGAAGTAGATGTCGACTGCATTGGTAAATGGAAACGCTGGACTGATCTGTTGGCAATAGTGGAGGCCATACGCATACCTTGCTGCTATTTCAAAGACGCCGTTTCATCTTCAATCAACTCGCTCGAGCTACATGTATTTACCGATGCAAGCATTTACGCCTACGGTTGTGCGGCATACTTCAGAGCAGTAATTGACGGATCCGTAAGGTGTTCACTGGTGATGTCACGCTCAAAAGTAGCTCCATTAAAACTACAATCGGTTCCACGTCTCGAACTGATGGCTGCTGTTCTCGGGGCCAGGATGCAGCACACGGTAAGGTCAAATCATTCATTTCCTATCACCAGATGCGTATTGTGGAGTGACTCTCAAACTGTGCTGAGTTGGATTCGTTCAGACCAACATAAGTACAAGCAATTCGTTGCTTTTCGGATTTGTGAAATTCTAGAGTTGACGTCCACAAACGATTGGAGGTACGTTCCGTCTGATTTGAATATCGGTGACGTCGTAACGAAGTGGAGACAAGGACCGCCACTAGAGTCAGACGGTCCAGGGTTCAATGGACCACGGTTCCTGTACGAATCGGAGTGTGAGTGGCCTGAGCAGAAGAATACAGTATTAGACGTTCAGGAAGAGATGAAAGCATGCACGCTGCACCATGAAACATCGATCTCCAAACCTTTAATCGACGTCAATGTTACGTCACGTTGGTCGCGGTTGATTCGTATCGCAGCTAGCGTCAACTGTCGGAAGAAAGTAGCTGGAGATCCAATCCTAGTATCGAAGGCGGGGCGCTATTTGGAGCGTTGTATATTAGCGAAACCAAATTCCATCCAACGCTTCTTCAAGACGAGCTTCAAATAGGAGAAAAAATACTTCTAAAACAAGCCCAGCAGGAATGTTTTCCAGAGAATGTGAAGATTTTGAAAATCAGCCTAGAGAACAACATGGATCAGTCGGCAGTAATCGTTGGCAAGTTAAGCTGGCTTTACAAGCTAAGTCCGATAATTGATGCTGATGGAATAGTGAGAATAGGAGGAAGATTGGCGCTATCAGCCTCGATTTCTTATGACAAGAAATTTCCAATAATCCTGCCCAAGCGACACCAAATAACAAATCTGATCATCCAACACTTTCATGAAAAGTATGGTCATGCCAACCGGGAGACTGTGTTCAACGAGCTTCGACAACGCTTCTACATACCAAAACTTCGGTCAATAATTTCAATGGCCGTACGAGACTGCATGTGGTGCAGAGTCAACAGATGTCAGCCACAAGTTCCAGTGATGGCACCGCTTCCTGTTCAACTAATCACGCCGCAGTTGCGTCCCTTCAGCTCCGTCGGAGTGGATTATCTGGGTCCTGTAGAAGTGTTGGTTGGTCGTCGAAGAGAGAAGATATGGGTGGCTCTGTTTACTTGCCTCGCGGTACGAGCCATTCACCTTGAAGTGGTGCATACTTTGACCACGCAAGCTTTTCTGATGGCGATAAGAAGGTTCATCTGCAAACGAGGTTCACCAGATGAGTTTTTCTCGGATAACGGAACCAAACTTAAAGGTGCTACCAACGAAATGGTAAAAGCAAGGCAGCAGATCAGTGCAGATTGCGCTGAAAGTGTCACGAGTCCAGTTATCAAGTGGCACTTTATCCCTCCCGGAACCCCACACAAGGGCGGAGTCTGGGAAAGAATGGTGAGATCAGTGAAGGAGGCAATGAAGGCGATGGACGACGGTAAGAAGCTGACAGATGAAATTATTCTGACCACCTTGTCGGAAGCCGAAGATATGGTCAATTCACGTCCGCTAACATATCTTCCACAAGACTCAGCGGAAACTGAAGCCATCACACCGAACCACTTTTTGAGCGGGGTTGTCAAAGAAGCGGATCAGATAGAGAGTAGCCGAGTCGATCCATCCGAAGCGTTGCGGGATGTTTACAAACGGTCGCAGTATCTGGCCGATAAAATGTGGCAGAGATGGAGTAAGGAGTATCTGCCCAATATCAATCGTAGGACGAAGTAGTTCGAAGAGCGCAGACCGTTGAAAGTGGGCGACCTATTATTCATTGTCGATCGAGCACAACGGAAGAACTGGGTTCGCGGGATTGTAGAAGAGGTCGTTGAAGCTGCAGACGGTAGGATCCGGCAAGCCAAGGTGAGGACGAACAGAGGTGTATTCAGGAAGACAATGGCCAACCTAGCTGTAGTAGAGATTCTTGGTAAATCCGGAACTTCCGGCAGAGCGGAACCGGAGTTACGGGCTGGGGTGTAAAGAAAACTGGGAGCACGGTTTGAGCCAAATACCGGTCTAGCGTATATAGTATATCATTGTGCGGTAAACGGATAGAGAATAAGGATGGAAAAAGTAAACAATAACAAACAGCAAGTGAGAATAGTTATAATCGCTTATGGAAAAGGATAGTGTGAAATAGTGGATAGTGTGAAAACCTTAATTAAATAAGGTAGAAAATTAGTTTCCTAAGCTAGTAGCAAGAAGTGTCGGTGAACATCCCTGGCTTTGTACGTAAAGTTTAAATTTCAGTACAAATTAATTAATTAGAGCTAATCATCATTATATGGTACATACTAGGGCAGAAACTGAAACCAACGGGTAAACAAAACCACTTATCGCACGAGGAAGAGAAAACTATTGATTTGTAAGTTTGAATTATTAACTTAAGCATGAACTAATGATCTAATTAAATATTGCAGTTTGAGCTGCATTTAAGCTGCTTCGAAAACGGTGGTGCATATCTTTAAAAATTTCCGAACACATGGTGTAAGGAAATTGTCTGACTGAAGGCTTCCTACGCCTTCGGAAATTTCGATCCTATGCTCCGCCATAGGAGTGGTGGACAGCATCCCTGGGATTGCTGGTATAAAAAGCATTTTTAAGTTATCAATCGTCTGCTGCTCCGAGGCAGTCAAAACAGACGGAGGTAAAAATTGCTCGGAACGTTCATCTTCTTTGGAATCCTCAACTATGGAACAACTTGTAATGGTGGGTTGGATTCGAAGAGTCTTTCAGAAGTCCATCCTCACAAATACAGTTTATTTCCAAATTAGGAATCACCAGAGTAGGAACGACCTTCTCCATACCGTTCCACATAAAGGGTAGATAAATTTGTCCTCGAACATTGAGCGTTTTTTTACTCGGGGTAAGGTCGGTTATCGTTTGGAAGCAGATAGGAAATAATATAAGAAGCCGGAGTCTTCGGATACAGCTTATCCGAGGCTGGTTCAAAATATGGAAAAGGGTTTACGCTAAGAAGTTTGGGTTTAGCGGACGGCGATTTTGGCTCGCTGCTAAGGCGTTTTTTTGTACAGTACGGACAATTATTCGACGGATATCCACGGAACCCTCAGTTTTCACACAGAACCCCTTTGGGAAGTCTACATCGATCCAATCGATGGCCGAATCGGCCACAGTTAAAGCAATGTCGGCTTGAAGGAGGCTCATGAGCCTCGATCATTTCTTCCAAGGTGATCGGTGGACGCGCTGGCCCACGAGAAGCGGTTCCGGGGCAGGAACTGTTTTAGTTTAAATGAGATTGTGGAGAAGAACTGGTATAATTTCGAGGCGGAAACTGCTGTTCTCTTGACGATTCCTTGCGTTGGCTATTTGTGGGTAGATCCTTCCATGGTGTCATGTTGGTTTGAGTGCTATCAGCAGTGTTCACCGACTTATCAGAACTAAAAACTTTGTTATCAACCGAGAAGTTTACGGCATCGATCTTTTGACCGGCAGACACGAGCGTCGGAAGGTCAGCTATCACGAGGAAATTCAGTTGCTGCTTACAATCGATCCACATATTCTGTTGAAGAATTTGAACTTTCTCAAATTCTGGCAGTGGAACACTCATGGTCCCGAAAAGCTCCTCCATTGAATGGTAATATTGGAGGAAGGGTTCATTGCGTAACTGGTGGCGCTGGTAAACTTTCATTTTCATTAGGGTATCTAGATCGGGCTGCATAAATGTCCCCCTTAGCTCTATTATCAAATGCTGCCAGTTTATTAAACGGCCCGATGGTCATATACCATTGGAGTGCCGGTCCTTTGAAAAGGTGAATCGCCGATTCAAACAGCTCCACGTCCGAAACTTGCTCAGCCACCGACATCGCGTGAACCATTCCGAAAAACTGATTCAACTTCATCCCCTGATCTTCCCCATCATATTTCGTAATTGTCCACTTTGACACAGGTAAGGTATGCCGCCCATTATTCCCCGGTAAGATTGGATTAAACGGAGTGAACGCAGGATTTGCCTGGGGATATGAAGTTGAAGCCGGTATCCCTATAAACGGATTGGCTGTCTGTGGGAAACACGAAGCCTGATTTCTTAGCCATGGATTAGAGTTATACGTGATACCCGAAGCTTGATTTCCTAGCCACGGATTGGAAGTCGGGGCATTGTTCACGGAAACAGTAGGTAATGCTGTTGGGTAACTTTGAGGGAGTGAAATGCTGACACTGGTGGTTAACCCTGAAAAAATGGTCGCTATAGAGTGCGTATGGCTCTCAGAGAATCGAGGATGCCGTGAGTAGGGCGCACCCAAAGAATCATGTCCCGAAGTAACTTGCACTGTAGGTTGCCGAATATCTACTAGCTGTTGATCCCTACTAGGAACGTCAGATATCCTATTCTGAGATTCCTCTTCGCGTTTCTTGTCTCGATTGATTAGCCCCATGGTAGGGTCATTGATTCGCGTCAGCAACGATTCTAGTAGAGGGCTCATAGGCACGTTCGATGGGAGCTCAATACCAACTTCTACGACCCCTGAATATGTCCCCGGTTTGGGCAGCGATAAAGGTGCAGGAACCCCCTCAGTACAAAATAAATCTATCAAGGCGTGATGCTCTGGATTCACACGATTCACCGTTCCCGATACTACAGGTTCCGTATAATAATATTTCTTCAACAGCTTCACCAAGTCTCGCGTTCAAAAAATGTTTTGCCTCATCATCCGCTTGGTTCAACAGAAGAACCATGCGGTGGCCGAAATGCGACAATTTGGATTGGCCTCTCACTATCAGATTTTTGTCATTCTGCTAAGACCGTCAATAATTTCCTCATAATTGCGTCTGCAATACTCGATTATGTCCTCCCAATTAATCTCAAGTTTCACCTCAATAAACTTATGCTCTTCTTTTTTGCTTTTCAAATGATCGCGAAGACTCCTTCATCTTCTTGAGTAGCTGCGATCGTCCCCAATTACAATTGACCGAATCATCAGCTCAAAATCTAATTCTTCCGGTGATAAGTGGTCCACCCTTAAGCTGTGGTACAATTCCAGGATTTTTTCAACTGCGTGCGTGTGTTTACTGCAAGATTCACTACGTGCTTCAGACATGTTGCACTGATCAAAATAAATGCAAAATTGTAAAATAAATTCCTAAACCTACACAAAAATAACTATGGCTAAATAAAAAAACACAAATTTGTATTAACACTGACCCCACAACACTACTTATCGCATAAAAATTGCGTAAAAGCAGCTAAATCAAACGCTAAATTAAACTTACTGCCTAAAATTTCACAAAAAGGCACAAAAATTCAGCATTACACAATGCTATTCCATTATATTAGGCACTCAATAAGAAAAAATATAAATTGAAAAAAAGGAAAAATTAAAGGCATAAGCGCACTGAAGCACTGTAAATCATGAAATATGTCACTTAATGTTCACTTAAACTCTACTAATTGTCCTAGTTTATTGTAAGCACTGTCTCAAGACAAAAGGGCTATATTGCTAACACTAATTTAAAAAGAACTAAAAACTATAGAAATAATAATTGTTATCATCATCTGAAACGGTTCACAAAAGGAAAATAAAGATTGGACTCGGAAAAAATGCGACACTTTGTTTTGGGTGTAACTTTTTATCGCGTGGGTAAAAATTAATGAAATTTTGGGTAATACTAGCTTATAGTGTTATGTTTATGTGTGCAAAATGTTTGTCAAGTAGTTTTCAAGATGCATTCGAAACAAGAAGAGCTACGCCAGCAAATCTTGGGCGCGGTGATCGATAATCCTGGTCAGTCGCTCAGATGGATCGACAAAAGGCATGGAATCCACCATTCCACCGTGTCCCGCGTTGTGAAGATGTTCCAGGAGACGAAATCCATCGAGCGGTGCCCTGGAAGCGGCCGAAAACCGAAAACGGAATACCCATAGAAGGCGCGGAAGATAAGGCAGTACTTTAAGAATAACCCGAACCTTTCCACCCGAGACGTGGCCAAAAAGATCAATTCGTCGAAGTGGTTCGTCCAGCAGACCATGAAGCGGGCTGGGCTACGTGTTTTTAAGGTCAGGAAGGCGCCCAACCGGACTGACAAGCAAAACACGGTGGCCAAATTGCGTGCGCGGAAGCTGTACCGTGAGTGGCTGGTCAAGCCAGGCTGTCTCGTCATGGACGACGAGACATATATCAAGGCGGACACCAAACAAATCCCCGGCCTCGAGGTTTTTGTCGGTCCGTCCCGCATGGAGGTTCCGGGAAAGTTCCGGAAGAGAAAGATGAACAAATTCGCGAAGAAGTACCTGTTGTGGCAGGCGATCTGCGAGTGCGGACGGTACAGCAAGCCGTTCGTTACAACCACCACCATAAACGGGCAGATTTATCGAGAGGAATGCTTGCAGAAGCGTTTGCTGCCCTTCCTCTACTCTCACCGTGGTCCCACGCTGTTCTGGTCGGATCTCGCTTCGTGCCATTACGCCCAGCCTGTAATGGATTGGTACGAAGCGAAGGGCGTTAATGTGGTCCCGAAGGAGGCGAACCCGCCAAATACACCAGAACTTCGTCCGATCGAAAAGTTTTGGGCGATAATGAAGAAGAAGTTGAAGAAAAGCGGAAAAACATTCAAAACCGATGAAGCTTTGAAGAAAAACTGGGAGAAATTTTGTAAGGAAGATGGACAAAGCCTCGCCCAAGATCTCATGAGCAGTGTTAAGAGAAATTTACGAGCATTCAGCTGAGAAATTCAATAAATAAATTATGCAAAAAAGTGGTAATATATAGTTTAATCCGAAAATTGAAGTCGATTAAAAAATGAATTGGGATATTTGGGCTATTTCGAGAGCAGATATAGATACAATACGATGATGGGAATTCAATATTCAAGATACAGATAATATCGATGAAGTAATTCAAGATTCAATTCAATATGGGAGAATACATTAATAAAAAATGATCAAAATAGAAAAAAAAAAAAAAAAATAACAAAAAAAAATAATAAAAAAAAGAACGAACAAGAAGGTCAAAAACGAAAAACCAAACAAGATAAAAGGAGGAAGAAGAAAATCGCAGCAAAAAAAAAAAGAGGGACAGAGCAAAAAAAAAAAAGGAGAAGAAGAGGAAGAGAGAGAAGAGGAGAGAGAAAGGAAGAAGAGAAAGGAAAGGAAAAAGGAAAAGAAAGGAGGAAAGAGAAGGAAAGAAAAAAAAAGAGGGGAGAAAAAAGAGAGAGAGAAAAGAAAGAGAAGAGGAAGGCCGTGCTTGGAAACTGACGTGTTTTGCTTTTGCTGCGTCGTTTTCGCGAAAAAATCAAACAGTAATTCGTAATTTAACTCGAACTAACAGTGAAATCATAAAATCCCCGCGTGCATTGTGTAAGCCGTAGTAAATAAAATCGATTCCCTTTCGAAATGTTTGAGTGTCGGTAGTATTTCCCGGTTTTTTATTGTTTTTGTGCTTCGCCCCCCACCCGGAAGAAGAGTTACATCAGCTTAGTTTTGGTTATTAGTGGTAATATTGTGACACTCGGGTATAATTTATTAGTTTAGAGTGTTTTTCCGCTTTGTCGCGAGTGAATCGATGATTATTAGCAGTTTTGAAGCTCGAAATAGAGTCGCCTCATTGCGGGGATTTGCATTATTGGCAGTGTGTGAAGTGAAAAAAAAAGAAGACGAGTGCAATGTAGAGAACAGCCATTTGCTGGTCAGAAACAGCAAACGAAAACAACGCGCATGGACGGGTGAAAAGCTTGCACATAATTTTAGGTGCATTCACCACGGGGTGTACAGAATTTTGTTATGCAGGTTGCATATCTAGCGGGCGGTTTCGCAACGTTAATTTTTGCGCATATTAAATCGAGAGTGCAAAAAATTAATTACGAATCAACGTCGACATTTTTTGAATGAACAAGATAGTGTGATTCAGGAGGCGGACATGGGTGAGATGTATCTGACTATAACTATATAACAATAATCTTATTTTCAAATAATACTAAATACGTGCCTGGTTTGGAAATTCAAAATTTCCAAATCTGGAAGTGTGTTACAGTGCCCTTATCCAAATGATATCGGTTATGTTTACATGCGGGGCTTATTGTATGTGAAAGTAACCTCGGAAAGGGCGTGACTCTCCAGACATTCTGAAATGGGTTGCTGGATCTGCAGTAGAGCTATCACTTTCTAGCTCCCGGATTAAAGCTGCTTCCAATGGTCACTTGAATGATTGTTGTAAACAGATTTCTTCCATAATACCATTGCCGGCCGATGGGTGTTAGATTGGACACACACACACACACACACACACACACTCTCACACACACACACAAAAAATGGTGGAGAAAAATTACTACATATATGGGGCTTTTCATTGAAATTTTTGATCTGTTCATCGTCTGTATACAGATAAAAAAAATGGATTTTTAGTGTATCTAGAGCTTTCTCTTCTATTTTCTTTCTTTCTCTCAATCTCTTTTTCGCCTTTTTGGGGGGGTGGATTTTCCTCCCGTTTTAGCTAGCGCGGCGGGATGTTTGGCAAAAGTGTCTGCGTTTGCTTCATAAGAAGTACTGCAAAAACTACATCACTAAGCCCAACATACCCCAAATCCTATTCTATAACCTCAATTTCATTTTTTTTTTTTTTTTTTTATTTTATACTAATAATATATATTATTCATAATTCAAAACCAATAGTCACAATTATTCCTTTGTATTTGTCCCTGATTCGGATCTTTCTTTGTTTCGTTTTTGGTATTGTCGTCTTCTTGTTATGATCTAATTATAATAATCGTTTTTTGAGTATTTAATGGATAATTTTGGTTGGGGGTTAACAGGTTTTTTTTCAATCATATCAATTCTTTTTTATTTTATTTGTTATATCTTTATTTATTTAGTAAAATTAGAGTACACTGATAGAAAAAACGTTTTGAAATTCATAAACTTTCCCTTATGGAGCAGCTCAAACGCAGACACTTTTATTTTCATAAGGTTATTATGACTTTCAAAAGGTTTCGTATGAGTTTCCTACCAACGCATATTGACTCTTTTTATTTTAACCTTAGTTTCAAAACAATGCCTTATGATTTTCACAATCGTCTTTTGGAGGGAAATGTCATAGAGCAATATTGTGAAATAATAACAAGGCCGCCGTTAGGAAACATCAACGTTGATGTTCGTTAGGGAAGGTCCATTAATTATGTCACGCAGTAAGGGGGTGGGGGGGTTTGAGAAAACGTGACGATCCATACAAAAAAATTCGAAGGTTCATACAAAAAATGTGACAAGGGGGGGGGGGGGGTAATAAAAAGTCAATTTTTGCGTGACGTAATTAATGGACGTTCCCTTACCTTGTTGAATAAAAATCCTGCACGAACTTGAACAAGGTAAGCTTATTCTTGCGCAGTATATCAATTATCCAATATAAGATAATGATATCGAAAATAATTCGTCTTGCCGCACACTTCATAAACCATCATAAATAGATGAAACCCTCCAATGTGCAAATCAAGGTTCTTCAGTGGACGTACTGGATATTTCTTGTTTCAATATTTCTCGTTTGCAATATTTTTGCAAAATGCACCGTGTTTGTGTGCTCCCAATACGATAAAACGCCTGGTGGACATTGTACAAGAACAAGAAAAATACAGGATTTAAAAAAATGCGGACTTCTTGTGTCAAGCAAAAACTTCAACAATTCTGGACAGACTTTGCAACGGTAACAGCACAACGCTTTTTGGTGGTTACATCAGCATAGTATCCATGCGATGCAGCCTTCAATGCCTTGCTATAGGAACTGTTTCGATTGCAAATAAAGACTTTTTTTTTTGAAGATCATCATTTATTTTATTCGGAAAATAACAAAATAATCCTAACCATGACCATAATAATGAAAATAGAAACAAAAAAGGGGAAAAAAATCAATTGATGAATTCGATAAACATATCGCATACTCTTGACTACTATAACCTGCAACAATGTTTTTCATAAGGCTGTGTAAAGAAACTCTTAAACTGTTATATTCAAAACACACCTGATGAAAAAACAACAAGCATCACATTTCATAAGACAAAAGTATGAAATTCAATCCGATTCCTTGTGGCCAAATTTCATAAGGTTATTGGATAAACTTCTTAGCATAAACCCGATGAAATAACCAATTTTTTGTCGATGAAATAACCAATTTTTGTTGATGAAATAACCAATTTCGAGATTGCAATATATTTATGTCGCGCAGTCAACATGAAAGCAACGTGAGAAACAACAGTGGTCTCAACGTGTAGCAATTATGAAATCCTTCCTACCCTCTCCTTGCAAAACAGGAAATGTATTTTAACAGGAAATGACTTTACACCGAAAGTGAAGTCTTTCCATCTTGCCACCACAACTCCTCCTTCCTTAAGAAAAGCCTTAGGCTCGTGATCGAAATCTTAACTGATTTTTGTTACCTATTGTTACATTCGTAAGATAAATTCATATCAAATTCAACAAACTAACTTCTTGGAACGAATTTAAAATTCAATAATACAAATATTCTTCTCTTCTTCGTTTCTTCGTTAGACGTTTCGACTTTCGCACTGGTTCTACTGCATTAGGTCTATCTCCCTCAAAAGCAGGAACCTCTTGAAAAACAAATGAATCTGCTGCGAATCCGTAAAAATCCGAATCAGACTCCTCTTCTCTTCGACGTTTGTTGTAGGGTAGTTTGACTCGATCGTTACCTGTATCTTTTTCTTATTTTTGAAATTCTTAGCTGCTTTGTCCAGTATTGTTCCTGTCAAAAAAAAGGCTGGGCTGAACCTGAAGTCTCTTCGCGAAAAACAAAACGCTTTCGAGTCTTCATACGAGAGTCAGTCGGGACCATGATTTGTCGCCTATGCGCAGAAATCATTCTGCTGCCAAGCGACACCTGTAAAATGTTGGGAGAAACGTGCATCAGAAATGTCACTGGCAACCACTGCCTAAAATCTGTTTTCTTAGAATTTTTGTAGTATATTAGATTTCCTTTCCGCAGACTGTTGAACAGATTAATTGTATTGTCTGTTTTGTTAAAATGTGCGTCATGTAATTTCTTCTTCAAATTGCGTTTAAAACTAAGCTAAGGGTTAATTAAGTCAAGTGTTGTCTTTGGTTCATATGACAATAATCCTTCTGAGGGAAAACTTCCGTCTTTTCCCACACAGATGTTCCAGTAGTTCATTAGATAATAACAAATCTGTTCATCAGTATCCAGTTTTCTGATTTCCAGATCTAAAAGGATCTTTTTAAAAACATCCTTCACTAGTCGAACCATCCTCTCCGCCTGGCCGTTACTGCCTGGATGATACGGTGGGCTCTTCATTACAATAACACCTTGTCTTTCAAAGAACCTGATGAACACTTTCGAATTGAATGGAGGGCCACCATCTGTGACCAAGACATCCGGTAACCCATACCTTGCAAATATGCTCATGAAAACCTTTATGATTTTTCTATGATCCGTGCCAAAACTCATCAGTTCAATCTCAACCCATTTAGTATAACTGTCTACTATTACTAAGAATACCTTTCTACTGAAATAGAAAAAATCAGCATGGATTCTGCTGAACGGCTTGTTCGTAGGAATCCACTGTGAGTAAGGAGGTCTCTTTGAATCCACAGTTGTTTCATGGCAAGTTCTACAGGATCTAACCAAATCCTTTATTTTTGCATTCATTCCAAACCAGTAGACGGTCCTCCTAGCCAGCTGTTTGATTTTCCTGGAATGATTTCGAATAAGCAGCTTTAGCACAACGATTTTCGTGGAATCTGGTACAACTACTCTATCCTGAAACAAAATGCAGCCTTCAACTTCTTCCAGGTCCTGGTAATGGGAATACACATCAACAAACCGTTTTTTCAGTCGATCTGGCCAGCCTTCCCGCAAATATTTAAGGATTTTTAACAAAAAGTCATCATGTTTGGTGGCTTCTGCAATTTGCTTATAGTTGATAGGAAACTCATCGGTGAAATTCATACTTTTTACGTATGCTCTATCTAGTTCCCTGGGAACCTCTTGAGTGAGAGGGAAACGCGAACAAAAGTCTGCATTACCCATTCTGGATGATGGTCTGTATAGAATATCGTATTCATAAATAGAGAGCTCAAAAACATAGCGCTGTAACCTCGTGACCAAAATCGAGTTTCTTCCATCCTTTCCAAAAATGCCAATCAATGGTTTATGGTCCGTAAAAATGGTAAACTTCTTGCCATACAAAAACTTATGAAATTATTTTACCGTGCTGACCACCGCTAATGCCTCTAAATGTAAAATTGGATATTTCTTTTGAGCCTCATTCAGAGAAAAAGATGTAAAACATATAGGCCTTTCCTCGCCATCCACCAAATGAGCCATTACATCACCAAGGCCGTAATTACAAGCATCAGTAACCACAATAATAGGCTTATCAGGGTCAAATTATTCCAGTACTTTAGGCTGTGAAAGCAATTTTTTTGCATTGATCAAAAACATTATCGCAATCTGAACTCCACAAAAATTTCACGTCCTTTTTTAAGAGTCCGTATAAATTTCTAATTCGGAAAGATAAATTTGGGATAAATTTAGAATAATAAGTTATTAAACCCAAAAATGCCTTAATCTCAGACACATTACGTGGTGCTGTCACTTCACTAATAGTCTGGATTTTTTCTAGACATGGAAGAAGACCATCTTCAGTCAAAATGTGACCCAGATAAGGCAATTTCTTTACAAAAAATTAGAGGTAGATTAAATCAAGGATATAACCGCAAGGTTCACGTACGACCGCGTAGGTGTATAGTAATAATAGTATCATCTAATTTACACATATGGTTGGTGAGTATTGAAATGTTTTAAACTCAGTATGTGAGTTTACATGTGGATGTATAATCGAATTACTCTTAAAATCCAACCCTTCGAACTGTCTAAATAATAACAGCGTGTTGTTATTTTTAATTTGTTACTAATTGTAATGAACTATTACCCGAGCCAACATCAAGACTGGCGCCATTAGTATCCTTCGAAAGTTTCTTTCGCAGTCTGTACTGCCCCATGCTCCCATTTCTTCTTCTTTGTAAATATCTCGTGACACGAAGTGTAATATGTTATTCAACTCTTCCCCTATCCGGACTCTTCCTCCTCGAAATGATCCGGGTGGATTGATTAGTTCTTAATGTCGAGAAATTTGCGGAAAAAGCGATTGTTTACGTTTTTCAGCAAGGTTTTTATGAAAACTCTTTGTCGAACATACCACTATCGATTAAATGCATCAAACTATTCAAACGCAGTTTTTTATTACACGGTTGTTTTGGCTAAATCATGAAAATTTCACTTAAATTCCAACTCTTTTATTGTAAATTTAATTGATCGTCCTGAAAAGGACGGTGGCCATGACTCACGCATTAGAAATGAATTCCTATTTCCGGTTTACTTGGGACGCCATAAAGTGATATATTCACTCCGGATAGTAATTCTTACACTCGTCGTCGCATCGAGTTTCCGACATCAAGAAACTTGATATGACTCTGAATGTCTTGTTGTCAGATGCATCGTGTCCTACCCTTGCAGTTTGTCGTGGCCCGAAATGACCATCATTGCAGTGGTAATTCGCCATTGCTCTGTCTTCCATACCACAACCGGACGGACTGTGGTAGGCCGACAAAGCCTCGTACAAACCAGGAGCTTAGAGATGCTGTTGTACACTGAATCAATTTGGTCCATATGGCGCGATATATACTAGCGTTAATAGCATAGCCAAGAAAGAAGGGAGTCACGAAGACGCAGAACGAAGCAAATTCAATAATAGGGGACGGGCCACAATTGAAAAATCAGACACCGGCGACAATGCAAAGTTTGAAGAAGAAGAAGACATTTGCTACCCTTTATCTAGGACCGTGTTAGGGAAAACAAATGTTTGAACCTGTTGATATGCAAATTAGTATGGCAGCAAAAGTAGGTCATTTTTAATTGAGTGATTGAACTACTTATACTTATGGAACTTTTTTTAAATTTCAATGGAAAAAAAATGTGAATTTTTCTGATCAAACGGCGTATGAATGAAGTCATTCTGTTCAGTCGAACGAGAGTAATTAGCGTTCAAAAACCTTTCACTTTTGCGTAACGCTCTCATTTTTTTAAATTTTGAAATGACACCCTGTATAGAAAAGAGAAACGTAGTCCTACGTTAAAACTTGCATTTTTTTATCAGATTAACCTTTATATTAGCTCTAGATAATCGTTCTAGGACTAAATAAAGTTTAGCCTTGCAGTCATCTATGTAAACCATTCCCAGATATAAGAACGTCGTCCAGATAACAAGAAACACCTTCTATACCCTGCAATATCTGGTCCATGACTCTTTGAAAAATTGCAGCGCTGGATGAAGCTTCTTGGGGAAGCCGATTGTAAACATACAAGCCCTTGATGGTGTTAATTACCATAAACTTTTTGGAACGCTTTGAAAGCAACAACTGCGTGTAAGCTCCAGCCAGGTCCAAGGTACAAAACATTTTGGACCCTGACAAAGCAGCAAATAAATCTTGTGGTAAAACAACTACCACCGGTGAAGCCCACTCACTAGCACCCACTGGAGTAATAATACCATCTTTTTCCAACGATTCCAAATGCTCAATAACTTTCAGCCTCAAACGCAAGGGGACTTCATACGCTTTTTTGAATATAGCTGTATGATTTATGATTTTCTATTACTATTCCTGCGTAACAAGGTTCATTGTTTCTATTCTTTGACGAGATCATCAGGCAAGCTGCATCTTCATCGTCCGAATCTAAACTCAATTCGTCTTTCAATCTCTTGAAAAGACCAGAAGAGTGTTGAGTTGCCAAAAGTTTAAAAGAATCAACAAACTTCACTCCATTACGATTTTTTTAGGGTTTTTTCGTTTAAGACGGAAACTTTTTTTTTTTTGTGCCCCTTTTTATTACAGAAGGAGCAAATAAAAGTTTTATTTGTGTTTCGATCCTGACTTCTGCTTCTATAGGAACAAGATCGATTTTGACTCCTGTTTCTACTCATACTTCTATTCCGATACTCCCTTTTTGCAGGTGTACACTCTGGTCGTCGACTCAACCTAGCAATCACACTACCTCTGCGCTCAACATCCCTATCTATGAACCGAGTCCTATCAGAAGATAACTCCTGGTTGACGACAAGCTTTTCCGCCCTCTCTGAAGTCAAATCATCCTCATCGAAAAGCCGCTTCTGCAACTGGCGGTCATAAACGCCAATCACTAAAGCGTCACGGATAGCCCGTTCTTTAAATGCACCAAAATCGCAAAGTTCTGCGAGCTGTTTAATGGATAGAACAAAATCCTCTGATTTTTCATTTGGCCCTTGCCTGCGTGTCCGAAACATATATGTATGGATTACATCTGAATCCTTCTTATCAAACCTTTTCTTTAATGCTTCAGTTAATTTTTGTACGTTAAATCTTTAAAATTTTGGCCCGAAAACAAAGGCTTAAGCTGGGTGAAACCTTCAGTTCCACAAATAGCTAAAAAAGAAGTCTGATAGCGATCTTCATTGGAGTTATTGTGCAAAAATTGCCACTCCAGCTGCTCAAGGTATTGTGAAAATTGAATAAAAAAAATTACAATAAAAAAAAATCACATACCTGATAATCGCTGGGACAAATAAAAAACCCACTGTGTTTGTGAGCACCAACCAATCGTCCAAGTAAAAGAAACAGCACTAAATTCAAACGCCGATTGATCCAACCAAACAGCCAACAACAACAGCATGCACAGCAAAATCTTCAAATCCAGATCGCAACAGCCAGATTTCCCTACCGGCTTAAGCAGCAATCTTCTTTTCCAAAGGTCGATGCACTACACCAAGTGGTCGATGAATTCACCAATCGGTCACTGAACTGCAGTGCTGAAAAAAGTCATCGTCAAAGCACATACAACCACAGTAACGACGAGGTCTGTTATCTTCAATGCCGTGCAACGAAACATGATGACTTACAACGCGAAGCCTCTCGTCGTGCAACAATAAAGTTGCAACGCCATACAAGCTAGATGACGCCAACTAATTGTTCGTCACAAACCCTTCCTAGTCACGCAACAAAAAATATGCGAAGAACCATAGTCATCGTTTTGATGATGCATGAATATTTTGCAATCGTCGCACCATAGATGGTGAATGACGAAAACCGATATGCTTTGGTTGTAAAACCTAAGAATGTCAAAGACGTCCTCTACGGTTGTAAGAGGTTATTCATAAGCCACGTCGACTAATTTTGAAGTATTTCAGAACCCTCTTCCCACTTTTTCGGCTTTTTTCATATGAAATTTTAAACATGTAAATGAAACGTAGATCATGGACAGTCCATCGTAGGACCTCAACGTAGTTTATGAACTTTTGATTATTCATATGAAAATTATCTATAACGTATTGATTTAAAAGTCTGTGGTTTATATATTGTATTGGATGAAAAATTACGGAACTTTTTTTCGGTATAAAAAGATACCAATAGAGGAAAGGCTTGTAAGATGGAATGGCTTGTAAGATGGAATAGCGCCACTTTTGACATTTACAGCGGCAACTCTATCGCGCTGTCAAGTGTTAACCTCGTTTTTTTTTACTATTCATCAATTTTCATTTGCTTTTGGAGTGAATACACTCATTCGATTTAGCTCTTCCAGGTTTCATTGTTCGATAGTGTTGGCATAATTAAAATTGCAATTATTTCTTGTGCTTATCTCGAAAAGAGGCCAGAATTTTTTATTTTTTTTTATGGCTATAAATAATTAGTTCCTTGGGCAAAGTTAGAGCCTTTTAGTTCCTCTTTCGAAAGATGTCCTTGAATCCGCCAAAAAATAAAAATTAAACATGTTACGAGCAAAAAACTGATCGTGTTCCATCTTACAAGCCATTTTTTGAAATTGCAGTTTTCGATGGATTTCGAAAATAGGCCATAATAATAATAATAATAGTTCTTTTTTAGAAAGATGTCTTTGAATCCGTGAAAAAATAAAAATCATACGTGTTACGAGCAAAAAACGGATCGCGTTTCATCTTACAAGCCTTTCCTCTATACTAAATATTCCCGGGGACTCCGTGCTCTTTGAAAAAGGCACGACGCTAGACAATGGAATCGAATTCAGTGTCACAGCTGAAAACTTTGATGATGATGATGATGTGATACTACCATCACGATTTGATCAGGATTCTATTATTGTTTGTGATCATCAAGCTCCTGTATGAAGGGCCAAAAACGTTTGGGCGGGCTCGTAAGCAGAGACACTTACGCGAAACCCGCGAATATAGGGAAGAGAATCTCCTTCCAAAAGCAAGTTCACACTCACAGCACTAGAATCGAGCCCTCGATTGACAGAATAAACCCAATAGATGGGGTCGAAGAGCCCGCCCTCGTTATACGAAATGTTAACAATAGGGAGGAGGCAGTCCCATGCTCCCTATCCAAATCGTTTTACTTGGGTGCCCTGATGGTCCCTCTCTTTCCCCGTTATATGTTATTTAATATATAATATATTTTGTACACAACAAATTAAGATACCATTATAGACAAAAATGCTAATTTATTCAAATTTCAAACTTGATGGATTGTTACTGAAAAATAAATAAAAGTTAGATATGTATCGATATCCTACTAGTCCTGGGAAAGATAAAATTTCAATAAAAGATATTATTTTATAAAACATAGTAATATTTGTTATATTTTTCTTTATACTGTTCTAGCAACATTTCAAAGATAGAGTGAACGAAGAGTCCGGTGGGATAATTTCTGAAAGAAATGGCTTATCTTACCATAATACCACAAACACAACATTAAAATATAATCCTACATTACGTATAAGCACATGCCAGCCTTTTATGAATATAATAGTTGAAGTTCAGAAGTGCAATTTTAAATAAAATGGTATGCTGAAATGCTGAGATACAAATTCCGCCTTTGATGCCTGGCATGTTGCTCCCGGCTCTTACATAGTTTTGGAATGCAAAGATGATTCCAAAGCGTGCTGAAATTATTAGTAAAATGAGAATAGAAAATATAGAGTATGATTTAAAGGTATAAGATCTTCGGTCGCACCCCCTCCCTTCGCTATTGTCAGATTGACAACATTGCCCAGGCTACGCCAACCAGCGTCTCCATGTTTCAGCTGGCAGTCTTTTGTGATCATATGACTCGTGGAGGCGTGAGGTAGGAACTTGTGAGGACGAGAGGTCGGTCGCACCCTCCTTCGAAGTTGTCAACTCACCATTTGAAGCCCCAGTGTCACAGCTGAAAACTTTATGCGCAAACTACGGCAGGAATTAAATCTACGCAGTGCTTGGTAACAATAGCCGCATGGCTCCAAAGCCGCATCCAGTTTTTGAATGTAGTTTAGTTTTTTAGTACCCATTATATGCTATCGGCTGCCTAAGCAGTTACTGTTACAATTAAAGCGCATTCAAACTAGATTTGTATCCCACACACAACTAGCAATGTGTATTGTTATCCGATGCCAATGAGGTATATACAGGTGAAGCAGAAGAAACTAAACTTGCTTTGTTATCATTCGCTTGTTTTTGGAGCTCTACGTCACTTTCCGAAATCATGGATTGTTTAGATATTTTTCGTTACTAATACCGACAAACAAAAACAACAAAATATAATCCAATAATCAACCAAAAAGATACAGCAAGATGTCTACCGTCGAGTGAATCGAAAACGTTGATGGAATGTAAGATGGAAGATGAAGAAACATCGAAGTATCATCGGATCCTAACCACTAAGGATAAAGGATTCTACTCCACCACTCCAGTGTTTGAGGAAGTTTGGCAAAAGTTGCCTTGGAAGAGAGGATTAAAGCAAACGTTGTTTGAACGAGTGGAGAATACGAAAACGCTGTAGGCAGCTATTTAAGTCAATTATTTATTATTTCAGAAATATTTCATCAAGGTAAGTAATAGGTCCGAATCGAAGATAACAATACTTCTCGCATAATTCAGATTTTTCTATGTTTTTCCAATCATACATCGTTCGGATAAGCTTCTCAAAGATTTCTTTGTTTAGCTTTTTCATTAAAATATCTTGTAACGCCTCATCTGACAGTCCAGTGCGCAAATCGGATAGAACTAGTGCAAGGGTACTGAACGCGCGCTCAACTGATACTTGACTTGATGGCCCCGAGAGTAAGGCCATAGCTACTTCAAATAATTCCGGATGACTATGCTTCCGAGCGAGTCAATGGGACCATACGTCATAGTTTGTCGATTTTCTATGTTGAGATGATGCAACTGGTTTTGAAAAGTAGTGGTGCTCGTTGCAGACGTAGTTGCTTCCGGACATTCAAAATACTGGGTGAAGTAGTCGTCCATTTCGTCTGTTTTTGGATCCATCTCATCTGTTGGTGCTCCAACCGTTGACGTTGACGGCTGAGCGTCATTTTCATCTTTACGGATCTTATTAATTCTGTCCCAGACGTTCACAATGAAATTCTAAAGAAAGGATATTATAGATAAATATAAGGTTAAGCATCATTTTAGCAAATCCTTCCATTTCGGTCATCTTATCGCAATTGATGCCATCCTTATTTGCCACAAATGACATTAATTTTCATACATGCTTGGCTATTGATGTCAAATGTAAGGGAGCTGCTTAAATGGATCTCCTCCCTATTTAATATCAAATTACAAAAATTACCTGTACAGATTCCCTCTCGTCAGCTGATGAGAACACATTCGAGCGGGGGAAGTTGAACCATGGGTCGAGGAATACTGCAGCGAGGAAAAGTTTGTTTTCTTGAAGTTTTTTCAGTCGATTCTTAAGTGCCCCTGGCAAGATTGAGCACAATGGATTATTCTTATAACTTTCAACGGACCGTATTGTTTGCAACTATTTCATGTGAAAGTCGCTCAGTGTAACATGCTTCATCTGCAGCTCAATTGTCAATTTGTATACTGGGGAGAAGGCTTCAATAAAGTTCTTCAAAAATTTCCAGTGATCCACTGTGATTTCTACAAGATGAATTTTTGTTAAGTGCTGTAATAAATAAAAATATTGAATAAACATGTCACTTATCAATTTCTTTGAACTCCTGGGCCAGCTCCCTATAAAATTTCCCTTGTCCAACGATTGATTGAACTATTTTGTACTTGCCTCCCCATCTTGTGGGGGACCACAAAGGTGCCTTGGTGGCACGATTGTGCTCAAAGAATAGGTGGTGTTTAGTCTTACGCGTTTCTTTCACAAGGTCCGTAATCCTGCGGATGTTTATATCATATTTCTTTGCGGCCTCTCCAACAGGAAGCTGTAGTGTATGACTTGCACACCGAGTGAGGCAGAGCAGGGGTCCGAATTCAGATGTAAGCCCATCGAGTAGCTCAGTTTCCTTCTCATTACATTGCTGTACTCCGTCATCCAATAAAGTTTCAAATGAAACTCCAAAGACCGCTGCGTATTTTTGAAGCAGTTTCACGGCGGCAATCATATTCGCGCCGTTATCTGTCGTGACTGACAGGATTTGGTCGATGGATAGTTCGTACGACTGCAGAATCTCAAGAATCTTATCCTTTAGAAACTTGGCGGTCTGGCTTTGCTTGACTTCGATCATCCCTGAAAAATATTTTTGTGAAAAATTTTGCTTTAACTAAAAGTAAATGATTTAGTACCGAGTGTGCGTATAGCTGCACCTTGTTTTTTCAAACTGCATATTTATCCCAACTATGTGCCTAGAGTGTCGCGACGCCGAATCAATAGGCAAATGGATTAGTTTTCCTCTCATTTCTGTTTTGATTGCTTGCTTCACTTTTTCCGCGGCGACGCCCAAGTGAACTTTAATGTTTTGGCGATTCATTGTTACGTCCAGCGCTTCCGAAATCGGATCCAGTAATAGTCGAAGGCCTTCCCACTCCAGAAAAGAGAAGGGGAGGTGATGAATAGCAATCAATTTAATTGCAGCTTCCAGCAATGTTTGCTTCCTAATTGCAATTGGTTTTTCTGGCATTATTCTGGCTTTTTTTCGCAGGGGGCTTTTTGGTTAGGTCATGTACGGCTGCTTCTTCTGGGTGTTGTGTTCGGAAATGCCGTAGGAAATTAGTCGCGTCGTATTTACCTTGATAGTAGCTGCATCCACTGATAGTGTCGATTGCACAGTGCACCTTATTGTCCACTTTTTTCACTAACTCCGTAATTAAAGACGAATACGTGAATCTTCGCTTTTTCCCGGACATTTTATCTAATGTTAAATTCGTTCGTGGAACAAACTCAAACACAGACTGAATAGAAGATCGCGTCAGCTTCGCATGCTGTTCGATCTCACACAGCACACGGCGTGTTGCTGTTTGTTGTGTGAATAGCATCACGTCCCCCCAGCAGCGTGTATTGTTTCCACCCATCGAGAGTGGCTAGCAAGCAAGCAGCCTATTGCTATTGTTGTAGTTAAAGTGGGCAGCGTGGAACATCACTGTCGGCGCGCCGTATTCATGGACTATTGTAATGATGCGGTGCGCACGACTCTACAATGTTCATCCGTACTTCGTGTCCCATATAAAAGCAACACGTCATTCTATGTAATTTTTTATGTCTAAATCACTTTCGAATTTAAATTACGGAATTGAGCCGTTTTCAGCAATACTCGAGCAAAATTGGTATTCCGAAATGCGTAAATAGTATACATCTTTTATGTTTGAAAAGGAGTAAAAAGTATGCATATTTTACGTTTCAAAACGAGTAAAAAGTATGCATGTTTAACTTTTTTGCTAGGAGTAAAAAGTATGCACATTTTGACGTATATTCGGTTTACGTAGTTCTTTCGAAAGAGCATCCTTTATAGTCTTAATAACGTAAATTGAGATTACCGTGTACTCGTTCGCTGTCGCTTCAACAACACAAGCTGAACAATGCATTAGGTCCTAAGTAACATTGAGAGACTTCGTCGACTTTCTCTTTGCGTTCCTACGGCTATGTTAAAACATGTTCAAGTATTTTCAACACACAGGACGGTAATATAAAGTGCAATTAAAGATCCAATACGTCAAAAACATCAGCAAATCTTTTAATAGACAAACTATTAACGAAAGAGAAAGTTGACGAAGCGAATCTCTCAATGTTACTTAGGACCTAATGCATTGTTCAGCTTGAACATTGAGCCAAAACGGTAAAATCGATCCAAAATGACAAACACAAAGGAAAAAATCGATTTAACCGCCTCATCACAGTTTACTGCGATGTTGTCAATAGGCTCAATAGAGGTGTTTCTCATGGAGGTGCAGAAAGAGAAAAAAAAACAATACAAAACTATAGAATATCTGAGAACACACAAAATGTAATGGCGTCCAATAAGAATAATGTACGCTTTCTCTTTACTGTCTACGAACAATCGCAAAGAGCAAAAAAATCAATCAATAATCGTTAAGTGTACACAGAAAAAATTCTTGTAGTAAAAACTACCATTTTACCCGACTATGCCTATCTTTAAAACTACCATGAAAATTGTGGTATATTTGATAGACCTCATATTAATATCAAACGCAGCATGGTCGATCTAATCGCAGGCACGGTAAAATCAAACGCAGTTATAGTCAGGTGAAAATTGTTGGTGTTTGCGCTTAATTTAACCCTCGAAATGGAAGTTTCTACTGCTGTTTTTTTTGCGTGTAGTTTATGCAGAAAAAACAAATTCAACAATCACTTCTGATACAACACTTTACAACGATTAAACTTTCAAAATGAAAAAAAAATCACAGCTACACCGTGCAATACGGATTTGATTTACACTGAATGAAATATGGAAAACGATATTCCGGAGCCACTAATTTTCACCAATTAGGGAAACTGCCCCCATATTAATCTCATTGTTCCTATATTCATCCTACGATGAATCAAACAATTGGGCAGTTGAAGGATCGGTTTCGTTTTCTAATAATGTTTGCTTTCGTTAAATAACTACAACAAACATTACTAACTAATCCTGTCACGTGTATATCGTTTTATTTCAAGTAGGATGAATATAGGAACAATGAGATCAATATAGGTACATCTTCCCTACTAAAGCTCCACTTACGCCAAAATTATCACGCCAAAGTGCTATAATGTTGCACGCGGTCGTGAAAAAAAACTGACGTGCACTCAATATATATATATAATATATAAGATAAACTTCTTTCAGAAGAAATAAAAAACACGACTATACTGGTTTGATGATAAAGTACTTCTGAGGTTTATTATCTTCGATAACACACTTTAATACCCTACTTCCTAGTTCTCTCATTTACTCATTTTGGTGCCTCTGCTCGATTGAGAGGAATTATGGTTTCTATCGAAAGTGGTGTCTTTCCATCTTGCCACCACAAATATAACGCCTAACAGGAAGAAAATAATCAGATTGTTCGTTATTTTAAAATTGCTCCAACGAAAAAGCAATAGACTATGAGAAAAATTTCGAATAATCTTTAACCTATTCACCCGATCTGGTTCAACCGATACTGGAGGTTCCAATTCGTGTTTGCTGTTCTCATATAGCGAATTTGTTTTTGATCCAGTTCCAAACTGGATCAGGTATCAAAATTGGGTCGGATTGTTGTGTGTCAAACGTCAGTGTGTATGGTTGTATTTGTTACTCGTATCGGATTGAGGTTCGCACTGACAATAAGTTCGGGTATCGCAGGTTGGAACTAGTTGACTAGGTTCAAAAACGAATTCGATAATAGTAGATTTAATTATCATCTAGCCGATAGAAAAGCCCGCACAGGTGATGGCAGATCGGAACATGTTTTTTTTTTCATTGGAGTGGTCTTAGAAGGTAAAGGTGGCCAAAGAGGAACTCACAAGTGGTTGCCATCATAACTGATTTGCACCATTAAACCTTCCATTTTTTTTAAAGCACAAATCTAAGAAACTACAAGGATGTCACATGCCAAAGGATTAAGACTTGTCTGCTGCAGTGCAGCACGAATCCTTTTAAAATTGGGCATGTGAAATCTTTGTAGTTTCTTAGATTACTTAGATTACGAACGGTAGAGTTTTAATACTGATAGTCTAGTAGAGCTTTTTCGTTTAATAATAAAGATCAACGAAAATAACAAGAGAACCATTTCTTGATCATTCATAAGCTATCACGATGGTTAAGACGCTATGACATCCAACAGAGTTGACTAAGACCGTATTTTTTATATGTATTCCGGTACTGGCATAGTTGTCATTGACAAACGCGTCTTATTTTATAATACCCGAGAATATAGATTTTCAGATCTCATCGGGCTAACTCAAATGGTGTGACACTCGGTCCTCCTGGGCTTGGGATCGAGACGCGGTTTCAAACAATCCTAACATGAAGTTCTTAGAGAAATACATCATATATATCCGCATTGATAAACTACCGGTATTCGTTTCATTACGGTATTTTAATTTATTAAAGCTATAAATATTCACCTGCATTTTATTGATTGCTTTCCAACCATCCTCGACTCCTTTGATATCTATATATCTAATGTTTCAAATGCTCATTACGTTATTATTTCTATTTATTCGTAAAGCACTTACTTGGACTGAGCCGGGAGTAACAGCTGGTCTAAAATCTCAAGTTTCCCATTATTATATTTGATTGCCTTCAGACTCATCTCAGACAGTTCTTAGTTCTCGATGAATTTCATACGTTTCTAAATGAAAAAGAAAGTTATGTTAGTTTCCATATTATCAATTCTGAACAAAAAATAAGCCTGGATCATCCTATCTCTGACAACATTTGCGGAAGTCGAACCAAATATTTGATTAAGCAACAAATTTTATTTCGTTTCTAAATGAAAAAGAAAGCGACGTGGCTCTTTTAAACAGATCAGAATCGTATATCGATGTTTTCTAATTAGGCAGCATCCCTACTCAATCGGTTATTTGATAATGCTTATCTTGCAAACTATGCCGACATGTCAAGTCAATATTATTATCTGGTGATACAGCACCGTAATAGATAAGAGGTTTCTTCTCAACTACACACATTATATTGAATTTTAAGAACAAAGTGGAACAAATTTCTAAATTCTAAATGTATGAAAACTATTTATAAATATTTCACTATTAGAATTATAATTGTTGTGTACATACCTTTGCAATGAATTCTGAATTACGTACCACCAACAACAAAGCTATCACTATTGAGCCTGACTCGGTATGAACCAAAATAACTACGATTATCAATAACTACAGAGATGCGTACAATAACAGGTGTATATAATTGCAGCATGAATATTAAATAAGAGTAAACAAATTTGACGTTTTCCGTCTGATGTCGATATAAAAATGTATTTATGGGCACATTCATACATAGCAGGGGTTTTCAAGCTGACTTCAACGGAGCAGTTTGAGTTTGTTTTACAGTTTATAGAAAGTATACACGCTCGTTTCATTTTACTCAATTTTTGATTACAATTGCATCTCTGAGAAAAATTTCATCGTTGTACCGACAATTAAATCATGGTCAGGATGACTATCGGATATAATGGTTACAATAACCATGAAAATGGTCGAATTCACCACGTTCATGGCATTTTTGACTATGATCATGGTAACAAGGACTATTCCGACATTATGGCAAATGTTGGATCAACTATTTTTAATGGTCGTTTTGACCATGATCATAGTCGGTTCAAAATCACTATACTGCAATAGTCATCCTAACCCCCAATAATGGTAAAATTGACTATCAAATTCCTCTCTGTGATACTATCCCTTTTTCTCTCACGGAAATGTTACTCAGTTTTCGTTAAAAAGTGGATCTACTCAATTTATGAGTAGATCCACTGTTTACGAGAATTGATTAACATTTCCGTGAGAGAAAACGAGATAGTATACAATTGTAATCATGAAACGGAAGTGTAGAATAAGTACATATCTACAATCAGCGAAATAAACTGTCTATATTCTTGAGATTGCATTATGATAATTTGCTATAAGAAATCAGTATGAGTTTCATAAATTTGCCTAATGAAATATAATGATATTGAAAAAATAAAAATATGGAGCAACTCGGATTCGAACCTTGATCGTTGAGGTTATGGGTCCAGTGACTTGCCCACTACACACTTAGAAAATTTTACAACCAAACTTTCAAATGCTGAACGATCAGTAATCCGATTTACCGGATTTCAGTGAAATTTAACAGTATTCCGGTAAAAAATTAGCTGTTGCAAGTTCGGTAAAAAATTACCGAATACTGTAAAATTTTCTAAGTGTGTAGTATATATCAACACTTGTAATCAGGAAAGCCTAAAGGCATACATGAACAACGTCGTGTGAAACCAAATCCATTCGTAAGTCAGCCTTATGAAATTTCAAAGCATCGTTCATAAGTTGAACCTTATGAGATTCTTAAGTTAGGGCGACCCCGGCGTAGTGGTTAACATCCATACATCTCACGCAAAAGTCACGAGTTCAAATCTCACCCCCGGACAAGTTACGAAAAACACCCAAAGAGTGACTACGACGAGAGATGAACCAGCCCGAGGCTGAAAATCTCGATAATACAGGAACAAAAAAAAAATCTTAAGTTTATTTGCCTGAGTGTATCTAACAATGAGAGATTCTCCTGTCTCGCCAACTTTGATTTAATGCAGCGCCATTTTGAAACATTCGAAGGATTCTTTAGTACAGATTGAAACACAACAGTGCTGGCTAGCATATTCTACAAAAAGTTGAATGAAAAATGTAAAGGTGATTGGAATACGAATGTAAGAGAGAGCAATCAAAGAGAGCCTCTCAATGTTAGATTCACTCTAATAACAAAAACCCCTAGATATACATATTGAAAAATCTAATTTCTTTATTGGATGATTTCGACCCGCATAATCACAAACCATTCCTGGACCATTTCCCTTATTGTTGACCACCGTTTTCGTTATTGTTACGACATTTACCCTTATAGTTGACAACTATAAACTAACAATCTCCTATATAATTTTAACAATATGTCAGGTGGTAAAAGGCCAAATAACAATATGCTGAATAGGCGGTTAAGTTAGGTTACCATAAAAAATGGCAATTTTCACGAACAAAACTTTTGCTGTACTCTTTGCCAAAAAGTTGGTATATAATCCGGACCAAGTGCAGAAAAAAAACCCTTTCAATGACTGTTGGGACAGATAGGGAGTTTCGGACCGATGCAGCACAACTCGTTTTATTGCATGTGCATGAGTTAGCTTTTAAGCTGTAATGTATAATTTTGTCCATTAGTAACTTTTCAATGTTCATGTTTATGTTTGACTTATATTTCTAGTCCTTATTTGTTTTTATATCACTGTCCAACAATAATCAAAAATTCAACAAACTAGAATAACAAATTGTGAATAATTACGAAAAACGATGTTCAACGTAGTGAATGTTCTTTGTTCTAGCTGTGAAAGGTTCTGGCATGTGTGTGTATGTGTGTTTTGTTTTATTACTGCGTGTCTTACTCGACCATCGTGTCCAGGGAATACACGTAACACTCGTCCTCTTGTCCAACCATTTCGAACTCGTTCGTCGACTACCACTACTAGATCTCCAACTTGAACTGGTTTGCAATCAACGAACCATTTGGTGCGCTTGGTGATTGTTGGCAGATACTCTTTTATCCATCGAGTCCAGAATCTGTCCAATAGCTGTTGGCACAGGTTCCAGTTGCAGCGTTGCATCGCCCTGTCGTCAACCAGCTCCATAGCCGGTTGGTTGACTCCGTTAGTGCTCAGCATTAAAAAACTGTTCGGTGTAAGTGCTGCTTGCTCCTCAGAGTCAATTGGTAAATAGGTGAGAGGTCTCGAGTTCACCAAAGATTCCGCCTCGATGAGCACCGTACGGAGAGTTTCATCATCTGGATTACGACCACTGTGCAGTGATGCCAGTGCACTTTTCACCGATCGGACCATGCGTTTCCAAGACCCCCCCATATGCGGCGTAGATGGTGGATTGAAACGCCATTGCGTGTCTGTATTGGTGAATGTTGTAGCCAAGTGATGGTTTATTCGTTGAAGTTCTGCTTTGAGGTCTCGGCTTGCTCCTACAAAGTTTGTACCCCGGTCACTGAATATCTCCCTCGGAGCCCCCCTCCGTGCGATGAATCGCCTTATTGCCATCTTGCAGGACTCCGTGGTCAAGTTGTGCACTATCTCGAGATGCACTGCACGTATGGTCAAGCAGGTAAAAAGTGCTACCCAACGTTTCACCTCGCTGCGACCTTGTTTAACCAACATCGGCCCAAAATAATCCACGCCAACGTAGGTGAACGGCCGAATGTGCGCGGTTGTTCTTGCAGGAGGAAGTGGTGCCATTCGGGGTATTGCCGGAACCACTTTGTATACTTTACACCACTGACACTGATTTCTGGCCTGTTTCAAAACTACCCGCATCTCTGAGATGTGAAACTTCTGGCGCATCTCGTTGACTGCCGTTTCCACATTGCAGTGTTTGTATCGCCGGTGATACCAATCGACGAGAAGCTTCGTTCCACCATTAACTTTTGGGAGGATGATTGGAAATTTGAAATCGAATGACACCTGCTGTGCGTTTGCAATTCTGCTGTCCATTCGCATGATACCTTGATCATCCAGAAAAGGAGAGAGCTGGGAAATTTTGCTGGTTCTTTCAATTTTCTTGTGCTGCTCAACAGAAAGTCCTTGGTTCTTATGAAGGATTACGATTTCATCTCCATACGCCTGGTGTTGAATTAATTTGAAGATTGTTGATTCCGCTCTTTGAAATTCATTCCGGCTTAACGATTCTGTCTTCTTTACGGGTTTCTTCTCGATTCTGCAACGGAGCACGTCGATATATCTGTGCACGTAAGCTACAGCACGTACCAAGCGCTCCCACTTCGAAAACCTTGCGAACTGTACTAGCTGTGGTACGACGATGTGATGATGAAGATATATTGGACGTAATTCCTCCACTGTGTCCTCTACTTTAGCCATATACTTAGGCCATTGATCCGGATGTTGGTAGAGAAAGGATGGGGCATGGAACCAACGGCTATCGCTACTGATAATCGGACCTTTACCCCACTTTGTCGCATCATCAGCAACGTTCAAACGTGAGGGTACCCACCGCCACTCATCAGCCTGTGTTAGCTCAAGAATTTCGGTCAGCCTGAAGGCAACAAATTGTCGATATTTCCTAGGATCCGAACGTAACCAAGAATGGAACGTGGCAGCATCACTCCATTGAATCTTGCGGTTTATTCGGAACGTGTGGTTTTCAATAACAGATTTCGACAACCTCGCACCGAGAACAGCCGCTAACAATTCAAGTCTAGGGATAGACAGCAGTTTCAAGGGTGCTACCTTAGTCTTCGCTGATACCAGGGAACAGCAAACTCTCGTACCATCAACAATACGAAAATAGGCTACTGCTGCATAAGCTTCCTCGCTAGCATCGACGAATATGTGCATTTCCAAGGACCGGTAAGCTTCGGAAGTGTAACCTGGAAAGTAGCAACGTGGAATCACAACTTGGTCCAGCTGTTGTAGTAGTTTGGTCCATCTCTTCCATTCATCCAATAGATTGTTGGATATGCGTGCATCCCAGACTAGACCGGTTCGCCAAATGTGTTGCACAAGTATCTTGCCATGAACAACGAAGATTGCTACAAGACCTACAGGATCGAAGATACCCTTGACAACCCGTAGAACTTCTCTTTTGGTCGGGGCAACGTCCTCTTGCAACAGCGCTTGTATTTCTTCTCGAAACACACCTTGAAAAACGAACGAATCATCTTCTGGTTTCCATATCATGCCGAGAACTCGTTCATACGCAGCCGATTTGTCCACCAACAGCTTACTTGATGGTTCTGATCGATGTTCCCCGACCCGTGTTAGAACGTGGTGAGAATTTGACAGCCAATTCCGAATGTTGAATCCAGCTTTGGAGTGTACCAACTTAACTTGCAACGCCAATTCTACAGCTTCCTCCTTAGTGTTCACACTGTACAGAAAATCGTCCACGTAGTGATGTTTGATGATTGCTTCAGCTGCTTTTGGATATTGATGTGCGTACTCCTCAGCGTTCCGATTTTTAACGAATTGAGCGGCAGTATGAGAGCAGGTAGAACCAAATGTTGCCACGTTCATACCGTACACATCAAAGGGCTTGGATGGATCGTCTCGGAACACGAACAACTGAGCTGATCGAACTTCTGGACGGATTAAGAGCTGGTGAAACATCTCGCAGATATCCGCACTGATAGCTATCTCGAACTGTTGGAACGGGCACAAGACTGCAGGCAACGGTGCGAGAAGATCTGGACCCGTAAGAAGATTTGAATTGAGGGACTGGCCTTGGACTTTTGCTGCTGCATCCCATATTAACCGAACCTTATTCGGCTTCCTCGGATTCAGTACGACGTTCAAAGGTAGAAACCAGGTACGTTTCGGATCAAAACTGGTCCATTCTTCTGGGGTCACTTTGAGTGCGTACCCTTTAGACTGATACTCTTTCAACTGGTTTTTGACGATGGTGTACAACTCGGGCTTTGAGGCTAGTCGGCATTCCAGACAGCGGAATCTCTTCTCCGCCATTGGTCTGCTGTCAACAAACTCCACATTATCGTATTTCCATATCAAACCTGTTTGAAATCTTCCTGATTCTGTCCGGATAGTGGTACTTTCAAGAATTTGCCGAGCACGTCGATCTTCATCGCTTTCTATGATCGAGGATACAGGTCCCATGCTTTCTAAGGCAAAAAATTGCTTGACCAATTCGTGTAGATCTTGATCGGGTGTACGAGAACAAATGTGCAACAGACGATGAGCTGACAACTCAATATCAGCGGATATGCTTCCAAAAACGGTCCAACCTAATCTGGTTTTGGCAGCGGTAACGCTACCCCTTGCTCCTTCCCTGCATTTTAACGATGTCATCACGAACGAATTTTCTAAGCCAATAAGGATTGTGGGAACAGCATGTGCGTAGCTATCGACTGGCAAACCTTGAAGATGCGAAAATTCCTCAGCAAGTTTACTAAAGTCCATGGATTGCACTGGCAGATTGAGACTTTTGACGGTGTATACTTCCTTTAAAACATGTCGTTTCGTCATCTTTACTCCCGAAATCTCCAGCTCGATTCGTTGAGATTCATCTTCCATTCGCTCAATACCACTAGTCCACTGCAGGCATAATGGGCGTACGTCGCCAGATACTCCTAGTTCTTTAGCTATCGATGATTCAATCAGCGTCTTCAAAGAGCCATCATCGAGAAAGGCGTAAGTCTGGATTGATTTGTTCCTACTGTGTAATAAAACCGGTATTATCCGGAATAGTACCGTCTGATGTTGTTGACGATGAACAGTATGAGTAGTTGTTGTCTTTGGAACGTTAGTTGGCTGGAGTCTTTCAGTTTTCCCGGGATGAAGCAGCTGATGATGTCGTTCCTCACATCCGTTTTCTCCGCAGGTACTCGCTTTACAAGGGAACTTTCCGTGGGAACCTAAGCAACGACGGCACAGAAAACGCTCCTGTGCAGTTTTCCAACGGTCGCAGAGACTCATCTTGCGAAAGACATGACAATCCTTTACCTTGTGGCCATTCTTCTGACAGACGAGACACGGCTTTGGGTTGTTTTTCTGACGTTCGATACTGCTGAAACTCACTAACTTTCTCTCTTCTGTAGCGTGTGCATTAACGTACATTTTGTCCTTCGGCTTTGGCTTATCATGCTTATTGGTACGATGACCATCTGCTTCGTGACTGAATGTCACGTCACTAGCGGCTGTCACCAGTTGTTCCATATAAGACCCAAATGTGGTGAGATCGACGATTGCATGTTGACGCTTGAAAAGAGACCAATTCAACTTTAATGTAGCTGGTAGTTTATTAACCAACTCCTGAAGTAGTAATGGGTTCGATAGAGGGTCGTGAAGTTCTCCGGCTTGGAGATGGCAACAGAGATTTTTGCATGCCAACCCGAAAGTGATTAGCGTCTCTAGATGATCTGGCTTGGGAGACGGTGTTGAACGTACTTTGGACAATAAAGAGTTGATGATTAGCTCTGGTCGTCCATACAGCATCCTCAACGTATCGATAATTAGTTGGACTGACGATGGATGCATCAGATAACTTCGAACTGCATCCAAAGCATTTCCCTTGAGACAGCGTTGTAGTCGCATAAGGTTTTCACCTTGGGAATATCCACACATCTCTGTTGAATTCTGAAAGCAGCTCAGGAACAACGGCCACTCGACGGGGTCTCCGGAGAAAGCTAGCAGCTCTCTGGGCACGACGTGTCTGGCAGCAAGTTGTTGCGAGTTAGGACCACCAAATAACTGACGCGGTGTGATTTCGAGGGGAGCTGCGATAGGGGCGGAGGTAGGGACCATCGACGACATAACTGGCGATATATGGGATGATACTGTAAGCACGGAGGGGGGAGTTGACTGGGCCAAAGGTGGATGCACCGAAACGAATGGCATAAATGGGGGGAATAAGCATGGTCCGGTTGTACGAGGGGGTGTTTTATTGGTCATATCAGTTGGTCTTATGGGTGGCAACGAGTCCCTTAAAGACGTTGTATTTGTTATGGTATTGGAGCACGATTGACTTACCCAAGAGACAACTGTCGTGGTACATCTTCTAAGTGGCAACTCATTTGTCCAATCACGCGTTGGCATGGGGAACAACCTTGTTTGCCCGAACGATATAGAGGACTGGGATTCCGGAATTGGTGGCATCTTGAATCCGTGTCCTGTAGTTTGATTCGCTTGAATCTGTTGCTGGGCATGTTGGCTTCTTTCGCCTGCTAACTGTAGCTGAAGACCATCCACCCGCTTCTGAAGTTCGTGAAGCTCTCTCATTAAACTCTCCGGCGTACGAGTCGGAGAAATAGAAAAATCGACTGCTGCCGAATTCGCATTTTGAACCATCGAAATAGTGCTGAGTGCACCTATTGCTCCACTGCATACATTCGCACTACTCACCGATGTGGTGACACCGTTGTACGATGTAGGAATTACCGATGAAACGGTTGGCTTTTGCACTATCATTGGCACTTGGTCACTCTGATTTCCGAAGGCTGACTGGTTGTCCTGTTCGTAAAATTCGACATTAGCAGTAGCACCATACGATTCTTGGACAACTGGAATCACTTTTGGGATCGTTCCGGTCCGAGACTGAGCACCTACTAGAATTTGTAATGATTCGGTGGTGACACTCGTAGTCGGGACAACTTGACTCTCAACCCAATCCTGTGTCCTTTGCGAACTTCTCCGCGATCGACGACATCTGGCACTACTGTTTTCCTCTTGTTCGAGTTGGGCTTGCAAGATTTCGTACTTCTTGGCAAGAAAGTCCATCTCCAAACGCCTCTCTTCTTCCAGTCGTTGCAGATCTAGAGCTGCACGAGCTGCTCTGGAACTATTTGCAGTCGAACGGCTGTTAACTGATCCTGCGATAGTAGGTGTTGCTTCGAAATGCACTTGGCAGACATCTAAATTGGCACTGACACTTTCCTGATGTGTATCTGGGTTGAGGTTAGTGTCGCCTTATAGCAGACACCCGTTTGAAGACATTTCCTCTGATGCAACGACGGGAAGTTTATCGGGGGTGCGGCATTTCCGAAAGAAATCTAAACCGGTAGAAATCTTAAAAGTTTGTTGGGACAGATAGGGAGTTTCGGACCGATGCAGCACAACTCGTTTTATTGCATGTGCATGAGTTAGCTTTTAAGCTGTAATGTATATTTTTTGTCCATTAGTAACTTTTCAATGTTCATGTTTATGTTTGATTTACATTTCTAGTCCTTATTTGTTTTTATATCACTGTCCAACAATAATCAAAAATTCAACAAACTAGAATAACAAATTATGAATAATTACGAAAAACGATGTTCAACGTAGTGAATGTTCTTTGTTCTAGCTGTGAAAGGTTCTGGCATGTGTGTGTATGTGTGTTTTGTTTTATTACTATAACTATTGAATTCAACTCTTCCTATGCATGACAATTCAATTCAATTGTATTGGCAAACTTATCAAACTATGGTTTTCTTGCTGCGGGTAGACCGTGTAACCCTTTCGTATCCGGGTGTATCATTTGCGTCGTTCGGAACAATGACAATATGGCATACATTAACAATATGTGTTCATGTAGAGGTTGTATGGTGAAAATGAGATTAAACTATTCTTTAACAATAACATAAAATGTGATAATATATCTTAAATTCGAAATGAAGTTTTGACTATATAGCAAATTGTTTTGACGTAGGACTTACGTCTTTCTTTTCTATTCCTGTATAGGGGCGTCGTTCTAAAATTTCTGAAATCGCAAGCGTTACGCGGGTTTGGAGACTTTGGACGATAATATCTCCTCTCTGGCCCACAGAAATTTTACGATAAGTATTTCATTCGCAAGATAGAACATCAAAGCTGAGTCCCTGTTGCAAACTTAATTCATAACGTTTGTTTAAACTAATTAAAATGTACTTAAAAGAAAAATGTCTAAACGCACATAGCTATTGATCGAAAATGACATCAAATTTGCGCCACGCTCTGATTGGTTCATACTGCCACAGTTACCGTGCCAGCGATTATCACACATGTGGGGACGGCCGACCAATCATCAGTTCTCGCTGTGCATCCGTATGCGACAGACGTGTTCGGCGAGCACGTTGGTAGAAAACGCCGCCCGTGAACACAAGAAGACCAGACCAAGAAGAATCACCAACGTCACCTGCAGCTAGCCATCCGCAACGACGAGGAGCTGAACAAACTTTTCTCCGATGTGACCATTTCACAAAGTGGTGTCCTGTAGCCCAAGAAGACTGAGGTAAATTTCAATCGCAAACCATGTAAACAACTAAAATCCGTCCTTTTCGGGACGATCAAACCAAGCTGCCAACTAAAGAGTATGATATAAATTTCTCTTGAGCTCATCGATATTTTCATTACCACGCACCGGCTCAATATGGCGTTGAAAAAGCCGCGTCCTTGAGAAAATGGCCTAATCAATCGCCCACATCATCTTCGTGGTCAAGCGGCGTCACCCGTCGTTCATTGCCATGAAGTGAGGGTTCGATTCCCGCTCACCCGTCGGATGCCCGCTCACCCGTCGGTTAGCGGCGTCACCCGTCGTTCATTGCCATGAAGTGAGGGTTCGATTCCCGCTCCAGCCTGTGGAACTTTTTGTAAAACGAAAATGTCCAAACTGGTCCACTTGGTGTTAGGTTACCCAAGTAACCACAAGCATTATATTATTGCTCTTATTCAACACAAAATCAACATCATTAATGCGGAATCGCATCAATTCAACAGTTGTCAGGTAATGGAGCGTTAGATTAGCTTTAAGAATGTAATGATGCATTACCAATGCAATAATGCTTCTTTAGCAATGTCTTATGGCATTACAAAAGATATAGCATTAGTTCGATCTTAGTGAGGCCCTTTTCAGCTTTAATCCAACTTCAATGATGCACTAGACGTAATACATATGCCATATATATGCATGCTATTACAGCCTCGTGGTTACTTGGGTAAGTTATTCGTTGTAATTCTTTCTATGTTCAATGTTCAGTATGTACAAATTCGAGATGAAGACGGTGTAAATGTTTTTTTTTATCGTAGTATTACGTGCTGCTAAACACTCAGGCCGTCCTGCAGCTCAAAAAGACCGAGGAGAAAATTTCAATCACGAACCATGTTTCCGTTCTTTTCAGAACGACCAAATCAATTTGCCAACTAAAGAAGAGTATGTTTCATTGACATTTTGAGCTAATCGAAATTTTCATTACCACGTATCGGCTCAACATGGCGTTGCTTGAAAAGCGACGTCCCGGAGAAAACAGCCAAAATGTTTAATTAGTATTCATATATTAATCTCTATTCGCCATGTTAACACTAGCAAACACGTTGGACATTCAATAAATGTAATATTAACAGTAAATTCGAGCCGAACTGCAACACGGCAGACCGATTAAAGAATGTGCACACCAAAAAGTAGTCGTCGGAAATGCCCTAATGCAGTCTTCTCCGTGTACGCTTTGCTAATCCGATCACTACTACATGAATATTAATGTATGTGTGCTATGATGAAGACGTCGTTTGGCTACAGTAACCTTTATTCAGTAAAATGGCGTCGAATCAAGAACGCGTGCGCGAAGCAATTTTGCACAAAAGAGTGGAAAATCCAGATATGTCGCACGGCGATATTGCCAAGTCATTAAAAATCGCAAAATCGACGGTTACTAAAGTGCTAAAAAACTTTCAGCAGCGCTTAACTTTAAAGAGAAAGGTCGGTTCCGGAGGTAACCATGATTCTCGTTTCGTCGCGGAGAGGAAGAATGTGATTAAAGAATTTAAGAAGAAACCGAATATCTCCGTTCGTGATGTGGCGAAAAAAGTGAAAATGTCTCCATCGTTTGTCCAGAAAGTGAAGAAAAGTGCAGGCTTGAAATCATTCAAAGTAGGTGTTGCTCCAAATCGTAACGACAGCCAGAACAAGAGCGCAAAATCTCTATCGAGAAAATTATATGACACTATGCTGAAGGAATACGACTGCATAATATTGGACGACGAAACATATTGCAAAGCTGACTTTAAGCAGATACCGGGACTACAGTTTTATACCTCGTTGCAAAGAGGAAATGTTGCTGATCGTTTTAAGCAAAAAAAATGTCGAAGTTCCCAAAAAATACCTCGTATGGCAGGCAATATGTGGATGCGGTCTCAGAAGCGACATCTTCATCACGACTGGCACTCTAAATGGACAAATTTACGTAAAAGAGTGTCTGAATAAACGACTGTTGCCGTTCATTCGGGTACACAACGGTTCGTGCTGTTCTGGCCTGACCTGGCATCTTGCCACTATGGAAAACTGGCTAAGGATTGGTACATTGCTAATGGTGTAAATATTGTCCCAAATTATTGCAATCCGCCAAATTCGCCAGAACTCCGTCCGATCGAAAAGTCTTGGGATCTGGTCAAGAGGAATCTTCGAAAAACGAATAGCGTAGCAATTGATGAGAAAAGCTTCAGGCGTAACTGGCAGAAAGCTGCAAAATTGGTGACGGATGACACTGTGCAAAAACTGATGGAAGGTGTCAAACGAAAGGTGCGGGCATTTGGATATAACAGGTCAAATTGACTTAACTGTATATGTTTTATATTTGTATTTTTATGAAGTCTTAAATAAATGATTTACTTTTGATTTTCTCATATTTTCCATTTAATACCACTAATTTCCCGTTGACTACTTTTTGGTGTGCACATTCTTTATGTGTAAACATATTCAGTGTACGGGGTGGGTTAGTTTCGTTGTAGTTCCTAGTTGTACTTCAAGGTACATAATGGATTAGTTGCAGATAATAGATTAGGTTAGTTGCTGGTAGTTATCAAATGTGAGCTCTAACTTTTCTGGCCAATATTCACTAACTCTAATTATTTTGCAATTTCAGAAGCAAGTGTGTTCATATCTCAGGGGTTTTGAGGCCCTGACAGAGGTCATTTTGTTGTTGCCTGAGTTGAAAAGATGCGAATTTAACCACCGAAATCCCTGTCACGCTAATGAAAACTAACGATTTCATTACACGCTGGTGTCTGCCGTAACAACTGAGGCCCGTCCCCTTTTGTAAAATTTGATTCGCATTTCCTTCGTTAGTACCCCCTTCCTATCATGTTATGGTACCCGATGCCAGTATATAGAACTGACCCGGCATGGCGAGTAGCAGGAGTGTGACAATAAGAAGACCAGAATTATTTACGTTACCTGCTGCTGGCCATCCGCAACGACGAAGAGCTGAATAAACTTTCCTCCTGTTTGACCTTTTCACAGGGTGGTGTTCTGCCAAACGTCCTACAGCTCGAGAAGAATTGCGAACCATGTTCCCTCCGTAAACAACTAAAATCCGTCCTTTTCAGGACGATCAAATCAAGTTGCTAACTAAAGAGTTGTTTGATTGAAATTTCTCTTGAGCTCATAGAAATGTTCATTACCACGCATCGGCTCAACATGGCGTTGCTTAAAGAGCCGCGTCCCGGAGAAAATCAATCGCCCACATCATCTTCGTGGTCAAGTGGGTAGCGGCGTCGCCCGTCGTTCAAGCGGTTGCCTTGAAGTTGAGGGTTCGATTCCCACTCCAGCCTGTGGAACTTTTTGCAAAACGAAAATGTCCAAACTGATCCACTGGGTGTTAGGTTAAGTTGTTCGTAATTCGCTTTACACCCAACATAAAAAAGCAAGATTGTAGTACAATTTCGCATGATTTTTTCCATTTCTTACCGTGGATCGTAACTTGGAGGAAAATCCAACATAGGTTGTGGGCAAAAACGCAACAGCAATTCACTTTGAAAAATTAAATATGTGCATGAGGTTGTGCGCAGTGGTATTTAGTTGATGAGTAAGAGATGGGAGCCCGAAAGTCAGATGGCTCACAAAAATAAAATGGGCAAATTCGAGACCGAGATTGTAACCGTGGTTGTCAGCGTGGCGGCTCTTGATGGCAAACATTCACCACTTTGCCAAACTTAAACCTTAAATGTAGTTCGCTTGGCGAGCAATTCAGGGTACAGCATTAAAGCAAATGGATATATTTTCCACCAAGCTGTGTGCAACCTGTGCCTAACACACACTGGCATGGCTTTGTTTATTTCATAAAACGCTTTGTCAATGATCAGTGAGAACAAAAATAGAACACTTGAAAGCGGCATTACAACAGTGGCCAATAGCGTTGCACCATTTTGTGCTATCGACTCATCCATATTGTATATTGATATGTTGATGATGATTGAAAAAGGGCAGTGATACATTTGTTTCGAGCTATTTGTGCCTGCAAGTCAATTGCACACACGTGCATAGCTTCATTTGTACCATAAAACGCTTTGTGGATCAAAATGGGCAAAATTGCCTTTTCTGAATCATGCGGATTTCTCAAGATACACGCATAAAAAATCGTTCCGGAATACGTCAACCGCGAGTCACGAATTTCAGAACAAGTCAAAATTTCATTTACGAAAATACACCGTGAACAAAAGTCATGAATACGTGTACTTTGTTCCGCAAAATTAATATAACGCTAGAGTAACGTAGTTGCATGCAACGTGTGTCATGAAAACGTGAACACTTTTCTTGGTAATCATGATTTAGTTCACGTATTCATGATTAATGTTTCCGAAATCGAATGTTTATCGTGATACAGTTGACAAAAGCAGCCACGTAGTTCACGGACTGTATTTGGAACGACAGTTTTGTTCATGAATATAAGAACAAAATTCATGAATTAATAAAATAATATGAGAATATACTTTCGCATGAGGAGTAGAAAAAATGCTCAAGGTATTCGATTATACGCATGCATGCGTATTGCATTTTATTGTAAGTATGAATTAAAAACATATGAAAATGAATAATAATTGAATAAAATTATCTTTAAACAAGAAAAGTTAAATTTAGGATTCCTATGAATTATACATTCGGTTAGATTAGGTCGTTTAGTTAAAAAATGCTTGCATCCGGTGCATACTTAAGGCTTAATACGAACGATACTTGTAGGCATAAACATATAGCATGAAGAATATTATCGGCTTTGTATTCTGCGCCACCAAAGACACTAAAAAATCCAGCTGCTTTTTTCGGCGTTCCAACCATCACCACCTGCCGTTGTAAAGAAACACTTTCGAAATGTTTCTCTAGGTACTCAATTCAAAATCATTTTAAAACTTTCACTTTCGTTTACACCTCACAACAATGACTGACTAGAGTTTTTACAAGCGTTACAATAAAATGACAGTTCATGAACAACGTTCACGAAAAGAGGAACAAAATCACGCAAATCGATTTAAGAGTTCACGTTATTATGATCGAGTATCATGATTCCCAGTCATATTTATTGTGTTACGAAATGCCAAACAGACATGAATTGAGTTCACGACATCGTGATTCTTTTCATGGAAATAGGATTTAAGGAATCACGTTTATGAGTAGAAAGTCACATATTTGGAATTGATGTTTGTTCACGATGTCGTGATTTTTTGTTCTGGAATATGAGAACGGATTTTTTTCCGTGTATGATTGAAAAAACTGCAATTGCATTTTTTTTGCCAGTTTGAACAATCTACAGTTGAAGATGGTGTAAATGCCCATTTTTATCGTAATATTACATGCTGCCAAACACTCAGGCCGTCCTGCAACTCAAGAAGACTGAGAAGAACATTTTAATTATGAACCATGTTCCCTCCGTAAACAAAGGACCCATTAAACACTAGCAAGCACGTTGGACATTCAACAAACAAACTATTATTAACAGTTAATTCGAGCCAAACTGCAGTTTCTATAAATTTTCGTGGAGAACCAATAGAAGAAGGAACGGAGCCTCACAAACCAATAGCATAAAGGGTGTATTCGATAAAAATGGCACACACATATATACTCATCAAAATTAAACTGATTATCGAATTTTCTTGAAATTTTCAGGGAATGAAGAACTACTAATGAGTTTTGATTTACAACATTTGTTTTATTCAATTTCGTCTCCCATCCCGAATGCCCGCACCTTCCTTTTCACTCCACCCATCAAATTTTGTACAACCGATTTTCCCAGTGTTTTTGTTGTTTATACCCAAATTTTCTTCAATTCTAGCTCTGTTTTTATAGTTTTGGGATGTTTGCAAAGTTCCGTTTTCATAATTGCCCAGAATTTTTCAATTGGATGAAGTTCCGGTGAATTTGGTGGGTTCATATCCTTTGGCACAAAATTGACTCCGTTGGCTCGGTACCACTCCAATTCGTTTCGAACGTAGTGGCAGGATGCTAGATCAGGCCAAAACAGAGTTGATCCTTTGTGCTTCTTAATGAATGGCAAGAGACGCTTCTTAAGGCACTCTACCGTTTATTGTTCCGGAAGTGATGAAGGGAGCACTTATTTCACCACATCCGCAAATCGCCTGCCAGATTAGAAACTTCTTTGCAAATTTCGATAGTTTCTTCTTTCGAACATCCTCCGGAACATCGAACTTCGACTTGGCAACGAAATATTCTTGCCCAGGAAGTTGACGGAAGTCGGCCTTGACGTATGTTTCATCATCCATCACGATGCAACCGGATTTGGTGAGCAGCTTCGTGTAAAGTTTCCGGGCGCGGGTTTTCGCAGTGATGTTTTGTTTTTCATTCCGGTTTGGGGCTTTTTGCACTTTGTAAACATGTAACCCAGCACGCTTCATGGTTTTCTGCACAGAACCGACTGACACCTTAGACTTTTTAGCGACATCTCGAATTGACATGTTTGGACGGTTCTTGAATTGTTGTACGACTTTCCTGGCCATTTTACTGTCCATTGGACCACTTTTACGACCACTCCCTTCCTTCTTTTGGACACTCAGACGCTCCTTGAAGGTTCTTATTACACGAGACACAGTTGTATTTGCAATTCCAAGCCTTTTAGCAATCCACCGGTGGGACGCCCCTGGATTTTGATTGTGAGTGCACAAAATTTTCTCACGGACAATTTCTTGTTTCGACGACATGACTGGAACTACTGAATGCATAACTATGAAACTTGGCAGATGTAAATAATACACTATGGATAAGATCTACTCAAATTTCTATGTTTTTTACTCATACGATTCAAAAGTTACAGAAGATTTTCTGTGTGCCATTTTTATCGAATACACCCTTTACACTCTTAACAATAATGAATATTACGAGTGATGTCATCCTTGTGGCACTTAAATTCTTAAAGACTCAATGATAAATATTACTCAATTGTATGTTCTGTAATTTGCTGTATTGTTAAATACTAACATGAATCCAAAAATAATAAATACTTTTCACAGCGAAACTCATGTTTCGGATGCTAAATTTACAACAGCTTCTAGAATATATTTGAACACTTCAAATCTAAATCCGTAATACGTTAAAAAATACCCACTTTATTCTGAGATATGAAATCGTGAAACAACAACATCAGACCTATTTTGAACGCAGTCGGTTGCACACGTCACGACAAGGTACTCGTTAAAATTTGTTCTCTTTCGTGATCGATTTTAAAACGAATGCTCACCGTTAAATAAAATATTTAACAGAATGATTATCATTGCACGTTATAGTAATTCTTGCATATAAGAGATGAAGACTTGCAAACAAAAACGCTGCTTAGCACGAGTTCATAAGCTTTTGGCATTCATCAATCTGCACATGCGACAACTTTTTTGGCGATGGTCAACTAGCTAATTGAATTTAAAAAAATTCTTATTTTGGAGGTGAATGCAGGAGGAGACCTCGCATTTGGAGATGAAGGAACCAAATTGATCCCACAGGTTAAGATTGCGCTTATTTATACCACTATAATGGATAAAGGTGAAGAACTTTTTCTTTTATTTAATTTGATTACCGAATTTTGAATTGTTCTGATGACAACTAGAACTAGGTCCTTGGGATCGAAACGGGCATCATGAAGCATTTGTTTTTGCATTATTAGTAGCGGCATTTGTAAAATATCATTTTGTGTTCCTCAACTTATTGTTTACGCCATGTCATGTAAGCTATCATTTTGAGTTTAAGTGTCTTGTATATTTAAAAACAGGTGCAAATTTCTGTGTTACGGGCCGCTGCTTTTATGTGCATCCAAGAAGATTTAAATTTACATGATATTTTCTAAGAGTGTAGGGTGTCATGGTTCTTTAGCCTGAATAAAATATAATATTAATTTATCAATTCGATGGCATCAATTTCTTCACATCAACAAGCAGTCCAACGTCAACTTTGCAGTTATATCACTGACATAACTCACCCTTTCGTTTTTCGATATGCGGGGAACCCTTAAGCCAGGCACCAACTGATGTGGCTGAGGTGTGACATCTGCTAGCATGCCAAAATATCTTGTCGACGTTGGCCTCACGCCACAATACTTTGGCTCGATATATTGACATTTTATGTGATGCCACACTTCCGCCACATCAGTGGGCGCCTCGACTTAGATACCTGACATGCAGCCTCTAGTAGACAAAGTCAATCCTGACCACGTCCTTGCAACTGTTGGGGAGTGGGAGGGGATGTTAGTCCCACACATACTTAATAGGGATGCAGAGAACTCAAAGACCCCTCATGTGTGGGCTGAGAATCACCATACCTTGATTAACATTAAAAAACGTGTTTAACACTGTGTTACACTGATAGGCAAAATAAAGTGCCCACCTCATCATTTTTTAAATTTCTCTCATTTATTTGGTTCAAATTAAAGTAAACACGATGTTGTTTTTTTGATATCTTATTTTTAATATTCTTTTCAAGTTTTACTTATGGAATCATAATAAAAAAAGAGTTCGACTAAAAGAAGTAAAAAGTCAATTAGTATTGAAAAAAAAACCGTGGCAAAAAAAAAGTGCCCGCTTCAAAAATCGTTATGTTTTCTATAAGTTTCCGTCGAAAGATTCCTCGATTGTTAATGTTTTAATATTTTGACGTGTGGCTTTTTTTAGACGGGATGGAAAATCTGCAACCAGACTCCTGAAGAACTCAGGGTGTGGGGATGAGGGTGCCAACTCCTCGACCCACTAAAAACCCACCCGCGCTTTAAGCCCTGGACCCTCCCCGGAACCACCGTTCGGTGTTACTTCGGGGAGGGGGCTGTTGTGCTTGTTAAGCACCCACTAAGTCTAAAAACTCAGGGCTTTAGTAGTTAGGTGGTCCCTGCGACCTGCAGGGACGACCTGTTGGTCGTTTCGCCAGTATTGTTGGAGATCGAGGACAATCTGGGAGGCTGCTATGCACACCGCGCCCCAGATGTCCCGGTCTTGGCACATCCTCTGGACCAAATTATCCGGAGTCGTTTCGTGACCGCTTACGGCTATCATGCCGGATCTCGCGCCGTCGAAGCGAGGACATGCGAAGAACAGATGTTCCGCAGTTTCCTCAACTCCCGCGCACTCGGTGCATGCGGAGGATTGTGCATGCCCATATTTGCGCAGATATTGTCTGAAACAAAATGGCCTGACAAAATCTACATTAAGTGGAACTTCACTTCACCGTGTCGCCTACCAACTCATCCGGAGAATTCCGGGATTAGTCGGTGGGTCCACCGACCTTTGTTAGATTTGTCTCATTCTCTTTGCCACATAACCATAGCTACGGCTCTAGTGGTCTTTCGAATACCTCTTGTTCCACGTCAAGCACTCTACATCCTCTTTTATGAAAATGCCTATTGGGGAACGTCCATTAATTATGTCACGCAATAAGTGACTTTTTATAACCCCCCCCCCCCCCCCCTTGTCACGTGTTTTGTATGGACCTTCAATTTTTTTTGTACGGATTGTCACGTTTTAGCCATACATTTTTTGCAGAAATCTGTAAAAGTTTACCACGAATTTTTATACAAACCAACGAATCATCAATCGAATCAAAACAAAAACAAAGATACTAGAACTGAAATGTACTGTAAAGCGCAAGAGTTATTGCAAGGTGCAGACTGCAAGGTGTACTTCGAAACTAGGGGTTCTACAACAGTGGACCAATGTCAAATCGAGAGTTTCATATGATTGTTGCAATGTCCCTCGCCCTCTCCTTGGCTCCTAGCCAGGCCAACTTTTTGGCGCTTTGCTCAACTAGGAGCTTGGCTTCCAGCTCTTCCCTCTCCTTGCATGCAGCCTGCACTGTCATGCGTAGCCCGAGGAGGCTAAGTTTTAAGTCCTTAGCAATGTTGTTGCGTGATGACGTAGAGTCAATTTAGCATTGAACTGCTCGGACACCTCCACTATTTTAGGAAGGGTTTCCTGCATCCTATCCATGGCCCGGATGAGTGCTGGCCCATCCATGGCCCCGTCGAGCTTGGTGGATCCTGCTTCCGATGCCGTGGCACTTCCGCAAGTGTCGGACACGCCATACCCCACCATTTTAAGTGGCGCGGACCTCACTAGGCCACCTATAGCAAACGGATGCGCTTCCTCCTGGGGTTTGGTTGTTCCTGAGGTATTACCCTCCATTCTGTTGGGTCTCCTCTCAAGCCGTTATCCAAGCTCACGTGGAATAGTCACTATAGTGATCCCATGGTTGTCTATCCAAGCTTGAAGGCGAGCAGGGAGGCCATGCGAGGGTTGACACGGCCTTTCGTGGGGAACCGTGTTTAGAGCCTGATCAGCGTAAGTCAGGTATAGGGACATCTGAGCCTACTCCCGCCCGACTGTTGAGGTCGGGCAGTGGAGAATGGAACGTACTGGATGCCTGCCAAGGTTTCAATGGGACGAAGACAAGCTGTGCCGCTGGAACCTCGCCATTTCCTGCTCGGTGTCACCCGGCAGTACTGAGGGAGACGACACAGGAGCCAGCCCGAATGCAACAGTACCACTCGTTATCCTTTTCGCAGCCAGTTATCATAGTTGGGGTTTTACCAGCAGGCTGGATAGTCCTGAAGAAAATGAATATAATTTTTGGCTCAGGAAGAGCTAGCACACCGGTCACAAGCTCGGTCCGAAGCATAATGATGCGCCCCTAATAACGTAACTAGCACCAACACACCCTCAAATATTCTGTCAAAATAACAAAGCGAATCAAAACAAAGGCAAAGATACTAGTATCGAAAGGTAATGAAAAACGCAAGAGTGTATAACAAGGTGCAGACGACAAGGTGTACTTCGGATCTAGGGGTTCTACAACAGTGAACCAATTTCAAATCGCTAGTTTCATATTGATTGTTGGTTTTACTGACATCCTCCCCAATGCGCCCGATGACACTCCCTCCGTAGTTCCTTTAGCCATTAAGGGGAGCTTAAAGTTTCCAAGGTGCACCACGGGGAGGTGAACCACATTCACACCTCACCCGCCGGTAATATCAGCGGCGGGATAATCATGAAGGAAATCAATATATTGTTTGGCTCGGGAAGTACTAGCATACCGATCCCAAGCTCGGTCCCAAGCTTAATGATTCGCCCCTAATAATGTAACTCACACCAACACACCCTCAAATATTGTGTCAAAATAACAGCGAATCAAAACGAAGACAGAGATACTAGTACCGAAAGGTACTGAAAAGCGCAAGAGTGTATAGCAAGGTGCAGACAGCAAGGTGTACTTCGGACTTAGGGGTTCTACAACAGTGAACCATTCAAATTCAACCATTCAAAACCATTCAAATATTTTACAGTATTCGGTAATTTTTTACCGAACTTTCAACAGCTGAACGTTTGGTAATCCTATTTAACGGATTTCGGTAAAATTTGACAAGTTCCGGTAATTTTTTTACTACTTACATTAAAAAAAAGCACAGTGAATGCTACTAAGAAAAACAAAGACAGAGTAGATGGACAGTACACAGACAATTGGACTAAGAATACTACCTACACAACATTCATCATTGAAAAGAAGAAAAAAAGACGAAAATGGAACTGGAAAGGAAACGACTCAGGAAGTACCCACACCCAATGGAAGTAGCGGAAATGCTGCATTGGCGTTAAAAATTATCAAGAAATGAAGTCAGTAGGACGAGGTCGATTTCAAATAACATACACAAAACCACGAGAAGCAGAAAATCTAATAAATTCTAAATTACTCACAGAAGAACTTGGATACACGGTGTTTGTCTCAGGGCGCTTCAGGGAGAGCATAGGGGTGGAACGAAATGTTCCCTCATCTCTCTTGAATAACATTTCATCTGGTAACATAAAAATTCACACGGTGGAGCGAATTAACAGAAAGGAGCTGACAACAAATATGCTCCAACATACTCAATAAAAATTTACGTGAAAGGACAGCATCTTCCAGATTCAATTTTGATCTATGGAATACCAGCATTTCCGTTAAAGATATGCAACAAATGCTGGCGTTATGGCGATCTGAATAAATTTTGTAAATCACAGAATCCTCGATGTAATAACTGTGGAAAGGAACATACAGCAAAGGATTGTGAATTCGAAACGTCTACATGTGTGAATTGCAGAGGTGAACATAAAGCTTACGACAAAGAATGTCCAGAAAGAAACAGACAAGACAAAATCAGATTTTACATGGCAGTAAACAAAACTTCATTTTTTGAAGCAACTAGAAAGTATCCCAGAATTAACAAGAGCTCAGCTCAATATCGACTTGATTCACAAAAACAGTTTCCCTCACTCCCTGTTATTGAAGATGAAACCCTCTCAAATAACTTTACACAACCATAAAAAGACAAAAAGAAAAACATACAACACAAATACACATTCCCACAAGCAGAAAATATTCCTGAACCAGAACACATTTTCCAAGCAAACCCATACAGATCAACAGAAATAGAAATAATCACACAACAAATAAAAAACGAAATAATCAAACAATTAAAATTGAAAAACATAGTAGACCAGATTAAAGCCATTCAACTCCACATTAGTCAGAACACACAAAAAACAGACACAATAGAACAAGATTTGTTATTAATAAACATAAGCAATGAACTAAATGCAATAATTAATCCAATTTGAAAATGGACTTACAACATAACAGAAAATTAAAAATCATCCAAAATAACGTTACAAGTATCAGGTCAATGAATACTCGTGAATTGATCAAACAGTTTATTAATCGAGAAAAAATTGACATAGCTATTCTTAACGAGATATGGTTAAAACCTAATGAAACATACAAATTTACAGGATATACATTTATAACAGAAGTACGACCAACAGGTTACGAAGGGGTCGGGTTTCTAATTAACAAAGAAATCAGTTTTAAGCAAGTTAGGTTACCAGAACTAAAATCAATTGAAGCCATCGCTATTGAAACCAAAAATACAGCACCTAAAATGCTAATTGTTTCTATTCGCATTCCACCATTACCGGTTAATAACACTGATATAAAACCACAACTAAAAAAAATTCTAGATACCATTGAGCTCTTAAATAAACCTACAATATTAGCAGGCAATTTTAGTGCCCACAACATCATCTGGATGATTGTCACCATGTGACGAAATAGGCCGACGTAAAATAAAGAAAAAAAAAAAACATCATCTGGAATCCATTTCACCCAAACTGTTCGAGAGGAGAGCTCATAAAACATCTAATAGAAAATAGAGATTTGATTATAATGAACGATGGTACGAGTACGCTCATTAAACCACCTGACACAATCCCTTCAGCAATAGATCTAACTTTAGCCACCTCAACACTAGCTAGTAAAATAGAATGGAAAGTACTTAATGAAGATTTTTTAGCAATCATAAAGTAATTAAAATTGAAATAGATAACTCGGCAACACCATATCAACATAGTACACCATATTTGAATAAAAATCAAGCAATAAACAAAATAAACACTCTACAGCCCCAAATGATCCACACACCAGAAGATCTCCTGCACATTAGAGAAGAAAAAAATCAATCATCAAAATTTTCCATAGATAACAATCAAAAATCAAAAACACCCAAATAGAACAGTTGTGGAAGGAAAAAAATCAGAAACTGGTCGATTTTTTTTTTATACAAACCAAACATATGATAATTTTATTGCATTTAAGAGAACAAGAGCAATTCTTAAAAGAGAAATAAGAATCGAAAAGAGAAAAAATTGGAAAGAATTGACAGCATCAATTAACGCAGACATGAACCAAAAACTATTATGGGATACAGTAAAAATGATCAATGGTGGTCGCCCCTCAAAGAACAATTATAACCTACTCACGGATAACCTTTCCGAACATAATAGAAATACAATTCATTCCAACACCGACAGACAGACAAATAAAAATAAATTTCTTAGAAATTCACAAAATCATTAATAGCGAAAAAAGACCAACAACCTCTGAAGTTGACGATTTTTCATTTTTTATCTTAAAACGATTGAATTTGAACCTAAAAATAAGAATAACAGAGCTTTTAAATGAAATCTTAGATACCGGCAGAATTCCAATTGGGAGATCTATAAAAATTCCACTTTTGAAACCAGGGAAGGACCCTAATGCATCTGACTCTTACCGGCCCCTAGCAATGTTAAATATTCTTCTTAAACTTATCAACAGTATCGTTAAAAACAGATTGGTTGAATTCCTAAACATAAATAATTTGTTACCAACTAATTCATTTGGATTTAAAAAACATGCTTCAGCCATAACATGTGTCAACGCATTAATTTCGGAAATACATCAAGCAAAGCGAGAAGGAGAAGTTATCATAGCAACATTCATTGATCTGACGAAAGCATTCGACAATGTAAATATCAATAAATTATTAGCCGCACTAAAACAATATAAAATACAAACCGAAATAGTAAACTGGAAATATTTTTATCTAAAATAAAGAAATATAATACTAAAACTAAATGAAAACACAGAAATAACACATATAACAAACCACGGTCTTCCACAAGGTTGTCCATTATCCCCAATACTCTTTAATATTTATACAAAAATAGTTATAGTTAGCAATAGTTAGAGAGGACGAAGTGTTAAGTTTGCAGATGACTTCACATCAATAGCAAAAGGTTTTAGTTCGGCAGTAGTGGCTAATAAAATGAATAATTTTCTAAAAAGAATCTACGAAACATTTAAAGAACTAGGTTTAGAAATATAGTATTCAAAAACAAATTTGATCCTAACATAGATATCAATATAAATAACAATCCGATAACCATTAAAGAAAATCACAAAGTATTGGGAATACAAATAGATCACAAACTTAATTACAAAACACAAATTAAAACTGTAATAGGAAATACGAAAAAGAAAATAAACATACTGAAAATGATTAGCAGAAAGAAAAGTGGAGCTCATCCGGAACAGATGTTATGGATTACAAAGCATTAGTGCGACATCATTTAGAATACGGAATAACAATAATAGCAGCAGCTTCCAAAACAGAATTCAAAAAACTAGAAACGATTATGGGAGATAATGCATTTGAATCACATTCCAAAACACGTATCGTACCACGAAAAAACAGCCTCAGTAAATAATTACAAATGGGTAAAAGAATTCAACTAAAACATGACAGAGATCAGATTAAGAACAGAATTATTGTCAACGATGAAATTAAAGGTTTAAAAAAGAAAAATTTACTAATAAACATACAAAAAACAATAGTATCAGAATTAATACAAACTAAATACAATAAAGGTTATCACATTTATACAGACGGATCAATAATCAATTCACTAGTTGGAATTGGGTATTATGATCCACAAGAGAAGATATCATACAGTGGAAAACTAAAAACCGGATTCACAATCATGAATGCAGAAAAAGTGGCTATATTGAAAGCAATTGAACATTGCAAAGCAAAGAATATTCAGGAACTAACCCATTTTTACAGATTCAAAAAGTGCATGCACACTATCGCAAAAGGGAAACGAAACGGATAATTACTTAATAACAGAATTAAGGAATAAACTATTAGAATCAGGCATACAAACAATAAAAATTCAGTGGATACCAGGACATATGGGTCAGATAGGTAACGACAGAGCAGATAATGCTGCGAAATTGGGAACTACAAGGATCTCAGAAGAATCTTATAACTACACCCTTGGCGACATGCAACAAATATTTAAACAGGAAACGTTAATAATGTGGCACGATAAATATACACAAGAATCAAAAGAAAAGGGAAAATTGCATTATACGTATGCCAATACAGTAACACTTGAACTTTGGTTCAAACACATTGACCTTCAAACATTAGATATAATAAGACTAACAAGAATTAGAACTGGACATACTGCAACTAAAGAACGACTTTACAGTTGGAACTTAATAAGAAACGACCTATGCGAACACTGTAAAACAACAGAAGATTTAATACACATATTATATGACTGCTCTGAATATAGTTAACAAGAAAAAACTATCCTTTTGAAAAAAGGGGTGGGGGTTTTTTTGAAGGGGGGGGGTTGGGGGGGGGGGGGGGGGGAAGTGGGAGAGTGGGGGGTGTGTGGGGGAAGGAAAGGGAGGGGGGTTGGGGGGGGGTGTGGTGGGGGAGGGGGGGGAAGTGGGGGAAAGGGGGGGGGGGGGGGGGGGGGGTGGGGGACTTGCCCTTTGATGGCCTATTCGGATTCGGACAGTAATTATTGTTTGTGGAATCAACGGTTGCATCGGGATAAGTGTAGGTTGAGCTGCAGTAGCAATCGATGGCTGTGGTGGAATCAATAGTCTCGCTTGTGGACTCGCGTAAATCAACGGCTGTTGGATCGTACCGGACATATGAATGCTCATCATAGCATGTGGATCATCGATAGCATGTGGAACTGCATGTGGTGCTATGATCGGCTGTGGTGGGTTTCCTGGTGGCATATTAGTGATTGATTCCAACGGGTCCGGCGGACTAAGACCGGACGTCGGTGTCAGAGTGGGAGTGCTTCCTACGGCAGCAAGGGAAGATGGTGCAACGGATATTTTTGAATTGATGTAGTTAACCTGTAACCTTTGAAATAATAACGCATTTTAAGTGTGTTATATTAATGTAACTGAATCATTACCTTTCATTGCTTGTTTGCCATTTCGTGAAAAGCTGCTGCATCCTGAAGTTTGACATGTTGAATGGCAGATTCTCTATGTCGAATCTATGAGCCATCATAAAAATGCGAAGAGCCCACTCATAGAGGAGTACAGAGGTTGTAAAATCTGCGGTCTGAAATAATAAATAAATTAGTTATTTAAAACAAACAAAAGGAAGCATCACACGAATTTACCAGTCCCTTCTCTTCCTCTGGAACATTTTTTTCTTCTAGGAATAGCAGCATACGATATTTCTGGTCATCAGTAATAATATTAGAAGCCACTTGCCAGGAAACCCAATTTTTAATATGAGCCAAATGCCTCTCATTATAATATTTGTATTTGTTGTATAATTTTTGCAGTTCATCTTCAAATCTGGAAAATGTCGAAAATATTTCGTCCATTGGAATGTGATGGCAATCCCTAAAAGAGAAGAAGAATATATGCTATGTATGTAGTATGCTATTTTCATGTGGTAATTGTAATTTTTTTTTGCTTGAAACTAAAATACCTGTTCTGAACGTCGATATCTACTTGTGCTGGCAAGGACGCGACCAATTTCTCAAGCGCTTCTATCACTAATTGTGTTTTCTCCATATCCGAACTGGGGTTGGCAGGTTCTGGCAGTGCTTCTCGGTTAGGTACAATTTCAGGTGTTGTTTCAGACACGGTTCCAGATAATTCTCGGTCACCGTTACAATCTTCCCTTCTACTCCTCAAGCTCCTTCTTTGGCCTTTGGCGTAATTGTTAGTATTTCCCGTTTTTCTTCTAATTTTTCCAGTTTTCCTACACAGCTCGAAAAAGCGGTGTGAATTTCTGTTCAATATCATGCACATAAATGGAGCGTCACAAAACTTACAAATTAACATTATAAATCGTGTAAAGTTCTGGGACATTCCATTCATTGCGGATAATGTTGTATACAAAAGCTCGTCTTTATTAAAACTATGTCATGCAAGTTGCTGCTTAATATGAAAGGGAATACAATTTTACATGCTCTGATATTTACATCACAATGAATATCCAGATTTTTTTTTTCGGTGTAGTTGGTTGCATTTTGTTAAATATTTTTAGTCGTTTGGGAGTCTTGCAGTTTTTCGTTCTTTCTCTGGTACCCTTGATTTCTTCGAGGTTCGTTCGGCGGGCCTTCGCATTTCTCCGGAACCCATTTGTACGACTTTGTTTTGTTAATGTATTCTGCCATTTCGTCAACTGTCTTTAAACAACGTGTTTAGAATTCTGTTACAAAAATTGTTGAAGCACGTTTGGCGCATTGTTGACTCAAATTCATCGTAATTAACATATTCCGTTAGTCGAGTTTTAATCAGCTTTCGAGATTCAGTGAAAAACTTCAAGAACTTCTGCTTAAACGCTACTAAAAGAATCACACCGATTTCTAAGGTAACGGAATCGGGGTATTGGTAATGGAGCGCATTAAGCTGATGTTTTAATCGTGTGAATTTATAACACTCTTCATTAGTTTGCTTATCTGTATGAGTCAAATTCATGTTAGTCCTGCATGTGTCATGAGGTAACTTAGAAAGAGCAAACCCAATGATGTAGACTAAAGCATTGAGTTCAGGTGCATCAGGAATTCCGTCGTCGGATTGAATGGGATCGAAACTGCGTCGCAGTAGATCGGCACCAGAACATTCCAAAGGATCCTTTTCCTCTTCATCAATGTCGTATCTACGTCGTCGATTATATGTTCAAGCATGTCATCCTCACAGTTTACAGATCGATTTTTGTTGGCCACTTCGACTATTGATCGACAACCTAGTAACAAGGCAGCTCCAAACTGAAACGCATTTGTAGCGTTATTGTTATATTGTTACCACAGGCTCTTCTGATACGGGCAAACTCATTCTCCAATGGATCCTGGCATATTCTATTCATTGGTATATGAGTGAAGCGAAAAGTTTTGACTATATTCCATAGTAAGCGGACGGCGTTAATATTTTGGATATATCTAGAAATACATCGTTGAATGGTAGTCAGTTTTTGGGCCTCTTGCAATGCCTTTAAGATTGGAAAAGGTCAAGACTTCATTTAGTATGTTGTAAACTAATTAATTTATATAGTCAAGTTTCCTTAAGGTGAACAAGTTAAGATTGGGAGCGTCCTTATTAGGGATTTCTTATAGCAGTCCTATGTTCTAAAGGATTAATGTATACATAGGACTTTTATGCGAGTAGATATTTTGATTAATGTGATTCTTATGCTTTTTAGTTTACTTACCGTAGACGCGTTGAACGAGGTTTCAGGAACAAATACAATCCGCAAAAGTAATTCCTTGGTGGTTTGTAAAAACTTCCTGTGATCGCATTTATCTGAGATTGCAGCACGCAATGGCTAAAATGGCAATAAACCATAATTTTTCTTTCAAAAAATTTCATCTTTTTTTTCAAACCTTCACATTATCAAATTCAAATCTGGAATTAAAACTGTCGAAAAGACTGTCCATATTTTCGACAAGCGAAGCTGTTGCTAGAGCCTCTCGGAAGATTTTTCCTTCCTCGATGTAGAAGTTTAGTCCTTTTGCCGTCGTTCTACTGATTGTTTTTGTCGCTAGGCCTACGTTCATCTTACTGAACGGTGGTAGAATGATTGACTTTCTACTCAAATTCGGGACGATTTGGAACATTTGTCGCATCGATGTAAAACAAATCTCTGATGTACTTATATGAAATAATACTTCCATCAAGAAGTATATTCTTTGCCAAAAGGTTGTTTCTGAACGATTTCAAAAGATGTGGATTGTCGTAAATGCACAGAATTTCAGCGGAGTCTACATTGAAAACTGGATGTTCGACAGTCACTCCAAGATCCTCAGCCATTTTCTGGTTCGTCGGATGCTGGTCCATGATCAGCACAACAGGATGATATCCTGCTTTCCGCAACAGTCTAATAGCATCACAGACGAGAGATTTCTGCAGTGAACTGCCTAGAGTAGCATTTGCAGTGAAGTACTCTATGACCTGACCTGAAAATGTATGTAAATGAAAATAATTATAGTAAGCTAAAGTGGGTGGTTTAATGTTTATTTTTTATTTAGATCATTTGAAATTTTGCTAAAATGAGCATAAAATTTATTGATTTTGATGAGTGTTAATGTCCGCATACATTGTTATATTGGCTTTGTCACATACATCGCATCCACATTGTTGGTTTATAGTAAAAGAAAGTCAACATACACATCTACATCCGCATATATAGGTTCATCCACAGGGTGAAAGTTAAGATGATAGATACTTTATGCGATCCATAGCGCGAATTTTTAAGAGCACAAGGCTCAACCAACAGTGAAATTGCTACTTGCCATTTGTTTTGTTTCTATAAAATATTTAGTATGAAGTAGCCATTTCATTATTATGTTTTGCAAAAGTTCTGCTCTTGAAATTTTGCGATAGCAGTATCACCTTAACCTTGCTATTAATCTTACAAAATAGTTCTTCTATTTTACTACAAATCAGGATAACTGAAATAGCATAGAGTTTTACAAACCTATTTAAAATTGCCGAGAATGCTTCGGACCATTATAGTTATTCCTTCTGTTGCCAATTTGGCAGAATCTTTGTCTTCATACTCCTGGAGTAATCCATTATCCGGCAGTCCATGAAATATATCTGATCCTGAATGGTATTGCAGCATCGGTTTCAAAGACATCCCGTCTATGAGCAAAGCTAGCATTTTGTCTTCAAAAGGCATGTTCCGAGCTGCTATCTCCATCCTGTCGGTAATTTCTTGGTTGAATCCGGGAGCGATCTTGACAGCGTCCTGCCAACGCAATACCGTCTTTGGGTGCGGCATGCAAAGAACTTTCGATCGACGCAATGTCTTATATCCTACTCCGCAAGTTAATTTCAACGCGGTGACGAAATGGCGCATATGGGTGTACCTTCGCCCATATTTTTTTTTGGAATCATTAATTATCGATTCATATAGCACCGGATTATTTTTTATTTTTCGGATTAGTTTTCGGTCCTATGCGTCTTTACTTTGTTTGGCCTTCAATTGCTTTTTTCAGATTTTTAATTTTTAAGTTTTTCGCTCGAATCATATCTTGATGTCGACGTTTAGTACGACGGTGCTGTTGTCGTTCGGTTTTGTAAAGTTCTTGGTAATCTAAGGAATGTAAAAAAAAACCAATTATAAATTGAGGAAATCGATTAAATCTCAAATTAAATCAAGGAGTTCATTATTTGCGTCACTTGAAACATCGTTTTCTTGCAAAAAAAAAAAACAATAACCTACAGATGCTTTGCCTTTAGATTTAGGATAGCCGCATTTGTCCAATAGGTGCCTTACGAAACGTGATGCAATGATCATTTGCGAGTCAAACCTGTATATACGAACCTATTTCTTCTACTTTATGATCATGAGTATGGTGAGATTCTGTTCATTCGTCAATATTTAAATGAAGGAGGACATGCTGGAAATCTCAATATGGCTATCCTCAAATGACCTTTGGAGTAGTACTGGAGGAATTCTAATTGATGGGACGGATCCCACTAGCAACCTGTTATCAATATGAGAAGAATTAGAAAATGCGTTAGAAATGCGTCTCCCCGAACAAATATGTAATTATTCGATTTAATCTAGGCTGTAATATTCATTAAGATCTACGAAATCCTCGAGAATCTTAAGAAATGCTTAGAAGTTCTACAAACTGCTTTGGATCTCCTTAATGGATGCGGTCAACAACCTGGAGTTTCTTGGCTCAATATTGAATCCACTTCTTTACGACAGTCGTGCAAGAGAGTAGATTCAACTTAGCTAATGAAACTCTGTTATCTTTCGATACTTGTAGCTTTAAAAACTCGAGGTGGTGAAGCGGATCCGCCATAATGGAAGTCTTTCTAGACGTTTTTTGTCTTGTTGCACAATAAATGACGCAAGTCATTTGCAATCAGACACAAAGCGTCGAGTAAAACTGGGTTTACAGTTTTTTTTTAACAATTTTAAGAACTTACCTCTTGTTAAACGTATGAATGTTCTTGAAGCATGCTGGATCGAAATGCAACAAACATCGGCGCTTATTTTTAGTGTACTGCTGATCGCAAAATCGTCGAAAGCTAACGCGCATACGTGCGTGAGTGACTGGCATATAATTTCAGATGTAAAGATGGAGAGCTGTGAAGTTGTTTTTCTTTCGTTTGACAATGATTGTGATTTTCAAGTGAAATGTTTTCTCAGAAGTGCTTTTTTTACCTGTGATTTTCATTGTATTGCATTTGTGCGCAAAGTACTAATTGAATTCGGGCTGTTCCATTCGAAAAGGATGAAGTGAAAATATTTACCGAATAACGGAGTGTAGAGACATAAAAGCCTCCTTTAGCATCACAGGGAAGCCGTCCAAATGAAGACTGTATATCAGCAACAATTTCCGGTGAGGTCTATCTGATTATAACTAATTTTGAACGATACTGCTAAATACGTGCCATCCTCAAAACAGTAAGATTTGATGTTGGAAGTGTATGCACAGTACCTATATCCATTTGATGTTTGTACTGTGTCTATGCGGGGCTTGTTGTAAGTGAAGGTGACCTCGGAATGGACGTGAGTAACCAGGCATTCTGAAATGGGTCACTAGAACCCAATAGAGCTATCACCTTCCAACTCCCGGGCTAAAAGTGTTTGTCGAGTCGACAACAGTTCGTTTAACTGCAAACATTTTTCTTCCATAAAAACACTGCCAGACGGCGGGCGTTGATTTGTACACACACACACACACACACACACACACACACACACACACACACACACACACACACACACACACACACACACACACACACACACACACACACACACACTGCTGATCGCAAAATCGTAAACCTGAAAAAAAAAATGAAAAATGCACAAAAAATATTCAATGAATTTAACGAAACTTGTTTTCTCTTCAGCACAGTTCGAGTGGTAGGAAAATTAATTTCAAACTGCTCGTATGATATTACGTCTCTATTACACTTGAACTTTAGATCTTCTGGGGCACCTCCAATCCTGATGGGAAACTGGTATAGATCTCAATATTTAGATCTGAAGTGATCTAAATGCTTGCACTGCGGCGTTCTATATTGCCTTTTATACCACAATCTGATTTAAATTTTTGCATCTCCCAAGAAAACTGATTCAAATGGAGCATGTTTTGAATCACTTTTTACCTTGATCTATTTTCTGTAGTAGTGCTGGCAACAATGTTATAAAAAATAAAAAGAATCATGTTTGTTCGAATAGGCAGAAGATTCTTTGTAGCAGCTACTCTTATTTTTAATTTCGCAGCTCGAAGCTAGAATGAATATATTTCTCAATTAATTATTTTCAAACAAAGGATATTCCAACTTATATTAAGTCTTCCCTTAATTGACCTTATCCGAAGCAATATCTTATCCTATAGCCGGCTTATCCAGCGTCACTCTCTTATTGGCAGTAGAACAAGGCAATTTGGCCGAACCAGCAAGGCAACCCTAAATTCAACGAAATTCAACGAAATTCAATAATTCATGGCTAGATTCTAACCCTCATCCGGCTACTACGTTTTCTCACCAACGCTGCTCTTAAAGAAAGCACACAGCTATAAGTAAGTAAATTAATACCAAGTTCGCTGACCTCCTATTCACTAAATGAACTCCAATGCTCACCTAGATCTAGTAACAAAACTAATAGTTATAAATTAAATGCAATCGGATCATACTGTATCAGATATCCTTACTTCAAACACGTTTGTTATACTTTTCCGCTTCTTTATCTATACCTTGACGTTTCCAGATGTCAACGCAATTCGTCTGCTTGCCCAGCAGTGGTGCCAGAACATGCCGGAAATTCGTCGTCTGGAGATCCCTCGCCGCTACTTTGGGAATGCACCTCCCCTCCTCGTATGACTCGTTGCAGTTGCACATCTTTACCGATGCCAGTGAGTTGGGCTACGGCTGTGCGATGTTCGTTAGTGATGGCTCGCAGTAAGGTTGCACCGCTCAAGTATCTCTCCATCCCGAGGTTGAAGCTACAAGCAGCGGTCTTGGGACCAAGAATGATGTGTACTATTAGCGAAAATCATACCGTGCCAATCAACGAGAAGTACATCCACACCGATGCAGAGGTGGTTCTGGCTTGGATCCGTTCCCAACATCGTAACTATAAACAATTTGTCACCTATCGAGTGGGAGAAATTCTGAATTGGAATTGGACAACACGTGCCATCTAAGGAGAACTTGGCAGACTGTTTAACTAAATGGGGCAAGGATACAGCACCGGACTCGAACGGCAGGTGGCTTAATGGGAAAAACTCGTGCCTTTATCGTGACATGATCAGTTGGCCGAAGCAGAAGAAAATGGTGGTCACAGAGGTGGAACTGAGGCACCTTTTTTTGTACATATGATAGAGAGCCGAGAAGGCGCTCGGAGGGGAGGTGCCCGGGGGGGGGGGCCCCTCTTTTATAGTGATGGAAAACAGAAGGGGGAGCCTGGGACGGAAGGTGCCGTGGGGGGTCCGGCGGGGGGGCGCCGAAAAATAAAACGGTACAATTGGGGGAACCGCCCCTTGCAGACTGTCTCCCTTTGGTTAACGGTGTGTCTGCGGGGGAGGAGACTAACTGCCCGTTTGAGGGGGGGGAGAGGGGGGAGGAGGGGGGGGCGAAATGGATGGAGATGGGAGGGGGGGGAGGGAGGGTGGGGTGGGAGGGAGGGAACTGCGGGGAGTGGGGCCAGGGGGGAGAGTAGGGTATATTTTAGATGCCGTATCTGTTAAATTTAATATGGTGTTTGAAAAGTAAATGATCTGGGATCCAACTCTAAATGATGAGCAATGAAATGATTATTTACGTTCTTTTGAATAGAAAGTTGGATTGAAAGAACCATTATGTCTTAATTAATTGAGTTACCTGTTCAAATACGTTGCCAATAAATTTCATATATTTTTACTGTTTAGGTCAGCTCTAATGCTCTCTCTCTCTCCTTCTGTTGATTTTGTTTTGAATTAAATTAGATTATGTAACTTGATGGAGATTGTGAACGTGGTCCGTGAAATTGTGATAAATGAGTGAGCAATCGTACGACGGTGATAAATCTGATGATACCATGCGCACTTCCGCAGATAACGTTTAATGAGTTTTAATTAGGTAATTATCTTTTTTTTCTTTTGTTTTCTGCTTTGTTCTCTGGGCCCATTCCAGTTAATCACTTGGAAGATGCACCATTTCCCAACCTTGAACCTTGCCGAACAAAGTAACGTTGCTAGTGAATACGAATATCACACGCGGGCTACAACTCCTCACCGAAAATTGGATAAACAAACAGATCTTTCTCCAAATCCCAACAAAAAACAACACCGACACACACACACACTTACACGAACACAAACAAGTGCGTGATTGATTTGGATGAAAAAATTTAACGATAAAATTTCCATCCACTCTTTTGAAATTCGATCGGTAAACAATGATTCGATTATTCCAGCGGGCGCCGTCGCCGCCGCCGTCGAATTTCGACCTATAATCTCTGATCGATTTATTCAATAACGTTCGATTAGCTGCCAACCGACAGCGACGACGACGACGCCTACTGCGAGCAGGAGAAACTTTTCTCATCGAGCTGATTTTCCAACGTATGCTATCACATGCGGGGGAGATGACAACTTTTCCAATCACATCCATCCAAAGCCATTACTGCCGATGCAGAACAAAAATAGTCACACAGAAATAAACAACACAGTAGACGATGAAATATTTATAACCCCTTTTGACAACAGAACGGCATTGTTTTTCTAAATAACACTGTTACCGATGTTCTCGTTGTCTACCCCCACTGCTATCTAACTACATCAATCATCAACATTAACGCTTGGCTAAATGACCACCCCGAATGTGTGTGTGTATAATAACTCGATCGTTTAACCCGTGGCGGATTTTACTAAACCTGTAGAACGTTCTCGACTGAATCTAGAATCCAAATGTTCCTCGCTGCGGAAGCACCTCAGCAAGTCGGCATCGGAGCTCAGCTGTAACGATTGCGGTGGTGCCGGAGATTCGCCGCAGTCCTCACCGCAACGGGCGCGCAGTGCGGTCAACCCCAGCGTCCAACAGGGCGTCATCCAGCGGACGCATGGTTTCTTCAACACACTAAGGGTAAGGTCCTTCATCGTGCTGTGCCCTTTCGTAACTACAAAACTTCTCCATTACAGAATCGTTGGTCCCGCGGAAGAAGTAAAGAACGGATACGAGGTTCCTGCGGACAGGAACTGGAACGACAAGACAGCCAGAGCGACTACGCAGCGGACAATAGTTCCGAGCATAGCAGTTCGGCCACCCCGCAAACGCAATCTCCCCGGCATCGGGCACTAACGATAGGTGATTCTCCCCTGGCGCGACAAAACGAAAGGAATGCCTCAATGAGCTCGGACGGAAACGCCCAGAAGCTGACGACCAAAGTAGATGTAGAACCTAGCACCAGTAGCAACATAGTGACGGCAGCGGTAGCAAAACTAATCAACGATGTTCCCACCTCGAGCGGATGCTCGGCCACTGTGGCCTCCACCAGCCTCAGCGGCGACGATGTACAACGAAGACGAGAAACGCAACTGCGGCAGCATTCGTTCTTCCAGCTGCGAATCAATCTCCTCAGCGGACACAATCTGGTGGCGATGGATAAGAGCGGTACGCCACTCGATTCTCCTAACATCAATAAATCATAATATGTCCTTCCCCCCACTTCCCCCCCAGGTACCAGTGATCCATACGTTAAGTTTAAGGTAGGTGGTAGGTTGCTGTACAAATCGAAAACCGTACACAAAGATCTGAATCCGGTGTGGGACGAGACGTTCGTCGTTCCCGTGGAGGACCCATTTCAACCAATCAACATCAAAGTAAGGCAGCCTGATTTATTGGCCCTTCAATCGGAAGTGTAATAGTTTCTCCTCCCTCCAAAACTAGGTCTTCGACTACGACTGGGGCCTGCAGGATGATTTCATGGGTTCGGCGAAGCTTGTTCTATCCTCGCTGGAGCTGAACAGGGCGGAAGATCTCACCATCAAGCTGGAGGATGCGCAGCGGGCCAACAAGGATCTGGGTGAAATCAAGCTCAGCGTGACACTGTGGCCAAAGACGCAGGAGGATAAGGAACAAGTAAGACCCATCACGTTACACATGTGCTTAAACTTTCCGTCAAATGTTCCGCATCTCACCACCGCTTTCACCCTTCGCTTTTTTTTTCGATAAATACGGCACCTCGCACTGAGCAATGTGCATATTTTCCGGTGTCTCCACGAGCTTTTTCTGTCTTAACATTTTTCAAAAAAATAAATAAATTGGCAAGTGGAGAAATATTATTAGCTGTGTAGACGGATCCGTTGAAATGTTATTTTTAACAGAAGTGTTAGACTTTTGTTCAGATATTTTATGGCATGACGCGATCCAAAATAATGCTGCTTTACACGCTGCAAAATTCAGGATCGGTAACTGCAATTGCTTTAATTTGATGAAAATGTCTTAACAAATCTGTTTGAGCTAATCAAAGCATCGAACTAATGTCAGATTATTTGTCACATGTCAAGATAGTTCCGGCAAGACAGAAAATACCTCTGGAGACGCTGTGGTAGGGGAATGCTGTTGAGAGGCTTGAACTCGACCAATGATTTGCATTATGGTCCAGAGTAGAGGTGGGCAAAATGGCTCACTATAGCGAGCGGCTCCGAACAGTACCGCTCATTGAAGTGAGCTAATTCTTCAGGACCGTTCATTTGCTCGTTTCGTAGCACCTAGCTAATTCGGATCAGCGTATTGAGATTTTTGAAAAAAATGTGTATTTTTCGTTGAAATATTCGATTTTTTGTTTTTGAAAAGCATTAATTACAGTTTACGAAATTTGTTTCGAAGTTAGCCAAAAGGGCGATACGGTCAAAATTTGGTCAATATCAACTTGACGTATTTCTTTCAATTTTGCATTTAAAAAACCTGAACACCCCTCATTTTGAAGGTGTGTGTGTGTAGAATGTTGCTCTTATTTTGATTTTGGAATTCACTCTTCAGTTGTCAAAATGCCGTCCAAGCAAGAAGAGCAGCGTATCAAAATTTTGCTCGCGCATCGCGAAAATCCGAGCTACTCGCACGCAAAGTTGGCAAAATCGCTCAAAGTTGCCAAATCAACCGTTACAAATGTAATTAAAGTGTTTGGAGAACGTTTGTCGACAGCCAAGAAGTCTGGATCGGGGGGAATCGAAAACCGGAAGCCGCTGAGACGACAAAGAGAGTTGCCGGTAGTTTCAAGCGAAACCCTAACCTATCTCTCCGAGATGCCGCAAATAAGCTGGGTGTATCGTCTACAACCGTGCATCGAGCCAAAAAACGAGCCGGACTATCGACTTACAAGAAGGTAGTGACTCCAAATCGCGATGATAAACAAAATACGACGGCCAAAGCGCGATCCCGGAGGCTGTACACGACGATGCTGACGAAGTTTGACTGCGTGGTAATGGACGACGAAACCTACGTCAAAGCCGACTACCAGCAGCTTCCGGGACAGGAGTTTTATACGGCAAAAGGAAGGGGAAAGGTAGCAGATATTTTCAAGCACACGAAACTGTCAAAGTTCGCAAAGAAATATCTGGTTTGGCAAGCCATCTGTACCTGTGGCTTGAAAAGCAGCATTTTCATAGCTTCCGGGACTGTCAACCAAGTAATTTACGTGAAAGAATGTTTGAATAAACGTCTGCTGCCTTTGCTGAAGAAACACGGTTGTTCCGTACTGTTTTGGCCGGATTTGGCATCTTGCCATTACGGTAAAAAGGCCATGGAGTGGTACGCCGCCAACAACGTGCAGGTGGTTCCCAAGGACAAGAACCCTCCCAACACGCCAGAGCTCCGCCCAATTGAGAAATACTGGGCTATTGTCAAGCGGAACCTAAAGAAGCCCAAAAAAACTGCTAAAGACGAGGAGCAGTTCAAGGCAAACTGGCTTTCTGCGGCGAAGAAGGTGGACAAGGTGGCTGTACAAAATCTGATGGCAGGGGTCAAGCGTAAGGCCCGGAAATTCGGATTTGGAAAAGCGGAAGCCTAACTGAATATTTTTCCTAAATTTTATACTAATTGAACTTGAAAAAGAAATTTAATTTGATTTTTTAAATAAACGATTTCACCGATTTACACGCGTTTTCCCTTGACCAAATTTTGACCGTATCACCCTTTACTACTACTACGTTTCTCACCAACCAGTTGTTTTGCTTTGGAAAAAATTTGTTCGGGAGGGGCGCGGTGGGGGAGTAATTCTTCTTCTTTTATGTCAATCCATCCAGCAGGGCACTTTTCACAAAATTTAAAAATAGCATGTTTTTTGTGGTGTACCAATAGCGTACCATAGCGTACCTTTAAGGATTTTGAACGTACCTGTCAAATTCCTTGTTTTTGGGTGCCCTGCTGAATAGACGGTCGATTTTGCGAAATTCTTCATAAAACGCTATAAAAATTTACACCAAAGTAATGTACCAATAACGCTTCTTCCGAATCTGATGTTTGATTTAAACGTACCTAAAAAATTTCCATACTTATGTAAAACTTTTTTAAATATTTTATATGTAAAATATGACCTCGGATTCAGATTTCTGGGGAAATTCTAGCCCTAAATGACCTATAAAACATACTACTTAAGTACATTCTACGCTACTTTATAGTCAAAAATGTATTTTTAATAATACGTTTAAGGAAACACTCTTGAATGGCTACTTCACTTCAATCTTAACCCATACGAATTCTTTATGGACCTTTGAGGAATAGTTTGAGGAGATAAAATCCCCAGCAGGGCACAAAATTATCACGTAGCTACGTATTTATGAAAATAATCAGAAAAAAATAAATTTATCATAGAAAACAAACCTTGTCTTCTAAATAAAGCTCAGATACGTTGAGGTACATTCAATCTTAACCCATACAAATTGTTTATGGACCTTTGAGGAATAGTTTGAGAAGATAAAATCCCCAGTAGGGCACAAGATTATCACGTACCTACGTATTTATGAAAATAATCAGAAAAAAATAAATTTATCATAGAAAATCAACCATGTCTTCCCAATAACGTATGTTCAACCTATACCTGTACAGATTGTCTCTTTATGATTAAAACATGCTTTATAATGATCTCTAACATACCTGCCCTTTGTCTATATTCAGGGGTATCGAAATGCTTAGCAGGAAGTAGCCATTCAAGAGTGTTTCCTTAAACGTATTATTAAAAATACATTTTTGACTATAAAGTAGCGTAGAATGTACTTAAGTAGTATGTTTTATAGGTCATTTAGGGCTAGAATTTTGTCAAAAATCTGAATCCGAGGTCAGATTTTACATATAATATATTTAAAAAAGTTTTATATAAGTAGGTATGGAAATTTTTGAGGTACGTTTAAATCAAACATCAGATTCGGAAGGTACGTTATTGGTACATTAAATTGGTGTAATTTTTATAGCGTTTTATGAAGAATTTCGCAAAATCGACCGTCTATTCAGCAGGGCACGCAAAAAACAAGGAATTTGACAGGTACGTTCAAAATCCTTAAAGGTACGCTATAGTACGCTATTGGTACACCACAAAAAACATGCTATTTTTAAATTTTGTGAAAAGTGCCCTGCTGGATGGATTGACCTGGTTAACTTCTACACTCCATACAAAATTAAAAAAAAAATGTATGGAGCAAAGTCTACGAGGGGGAGGATGGTTCTGCGATTTTCAAAAATGATTCAACGTGGTATATTTTTGCGTCCTATGGTAACCAAAAAAATAATCCAGTGGATTGAGATTCCGTAAGCTTGGTGAACATTCACGTTTCTCTGCACCAGCTCTGGACAAAATTTGCCGTGTGGAAAGGTGCTCCATCGTGCTGAAACACGTGATAATCATTTTCAAACATTGACCGGACACTTGGTTTAGGAACTTTTTCCAAAACTTGTAGCGGAATTTGATTGAAATATAAATAAAAGAGCATGCATTTTATGAACAACAGTTACCATTCGAAACGATAAGCATTATTCCAATCAGCTTGCATACAGCAGATGAACTCAAGCATATAGTGAACTATTGCTTCAATGCAGTTCACTCATTTAGGAGTTCATTTTCTCACTTGGCGCGAGACGTTTGTCATTTAGAGCATATAATTTGATCCATGGGATTGAGTGTAGTCTCCTAGTAGGATTAGATGACCGTACTAGGTAGACAGCTGTAGGATGCTCAACATTTTCATCATTTTTTTTCTCATGTGGTTGAAGTTTAAGTTGTTGTAGTTTAAAACAAAGTTAGGCATCTTTCTAATATTGTTCAAATTTTGAAAAGTCTTTTCCGGTGATCGCAGCAAGCCATGCTTTTAGAACTGACGTGTTTTGTTTTTGCTCCGTCGTTTCCGCGAAGAAAATCAAACAATAATTCGTAATTTAACTTAAACAAACAGTGAAATCATGAAATCTCCGTGCGTGCTTTGTGTAAGAAATAGTGAATACAACCAATCCCTTCCGAAGTGTGTGATTGTCGGTACCAATTTTTTTTGTGCCCCGCACCCGGAAGAAGAGCTACATCAGCTTAGTTTTGCTATTAGTGGTAGTATTGTGACGCCCAGACATAAATTATTAAGTTAGAGTGTTTTTCTACTTTGTCGCGTGTGAATCGATGAGTATTAGCAGTTTTGAAGTTTGATATACAGTATGTCTCATAAAAAATGCAAAAGTTTTCAACACTTATTTTTGGGTAGCTTTGAACATTATTTTTACTGTTTTAATGCGTGTGTCTAATCATCTGACTGCATACTCTGAGAGGATGTAAACAAAACAGCGGTCCACGAGTAACAAAGTTAAGAAAATGTACGCAAAGGAGGTTGTCACTAGTTTGCTGCTCGCCCAAAAGCCTGTAAAACAAATTGCAACGATTGTGGGATGCCACCTGGCTATCGTTTACCGTATTCAACGTTCACTCCTTGATGGACCACGTCCATGGAAGCCGGAAGTGACCGTCCACGGTCCGCTCACACACGGAAGGTCATCAGATCAGTGAGAGACAAAGTGAGGCGAAATCCTATCAGATCGATCCTTTTTTTTGCTAAGGAAGCCGATATTTCAAACGGTTTGACAACGGTTGGTCAAAGGTGGTATGACTTGAAATGTTCATCCAGGGCAAGAGTAAAGCGCCACCTTGTAACGGACCGAATCAAACAACTACGGCTGGAGCGCTCGAAACGTTTGGTTTCAGTGTATTAAAAGAAGCATACCATTATCGTATTCTGAATCGTGAAATTCAAGTATACAACCAAACATCCGGCCGGAGTCATGGTTTTCGGGGCAGTTGCGTCAAATGGCTTGAAAATGCCTCCAGTATTTATCAGCTGGATTAAAAGTTAATAACCTCGGTATTACATGAACATTTTGAAGGACCACGTTCTGCCATGGATGAAAGCCAACTTTGGAGCACACCAACACGTCATTTTTCAACAGGACGGAGTACCGTGTGTCAAAAGTCAAAAGGACTCAAGCGTGGCTGAATAGAAAAACATGGAATTTCGACCAAAGGACATTTGGCCTGCTAGCAGCTCAGACTTGAATCCTTTGGATTACTCAATATAGGCATATGTTCAGGCTAAGGCCTGTGAACGTTCTCACACCAGTGTTGGCGCCCTGAAAGCTTCCATTACCAAGGCATGGAACTTCGATGACTGACTCATACATTGATAATGTATGCTCATGATTCCGTCCCCGTTTGGAGAAGGTGATCGGAGAAAAATGGTGGATATATTCAGTAATGTAATCATGAAAGGCTTAATAAACGATTCCCTAAATAAAATTGTGATTTTTTTTCATCATTTTCTATGAAAAAACTTGTTTGAAACTGAGGTATGGACATACTGTAGAGTCGCCTCATAGCGCTTATTGTGTCGCGAGTGAAATGCATAAAGTACGAATCAATGGTTTTTTTTTACGAATGAACAAGATAGGGATAGGGCCATGGGTGAGATCTATCTGATTATAAGTATATACCATCCTACATTTTAATCCTATTTGCAAATAATATTGAATACGTGCTCGATTTGGAAATTATACATTTCCAAATCTGGAAGTGTGTTGCAGTGCCTTTATCAAAATGATATCGGTAATGTTAGACGGGTAAGCGGGGCTTATTATATGTGAAATAACCTCTGAATGCGCGTGACTCTTCAGACATTCTGAAATGGGTTGCTGGGTCTGCAGTAGATCTATCACTTTCTAGCTCCCGGATTAAAGCTGCTTTCAATGGTCACTTGAATGATTGTTGTATACAGATTTCTTCCATAATACCATTGCCGGTCAGTGGGTGTTAGATCGAACACACATAATTTTGAAAGAGTCTTTTCCATTTTACCATCTTTGCCAATGACGCACAGATAGAATATATTAAAATCATACTACATAATTCAACTCAGATAAATATATTAAAATCATACTACATAATTCAACTTCTAAACAATCTCTCTTATATATTGAAGGTGACGAACCAGCCCAAGTGGCTTAAAGTGACCGCAAGATTGGTTAATCAAAAAATGCATTATGTGATTCAACAGGGGCTATTTTGTCCACAGCTAATTCTGTGTAGATGGATTGCTAAGAATTGCAGGTACGGAACCGTCAAGATGGCACGTTAAGTAACTGTCAAGTAGCAATCGAGGTTCATGCTGATGAGGTCAAAGAAGATCAACTGTTGAAGATTTATTCTCTTCTCCATAAGAGTACCAGCTGGATGAGCTGGCAATGGTCAGGATAACACGGAAGGTATGCAAGACCAGTCCATACGCAATACGAAGCAAACTTCCCTACATCCGATTAATCCTGAACATCTACGTCAAATGATAAGTTCTTGTATTAACGTCTCTTTCAACTGTTCGTCTGCTGTAGACGATTTAAGTTCATCTGAGATACTAAAGACTGTTCGCTGTAGTGAATGTACGTCGCATATCGTTCCTGAAGTCAACAGTCATCACTAATCATCGACATCCGATGGACTGAATGCTATCTAATCAAAATAATTTGTTCTGTTGTTGCCTATATCTAACCACATTTCTCTTTGTCAATTTCTTTCAACTTTTATGATTGGTTTAATTGCTTTAAACCTCGTTCTTATAAAAACGACGTGGATGAAATTTTTGCTAAATTTTCAAGGAGGTCAGCAAGAGCAAGAGCAAAAAAATATGAATTAATATATATAAAAGAGTGGATGAAATTTTGCTAAATTTTAAGGAGGCAGAAGAGAAGTAGCCAAAAAAATTTATGAATTAATATATATATATATATATATATATATATATATATATATATATATATATATATATATATATATATATATATATATATATATATATATATATATATATATATATATATATATATATATATATATATATATATATATATATATATATATATATATATATATATATATATATATATATATATATATATATATATATATATATATATATATACAGCAATTCCATGAAAAAAAGTTATACGATCTCTCAGAATTTTATAATATTCGGTAGGATTGTTCAACATCGAAAAATATTAGACCCGTATTTTTTTATTTCGTTATTAGACTGGACCTTTCTGCGTTAGACTGGTCCAAAAAATCGTGATTTTTCAAAATCTTCAATTTTCAAAAATTTATAACTCCTAAACCGTTTAACCGATTTTAGTCATTTTTGGCCATTGTATTGGTATTTTTTTGAATTTCCAAGCAAAAATACGAAACCTTTGAATATATCAATTTTTGTATGAAAAAAATACAAAACAAATAGTTTTTCTTGAATTTGACTGCGAGGGGCCTCAACGACTCCTTGTTTTAGTATTTTTAAATGAAAGAGCATTCAATTTTACATAACATATCAAAAAATTGGAGATGTTCTGCGTGTCGTTTTGGAGATACAATTTTTTAAATAATAAATCATTACTCTTCATTTTATACATCACCCGCCTGTAGAAACGATGAAGATGCATGGTAGATTACCATGCGTCTCCATCCAATCAAACCTATGACTAATGAAATCTATGAGTTACTTACAAACTTAGTATAACATTCGAATCAGTCTTTAAGGCAAAATGAATTTTGTTTCACAATAATATACTCTTCGTTTTGAGGCTTAAAACTATGGAATGACTGAGTCCCTGAAATTTGCTTCACACGTGTGTAACGATTTTTTAATTTTCTTTCCATTTTATTATAGTCGGATTCCGAAAAAAATTGATAGTGTATTTTCGAGTCTGGCTTAGAAATAGCCCATGAATAAAGTTCTTCGGCCGTTGTTATGTGATGATCTTGCAAACTGGCTTTCGCAGCATTTCGTTTCAATACGCCTCCCAAAGCATCACAAGGGCCCTTTCCATGACAAGTAGCGAAAAAATTCCACTCGGCATCTATGCCAAAATCTTTTTGCATGTTGCACAAATTAAAAGCGGTCATTTTATTTTTTTTTTTGGCTTCCAGATCCATCTGAGAAGAAATAAATTTTCTCTAAACCTGATAACTTACTTTTTATGAACGCTATGCATTGAGTCAAAAAAAGACGCACTGCGACATGATTATGTTTAGTGAAATCAGCAATTGCAATAAAACTGGTAAACTTCAAATCATTTGATTCTTCATCTTTAAAATAAATAGCACAAGGGTGAATAGTACATTGAGCGTTTGCCCAATGAAAGCCTTGAACTGCATCCTGCACAACGAATGAATAATTCTCCGAAAAATCACAGATTATGATACACTCAGTAGCTTTTAAATTGTTTTTCACGTGTTTTAAATAGTTTGCCTGTCGCTCAGCTGTAAAGTTATGTGGCAATAAATTGAGTAATTTTTCTAAAAAAGTATCAATAAATTCTTGTGTGTCCATTTCAACTAAGTCCAAACTGCATCTTTCTGCTTGACGCCATTGTTTAAATTGTAATGATTCAACGTGACCGTTATTAAGAATGGTCATAAGTTCTACCGCCAAAATTTGCATTCCCGGACAATTTTCGCAACATTGCTGCCAGCAATGCTCATTTGGATTTTGACAAATTATTTTTGAAAACATATCATGGTAGGACTGAACACCATCTGGAAGTAATTGTTTACTTTGGAGTGTTTTAAAAATCAATTTAACGTTTTGGTGGTAAATGCAAACGCACACCGTATGCGTGCCACTTGTTCCTGCCAAAATGCAGTGTTTTGGACGGTTACTGGCGAACATCGAAAATCCAATCTTAATATCAGGATGAGTATTTTTAAATATGGAGTACGCCTCTTGCAAATTGCATAAAACTAACCTTCTTTGTATGTAGATCCTACCTTCTTCATTGTTGGATATCAAATAATCCCTTTTTCCCGGGCACACACGACTTATATCGTCGCTATTATAAAAATTACGAACACGCATTAGCGTTTCCTCTCCTAACGAAGCTCTACTAATCCTCTTTTTAGGCACTGACATTATTCCCTCCTGTTGTTGTAATACTTTCACTTGGTTGGCCATATATTGGGAAACATCAAACTCTTGCATAATCCTATATGTAGACCAACTTTTGGGCAGTGTGGTTAAAATCCTATACCGCTCATTGCTATCTTTTGTTTCCTTAAATTTATCCTTAAGCTGTGTTAGCATTTCATTATCGTCAGACAAAAACGTGTTATTGGTGGTACCGATCGATTCATAGCTGGTTGTTTCCAATGAGCCTGTAAATAAATATAACAAATTATTGATTAAAAATTGATTGATTGGAAATCATGCAAATAATTTCTATTTTATTATTTACTTTGGTAGGGAAAAGGAACAATGCCGGACGGTCCTGCAAGGGCAATTGTTTCGTGACTGGTTGCTTCGCACGATTCTAAAAGAATGTAAAAATAAAAATGTTCCAGTAACAATTGCAAGAGAAGAATTCAAATTAAAACAGAATTATATGAACTTTTATATAACATACCTGTAGTGCCTATACTGGATGGTCCTGTAATGGGTTCTTCGGTCATGGTATCAATGTGCTTATACAATTTCTTGTAGCAACTTTGACAAATGAAAGAGCTACTCTCATCAATTTTAACCTTTTTTTCCACAGCATGGTCGTACAATTTTGCGTTGATTTTTCTGGAACACGAACTCAACACCCAAACACTACAAATTGAACACTTACGTTTCATTTTACGATATTCTTTGATATAACTGTTCTGATATGATACTTTGTTTTCAACTGGTAACTTCTTACATAAATTTCCGTGTTTTATATGATGTTTATATTGTACCTACGATCAAGTGAAGTGAACTGCAGCCTAGACTACAATAGGTATTGAATTGTTTCTCGGCTATAGCGATCAGGTCTATTTGCAGACGGGAGCGAGTAGAGCGGAATTTCTAAAGCGAGAAAGCAACAGAATAACAGATAACGCAAGCGAGCGACGAGTATGAAATGAAAGAGATGTTGTTCACTCTGCTGCTTCTCCGCTTTAGAAATTCCACTCTACTCCCTCCCGTCAGCGAGTAGACCTGATCGCTACAGCCGAGAAACAATTCAATTCAATCTCACAGGTCGATAAACATTCTACATCTACAGTAGGTAGTCAATACGTATCAACGGTTCTTCTTTTAAATAATAATACCAATGCCCCTCTGTGTAACGAAAAGAATGTTAGGTAATCAAATTGTCAATATCTACCTAAAGTCTCATTAGTCTTAGTTGCTATAATATTATATAATTATGTCAAGTAAATATTATTTATTATATAATATTTACTTGACATTCTGTGACCTACTCATAGATTTCATTAGTCATAGGTTTGATTGGATGGAGACGCATGGTAATCTACCATGCATCTTCATCGTTTCTACAGGCGGGTGATGTATAAAATGAAGAGTAATGATTTATTATTTAAAAAATTGTATCTCCAAAACGACACGCAGAACATCTCCAATTTTTTGATATGTTATGTAAAATTGAATGCTCTTTCATTTAAAAATACTAAAACAAGGAGTCGTTGAGGCCCCTCGCAGTCAAATTCAAGAAAAACTATTTGTTTTGTATTTTTTTCATACAAAAATTGATATATTCAAAGGTTTCGTATTTTTGCTTGGAAATTCAAAAAAATACCAATACAATGGCTAAAAATGACTAAAATCGGTTAAACGGTTTAGGAGTTATAAATTTTTGAAAATTGAAGATTTTGAAAAATCACGATTTTTTGGACCAGTCTAACGCAGAAAGGTCCAGTCTAATAACGAAATAAAAAAATACGGGTCTAATATTTTTCGATGTTGAACAATCCTACCGAATATTATAAAATTCTGAGAGATCGTATAACTTTTTTTCATGGAATTGCTGTATATATATATATATATATATATATATATATATATATATATATATATATATATATATATATATATATATATATATATATATATATATATATATATATATATATATATATATATATATATATATATATATATAAAATATATATATATATATATATATATATATATATATATATATATATATATATATATATATATATATTTGGCTAAAAAGATCGGCATGTCGCAGAGCTACGTCCAGAATGCGAAGAAGAGAGCTGGACTACATACATACAAGGTACAGAACTTTCCAAACCGCGATGAGCGGCAACAATCGACGGCTAAAACTCGGAAGCTCTACGAGAAGATGCTGACAAAATATGGCTGCTGCGTGATGGACGACGAAACGTATATAAAAGCCGATTTTAAGCAAATTCCGGGGTTGGAGTTTTTCACCGGCAAGAGCAAGTTCTATGTGGACGACAAATTTAAGAAGAAGAAAATGTCGAAGTTCGCCTCCAAATATCTCATTTGGCAGGCCATCTGCTCTTGCGGACTGAGGAGTGAGCCTTTCGTGACAAAGGACACAGTAAATGGCGAGATCTACAAATCTGAGTGCCTCGAGAAGCGCCTTTTGCCGTTCTTGCAGCAGCACGACGAAGCTCCGCTATTTTGGCCAGATTTGGCATCATGCCACTATTCTAAAAGTGTCCTGGAGTGGTATGAGGCCAAATCTGTCCATTTTGTTCCAAAGGACATGAATCCGCCAAACTGTCCGGAGCTGCGCCCGGTGGAGCAGTACTGGGCAATGATGAAGCGGAAACTTCGGAAGAGCAAGAAGACAGTCAAAGACGAGAAGGACATGTTAAGAAAATGGAAAAAAAAACTGAGAAACTGGTACCGGATGACACTGTAAAGACTTTGATGGAGGGCATCAAGCGAAAATGCGTTCAATTTTACACTCAAGGCTCCATCGATTAACTTTTTTTTTTATTTTTGAAGTAAATATATGTATAAAACTACCCTAAAATTTTGGTTTGATTCTAAACATTATAAAAAAATTGGCATGACATTTTCGGTGTTGCAATAATTTCGTGTTCGCCCTTTAATAGGCTGATTCAACGGACACATACCCTATGTAAAACGAAAATACATCTACGTGTTTATTAAGTTCATATGCTACATCCTGAAAATTCAGTATGGTTATAAAGAATATACAATGATGATATGATGATAGCAATACGAAGTCATAATTAAGTACTTAATAATATACATATAATAATAAAACGCAGCTATTCGCCTCTTCAGCTCATGCGCTGTTAGATGTTTGTAACTCTGAAATGACAAAAATTTACAATGTCTGTTATTGATTGTCGAACCTAAACATTTGTTGATATAATAAAAGAAAATTGATTACCTGGCAGTCAAGCAAAACAGCAAAGAAAATTTCAGCTAACAATAAGGCAAAATAAATTTCATATGAGTGTCAATAATGCCAGAAACGGAAATCTTATAATTTGACACAACAAAAACATAAGGGAGATTAGAATTTTCCGATAATTCCTGTTTGCAACTGGACAATTATATTTGTAATTACATTACAGATTGTGGTCCTGCTGAAAATGAAGACGAACTTGCGTATCCATTATGAACCTGAATGTTTATACAATGTATCATAGCCTTCAGAAAAAAAAAAATTTAAAATTATTCTACAATACCATGGGTGATCTGATATTATAAACCGTATTAAGAAAAGTATATCTGAAATGTCGATGTGTTGCTCCGTTTCTTTGCATTGCATTAATCATTTGTGGTGAATCTCATAGGTACTACAGTCATTTTCATTAATCATCATATATATCATATCAATATAAAAAGCATCATATATATCATTTTAAATCCAATATGACGGTTATTCTAAAAAAAAAAAACCACAACAAAAACATAATTTGTTAAATGTATTCCAATCAATTATGGGAACTCCTCCAAAACATGCTGTTAAGAGGATCAGCATTCAACACCTTACCCGGATTCTCTCTGAGGTTGTTAAAGTAAATGACGACGAGAGAAACAATACCGGTAAAAATTAGAAGTTGTGTCTCTCAAAACCTCTAATTGGAAATTGAATTCTGTCACATGTCGCCTTTAGGATGTGTTAACAGAAATTTCACATCGTTAGAACTGCTCTGTGCAATTGGTGGTATATGAGCACGATCAAGCGCGCACTCTTTTGCCTGTCAAGGAGGTCGCTTTCCCCTTGCCTACCCTACACTGGGGTAGCTAGGTAAAATATTGTGTGTTCGATCGTATGCCGCCTTTCAAACATACCCTACGCTCAATTTCAACTACTTCTATTCAATTTCACAGCCTGCCGTGCTCTTAGAAAGTGCTATCAATACCTTCTCTTCACATCTTTGGTTCTAGTAGAAATTGCTGTCCACTATTAGGGTTGCATGTTGATTAGAAGGATATTTCCATTTCAAACATTATAATTGACGCATCGCATTGATTCAGCAGAGCTTTTATCAAAACTAAATTTTTACATACCCTCCCGGCAACTGCGTAACCGAAATATTTTTATTACAAATCATTATCGCACAAACTACGCTAAATTTGGACCTCTGAATCAGATAATGGCAACCTACAATTAACATAGCGATACAATTGACTTAACAATTACAAAATCCAAATTGAAGCTATACTTCAATGTAATACACTAAAGAAGAACACGCAATATGAATAATGTAGACCAGGCGCTGCTTAGTCTAATGTTATGTATTTTATAACCTTGATTAAGAACTAGGATTAAGAACAAAATGTAACAAACGGTCTACTTATGATTGACGACAATAAATATAAATACCACTCACCAGACTTTTTTATGTTTGATGTTCACTTGCGATTTTAACAAAGCTACCCTGAAAGCTCAAACTATAATGAATATCAAGAAACGAGTAGTCATAGAGGCATAATGAGATGATTTGTTCATCGCCCTTGATTTCGACACCCGAAATTTTCAATACAAATACAATTCATCTACACTGACTTGAAATGCTTTTCATTGCATATGATAGTAAATAATACAAACAGACACTGGTTATAACATGAAAGGGTATATAATAAAAAGGATGATATAAAAAGTATCGACAAGAAAGACGCTTGATGGTGTACAAATCCATGTTTTGACGTAGGACTACGTCTGTGTTTTCAATACTGGGGTACACGTTCGAATTTCGAAAATTTGGAGCGTAACGAAAAATATATAGGTTTTGAACGTTAATGACTAAGTCATTCCACGATTGATTTCCAAAATGTTTGTACCAATCGATCGGGACGATTTCTACGCTTCGATTTCAATATTTAAAACTATTGATTTTTAACATGCAACTAATAAAATTAACGCAAATATGAAGTGATGTCTTATAATATCAATTTTTCATAGTAAATTTACCAAATACACAGTACTTTCCGCGCACAGACTTCATATTTAAGTAAGGAACGTCTCCTAGGCAGCCATAAATGTTATATAAGAGGTACGCCTTCGCATTTTGATTTAGTTTTCCGGCGGTCGTGTAGCTGTGCAGAGTAGGATCTGCAGTTGGATCGTAGTTGGCGGCTGCACTGGCGAGCAGTCGTTGCCCAGAGAGGCGTTGGTGCAGTTGGCTATTGTTGCCGATGCTCCCGTCAATCTCGCTGCGAGAGACATGGCTGCTGAAGCCTTTGAGTTGGCGGGAAAAAGCCGCCCGTGACAACTAGACAAGAATCAATCACCCCACGTCACCTGCAGATGGCCACCCGCAATGAAGAAGAGATGAACCAAGAAAGAAAGTCCAAGTTCAATCGCGAACTGTTTCTCCCCCGTCAACTAAATCCGTCCTTTTCAGGACGACCAAATTAGTTTGCCACCTGAAGAGTTCGCTTGGATGAATTGGGCTGCAAAATGGTGAGTAGACACCTGGGGGGGAGCGGGGGGCCTCGCAACATCGCTATTGTTCTCACGAGGCCTACCCACACTATGTCGGTGTGGGTTTAGTGCTAGTTGTTCCAAATTTGTTGGGGATTTAGTAGTTTTAAAAGAAAAAACTGATTAATTCTCCAATTGAATTAGCTATAATTCAACTCAGATCTTGTTGGTACATCATGCTTCCACGGGTCAAGAGATGACAAAAACCGCCAGCTAAGGGTTGCGTACTTAGCTGGTAGTGCAGCCTGGGCACTGTTGTCCTTCTGACTTCAGCTAGATTGAGGAGGTGCGTTCCGAGCGTCTGTCTACCAAGGAGGTGCGGCTCAAACAGCGTCTGTCCTGGCATCCAGCGGTTGAGTAAGAAACGCAGTATCGCGTCAACTATACATTAGGTGGCAGCCGCACCAAGGCGAGGTAGGCAGCGTGACCCCGGTTAAGTAGCATGCTGAAATCTTACTCTGCATCGAAAAATGGAAGTATTCTTTATACGGTATTACCAGAATCCATAGAATTCCCGGGTATTGTGAAATGGGTATGAATTGTTTTCTTCCCCCGTGGCTATGATAATGCAAGTCCGTCTACAATTGCAGCAGGATCAGCAGACATGCAGACTTTACAAATATAATTGTTTATGATCCTACATTTTCTATTTTACAGACGTGGAGAGTTTCTTAGGGGCCCAGTAGGAAAAAAGAGTCATTGAAGAATTTCCTGTCATTTATTTTTTTAATTTTTTTCGTTTTGGATTTTTTGAGTTTCCGTTTTTGGGCTGTAGTCATACTCATATTCTTTGCTATTTTGCTAGGCTGCCAGGTTATCAACTTTATTTCATTATATCACGTTGGAATTTTCGCTATTTTAGAGTTTCAATCATCTAACATCGCAGCGGAAGAGGCAAATAACGGCATTTTATTATGATATGTACATTATGTAGTATTTATTTACAACATCGTATTATTTTACGTCATATCAAGACCTTCACATTTTCATACAACAAACCTGATTTAACGGTATCTGATTTAAACACAAAATAAACCTTCAATTTATGACATCTAGCATTTCATATATGTCCAGTATATAACGCAGAAAATTACAGCTGTGGTAGGCTTTTGAAAATTACGGAATCTGTGGTAGGCTTTTGCACTTATTGCTGAATGTATTTTTCACTTCCGGTTTGCAAATGGACTTTTTACCAATTCTGAGCTGATCTGATTCATGCAGCTCTGTGTGCCATTTGGCTAGTGTTTGATTTTACATTTTAATCTTTGTTATTACTTCATCATAACTTACAGTATCATTATATTTGGTAATATTGTTTTATTTATTTTACTTCATATATTATTCAAAGATTACTTATTGTTTTTTTGCCCATTTATCTTTAACTCCCTTCCAGTTAAATCTTCCCTTGCCAAACTCAGTAGCAATAACTATAAGGTCAGTAAAAATAAAAGCGGATCGCTGATAAAAAAAAAACAGCATCAAGTAGCAAATAGTGACCATGGCAACAGTAAATTCAAATGTATAAATTGAAGAGTTCGTTTGGATGAACTTTTCTCTTGTGCTGTTTGAAATTTTTATTACCGCGCCCCGGCTGAACATGGCATTGCTTTAAACGCCGCGTGCCGGAGTAAATGGCAAAGTGCGTTGAACAACCAATGAACCAACAGATCCATAACTATCTTCAACGCGTTAGAGATAGTGGCCCTCTCAACCATCGTAGAAAATACAACCGGGGTTGTATCTTCATTAAGAGCCACCGAATGCTCTCTAACTAGTTTACAATAGAATTTTCTTGGCCCTTTTCAGGACTGACTTAAATCAATTAGCGGATGGCCCTGACGTGTATGGGAATTAGATTGCTGCGTAGTCCTACGTCACCTTTGCGCACAACCCCATTGGGCTGTACCTTGTAGTTTTTGAGTTGATTTAAAATGCTTCAATTGGGTGATTAATTGTAGTTGAAAAAATAAAAATAATAAACTAAATAAAATCGTTCTACTCATACGCTGTTAGTTGTTTTTTAAGTGAAGATAATCGTAGTTATGAAACTTGTTTTTTCAATGAAGTAAACCATCATCACACTTTGTGAGAGGCCTCAATGGCATGCTCACTGTTGGTTCAATTCGGTACTGTTATTTAAATATATCTTTATGCAACTCCTTTAAACCAACTAAATGGAGAGTAATCAGAATGAAAAGGATAACAAGGACTAGTAGCGTTTGCCAAAACGAGCCCAGCTGCCCTTTTGTATTCAACATCCCAGTATTTTCTCGTGGAAGTGCAGCAAATTCCTCGGCTTCCAACAAAGCGTGTTTTACGTCAACACATTCCTACCCTGTTCTTATTTGATCTGCATTTAGGCATGTCCGGCGTCAGAGTTGCCTTAGTTAATTTACAGAGCGTCTCACTATAGGTGTTACCTTTTTTCAGTATTGGTTTATTTCAGCTGGGTAATTTTAACAGCGGAATTGATTATACCCGTTTTGAGTGTATTATTTTGACAGCTCATTGCTGAGAATAAATAAGCGATTCCGTTTGTTTATATTTATCAGCTATCATGGAAACCACTCGGGAGCAAGTTTTAAAATTACATTTGCAAAAGCTTTGACCGTTTCAGATATTCAATAGCCTTAAGCAGTTCGGAGTGAGAAAGCGTTTTGTTTTTCGTATCTTGAAACGGTTCAAGGAAACTGGAAATGTCCATATTCAACACAAAGGAGGTACCAGACGAACTGCCATTACGAAGAAGAAGGTCAAATGTGTGAGGGAGCGAATAAGACGTAATTCGGCCGTATCTGGCCGTAAATTGAGCAAACAATTTCAAATGTCCCCTGCTTCAATGAACAGGCTCCTCAAACATGATCTGGAATGCAAGCCGTACAAGAAACAACGGTTTCACGGGTTGACGGAGCGTCAAAAGCAAGCCAGGGTCCAAAGAAGCAGAAAACTTTTGGTTCGACACGGTGACTGCGAGATTTTATTTTCGGTTGAAAAGCTCTTCCTCCTCCAGGGCAGTCATAATCAACAAAATGACCGTGTGTATGGCAAAAGTCTTGCCAATATTCCAAGAGATAAACTAGCTGTAGAACGCTATCCGAATGTACTGAAAATCATGGTATGGGGCGCCGTTTCACGAAAAGGAAAACATTTTCTTCTTTTCATACAACCTAACGTAAAATTTAACACTGAATATAACATCGAGCAGGTTTTGAACAACCATCTGCTTCCTCATGCTTCAACGCTGTATGAGATTACACCATATTGTTTCCAACAGGACTCAGCTCCAGCTAACAAGACCAAGAAGACACAAGCGTGGTGCGCGGAATATTTGCCCGATTTCATCACAAGCGAAAAATGGCCTGCATCTTCACCGGATCTCAACCCATTTGACTGCTTTGTTTGGGGTTATATGCTTCAACATATAGGCCCTACGAAAGGACTTACCTTGGGTCGATTCAAGAAACATTTGGTTGATATTTGGGTCCAAATTCCTCAGGAAATCGTGCGTGCCAGCTGCGATGGGTTTACAAAGCGTTTGCGTAAAGTGGTCAAGGAAAAGGGCGAAAGATTCGAATTGAAATAATATGGTTTATTTCAATAACATGTATCTTTCAAATGAAAAATAAACGCTATGATTTGGTTGATTTGTTTTGCTGTAATCCCATTTTGTTTTAGTGACACCTATTGTGAGACACCCTGCATATACTTATTTCCTTTATTAATATTTTGTTTGAACTTAATTATATTTCATTGATTTAAAAAAATTATATAACATTCTAGGATGGGAGTCTAGTAGGGGATGTGTATATAATTTATACACATTCCACATTATTCACATTCAAATTGCTGGAAGAAAATTCTCTTATTCCCGCAGGTTTCGCTAATCTGGCAATAACAGAGAAGCAACCTCGGGCGGTCAACCATATTCATGTTCATGCTCAATCTAATAATACAAGTTTGCACTTTTTATCGGTCACTTCGAATGGACTGATAAACATTTGAGAGTCACATAGTATGAAAAGTTTTCCAAGATTGTAGCATAGGTTCCTCTCACCACTCAAAAATGTTTATCGTCAAAATCGTACCTTCAGCTTCCACACCTAAAAGATGTGGCTTCATTTCCATGGAAAACATCTAACGAAAGTCTTACAACCGGGGAACAACTTCCGGGAAGGTAACCGGCCTAATGAATATTGAAGAATGAGTGTAAATGAGGTGTCACCGATGGTGCCAGTGAGACGGCCTCTCATCTTTTTCTTTTTGACGGACCTTCGCAACCCATTGCACCTTTCAAATATGATGATGGACAACGGTTTCGAGTTCTTTCCAAAAGTTTATGGTGATGATTTTTTTTAACTTCAACCGCAACATTATCAATTTATTTTATTGCTTGCAAGTCTAACTGATCTGTACCAAAGAATAAGTAATTATGAAGAAAATCAACTCTGCTCCACCGATGCCTGATGGGATTCGCTGATCGTTAGGAATATTAATGAGGGACTCTGTTAATGCTAATGAGTCTTTTTCGTCGGGCGTCAATCTTCCTCACTGCTGACGAAGACGATGGCGGGGCTATCATTTTCATCTTCATCTCACCACATCGCTACTGTCATCATTATCATCGCCCGTTGTCACTTCGAGAGGGACTTTTGCAGTGCCCGTGACAGCTCAGCCCGTAGGAAACGGTCCTTCAACGATGATGCTGAGCAAACTTTTACACTTGTCTGCACCCCTCCGAACCAATGATGCCAGTAATAGAGCTCACTCAGAATATGTGAGTCTCCTTTTAGCGATAACAATAATAACGATGTCGTCAAGTGCTCCATAATGATAGCGGAAATTTTATGAGTGATAATTTCGCTAATTGCAAAGTTATAAACACCCCTAGAGGGGAAGTGCTTTTCAGTAAGATAATGGTGTGTAGAGATTGATGGGTGCCGCGTTTGCTACCTGTGTCCTTGCTAAGTTTACTTTCTTAACGAAACGATAAAAATGCAAATGTGTGTACTTGTGCGAGAGAGCTAATGAAGGTTTTCTTTTCTTATGCCGTTTTCAGCACTCGGAAATCTCGGAAGTGTCCTTAGCGCGCAAGGCCGCCATCAGGAAGCCAAGGAGGCACTGAAGGCGGCCCTCAGCTACCGTCCCAACATGGCGGATGTACATTACAATCTGTAAGTATTGAATTCTTGTTTCCATCACCAATCGAACAAAACCCTTTAAAATACCTCTCGTAGTAGTCGTAGAAGTCCACAAGAAATCTTAATACCCAGCAACAGTCCTGACAACAAAGTTGTCCAAGATATGCAAATAATCGTCCCTCTATCAAGTCATTTCCCGGAGCATCTTTTACTGCCATGATTACGTCATTAAGCACCGAGAATGGCCATAAAAATACCCCTTATAACGATAAACCACTGACTGCTCGGTGCTCATCCACCACCCCCATTGACCGGGGCCGGCATAATGTGACCGAGGATGTCAATAAAACGGGGCCAAAATTCCACGCACCGCAGCAAAAGTGTACGATCCACGCCCCTCCAGTATTTCACTTTGATTTACTTGCCGCGCTTTATCTTTGGGAAAAACTTTTTCTCCGGCTCCATCAGGCTTGAGCCGGTCCTGCTGCCCAACATGACACACTCAATCTCCGTTTGCTTTGCGGTTTCCATCCCCATTCTGGTCAAGCTCAGCTACCCCTCCTCGCCAAGCCGCAGACAATCTCATGCCAACGAAAAATTGGCCAATTTCGTCTACCTCTTCTGCCTGGTGGCTGCCAAAAAGACTTTGGACTTGGGACCGGCAAAGGGAGGTTATCCCATATTTCTGCGGTTATTTATTAGTCTCTTGTTTTTCGTGTAAATTGTTGCAGCCACGATAAAGCTGTCATCGGTTTTGTCAACTTTCTCGATTTGCGGAATCTTCCTGTCACCTCTCGGACCGACAAACGAACGACACCCGGCCTTCCATTCCATTCCATGCCAACACAGTTGATCTATTTCACTTTCGGAAGACGGTCAGCAGAAGCTGGAAGGGTGGCACTCTCGCTCTGTCTCTATTTGGCATTTTGGGATAATCTGTCCAACCTTTTGGCCGCCAGCCATCGCAAAGCCAACGTGTGGACTTCTGTGGCATGTGAGACAGCTCCCAACATCGACCAATGATTATGCGTGCGTGTGTGTGTTTGTGTTCCGGTTTGTTGGTGTGGTTTGTTATTGTTGTGCTGCCGCTTTCCATTCCTGGCAGACGCGAAGATCCTTCCGAGAAGGGAAAAGACAAAGAAAACAGCAACAACATTAGCATCAACAACAGCAGCATCCCTGAGCGATGATGATGGCCACCGAGCGGAGGAAAATCAGCCAGCGAAAGAGCTTTGTCATTATTTCCAAAGGAGGGCTGAGATTTTCCTGTTTGTCATGGTTTTGGGTGGTCAAAAGAATTCTGCCGGGGCGCGAAACAGCCAAAGGGATGAAGAAAAGAAAGAAAACAAAACCGGTACAGGATTCGCATCGACCACTCAGATAAAGTTGCCTCGTTTCTTAGAAAATCCTGCAAGGAAAGGTCATGGAGGAATAGTATCTACAAGCTAATGTTGTTTATCTGCATTGGGTGCTTTCTCTTTCGGTGTTGATTCCTCCGTTCAGGACTCGATTGGTTTGTGTTTTTCTACAACGATGCCTGTTGAGTGGTTGTGGACGGGGATTTTTCTCCTTGTTGTTTATTTATTGTTTTTCTCTGCGGCTCAGCTCAAGAAGCCTTGCAATCAGTGTCAATAATTGATTTGTTTGTTAATTTACTCACAATGTGCACATACCAAAATGTTGATTCAATTCCGGGTCGGTATGGATTTTTGTTTTTCGATTTAACATCAGGCATTACATTGGGCCTTTGAATAGCGAGTTGAATAACAAGTTTTCTGAGAAGATTTTGGTGGTTGGTGGAATTAGTTAGATAATGATTTACCAGATACACTGCACATGACCTATCTAAAAGCTGGCAGAAATATTAATACTGACGGTTGATTCCTAGAATTAAGTCCAATCTTCTTAAAACACAGTAAACCAGGTAGTTTTTGGAATTTAAATTATGTGAAAAATATGTTATTAAGTCAAAACGAAGGAATGGCATCCGTGAAGCTTTCAGTCATGTTTTCCTTTTTTCTTCAACTTCCGCTGGAAAATAGTCTAATAATTTTCGATTGGGCGGAATTGCGGGCAGTTGAGAGGATTGATATCCTCTTAGACGAAATTCAGGCTGAAAAGGTAGCTTGTCAAATCTGGCCAGATTTTCTCTAAACCTTTTTGTTAACTTCAATGAAAAGTAGCCTACATTTCTCCAGGTACTCTTGCTTCTTCAACTATGAGTCCATCGTTAATGAAGAATTCTCTGCCCAATTATTGGTATCCGTGTGAAATTATCGTCGAAATCAAACTTGAAAATGCTAGGAACATCTCTCCGTGCTGTGTCTAGAAAAAAATTTTGTTCAGAAAGCTTGAATTCCATCTTAACACATACACAACCATTATTACAATTTTGGACACTGCATTTTTTACCGACATCCCGATCCGAGAGCCTTGGGTTTCCCTTATCGACGGCAACGTTTTCGCCAAAACACGACGTTTTCTTTGAACCTTCTAAGCCACATCTCTCACTGTAGAAACCAAAACTTTTCGCGTTGTTTCAAAGTGTTTCAAAGTTTTGATTTGGGTCTGTAGAAACAATTATCTCTTCTCGTCTTCCGTTAATACTGCTCATATGGGGATAAAACTTTGGTTCGTCGGCAACATATCGAATTCTTCCTGAACTAACTCCAGTTTCTAAAAGATAAAGAGGACCTCTTTGATCTGTATTGATGGAACTGAATATTCCGATTTCCGTCTTGAACAAAAGTGGCCTTCTCGTTAATTGGTAAAATACAAATCTTTGCAATCAGACGATTCAACAATGTTGTCTGATCCAAGATATAGTTCAAATATCCAAGCCATTCACCAGTGAAGAGGTGATAGATTATTATCTTTCACGACAATCAGTCGTCCAACTTCAACTGGAGGCTTCCAACGCTTGCTTTCCCTGTAACTGACAGAGATGTTGTTTTCACCATCTCTTCCAAAACCGCTACACCTTCGCCATTGTTTTGGACGATTCATTGGAATATCCGAACAATTTGTCTTTTCGTGTGTGTGTGTGTGTGTGTGTGTGTGTGTGTGTGTGTGTGTGTGTGTGTGTGTGTGTGTGTGTGTGTGTGTGTGTGTGTGTGTGTGTGTGTGTTTATGTTTTTTTTTCACATGTGCTAATATGATTTCTTTGGCGTTCAGTCTTTATGAATAATGAAAACAGATGATTTTCTATTTTCCGACGTTTTGGCGTATTATATTTCTTCTAGGGGAATCCTCCCTTAAAAGCTTCAGGGAAATCCTCATGGACTTACCCAAAACAGAGGCATGCACTTGGCCTCTGCACTGTGTCAGAGTGTGACCAGGGTCGACCTTGAGAAAACACCGACTTCTGATCCCACCGAAACCCGTAACCTTATTGTACCATCAGTACCCCCACCCCGGGACTGCTCAATGGTATCACTTGTGGGGTATTTTGGCAATTTTTGGTCACTGTGGAAAAATTTAGCTCCTACTCGTTGCCTGAGCCATTTTGCTCCCACCTACCTTGGTTGAGCCATTTTGTTTCCACTTCCTGCGCCAGTCACCGCCAGCTTCCACTCTCTACGCAACCGACACGAGTTGTCTACCCTACTCCGACGAAGTAACGTCATCCGAGACCGACAACCCCCTACTCCACTCAATTACTCGCTTCTTGATTCTCCCGCCATTTTTACCGTAAAGCCGACATGATTTGCGTAATGGCTCCGTTAATCGCATTCCCCGCACTTTTGTCACGAAACATATCTCGAGACGACGTTAACTGGGCAGGTAAAGGGTGTCCACGATGAAATTGCACAAAATTGATTCGCAAAATTCGAGTTTTCATCCGATTGCCATCAAATTTCCAGGGATTGAGAAATAACTATTAAACTTCATTTTACCATTTTCCTCGTATTTTATTTACAGTCCATACGCAAATGCCCGCACCTTGGCCTTAACCCCGGCCATAAGATTCTGCACAACCTGTGAATCAACCGTTTGTTGCATGTAAACCCATACTTTCTTCAGTTCCTCGACTGTCTTCACTACCTTAGGTCGTTTAAGAAGGTGCTGCTTCATAATCGCCCAGTACTTCTCGATGGGGCGGAGCTCCGGAGTGTTGGGAGGGTTGAACATTTTCGGCACGAAATTGACCTTATTGTCCGCATACCACTTCAGCACGTCCTTGGAGTAGTGGCATGTGGCCAAATCCGGGCAGAAGATTGTTGGGACGTTGTGGGCCTTCAGGAGAGGAAGCAGCCGCTTCTGGAGGCACTCTTTTATGTACACCTGTCCGTTCATCGTGCCCTGGGTCACGAAAGGTGCACTCCGCTTCCCGAACGTGCAGATGGCTTGCTAAACCAGGAATTTCTTCGCAAATTTGGACATCTTCTGAGTGCGGACATGCTCCGGAACGCTGAACTTATCCTTGGCCGTGAAAAACAGGTTGCCGGGGATCTGTTTAAAGTCAGCCTTCACATATGTTTCGTCGTCCATGATGCAGCATTCAACTTTCGTCAGCATGTTGAGGTACAACTTTCTGGCACGGGTTTTGGCGGACTTGTTCTGCTTCTCGTCGCGATTAGGGGCCTTTTGTACCTTGAACATTCGAAGCCCAGCCTTAGTTTTGGCCTTCTGGACAAAACTTCGGCTTAGATGCAGCTTCTTAGCCACATCCCAGCAAACACAACATCGTATATGATAGCGGATATAAGTACAAAGTGGAGGCGATATAGGTATATGCGTCCATTTGACTTCATGTAAAATGTACGTATATCGCCTCCACTTTTCACTCTTATCCGCTATCATATACGATCATGTGTTTGCTGGGATCCCGAACGGAGGCGTTCGGATTTTGGTTGAAGGCCCCGACTACGCGGTTGTGATTTTTGGTGTTGTACGGAATACTTTTTCCTTCACTTCTGGGCTTCCGATCGGTGGTCAACCGTTCCTCGAACCGCTTAATCACTCGCGACACCGTGGAATTCGCGATTCTCAACGTTTTAGCGATGGAACGATGCGAGAGATCCTTGTTCTCGAGATGAATGCGCAAGATTTTATCACGCACGAGCGGTTCTTTCGACTCCATTTTCGCGATCACAGGACTTTAAAACTTACAGGATGTAAATAATGCACTATGAACTAAATCCACCCAAATTTTCATTAAATTCTACCCAACGGTTAAAAAGTTAGAGCAATTTCATAGTGTGGCAATTTCATCGTGGACACCCTTTATCGGCTCCGCTCATGGCAAGCATCTCGCTTCGCAATGATCCGAATCGTGGACAGTCAAAGACCACGTGCTCCAGTGTCTCTTGCACGTTCGCACACTTCAGATAGAAGGGTGACGCTGCGTGTCCGAATCGATGCAAGTATTGCCTGACGCAACCATGGCCAGACAGGAACTGCGTAGAACTGGTAGAAGTTTACCTCTCCATGGAGCATGCATGCTTCCTTTTCATCCAGATCGACAGATCCGGTAGGAGCAGGTGCGTTCGACCATTCTCCCCCGTATCCTATTCTCGCTGCCATTTGGCCATCGACTCCACTCTCACCAGCTTCCGAACTCCTCTGATATTTCTCCGCTGATAACACTCGCTGTCCTCCGCGAGAGTGATGCCAAGCGGTTATCAGCACTGCGAGCCAGGCTGCACCTCTGTATCTCAATATCAATGACGACACACTTGCTAGTAGACGTCGCCTACTACTAATAGGTCCGTAGCTATTCGACATGATTCTGGCCACCGCATTGATGGCCTTCGCCGCCTTCCCACAGCAATCTACGTGGCTGTTGAAATTTAGGCGGTCGTCGATCATCACACCCAGATACATCAGCACGCGCTTCGAGACAATTGCTAGCCCTCCGATGACGATTTCTGCTCGCTGTACCGCTTTGCAGTTGCTGACCATAAGCTGGGATATTTTTAGATAGGGAAGATGTACCTATATTAATCTCATCACATTGCAATTCATCCTACTTGAAATAAAACGATGACAGGATTAGTTAGTAATGTTTGTTGTAGTTATTTAACGTAAGCAAACACTATTAGAAAACGAAACCGATCCTTCAACTGCCCAATTGTTTGATTCATCGTAGGATGAATATAGGAACAATGAGATTAATATGGGGGCAGTTTCCCTAATTCTTCACTAGGACGTTCAATTAAAATAAACCGTCTCTGATGGCTTAATCGATAAGAATGCTTTATTGACTATCATTAATTTGGTCGTCAACCCACGAGCACACATTTACATATAAATATCCTACTGGGAGGAGTTTGGGCGACCAGTCATACGATTATTCTAAAATATACATAAGGCCTCAAATGCTGACAAAACATAGCCACATTGTGGGTTCGAAGTGCCTATACATTGTTGCACGGCGTGTGACTTTGCTGATGCAATGTAAATCGATATGTTCAAATCTAACGACTGTTGATCGCAGTACCAAAGCAAAGCCAGTGTTGCAGATAATATTTTTATATACCAGACAGCACCTCCGTTTTGTGGAGGGCTGTCTGCAGCTTCGACCCTTGCATCCAGTTTTCAACTATGCAAATTGCTTCGGTCGCCAGCATTTCTACTTGTACATCCCGTTCCATAGTGTTGAGCCAACCTTGCGGAACTCACACCGTGATGTTCACCGATTTCCGCCCTACGGAGCTCTACTAGATCAGCACCGGGTTCTGCAAGTAACTCTTCAGAATTCTGCGCAGGTAATCACTCGTTCTGCGCAGCGACTCGGCTAGAGCCTCCCAGCTGGCGCTATTGAAGGCGTTATTAAAGGGTGTACGGTATCAAATTGCGACACACACACAAATATTCGGCAAAATTCGCCCACTCAACCATTCATCTTCACACTTTCTGGGAGTAAAATGAAACATGTAATGAATATTTTCCCATGTTTGTTTCATTAAATTTCAATTCCATATCCAAATGCACGAACCTTCTTCTTTACACTACTCATAAGGTCCTGTACAACTTCCTTAGGATGCTTCCAAAGTGCCTGCTTCATGATGGCCCAGTACTTTTCAATTGGCCGCAGTTCCGGTGCGTTCGGGGGGTTGAGATGCTTCGGCATGAAATTGACCTCCTTAGTCTTGTACCACTCCAAAACCTCTTTCGAGTAATGGCACGAGGCTAAATCCGACCAGATAATCGTAGGACCATCGTGTGACCTCAAAAGAGGAAGTAGACGCTTTTGGAGGCATTCCTTTACCCGGTGTCTCCACTAGCATTTTCTGTCTTAACATTTGTGTCACTGTCAAAGAATATGGCAAGTAGGGACACATATGTTAGATGTTAAGACAGATCGGTTTAAACATATTTCTTGACAGAAATGATAAACTTTTTAGCAGACATTTTTTGAAATAAATAAGGCGAAATCCAAAATAATGCAAACTAAAGTTTTCAATTCCATAAAATTGTTTTTAGAGACTTCATCAACGCTCTAGATCCTAAAAAAATCGGGATCAGGTTCTGCAATTGTTAAAATTTGATGAAAATGTCTTAACAAATCTGCTAGAGCAAAGCCCAGCATCGAAAAAATGTCAGGTTGCTTGTCATATGTTAAGACAGATCTTACAAGACAGAAAATGCAAGTGGAGACACCGGGTTAGGTACTCCTGCCCATTGACCGTTCCAGTTGTCACGAATGGGGTGCTCCGCTTTCCACACGAGCAAATTGCTTGCCAAATCATATAATAACTTTGACCTCTTCTGCTTTTTAACTTCCTCAGGGACATCGAATTTATTATGAGCAGCGAAAACTGGAGCTCCGGAAGCTGCCGGAAGTCTGCATTTACATACATCTCATCATCCATAACGAGGCAATGTGGTTTCGTCCACATCTGGGTGTAGAGCTTCCGTGCACGTGTTTTACCTACCGTATCCTGCAGTTCATCGCGATTAGGCGCCTTTTGGACTTTGTACGTGTGTAGTCCTTCACGTTTTTTTTTTCGCATCTTGCACGAATGTTTTGGTTAGATTCAGTTTCTTCGCCACATCTCGAACCGATCTGTTGGGATTCCTCTTGAAAGCTTACACTACCCGCTTGTGATCCTTAACACTATACGAAGATCAATGTTTGCCACTTTTTTCTTTCCGATCGATGGTCAAACGTTCGTGGTACCGATTTAAAACACGAGACACCGTAGAATGTACCATTCCCCGCTTCCTGCTGATGGCACGATGAGAAAGATCCGGATTTTCGAGGTACGTGCGCAACATTTCTTTGCGCCGCTGCTGTTCTTCCTACTCCGTCCTCGCAACAATTGCACATCTGCTAGTGAAACTTACACATCGTTATTAAAAACACGTTGAAATAATTCCACCCAAAATTTCAATAGAAAATACCCAACGGGTGAAAAAATTTCACTTCTGTAACCAATATCTGTATCAACCAAGTTGAAGCTTCTTAAGATCAATCTATCCTAATCCATTTGAAATTGCGATTAAGGGATTTGGTAAAAATAAAAGTCCGTTGTAGATGCATTTCATGCCTTCTGGAAACTTTATGCTTCTATTAATGCCAATGCTCATCGGTTTAATACCAACCGGGGGAGACTTGGTCCTATACCCAATTATTTCATTATCTTCCATCCACTCAACCAGTTGCAATGTTTTGTCATATAGTGGACGGATTATTATAATTTGAGATAACTCAATGCAGACGTCTCCCAAATTTGACTGATCGACAGGCAATCGGTGGAGACCCACGGGCCACTTCATAGCAACAAACTTAGAGGTAGACTGGAAGATTCGATGAGCTCTCTCTTCCTCAAAGATCTTATCCGTTTCTATGGGAGAATAACGCGCCGAAATGTATGTGCGATGGTTCGACGCGTGTTCAGAAACAGAAGAATCTTCGTAACAAAACGGATTAAAGGATAGACTACATACATAAGCACTCGGTAACATTTTGCATGACAATGGCATAAAACAAGAATTAGTTAAATAAAATCATTGGCTAGTGCTCTGCTAGTGAAATTTGCACAGCGTTAACAAATACACATTGAACTAATTTCACCCAAAATTTCAATAGAAAATACCCAACGGGTAAAAAGTTACAGCCATTTAAAAGTGGTGCAATTTGATTCCGTACAACCTTTAACGCCAATCGTTATAACAGCGCAATAGCGATCGCCTCTCCACTTCTGTTTGAACAACTCTACGGCTTACTTGACCACTGTCCGAATGGCATCCACCGTAGACTTCCCTTTTCGTAAACCGAATTGCATTCTCGATAGCTCGTGCTCGCTCTCGCTAAATTTCGCAGAGCCTGTTGAGGATCGTCCTCTCCAGGAGTTTTTGACCTTCCTCTAAACATGTCTACAGTACAATCCTGAACGTTCCAGAAATGCCTCAATCGCCACTTTCGCCACGTAAGGAACTCCACCCGGTCCGGGTGACTCCTTCACCTTAAGCCTTCTTGCCACTGCCACGAGCTCAGCGTTCGCTTGCTTGCCTTCAGCGTTACTTCTTTCTTCCTCGCTGTACGCCGCCGGCACAGCTCCTAGGGGGCTATTCATAAAACACGTACACTCAGTAGCAAAAAAAAGCCGTGCAAAATTTTGCTTCCAAAAAACGCCATATTCAACCTTCTGTAACTTTGTCAATTATCAATATTTTCGACTGAAAATTTGACAGCACTATATCGTATGTATAAACGTTATGTGACTAAAATTTCATGTTGATAAGGTCTCTACATTTGAAGTTTTAATAACATATGTGAAAATCGTTTTTGGACAAACCAATTTCAAAAATCCGTATCTCTGTGAAAAATTTAGGTAGCATATTGAAAAGGTCACCATAGCTTAAAAAAATATAGAAAATAACACGGACAAAATTTGAATTGTTTTCATCTAATGCTTTGGACTACAGCTGGCGTCAAAGTTGACAAACCAACATAAGGATTTCCCTTTTTCCCCATAATTAACAAAGTTACAGAAGGTTGAACATGGCGTTTTTTGGAAGCAAAATTTTGCTCGGCTTTTTTTTGCTACTGAGTGTAGACTTTTCTGCAAGGAGGGGTCGGGGGGCTCCGATCAAAGTCTACGCTCCATACAACATTTCAAAAAAATGTATGGAGAAAATGCTACGAGGGGGAGGGTGGTTCTGAGATTCTCAAAAATAAGTCTACGTGGTTTATGAACAGGTCCTAGTAGCAGTGTGTATGTATGTGTGTGTTTGTGTGTGTGTGACAGAGAGAGAGAGAGAGAAAGAGAGAGAGAGAGAGAGAGAGAGAGAGAGATATTGTTATCCCTATTTACCTGGAGACGACCGCTAGTTATCGGGTTTTTTCCTCCTTGCTTGGTTGTAAGATTTTTTGAAATAATTTTAGGTTAGGTTAGGTTGATACCAATTTATTTTTCCAGGCTAAAATACTTAAAAAAAAATACTCTATAAGTGAAAATGCTTTTCTTTCTGGTTATGGCTGTGCTAAACCATGATAAATGAAAAAAAAAAACATTATTCAGGGCACTGGTAAAAACAAGGTCAATCTTATTTGCTAGCTTTCATTTTGCTTCTTCATATCCAAAAGCTTGTGAATATTTAAAGCATTACAGTTGATTTTCGACAAAAAAAATATTTTAGGAAAGTTGTTGCCATGTTCATATTAATAAGTATTATAAGCAAATGAACTATGTGTGGGATGCTGCGTAACCGAGTATCACTAACAAAATTGAATTTGAAAAGATTTCTGTTTTTTTCCACTTCAAATTTTCCTTGTTTCCATGTTTGACTGCACCTTTAATTTTGGAGCATTACAAAATTTAATCAGTTTTACATGTTATGTAACTTTTTTTTTATTGTATTAAAGAACCTTTGAAAAAATATTCCGGTCTCAGTTATGTAACATGTAAGTAATCGTTTTGTAAAGACTGTATTCGATGAAATTTGGACACACAAAATAGGTCACCAAAAATTTTCCTTGAGCCCGATTCTTTATAAACTTTCTGGAAATAAAGTACTACTAAATGGTTAAGTTTTGACATCATTGGTTTACTGAACTTCTTCTCCCAACCCAAATTCCCGCACCTTTGCCTTGACCCTTTTCATCAAATTTTTGGCAATGATAGGACCGACTTGCTTACTTACTTTTAACCACACTTTCTTTAGTTCAAGTTCATTTTCTATCAGTTTTGGAGTTTTAACGAGCTTTGCCTTCATGATTGCCCAAAAAATTTTTCAATTGGGCGAAGTTCCGGAGTGTTTGGAGGGTTGACGTCTTTTGGTACAAAAACTACATTATTATCTTTGCACCAGTCTAAGACGGGCCGGGCATAGTGGCAAGATGCCAAATCCGGCCAAAACAGTGTCGGGCCATCATGAGATCTCAAGAAGGGCAGAAGTCGTTTTTGGAGGCATTCGTCCTTGTAGATTTGTCCGTTGACGGTCCCAGAGGTGATACAGGGCTGACTCATTTTGCCACATCCGCAGATCGCTTGCCAGACAAGGACTTTTTTGGCGAATTTCGATAGTTTCTTCTTCCGTACACTCTCCGGAACGGCCAACTTAGAGGTGGCGACGTAGTGTTCGTGTCCTGGCATTTGTTTGGTGTCGGCTTTAATGTAGGTCTCATCGTCCATCACAATGCAGAACGGTTTTGTGAGCCACTCCCTGTACAGTTTTCTTGCACGAGTTTTGGCCACCGAGTTCTGTTTATCGCTCCGGTTCGGTGCCTTCTGGACCTTGTACACATGTAATCGAGAACGTTTCATTGTTTTCTGCACAAAACAAACTGAAACTTTCGCCTTTTTCGTAACATCCCTGATCGAAATGTTGGGATAACGCTTAAATTGGTTCAATACCATCCTGGCCTTCTCCGGATTTGATGTGCCACGTTTTTTGCCACTACCATTTTTTCTCTTGGTTGTCTTACGGTTCTTGAACGTTTTGATCACATGAGACACGGTTGAATGTGCGATTCCGAGCTGTTTTCCGATCCATCGATGAGAAGCGTTTGGGTTTTCGAAGTGAGTGCCCAAAATTTGTTGGCGCACTATTTCTTCATTCGAAGCCATCACTGAAATCACTCGACCGATTTTCACGAAACTCATTACACAATGAAATACATTCAGTTAAATTTTCAATAATTTTACCCACACGCTAAAAAGTTACGAACAATTGCGTGTGTCCAAATTTCATCGAATACAGTCTTTAATCTATCACAGAAGAGGGTCTTGTGACTTGTCGTGACACATGGAACCAACTGTGTTAAACATAGGTCTGATGTTGTAATGACACTGAGGACAACGATCATGTAAATATTATGCTTTCAAACCCCAGTATTTAAAGGGTGTATTCGATAAAAATGGCACACACATATATACTCATCAAAATTAAACTGATTATCGGATTTTCTTGAAATTTTCAGGGAATGAAGAACTACTAATGAGTTTTGATTTACAACATTTGTTTTATTCAATTTCGTCTCCCATCCCGAATGCCCGCACCTTCCTTTTCACTTCACCCATCAAATTTTGTACAACCAATTTTCCCAGTGTTTTTGTTGTTTTTACCCAAATTTTCTTCAATTCTAGCTCTGTTTTTATAGTTTTGGGATGTTTGCGATGTTCCGTTTTCATAATTGCCCAGAATTTCTCAATTGGACGAAGTTTCGGTGAATTTGGTGGGTTCATATCCTTTGGCACAAAATTGACTCCGTTGGCTCGGTACCACTCCAATACGTTTCGAGCGTAGTGGCAGGATGCTAGATCAGGCCAAAACAGAGTTGATCCTTTGTGCTTCTTAATGAATGGCAAGAGACGCTTCTTAAGGCACTCTTCCGTGTAAATCGCACCGTTTATTGTTCCGGAAGTGATGAAGGGAGCACTTATTTCACCACATCCGCAAATCGCCTGCCAGATTAGAAACTTATTTGCAAATTTCGGTAGTTTCTTCTTTCGAACATCCTCCGGAACATCGAACTTCGACTTGGCAACGAAATATTCTTGCCCAGGAAGTTGACGGAAGTCGGCCTTGACGTATGTTTCGTCATCCATCACGATGCAACCGGATTTGGTGAGCAGCTTCGTGTAAAGTTTCCGGGCGCGGGTTTTCGTAGTGATGTTTTGTTTTTCATTCCGGTTTGGGGCTTTTTGCACTTTGTAAACATGTAACCCAGCACGCTTCATGGTTTTCTGCACAAAACCGACTGACACCTTAGACTTTTTAGCGACATCTCGAATTGACATGTTTGGACGGTTCTTGAATTGTTGTACGACTTTCCTGGCCATTTTACTGTCCATTGGACCACTTTACGACCACTCCCTTCCTTCCTTTGGACACTCAGACGCTTCTTGAAGGTTTTTATTACACGCGACACAGTTGTATTTGCAATTCCAAGCCTTTTAGCAATCCACCGGTGGGACGCCCCTGGATTTTGATTGTGAGTGCACAAAATTTTCTCACGGACAATTTCTTGTTGGAACTACTGAATGTATAACTATGAAACTTGGCAGATGTAAATAATACACTATGGATAAGATCTACTCAAATTTCTAGGTTTTTTACTCATACGATTCAAAAGTTACAGAAGATTTTCTGTGTGCCATTTTTATCGAATACACCCTTTAGTCTAAAGGTTATCTTTAAACGCGCTATAGACTTAGATTTGAGGATTGGAGTTATATATAATACAATCTGTTGTGAATTTTAGTGTCACAGTATTTCTTATTTTGGGTTTTGAATTATGGTTCAACAATTTAGTTATTTATGTTTAAGTCTCAAAGTAATTACGTGCAACAAGGATAACATCATTCGTGATTTTTATTATTCCAAAAAGTGAAAAGTTGCGGTAGATACGGATTTACAGTGTATGATCACAATGGCCAGACGAGTGCTTTTTTCCACATATGTATTACAAGCATATTATTTAGGAAGTAATCCAAAATGTTCCATAAAAAGTATCACAAAAAGTAAAAGGAAAATGACAATTTTCTATGGCAAAGCGGGGGTATTAGCGCAACAGCTCTTTTTCTATTTGCTGCTGTGTGTTTTGTAATTCGGCCAAGATTGATTATAAACGAACCGCGAAATACTACTTTTTTGTTGTATGGAAAATGTGTAGCCTTGGAAAATGTTCATTTAAATCAGGAAATTTACAAGATTTTCTGATGGAAATTTTCTGTTATTTTCAAGGCGAAATTTTCGTTTGACATGTAATTTTAAGAGTCCTTACGCTTCTCTTGCCTATAATGGGTATCATTTCAAAGCTTTTAGGAGTGTGTTAACAGAACTAAATGAACAGAATTACACGTATTACACGAGCATTTCAGTTCTTCTATGATAATTTTCAATTTATGAGTGGCTATCACCTCACTTTATTAACTGAAAATTTAAGTTATTTTTTCTGGATAATGTCTATATCTTCACTGGACGTTTATTAGGCTTCCTCTGAGTTACTTTTCCTATTCTTGGAGCAACATACGAAGATTGTTTTCAATTAATTGCAAAATTTATTATTAATTAGTTGAACCCAACAAGAGCGTTAAGAAATAAAGCTTTACGATTAAGAAATTCAAGCAATGTTCAATTGACAGGTATAGGCTTATGACCACCAGTGTCTGTTGACAAAACAATAGAAGGCATGGCAAAACAATTAGTCGCGTGCACATTCAGGTCAGCGTCAAGCGTCAGGTCCTTCTTCCAGCGTTTTCATTGGCCTCAATTGCAGTACTTGGGAGCTGAAAAAAAAATCTTTTTCCAATGGCGAAGCATGAAATGACTGAGAGCCTTCAGTGCTATTCTGACCATTTATATAATTTTTTATGGGTTGCATTCTAAGAAATATAGACTGAAGTACGTCATGAAAAACCTTGAGCGCGTTTTTTCCAGCAAGAAATAAGTGAAAGGAAGGAAGAATTAATTAAAAATGAATAAACCAGAAATAATTAGAAAATAACTATGTCCTGGTGGATGCTTCATTTTTCATGATTAACTTACGCTCGAAACTAGATTAATGCTCAGTCAACCGATGTGATAAGAGTATAACTAGATCAACCTCAAGAAACTTGCCTGCGTTCATTTCCTATTTTACACTCAAACGTATGTTTTTGTATCGAAATTCAACTGTCCACCTCGTGTAAGGATGATTGTTTTTCGAAGGTTCAAATCAAACAACGCTCCCAATCAAACATATACTACTAATTGAGCAATTTTCGAAACGGGTGTCAGTAGGATTGTTGCTACTCTGTTCCAACGGTACTATGCAAACTTCTGTTGCACTTCCCTCTACCCATCCTTGCTCGTTGCATCATATGGTTTGCTATTGATTTTCGTTTATCCCTCGGGGCAAAAAAGACACATTGTCTGTTTTCTGCATGCGAACGAACGGAGGTTTCTATTCCAATTTGGATGCTGTCGGAGAATGCTTGTATGTGTGCCAAGGCCTATTTTCCGAGCTCACATTCTGGATGCTTTCATTTTCGATTTGTGGTTTGAATTTATTTTGATTGGGACATTGCACAGCAGGGATGTTCATTAAATTTGACCCTGGAGAAAATTATAATCCTCAATTTGGTACGCTGAAATAAAATACATTCAGGACAAAGGTTGTTTGGAAAACTTACAGCAACATTTACTTTTGACCATCATTTTCCTACCTGAAAAGATCTTGTTTTGCTCGAACAGCCCGGAGGAGTGCTTCGAATGAAAACATTTCAGTAAAGAAACTGGAAAATCACTAGATAAACAAGTGAAAATTGAACCCCTCCACCCACCACCAGCAGGAGCTCACGTTCTATGTTGAAGATTTTCTCATTCTTAACGGGCAATCTCACTCGAACAGGACTTCAACGGGAACTCGTTCCAAATGTTGCTTCTCAATAGGTTAGACGACAAACGAACGAATGAACGAATCCAGCTGGAATCAATTGGGTAAACATAAGGGGGAAAGTGTTTGCAGGAAGTATTGCTCTCAACGTTGCTGGTCTTTGCCCGACGGATGGAGGTGGAATAGGTAGTTAGTTTTCCAAGAAGGGATCTGGTGGCATTGGAAATGAAATGTGATGTAATTTAAAGCACAGCCAACCATTGCTGCCCCGTGCTGGCCAGAGTGTTCGAACCGGCGTTGCATCAGCAAGATGTTCAAACTTTAGAAAAGGCACTTGAACCCAAAATAACCTGTCGAACGGTAGACCTTCACCACCAGCAACATCAGCCCACTTATGGGTGTACCAACATGACATGACGAACGAACCTGTGTGTGTGTGTGTGTTAGTGGGATGCTCTGGGTTTGAAGCAAATATTTGCCTTGTGGCAAGCCTCACGTATAAAGGAACGTTATTTGATATTTTGTACCCTTTGCAAATTGTGCGGAAAAGTGAATTTGAGGCTGAAAGCTTGGGAAAATTAGCCTAGGTGGACGTTTTGATTTCCATTGGTACTGAGGGTGAAGCATTAAAGATTGATGGAAAGAGATGATTCCTCTCCATTATGAAGTTTTTATAACCAATCTAATCGCATAATATTTAAAATATTTATAGCAAACCCATTTTTGATCAAATACGCCATTTTAATTTTCTGATTGATTGGTTTGATTTGGGATGTGTAGAGAGTCAAAGCATATGCACGGTTTATCTTCTGTTTTAATGACTTTAACTAACAACTGAAGCATCTAAACCATTCGAAAGTTCATGTTCAACCATAGCTTGAATGTTATTTTCTTCTTAAGACCGATATAAATTATGAAATTTTCGCTCTAATTTGCCTAAATGCAATCAAAGTTTGACTTTATTAGACTCCTGAAGTTTAAATTCATTTTGGTTTGAAACTTATTGTGCGGAACAACCTGCGGATAACCTTAAATTTGTATGTTCATTGCTCTCGTTCAATTTCCTAAGCCACAACTTTGCTCGACATAACCTTTTCAATGAATGTAAATACGAAGGCTGTAAATCATGCAAGTCACTGATGTCTAATAACTAAGCTCGATCAATTGCTTAGCAGGTAACATTCCCAGCCACTGAAAAGCAACAAAATTGTATCTTAATTACAGCAAAATTTGTTACAAATAACAAATTTTGGTTTAATTTTGTTATAAGCATTCTGACTTGGAAGAGCGAATTATATCTCAATTGAATTAAAATGTGTTATAATGACAAAGGCTATTATAGATTTCCCTAGTAGCACACTTTTTGCAAACCAGTAAAAGTGACTGCTTTGTGACTCAAATAAGTCACAGTCAAGTTGCTGTAGCCATTTGTGACCCCAAGCAACCAAAAGTTCTGATAAAAGGGTGTTTACCAGCTAATCGAAGGATTATGATGAGAATTCTTTTCAACCTACTTTTTAAGTAATTAACCGAACTTTCTAGTTCGCATTCAATGATTAAGCTGCTAACAGCATTCTTATAAACTTCTAAAGAAAAATTTGAAGTTCACAGAAGGTTCGTTCAAGAGGTTGTAGAAAATGCTATTCAGCTTAAAAAGTACCTCAAACGAACTCAACAAAACCAAAAAAAAAAACATTTGTGTTCGACATTTTTGTTCTTGTTTTTGTTCTAATCCTGCCGCAAATTTAGTTTTAGAGTGCTGTGTGTAATGAAATGATGATTGAGTTCAATTTGATGATATTTTATTAGTTAATTTAAATTTTACATAAATACTTACTAGCTACGAATGCACACGACTGTGTAAAGTGTCGTTAATAAACAAACAAACAAACAAACTAGCTTGTCTTGAACTCAAGTCCTCCTCTTTAAAACCGGGATACTTACCACTGTGCCATATGGACTGGGTGGTTTAAGCTATGATTTTACTCGAAGCGTTGATTCCATGCATTAGTACTTTTTTGTTCCCTATAATCCTACATCGTTTTGATTAATTTAGAATCACGCTATATAACGACTCCTCAGTTTGAGTGTTTGGGAATATAGCCATGTAATTCAAATTAGTAGCCAAAATAGGATTACCCTATAAGCTCAGTGCTTATTATAAGTCTTACCGAACATAATCAATCAGACACTGCTTAATACCTTTGTACCAATATTGTCCTCCAGCAACTTTAAAAATGTCGGAAGTTGCTTGCCAGGATGTCTCCATAAGCGGAACGGGCAACCTTTTCCCGAATAAAAATTTACAATAGGATTACAATACAAAACCATAAATTTATAATTAGTTTTGTTGTTGAACTGCAAACTATACTGTTCATGTATAGTTCTACTAAAACAACACTATTGTCAGCATAATTCATAGACAATAAAGTCTACTGTAGAGAAAATTTTACCAGTAAAAAGACAATAATATAAATGGTTTTTGTTTGAAACTGTTCGATAAAAACTTGATTGATTAATTGTTACGATACATAACAACCCTGCATTTCTATTGTAAAATCGTCATCAACTATAGATTCTATGGTGGAAAACAATAATTTTAAATGTTACCTTATCGTTGAGAACAATATATTGAATCTATTGTCAAAGGACATTTAAAAGAATTGTAGATACTAAAGGCTATATATAGCCTGTAGTATCTACAATTCTTTTATATGTTCTTTTACAATAGATTTAATCGTAGTTTTAATCTGATTTTAATTAGGTTTAATCACCAATATTAGATTTATGGATTCGTGTGATTTAATGGTTTTGCGGGCCCAAAACCTAATGCACTCATTCAAATCCATTTAATCCAATGCAGCACTATATTTATCTATTTCTAATGATGAATATCAACAATCTAATGAGTCATAATCACTTTCCTGAAAATTTTCCATTTTGCTGTCATCGTCTTCAGATCAATTGTCTTCGGACGGAGATGTATGTCTTGGGTAATCGGTCCCAATTTCTCTTTCGTTTTGTGATGTGGTAGGCTATTGTTTTCCTATAAAGCAGGATAAAAAAACATTCAAATAAAAAATAAAACTTCATATTAATTAGCTTGTTGAGTGACAACTTTATTTTCCGCATCCCATTTAGCCAACAATCAATGAGTAACTAGCGATTTGAAATTGTTTAACTGTTGTAGAGCCCCTAGTTCCGAAGTAAACCTTGCAGTCTGCAACTTGCCATGCACTCTTGCGCTTTTCAGTTCCTAGTATCTTTGTTTTTGTTTTGATTCGCTATGTTACAGTATGGGGTGATCACAGCTTGTAATAAACATGTTGAAAATACTGTCCAATGACAAATACATGCAATTAATAAGCAATTAACTTCATTTCATACACTCCGTAAAAAGCACAACATGTGCAGCCTTATAAAACAAAAGGTGAACATAAATAAAACCTCATACAAAAATAAAACAGCGTCAGGTATGGGATTCGAGCCCTAGTCCTTGGCGTGAAAGGTTTGTAGCTTCTTTACTTTACCAATTCCGATGATTGAAAAGTCTATTCTTAGTATCTACGATTTGCTTTTCGATGGCAATGAAACCACAATTTTGTACAACAAATCCAGCCTTATGTCACAAAATATGTTTTGCAAAACATGGTTGATGTAATGTTATTTCAACAGTGTTCTATACTATCTATAAAATCTTGTCCTGTTAATGTTTTATCTATGTATAGAACGATGTTTTTACGAACAACTATAAGGAATAAATCACTCGTAGCAGTAAAAAAAGTATTTTTAGCTTAATCATAGTCAGAGAAAACTGGTTTGGCCCATTGATCTTATAAAATATGAATGATTCAAACTGCTCAGAACGTGACATATTTTGCAAAACACTTATAATATATTTTAAAACAAAATATTATAATGCATTCTAAAATGATGATTTTCTTTGAGTTACTTGGGATTAAGCTTGGGACCGAGCTTGGGACCAATGTGCTTGTACTTCCTGAGCCAAAAAATATATTCATTTCCTTCATGACTATCCAACCGCTGATTAAGTTAACAATTTTTTTACGATGGTAATAAAAAAAACCGTTCTTTTTTAATGTTTTTGAAAAATCCATTCTTTGCTCTTGTATCTTGTCAAACTTGAAGTACAACACCAGATCACTCTTGAAATTTAAACAATCGTTTTTACATTTTCTAAAGTTTTACTCAGAACTTTACGTGTACTTCGAAAAGTAGGAAAGTAGTTCAACATAGATGTATTGTAAACTTTTTCGCTGATTAAAAGTACGATTAGTACTTTTATTGAACTTTGTGTTAGAGATTTTTTGAAGTTCAAAGCAAGTTCTCAACTATCAACATATGAACTTGAAGGTTGGGTTGAATAGCAAGAAAAAACTTTTCTCGAACTTTTAAGTTCCTTTAAATAATTATGACACATTAAAGCACATTAAGTTCTGTTTGTCCGCGAAGTGTCTTGTTATTCAGCAAAAAAGTTTCATGCAACTAAATTTCAACTAAATATGAACTTCTAAGTTCTCATCTCAAGTAAAATTCGAACTTTTGGTTGCTTTGGACCGCTGTGTGCTGCTTGGGTTGTGTTAATTAAAAACACAATTAAAACATAATTTGTTATAATAATACTGAAATTATATTAATACTAACTCCTATGTCATCAAGTATCGTTATCTGGTCATTTGCACAACTTCGCAAGGAATCATCGATACAAGCATTTTTTTTCAATTCCTGTGTAAACATATGTGTACATATTTGAATAAGTCTTGTAAATTTGTAGTAAGCAACAATGGAACATATTGCGAAATATCACATTTCAATTTTTTGCATGTTTCTTTTGTAACTTTCGAAGAAGATTTCACTATAAATTCAATGATTTGGTGACAGTATTAGTTGAAAAATAAGAAAATTATTGATTGTAAATGTTTATATTCATGCCAAAAGATTTTTTGAATTATATATGTATATACTACCTGAACCCGGTGCGAGCCATTTATGGTTGTTTTTCAGAATAAGTTTGTTTAAAACAATTATTTTGCTAATGTTTTACTTCGATTATAAAGTTTAATTTTTTTTTAATTTTTGTTTGTGTTTTTAGTTTAATCCTCGGATCGGTAGTTTCTATCATGGTTTTTCTTTCTGTGTAGAAGTATTTCAAAGATAATTTTTTTTTCTTCAAACTACGCCGTATTGTATCCATTTGGACGTAATTTTCTCTTGCATAACCTAAGCTCAACTTCTTGTGCACTGTAGCACTGAAAGCAGCTCAAGCATCCCCCTTTCTTGGATAAGAAAAAGTTCAAACTTCTATCACACTCTTAAAAATTATGAATTTTACGCGTGACGTAATCCTTACAAGCTGTAAATATTTTGAACTTAAATTTACACATACTACCGTTTTAAGTTCATTTAGATGTATTCTTAAATCCTCATTCGAAACATTTAATAACACATACATGTACACGTCAAGTCATTATCTTCGACTTCAGCATTAGCGTTGTGCAATTCTCAAAGTAGATTTCACACGTCGTGCTTACTTTATCTTCGTGAATGGTGTCTTCATAAGCTTGTTATTTGGTGTGCGGAAACACCACAATTTATTGAAAACACATTCAAGTGCATCCAAATTTAGAAGCATGTGCCAGTGCGTGATTAATTTCAAAGTGGAATTCAAATCATTCATAGCATGTCAGGGAAGCACCGGCATCGCCAAAGAAACAAAAAAAAAACTAAATTTGTCATCACTGTCTGACACTCGGTTTTGAATAATACAACTTGAGACGTCACACATGCCCACAAGGATGCTTATTTTCTGGCCATCTAAATCATTGAACGGGTCATTTTTTGCATAATCAAGACAATGATCCTTCGAGCCATTGCTGGATTAAGTTAATATGATGTTTAAGAACCCATTTTTTAATCTAAATTAATCTAAATTAATTATAATCAAAAGTAGGCAAAGCAATGCATTCAAAATTACATGAAAGATAGGTGCATTTAAAAATCTAATTTTGTTTATCATAACTACCATTTACGTCATGGCATGTAAACTTTCAATTTTAGTTTTAACTGTCATGTAATTTTCAGAACAGACGTACATTTATGTCCATTGGGCCGCTCCCTTATGTGCATCCAAGTCGACTTAAATTTACATGACTTTTTCTAAGTGTGCAGAACATGCTCCTTACCCGAGAAATACACATTTTGGATTTTAGTTGCCTGGATAATTATCATGTTTGGTTGAAATTTGTGTTTCATTTATATATGAACCACCCCTTCCAGTGGGGGAGATGTCTCAAACCCCAACAGAAATATTTCTTGCCTCCAAAAAACCTTCCAGATGAAGGAGGGGTCACGAACCACCATAGAAAAAAATCCTGCTTCCAAAATCTTCACATGCCAAATTTGGTTCCATTTGCTTTATCAGTTCTCGAGTTATGCAGAAATTACAGTTTCATTTGTATGAGAGCCCCCTCTTCTAGGGAGATGAGGGGTCTCGAACCACCATAGAAACATTTGTTGCCTCCAAAAAAACCCCACATGCCAAATTTGATTCCATTAGTTGTTGATTTTTCTTGATTAGTTGTTAAAGAGTTCTTGATTTATGCAGAATCTTCTGTTTCACATGAATGAGAGCCTCCCCTTCCAGAGGAGAAAGGGGTCACAAACCACCATAGAAAAATTTCTTGCCTCCAAAAACTCCAACATGCTAAATTTCGTCTCCTTTGCTTGATTAGTTCTCGAGTTATGCAGAACTTTCTGTTTCGTTTGTATGAGAGCCCCCCCCCCCTTCCAGAGAAGAGAGGGATTTCAAATCACCATAGACACATTTCTTGCCTCAAGTTAACATCTCTTGCTAAATTTGGGTTTCTTTGCTTGAAAAGGTCTTGAGTTATGTAGACATTTGTTTTTCATTTGTAAATCCCCCCCCTCCCCTTTCCCACCGCACGGAAACGAAAGGGGTTCTCTATCTCCGGTCCCAAAAACCCTAGTGATCCATAAGAACTAGTCTCCAGACAGACAGACAGACAGACAGACAGACAGACAGCCAGACAGACAGACAGACAGACAGACAGACAGACAGACAGACAGACAGACAGACAGACAGACAGACAGACAGACAGACAGACAGACAGACAGACAGACAGACAGACAGACAGACAGACAGACAGACAGACAGACAGACAGACAGACAGACAGACAGACAGACAGACAGACAGACAGACAGACAGACAGACAGACAGACAGACAGACAGACAGACAGACAGACAGACAGACAGACAGACAGACAGACAGACAGACAGACAGCAGAGCAGACAGACAGACAGACAGACAGACAGACAGACAGACAGACAGACAGACAGACAGACAGACAGACAGACAGACAGACAGACAGAAATTCATTTTGATACATATATACAGATATACAATCTCTCAGAATTTCATGATAATTGCTTGTTTTGTTCTTTATCGAAAACTATTCGACCTTTTTTTTTAATTTTATTGCTGGCCTTGTTAAACACCTCCTTTACTGCTATTTTGATTATGAAAACATGGATTATCTTAGTTTTTTAAGGTCTTCATGGTCCCGGAATAATAAACTCCCTCCATTTTATATTTGTTCTTGAAAGATTTTACATTTTTACATAGCATATAAAAAAATTCATGATATATTTGTTTTAGTTTTTGAGTCATATTTTTTCAATAACGCTACGTTTTTTGGTTTTGCTGACTATCCTACTTCGTGTTTTCATTACTTAAAAGAACTTGCCAACCATGCGTCCCCATCAATCAGAAGATATTTTAATAAATTTATCGAAGATTTCTCGGCCAACCTCAATCGCACGATACATTCCAACTATTTTAAGCAGTTCATCGGAAATCATTTGGATCAACGGTCATTTTTTTTAACACCTGTTTATTCATTTGGCAGGCTTAATTGCGTGCGCTTTACGGAGCCGATTATTCATTGTTTTTAATATGATGAGTGACTTAATACTAGGGCTAGTAGGACTTGGGCCGTTTACTCGCGGTTTACCCGAGGTTAAAAGGGGTGACATTTGTTTTGGGATGGATTGGACAGAGGGACATGGAAATGGGATACTGTAGTCTCATAAGATAGTTTTCGCCAACACATTAACGTTGTGCGGTATGGTTAAGGCTTCTTTTTTGTGCTCGGGCCGGTTGTGGTTACCATTGGGCGACAATAAAACACCTCAGATTTCAAAACAAAACAAAAACAAACTAATAAATAAAGAAAAAATAATTAAAAAACCAAACAGAATGAACTCTCATACTAGACATTTGGAGAAACACATAAATTATATAATACAAATCAGCTTCCTGGGTGCCCATCTTTGCGAGCGATTCCGCTTTCTCATTGCCTGGGATTAATCAATGTGAAGAGACCCATACAACGGTGATCACATATGATCTTTCGACCAGCACACTCATCTGTTCCCTTAGTTTTGAAAGGATATAAGATGAGTGTTTACTAGGTTTCATTGACCGAAGGGCCTCAATCGAACTGAGGCTGTCAGAGAAGATGAAGTAATGGTCTGCGGGCGTGTTGGAAATCATCCCCAATGCAAAGTTGATTGCTGCCAGCTCAGCAACATTAACAGAACAAGGTTCCTGAAGTTTGTGGAAGGCGCTAGAGTTTTCTTTGAAGACACCGAAGCCAGTGGATCCATTGAGACGAGACTCATCAGTGAAAAACCTGTTTCATCGATCATTGATCGACAAGCAATGTCTATGTTTCGTGGCCTTAGAGGACTACCGGTCTAATTAATGTCTTGTAGATGGTCAACTTTGTAGTTCGGCAAACTTTGGTTGATCTTAACGTCCTTCGGAGTCCAAAGCAGGCGCGATTGCCAACCATGACGCGCCTGAGTATCTCCCTGCTGGTGTCGTTATCGGCGGCCACCAATGAGCCCAGATACACGAATTCGTCTACCGCCTCGATTTCATTACCGTCGATCTGAACTCGTGGTGGAAAGCTAACATTGTCTTCTCGGGAGCCACTTCCTTTCATGTATTTTGTTTTCAACGAATTAATCACTAGCCCAATACTATTTTCTTCTTTCTTTCTTTTCTTACTTGTTTTTTTCTTTGTTTACTCTGAATATACATTTATGATCAAACTGGAACATATATTTATGCTGGATGAATGTTTAGAGTAAAATACCTTGAATAACACCTTCACATAAATAGCGCATGTTCCCGAAGTGTTAAACCAACTACGATTTAAAAAATCCATCCAATTTAACAACTGATGTGCGGAAGCGTTGTTAATGTTTTACGTGTTATTTATTACCATCATCGGATAAAGTGAAATTGTCAACCGGACAAAACTGTCCCATTTTAGTTTGCTTTTTTAACCCCGGGTTTGAATGCTAATTCCACCGATTTGAACGCAGTCAGATTGTCACCCGCTTACCTTCTTCCTCCTTCGTGTACCGGCAAACTTCCGGAACAATGCGACATGCAGGGCCCTACCTCATTCCATCACTTATGCTCTCCAGCAAATCTGAGAGATTAAATCTACATTGCATTTTGCATGTTGTCAGAACGTGCAGCTTGCGCGCTCGCTTCGGATGACACAAAAGTTATTTTATTCCCTTTGCAAATTACGTAAATGTAGTTTTCCGCTCTCGCACTCACACAGGTCACACTCGAACGGAACGAGAAAATAAAATAATAAATCGAAAAAAAAAACAATAGTCGGATTTCGAGTAATCAGTCTCCTCGTTGGGGATTGATTCATCCCGGGATAAAACGGCTCCGGCTTATCGGATGTGAGGATGGCGACGGATGGTTAGTGGCGGAAGCATTACCCTATCTGATCGTTCTCCGCCACTCACTATGAAGTGTAAAATGCATTCCGTGCTCAAACGCCGTGTGCACCGTTTTCATTCCTCATCCCATCCCATTCGCTGTCAGCCAACCGAGGAGAACGAGGCTCATACCAAATATTTTCCCAAATAAATAAATTAAAAGCGGAAATTTAAGTGCAACATTTGTTGCTATCACACTGTGGCCATTCTCCCGGCTTGATGTGTTATTTTTTCCTACCTTTCCACCACCCCACGCAGTTTCGCCCATTCATCCGGTGGAAAACGGATTTTGCATCGGACTAAAAGCTCAACTTTTGATGATAATGGTGCATTCGCGGCTGTGTGCTCGTGTGTCTGTTTGTGCGCACGTGATAGTGAGTCATTTTCGAGTGCACCATCCGTGTTGTGAAAATTTCCCCCCATTCCTCCGAAGTGCAACGCTATTTCCGACTTTGTTCACAACACATACGGACACACACACACACCCGTTGTTCGCTTCAGTGAGATTATTGCAATCGCAATGACTGTGTGTTGAAAGAAGAGGCATCAGGTCCCCTCCTAGCCGCATGCGAGATGTTTGATACTGAAACCCAACCCTGGAAGAACAAACACGCCATAACAACCCATGTTTGGAGGACCAAGCGAGCGCTCAAAGACCACACAACACTTACGAAATGAAAATTAAAAATTAATGCGAGGAAATTAAATAAACACACTCTAAAACGATAAATTACACAAACTGCTCGTCGCTGGTCGTTTGTTTGTGCTTTACTACTGCTGTTGCCGCCAGTGAAACTATCAGGCATTTAGACGGTTTTCGTTGACTGCATGGACCAGGGAAGGTTGGTGGTCGGAAAAGATAGTTGGTTTTGATTTTATAGTTCTCGCAGTTCCACGAAACTTTAGTTAAATGCTTTCGGTTGGCTAACTTTTGGAAGGTAACTTTTGCGTTTGTAAGCACTGTTTTAAATTTGTTCATGAGACGAACATTGCGTCCATTTTCTTTCGCGAAAATTTTAAAATAGGGTAGATAATACTAAAGGGCGATACGGTCAAAATTTGGTCAATATCAACTTGACGTATTTCTTTCAATTTTGCATTTAAAAAACCTGAACACCCCTCATTTTGAAGGTGTGTGTGTGTAGAATGTTGCTCCTATTTTGATTTTGGAATTCACTCTTCAGTTGTCAAAATGCCGTCCAAGCAAGAAGAGCAGCGTATCAAAATTTTGCTCGCGCATCGCGAAAATCCGAGCTACTCGCACTGCAAAGTTGGCAAAATCGCTAAAAGTTGCCAAATCAACCGTTACAAATGTAATTAAAGTGTTTGGGGAACGTTTGTCGACAGCCAGGAAGTCTGGATCGGGGGAAATCGAAAACCGGAAGCCGCTGAGACGACAAAGAGAGTTGCCGGTAGTTTCAAGCGAAACCCTAACCTATCTCTCCGAGATGCCGCAAATAAGCTGGGTGTATCGTCTATAACCGTGCATCGAGCCAAAAAACGAGCCGGACTATCGACTTACAAGAAGGTAGTGACTCCAAATCGCGATGATAAACAAAATACGACGGCCAAAGCGCGATCCCGGAGGCTGTATACGACGATGCTGACGAAGTTTGACTGCGTGGTAATGGACGACGAAACCTACGTCAAAGCCGACTACAAGCAGCTTCCGGGACAGGAGTTTTATACGGCAAAAGGAAGGGGAAAGGTAGCAGATATTTTCAAGCACACGAAACTGTCAAAGTTCGCAAAGAAATATCTGGTTTGGCAAGCCATCTGTACCTGTGGCTTGAAAAGCAGCATTTTCATAGCTTCCGGGACTGTCAACCAAGAAATTTACGTGAAAGAGTGTTTGAATAAACGTCTGCTGCCTTTCCTGAAGAAACACGGTTGTTCCGTACTGTTTTGGCCGGATTTGGCATCTTGCCATTACGGTAAAAAGGCCATGGAGTGGTACGCCGCCAACAACGTGCAGGTGGTTCCCAAGGACAAGAACCCTCCCAACACGCCAGAGCTCCGCCCAATTGAGAAATACTGGGCTATTGTCAAGCGGAACCTAAAGAAGACCAAAAAAACTGCTAAGGACGAGCAGCAGTTCAAGGCAAACTGGCTTTCTGCGGCGAAGAAGGTGGACAAGGTGGCTGTACAAAATCTGATGGCAGGGGTCAAGCGTAAGGCCCGGCAATTCGGATTTGGAAAAGCGGAAGCCTAACTGAATATTTTTCCTGAATTTTATACTAATTGAACTTGAAAAAGAAATTTAATTTGATTTTTTAAATAAACGATTTCACCGATTTACACGCGTTTTCCCTTGACCAAATTTTGACCGTATCACCCTTTATGTGAAGGTCATCACATTATAAATGAGTTTGACCGGCAATGGTATCATGAAAGAAATCTGTTTGCAACAATGCTTGAAGGGACCATTGAAAGCAGCATTAATCCGGGAGCTAGAAAGCGGCAGCTTTATTGCAGATATAGCAACGCATTTATGAATGTCTGGAGAGTCACGCCCAGTCCGAGGTTAATTTCACAAATAATACGCCCCAAATGAAACCTTACCAATATGATTCGAATAAGGGTCCTGAAACACACTTCCAGATTTGGAAACTTATAATTTCCAAACCAGGCACGTGTATTGTATTATTCGAAAAAAGATTTTTCTAATATTTTTATAATCAGATAGATCTCACCAAAGCACGCAACCAAAAAAAAAATCCCTAGCTTGTTCTGTCGCAAGCAAGACAATTTTCAATGTTGATTCGTAATTAACTTCATGCACTCGCAACAAAATCAAAGCAATATGGTATGTGTTCTTTGACTCAGCCAAATATGCAACGATCGATTACATATTTTATTATAACTTATGAAATATTTAGTTGGTTATATATTTGATTAGCTACGTATAATAAGACGTTTGATTTTATGTATCACGAAAAACTATACAACTCATTTTATCAAGTCAGAAACATTCGAGGAATGTGGATAAAATGTCGGTCTATAAGCATCAAATTGGGTCTACAGGGTTTCTGCTAATTATCCGTACAGACTTTGTCGGCATACCTCAACACAACAAAGTGGATTAAACTAAGCATACCTACATGGTTTAACATCTTGACCCATTGTCTTTATACGCAGTAAGTTTGGTACAGTTGTGATTTTTAATTCATTCAAAATGAAGCCGAATGAGTTGCGCGCAGGTGTAATTGAACTTTCGGAAAGGAATACTGTTTCAGTGATTGCAAAGACCGTGAAAATAGCAAAATCTACAGTGAGTGACGCAATAAAACGATACCAACAGTTTGGAACGCTAGATGACCGCGTAGGGAGAGGAAAAAACGCACCGTTTGGACTCCACAAATGCGCGAGATTGACCGGCGACGAATCAAGCGCAATTCTTGAATTTCCACCGGAAAGTTGGCGAAATCACTGAAAATTTCAAAATCTTCCGTTGGAGCCATAGTTCACGACGATTTGAAGCTTCAGTCATGTAAACTGTGCAAAAATCACTACCTGAATGACACCATGAAAGCAAACCGATTGAGAAAAGCTAAGGTTTTCCTGAACCGCTTATCCGAGGGCCACTATCGGTCAGTGCTGTTCACCGATAAAAAAGTGTTCACAAACGAGCAGCATCACAACCACCAAAATGATCGGCAGTTGCTTCTTGCTGATTCCAAAAATCGTGAAAATATTTCAAGGAATCATCATCCCGCTTCTGTCATGGTTTGGGCAGGAACTCATTCCGGCAAAACCCCCTTTTGATCTTCATCGACAAGGGGGTGAAAACGAATCAAGCGATATATCACAAGCTACTTACTGACACAGTAGCTTCTTGGGCATCGAAGCATTTCGGCAATAATGAATGATGAAATTTGTCAGAAGCAGATAGTTACCCATCATCATGAGAGGCTCTAGGAGTGGACAGTAATTTATTGCTAGAACTAAGAGAATTGAAGAGAAAGCATTGATAGTTCCGTTTAGATTATGAAAATTTAAAGATACAAGTTGAAAACGAGCGGAGGGCATAGAGCCTCTCATGTTGATGGGGAATTATCTGCTTCTGACAAATTTTATCATTAGATATCGTTTCTCCGCGCATTGGGAGAATACAACAAAACAACAATCAAAGTGTAAAAATGAATGGATTTTTCAACAAGACTGGGCGCCAGCTCTTTGTGAACGCATTTTCCCAAGCTTTTTAACGAAAGTTGAATGGCCTTCTAACACACCGGATTTGAATCCGATGGACTATTCGGTATGGTCCATCTTGGAGTCATGAGCCTGCAGTACACCACATAAATCACTAGAACATCTAAAATCGTCTCATTTAAAGGTTTGGGAACAAATATCTGTCGAAGAACTCGTGGCCATCGTGGATAACTTCCCGAAACGTTTGAAGGCGTGCATCTCATCACGAGGTGGTCATTTTGAAATGAATTTGCAAACGAATAGCTATAACAAACAACAGATATTGATTTTTTAATCCAACAATAAAAGATAGTTTAAGCAACATTTTGCTATACGGACACCCTGTATTCATAGATCGATTATTTTTAATTAATTGCAGTCTTCATACGGTCTTTTTCTGATTTTTTTAAGGTTTTGCCAGCTGTATTCGCTTTACCCAACATAAAATTTCACAAAACAAACTAAACTTGAACTGCTCTGAAACACTTAAGAGATTTTCACAAATAATGAATTGACCGTTCGATAATGAAAACACAATAATTCACAGTGCTCGGGGTTTGTTCCTTTGGTTTGTGTTTAGATGAGCCATTTGGAAAACATCCCAAGTAACTCGAATTGGTTCATTGTGTACATTTGTGCTTTAATGTGACGAATATTTATTTTACCATTCCGGTGATTGAAAACCTTATAGGGTTCTACTATAGAATTGAAATAGCGCAGAAGGTGGAGCCTGTGAAGCAAAATTTAAGTTTGACATTGATCATAAACAAAAACAATCTAAGGCTACAGTAGAACAAATTTTTGTCAGTTTTCAAAAAGGTATTCATGAACCAGGTTTGAACCATGAATTCCAATCTTACGAGATCGGTCTCTTTACCACTCGAATATTTTAACATGTGAAAAATGGAATATTTAGATTCCTCTTAAACCTTATAATCGTTATTTAAACTATCACCAACGTGATAGAGGACATAGATACTCATTTTAACAGAGAACAATTCAAACAAAAAGTTTGGGATTTCATTTGGAAACATTTGTTATATTTTGATGATTGTTCGATTACAATTCACCTAATTGGCTACATCAATATTTAATTTTTTATCATACTGGCTTGATTCTGGCATGAAAGTAGGTATCATGCTTGCATGGAATTAGGTTTTTGAATTTTTCAGCGGTTAATATATGTGTGATATAAATACATATTTGATAGTTATTAGTCTAACTAAAAATACAGGAACGGTCATTCGAGGTCCAGTACGACACGAACGAAACATACATAACTAGGTCTGTTGACATTTGACATATCTCTAACATGTTTGTTTCTTGAAATACGGAAGACTTTAAAAATAAAAATAAACTTCAGATGCTACACTCTTAAAAATTATGAATTTTACGCGTGACGTAATCCCTACAAGCTGTAAATATTTTGAACTTAAATTTACACATACTACCGTTTTAAGTTCATTTAGATGTATTCTTAAATTCTCATTCGAAGCATCTAATAACACATACATGTACACGTCAAGTCATTATCTTCGACTTCAGCATTAGCGTTGTGCAATTCTCAAAGTAGATTTCACACGTCGTGCTTACTTTATCTTCGTGAATGGTGTCTTCATAAGCTTGTTATTTGGTGTGCGGAAACACCACAATTTATTGAAAACACATTCAAGTGCATCCAAATTTAGAAGCATGTGCCAGTACGTACACACTACCAAAATGTCATGTAAATTTCTGTCCCCTGAGACCGACACATGCAAGCGTCCTTGAGCACATAAGAATGAGTTCAAAGAGATGAGAAAATAAATTCAATCAAACAAATCTTTCGTCGATTTGCGTATTTGTTAGTTTCAGGAGACATAATTTTACACGAAATCTTTGTTTACGTTCCCCGATTTTTTAGAAACATGAATTACGTCTCGTGTAAAATTCATAATTTCTAAGTGTGTACATTACCAACAGTAACATCAAATCTAAGTTCGTAAGGTATTAAAAATAGCCGCTTGACTGAATACTGGAATTTGCAAGCCTTAAATTTACATGATCCTTGTCTTTGGTGTTATTACCTGTTTTTAACGCAGTCGATTTCACACGTCACAAGTTCAAATTTCATTTCTCGTAAATGTAATGTTCGATAATTAAAACTGCAGTATTGAAATAAAGACAATTTGGGGTAAAAGAAAGAATGTTCTCAAATTAAATTAGGCAGCGATCCATTTGTTTATACTATTCATTAATCTGAACATGGTGACAACCATCTTTATAATCTTATTTGTCGAAGGCCAACGGCCGGGTTTGGCACAATGTTATTTTAAATTTTCACAAGCATTTGTAGAAACCGCCCAAGCCTGTTAGAGAAGTGTTGGCGGGCCTTGATTTAGAATGCATGAAATATATTTGTTTGTTTTTTAAGAAGTTGTGATGTAAATTTATAGGTGTTTCTTTTTTTCTGTCGCTTTCTTTTTGTCTTGTTGTGCTTTTTTTTTTTATTTTTTTTTGTTGTTTTTTTTTTTTTTTTTTTTTTTTTTTTTTTGTTTTGTTTCTTGAAAAGGGGTGGTTGGGGGGGGAGAAAAAAAAAATATTATTCTTTCTCTTTTTTTATTTTATTTTATTTTTTCCTAAATAAAAATTTGGGTCCCCAGCTAACTTTTTTTAATTTAAATAAAACAAAATTTTTTTTTTTTTTATTTTTTTCGGTCGGCCCTCCCCTTGGATATGTGATCTGGACGCGATGGGTGGGCCTACGTCATCTCCACTGAGATGGCAACCAAAGACATATCCTGACGTGGTGGTATCACATGCTGATTATTTTGATTTAATGCCGCGTCACATATCTGGCATTGATGCACTAATTTTACACATGTGATCCAACGGACATCCTGTCCTGGACCATTGAATGCTGTTGCAGTTTGGTGGGGCTCTTTCCTCAGTAATATTGATGTGGGATTTCCTCTTGGCTGCAACACCTTTCTTATGCGTTCTCTGACATGATGAGCCGTAGCCACGCTTGAATATAAATCTAGCTAGATAGGTATATCCGGAGAACTTTTCGAAATGGGCGAGTCTGCTTTTGTGGACAAGCATTTGAATCTACGTTTTTTGGCGAATAAAGGTTCAATTTGGAAAATTTAGACCACAGTTGGCTAGAAAAAGTTTTCTTTTATCCAATAGTGGTGTTAGTTTAAGAAATTGAGCTTTTATTTGTGAGAAGTCTTCGATTTGGATGTTTGTTTGCAGGGGCGGATTCGCCCATTTCGCAAATTTCTCCGGATATGTTGATAGACAATGTGTTCAAGATTATTGACATTCGTAGGGAATCGACTGTTGGATTCACTGAGTAGAAGTTTTATCAAAACTAGGAACGTGGCGCTAGTCTTATTTTGTTATGTCTCACTTCAAAGAGCCATAATAAAAATACCACACATTATAACAATGGTATACAAACAATCTTATAACGGCTTCATTCTCGATAATTTTATAATAATAGATAGGGAATAGGCGTGATGAAGCTTTACTTTGCCACCGAAAAGTGAATCTTATAGTTGAGCAAGGCTCAAATAATTATTGTTAGGCTACACATGCATGACGACTTTGAAACGATTAAACAACTTAGAGATTAGGATTTGACAAATAAAAAGGAAGAAATGAACAGAAAAGTAAACGTAAACTTTTCTACAATAGAACTATAGGATTTAACTAAATAACGCAGAAGACAAAAACTGACTAAGGCGGACAAAGTGATAAGTGAATCAAACGTGGTAAGACTAGGTATGCATCGATGACTTTCAGAGCACATAAGAACTAGACATCTATTAACTAAATTATAAACGACTGAAGAAGTTACGAAGTGCCTTCTTGAGCATATAAACGTAACACTGACTGACTAATTAAATAGCATAAAGAGACACAACGAGGAGGAAACTTCTCTCTCATGAGTCCCATCAACAAACTGGGACGTGTAACATCAGACATTACTAAAACTGGTAGAATTCAAATATCTCAACGACATTTTTGATTCAAGAAAACTGTTCAAAAAGACTTTCGCAGCACATAAATGATGAACTAAACTACAAAAGACTGAAAAAAAACACACTGACAAACTAAATAACAAAAAGACAAAACGACACCATACAAAACAGCGGACATGAACATGACTGAGAGAAAGGGGAAGCAAACTTGAAAATGCAACACCTGTTGAGGCAGTGTCAACAGCGTCTCTATGGACGACATGATCCTTGCACGGCTGGTGAAATGCTTCAAAAGGAGTTAAGTTATATCATTCTAACGCACAACGAACAATACAATAGCTCCTTATTTTTGGTTCGAGAAAACTGCTTCCAGACTCTCAGAGCACATACATGACACGGACTGAACTACAAAAGACTGAAGAAATTACGAAACACCGTATTGAATTTGCAAACGCAACACTCACTAACAAAATAACAAAAAACAATTGAAATAAAATAACAGACGAAAGGACTCAAAATTCTCAAACGTGGCAAACAGCGTCTTCTTGGACGACATGTTCCGTGTACGGCTGGCAAAATGATTCGAAAGGATTTACGCAACGATATCATCAAAGGCCTGGCGTAGAGGTTTCTACTCTATTCAGAGTCCCGCCAGTAAACCTTAAAAAAAAAAAAAAAATATTTATTTTAATACAATCTATGGCCTTGAAGAGCCAGATCTTTATTTTTTCTAACGTTAACTAGAAATAGATCCTTGAAAAAACATCAAGAAGCATTTATATTTACATTAACAGTAGCGGCATTTGGGGAACATCGTTTTGTATACCTCAACTTAGTTTTACGTCATGTCATGTAAGTTAATATTTCGAGTTTTTATAGTCTTGTAAATTTAAGAACAAACGCAAATGTCGGTCTAATGGTCCGCTCCTTTTATGTGCATCCACGTAGACTTAAATTTACATGATTTTTTCTAAGTGTGAAGATGTCAGACGTAAATAAACAAGTCCTATCGTTAAAACATTAAGCACATATATGACAAACCAATTTGTCATATAAGTAAATCTAGACTTAAATGGCAACCAACGTACATCTTCATGACTAAACTATTCAATTTGCACATTTATACACACTACCAAAATGTCATGTAAATTTTTGTCCCCTGAGACCGACACATGCAAGCGTCTTTTAGCACATAAGAACGAATTGAAAGAGATGCGAAAATAAATTCAATCAAACACATAATAATTTTACACGAAATCTTTCTTTACGTTCCCCGAATTTTTACAAACATGAATAACGATACATGTAAAATTCATAATTTCTAAGTGTGTAGATCTACAGCATGACACATGGAAACTACAACCTTTCTATTTATGGGTTCGGTGCTACTTGGGATACCACGAAACTTCTATATTTCCATTGACAATTTTACCAATAACAACATTTTTACTAAGTTATTCAGACAACAGGCCACCAACAGGCCAACAGGCTCTTCTGGCGATTCCATCGTCTCTTCAACAGCCAATCGAGGAAAGTGTATGGTCGGAAAATGCTATGCTATCATTGGTTCCATAGTTTCTTGTTAAATCATTGTTATGTTATCTATTTGAACAGTTAATTTCCAACATGTGACTATTTTCTGTATATCTAGGCTGCATTGTTCGGTTTATCGGTTCAATTTAGCTAAATTTTAGATCATTCAAAGATCATGACAATAATCTGTTCAGCTTAACCAGTGAAATCATGTTGTCTAAAACGTTAATCAAATCGAAAATTACACAGAAGTGAACAACAGTAAGTTGATTAATAATGTCTGAATTGTTTCGAATTAAATAGGTTATCTTGATTGCAACATAATTTTGTTGATTATTGTTGAGTTAATGACATATTTGGTACAAAGGGTGAATGAAGGAGCAAGGCTAACATTACATCCCCTTACTATATATAAAGAGAAAAATACCGCCCGTTAGCAACCATTAGTAAGGAAACAGAGCGGAGTGTGTGCATCTGGAATTATGTGCAAGCATCAACGCGTGTATGTGTGTTAGCTTCGTTCGCACTGGTCCACCTATCGTTATAAACAATCCCTTCACTCCTTATCCTACGGAAAATCGATTTAACTCCAAAACAGTTTCTTTTATTTTATGAACGGCAAAAAAAATATCAATTCACTCATGACAAAAGCGGAAAACTACCCCTCCTCTATCCTCTGTAGACCAAAAATAAACCGGGAATGCACAGATCAACCAAGATCATTAAACTCATCACATTACCGCAATGTCAAAATTAAAAAAATTCTCAAAAAAATCGGTTGCGATATCTTTCAAAGTGTGCTTAATTAAGTAAAACCAAAAATATTCAAATCTTCCTCTTTGTCTGATTGATGGTAGTTTTTTTTTCTCTACCACAAAAGTTCAAAAGTTTTTTTTTAAATTATCAAATAATGAATCAATAATCAACAGAATATTCTCGAAACAAAAAGATTTATCGAACAGGTACAAGGAATTCATCCTTTTCATCTGTCGCCCATCTGTCTCCGGGTCGACGATCTGGAAAGAACAAACAGCCGAAACATTTTGTCATCAAAGAGCTTCCATCAAATTGTGCTGAAAGCTTTGCCTTCCTGCCATCGCTGACGCTCTCATACTTCACATCGTCTGTTCGATCAAAAGGCAACCGCACATTATTTTAAGAATATGTATATGTACATGTTGATGGATTCGTTTGAAGCCCCGCGGCCACGCACACGTGCTGCATGTAAAATAAAAATAAAAGTCCAATCTTCTTATTTCTAGCATAGGCATTAGGGTGGTTCAAAGTATCGATTTAGCTCCACCCCACTCAACCAATGCCGAATCAGGTTCTGACTGTTTGCTGTGCCAAATTCATCCAGCGTCAAGTAAACTAGTTGTTTATTGATTTCAAAGCCAATTACTTTTCCATGCATAGCTTTCAGGACAACACTGTTTGCCTGCTAGTCTTGATTTTCGGTTCCATTATTCGCACCAGATGCACCAATGTTGTCTGCTGGGCAGTTGACAGAGCATTGCACAAGAACATCAACTGTCTAAATAAATTATATGTAATTACGCTGATGTTCAACCAAAAAGTGATCTTGGGAAAAGGTGAAGCTGGAGAATCTTCTCGCAAGCAGATCTAGTAAACATTTCTTCAAACAAACATATGCTATTATTTATTTTATTTTCGAGTCTTTTCCAACGCGCACACTTTGAAAACGAAGAATTTAAATCATGCAAACAAGTAAACAAAGGGGCTATGCATAAACCACGTAGACTTTTTTGGGGGGAGGGGGGTTTTGACCAAAGTCTACGCTCCATACATAATTTCAAAAAAAAAGTATGGAGAAAAGTCTACGAGGGGGAGGGGGGGTCTGAGATTTTCAAAAATGAGTCTACGTGGTTTATGAACCGGCCCAAACGAAAGATGACAGTCAAACGTACAGCATGCTATGACAAGCACTTAAAAACTATCATAAATACACGCAAACTACGCAAATGTACGATTAAAGCTTCGATACTTTCCTTATACCAGAAATCAAGGAAGATTTTTCTTACCATACACAGAAAAAAAATCGTTCCCGAAAATGAAAACTGACCGTGAACTAGTTCACGTTTTCAGGAATTTTACCTAAAAACGTGATCTAGTTCTTGATAACCTGATGCAGCTCACGGTGTATTTTTGCTTGTTCATGAATTCATGACTAGAGTTAACGGATCTGGGCACAGATTTTTTTCCGTTTAGTAATTCCCATATAAACTTCAAAGGGCCAGTGAAATTTGAGTTCGTCTATTGACAATTATTTCATCTTCTCGGATAGTCTCAGTTCTATTGAGGCCCTCCGGTCGATAAAAACAGTGAGGCACTCACCTTACTTTCTTTGAAAAATAAGGGAGCAGATGTGTGCGTTGGTCAAAAGATCATTTAGGATTACCTCTGCATGGGTCCCCTCACATTGCTTAATTCCAGGCAATGAGAAGGCGGACTCTCTAGCAAAAGTGGGCGCAAAAGAAGGCGAGATTTTTTAAAGAAGAATTTCACATGATGAATTTTTCCCATTAGTACGTCAGAGTTTTCTTCAAAGTTGGCAAAACGATTGGACAAGTAATTCTCTTGGGCGATGGTTACATTCCATTATTCCAAATGTTTCGTCAAGATCGTGGTTTGAAGGTCTGGATGTAAGTCGCGGTTTTATTCGTGTGATGTCAAGACTAATGTCCAACCACTACTTGCTAGACGCACATCTCTAAAGAATTAACCTCGACGATAGCAATGTATGTAGGTGTGGAACCGGTTATAATGACATCGATCACGCAGTTTGGTATAGCCCCGATAGTGATGCCTCCAGAGCACGACTATGGGACACCCTAGTGGACCGAGGTAGACAACCCTCCCGCGAGGTAAGAGATGTTTTGAGAAAGCGTGCTCTCCCCTAAATGCAAGCGATTTACGAATTCCTTTGTTTGTCTGATCTAAGAGTGTAGCCAAGTAACAGTTTAAGTTTTATTCCAGCTGTTGGTTCTGGCAGCACTGCCGGGGCGAATACCGATTCGAAGGTCGACTGCTGAAATTGCCTCACTTGTCGACTCATAAGGCCTTGCAACTTGCTGGGCTGTCAAGCTGGCGGAAAGAGCATCGAGACGTCACCGGGACAAGAAATTGCCAGAAATCGCCATTGTTTATTTCAACCTCAGCAAACACGAGTTAAAGATAGTGTAACTTATTGAAAAGTATTGAAAGTCAGTTAAAAGTTAAACATTTATTATAACGCCTACCTATTAATGTAAATTTATTATTCCTAAACGTGAATTGATTGATTAAATTATTTGCTACGTTCTGTAAGTCCATAAAATCATAGAAATTAAAACATTAAACCTAATTGTAACCTACGAATCCCCTGAGGATTGTGTGCAGTCGGCATTAATCATTAAGAAGAAACCCGGCATTAATCATTAAGAAGAAACCGATTTTTGTAAGTAAATTATAATTTTTTTTCGCCACCAACTAATAAACAACAAAACTTACAGCTAAAAGCTGCACCGCAGCTAGAAACACAACCACACGTTCTAGAGTTTGCGGGCTGCTAGGAAAAAGTCGGTCTCTGCACGCCGTTGGTTCGTAACACCAGCCGTATAGCACTCCTCCGGCTTTGTTGATAAAACTACATTCAAAACTGCTTTGTCTACCAACATGCTTCTCTATGCATCTTTAAAGCCGAAATTTGTACAAAATGGCCCACTCTATAGATGATTGTGAAAACAAGTTAATAAAACCTTTATAAGAACATAATGTTCTAGTGAAAGATGTTATGACCCCTTGAGAACCTTCATAAAACCTAGTGGCTGCCATTAAAACCAGAATGTGGCTTAATGGCCACAGCTGTCAAACGTCACTGTGAAATCGAGGTTGGTTTTTGTTGTTCTGCTTTGTTTGATTCTCTATTTATCTTCTTATTCATTTAGCAGTCAAAAAAAGGTCTAGTGTTGCGGGAAATTTCGTTTGATAGCAAAATATCCCAAACAAATTATGTTTTCTACAGCGTATTTTGCTCCAACTTATATGCGCAATTATTTTTATGGTGAATATTGGCACGATAGGAGCCGAACATTAATGCGCCTCGGAAATTATTCGAATTTACAACAACCTAAATCAAATTATGACAAATATGTTCGATAAACTAATCATGAATTTCCTGAAAAGTGCTTGGAATTGGATGAGATTACTAAAAGAATGCCGCAATTAGTTTCCGATCTCCATTTAATTTGCAAACCATTGCAAATTTGATGCATTTATTTTTCCACATTTCAATTATTTCTTATATTTCAATATGGCGATTGGAAAAAAAATCACAGTTTTGCCATAAAGCCAATTTTTCTTTACAATGACTATTATAAAACCATTTGATCTTATGGCGACTTCCTTCAATGCCAATTTGCCGTTTAATGTATTTACTGGAGGTAAAATGGTTTTAAAATGCTTTTTCAACTGACCATCATAAGATCAAATCAATAAGTCTTAAAACGGCATTTCAATATAGCATTTTACGAGTTCATAAAGTCGAAATAATACCTTTGATAGGAGTTAAAGGAATTTCAGAATCTAGGTTTTAAGATCGTTGTGAACAAGCTGTATAGGTTCTCATAAACCTGACTTAAATATGAAACCTATTGGCACTTCTTGGTGCTATAATCAAATCAAATTGATTTCATGTGGCTTTCATAAAACTTTAATAAAACTCAATAAAGCAGGATGGTGTTAGCAATGTTACTTGGTTAATGTCATCACTCCCTCCCCTCCAGTCGAGAAAATTCCCTGCCATTGTGTCCCAGTTATACTATCCTTTTGTTTCCGTGCTACTTGTACCTGCCCAGCAAGCGGTGGTCACCCATCTGCGGCTTAGTTCCTGAATGGGACTACAGGGACCGTGGATTTGGTAGATTTCGCTACCATGAGCAGCAAATAATACCTTCAATAAGTTACCTGCCTCGCCCCTTCCAAACAATAATGTGACCCATGAACCTTGAGCTAGCCACGAGTAATTGGCACCAAATTTCACTAAAATTGAAAAATTTTACATTGTATATAACAATATTGATTATCGGCTCCGTAAAAAGTTACACACGCCTGAGCCTAACAAATAAACGAACTAATTAATAAGTTCGAGTTCGCAGCCAAATGAGCTCAAATGTTGGGAGGAATCTCAGAACCTGAGTTGTAATCAACTTATTGGGGTGAAGTTAAAGCGATACTTTAAACCACCCTAATGAGCGTTTTTAAGGACCAATAAGGTGATGAACATTTGAAAACTTATCTTTGATCTTTATCCGTTTTTTGTGGATTGCGTATTTAAAAAACATAATAAAGAGAACGTTTTTTAACGATCATCAAAGTGAACATCAATAATTGATTTCCACTGCCAAAAATGGTTCCATCATGTTCTTGGGAAAATCAAACCTACTTTCCAAGACAAGAGACAACGGAAAAGTGACCCATTCCAATGCAGTGAATCAGTAATTCTACGCCGCTTCTCGGCAAGTCCTGGTGAATAGGCTTTTGATCTTTGGAACTAATGCTGGCCTAATTCAATCAGACAACCACCTTGCTGTTCCGACCCGGAGCCGCCCGGTAAGTTGATATGTTTCGAAAACACAAGTGGCAGCACTTGAAAGCCACAGTCTGCAGCTTATATCATCTACCCCGGAGGGATTACCGGGTCTATGTGGGAATTTGTGGGAACACGTTTCGAGCCGAGACCCAGCATCCGTCTACCATCTACGAACTAAGCCCATCAACAACTATTGATCCGACAAATTGGATGATTATTTGTTCAATCTTCATTAAGTTCACGTTAATGGGCTCCAACCCGTCACGTCGAGTACGACAACGACGATGTGGTGTGGAAATTTTCATGAAGCATCCTGGATATTTAGAGGCCGCCACCGACCTCGCGCACCGGCAAGAAAAAGTATCGATTTCATTGAGATACGCAGCCCTGTCCTGTCGTTCACCCTCGAGTAGAAACATTACGGTTAGTAGTGCCAGTGAGCGTCGGTCGATTGGTCTGGATTGAAACGGAAAGGCTTCATCGATATTCAAAACTTTCGACGGACGACGAGTTGAGAGGGGATGAAACTTTTCCCATCGTTTTCGTTGTGCTAGTTAAATATTTACCTTCGAAGGAAGGAGTTTTCAAATCGCTTGGGTCTCTGAGTGGGTAGATGTGGAAAGGTGCCCGACAGCTTGCGAAAAGTACACCTTTTATGATCGATTTTAATTTAGCAAGCGGAAATCAATCCCACGAATGCTAGTACTGTGGAAGGAGGATGCGGTGGAGAGTAAGTCAGCTGTAAAGTTGGTCGAGAGAGAGAGAGAGAGAGAGAGAAAGAGTTAATCCTTCACTCTGCCGTGAAGTCTCTCGACGATTTATCTTCACTGGGAAGGAATCCCAGCAGCAATCATAAAGTTTCAGGATTCCGTCGATTGCCGGTTTCGGATAGAGAGAGCGACAAGTAGTGAACTGGAAGCGTGGGTAACTTTGGGACTTCTTCAAAACCTGTGGGAATTGAATTGGAATCGTTTGGTTGGAAAGTGGTGCGCTGAAAGTGACTGGCCGGGATTTTCAGTGGGTAAGGTATCATGGTTCTTTGAGATTGTTTGAGATTGATTAAGGCGGAACGATTTGTTGGATGCCTGGAAATGATTTGATTGATACATGCAGGTGTCTTAAAAATTAATTAAAATAGAAATGAGAAATAGACTTTAAAGAGGTATCAGATAGCCTAATTAGGAACAACATTTGCTGGACAAAATGGGTCATTGTGCTGCCACACAGTATGAAACAGTATGTTGTATTTAGAGAAACAATTCATAAAAATAAGGAAGGCTGAAGCAAACAAATTCGTGGCGAAAACCGAATCAAATCAATAAGGCGACCAAAGTTTCTCAGATCATTCTAGTGTCTTTTCGGTGAGCGGACTTACGACTACGTCCTCGTCCAGTTCGATCTGTGACACTCCCAAGCTTTCGTCGTTTAAGAACAACTTTTTGAACTGCGTACGCCATACTTTTCGGCAACTTTGCGCTGAAATTTGTTTTTCAAGCAATCACGCATGATAAGATTTCGCACGTCAAGATTGTAGTGTTATTTTCCTTCCTCCAATGATCGATTCTTTAACAAAAACTTCAAGAACAAAAACAACTCGCTTACTTCTCACCATTGTAGCAATTATTTGTGTTAGATGCAAACAAACGAATGTCAAAACCATTATAATCAATGTGTAAGTCAATTGGATGTACACGGAAAATTTGTTTCCCATAAGAGATCTTTTTGATTGAAATACCGTAAACACAAGCTTATTTTACTTTTCACAAGAAGTTGGCTAAAATTAACGTGTACACTATCAGTCATAAGTGCGGACTCGCTTCGAAAAGTATTGTAACACTCAGTTGAATATTGCTTACTAACCTTATCAATCAGGCTTCTGCTGTACACAGAAGTTGTCTCCATTGTAACCGGTCCATGGCCTCGATGTCTGCGGAGGGTCCGCAGGTCGCCTTCTACTTGATCGATCCACCTTGCTCGTTGCGCGCCTCTTCTTCTTGTACCCGTCGGTTCGTTATCGGGAACCATTTTCACCGGGCTATCGTCCGACATTCTTACGACATGCCCAGCCCATCGCAGTCGACCGGTTTTTACGATGTGTACGATGGGAGGTTCTCCCAGCAACTGGTGCAATTCGTGGTTCATTTGCCTCCTCCACGTTCCGTCTTCCATCGGCACTCCACCGTATCGTACGCAGCGCCTTCCGTTCAAAGACGTCAAGGACGCGTTGGTCCCCCCACTAGCCATGTTTCGTGGCCGTAGAGAACTACCGGTCTAATTAATGTCTTGTAGATGGTCAACTTTGTAGTTCGCCTCATGTAGAATTAAAATCGGTCAATAATAGCCAGAGTTATAATCATTTGAATTTGGTGGGTACCCGGGTACCCTGTCGATCACTTAACACCTACATGCCTGACCTCTCTTTTAGCAAAAATCTTGATTTTCATTTGCCTGTCATTCTGCGAAATTTAAACCAAAATAGATGCAAATTTTTGCAAACGATCACATGTCCTAGTTTTTAAAACAGTATCAAACATTCCGGAATTTTACGTAGTTCCGGATATATTCGGGGGAACCGTGGGGTAATTACCCATCCCGAAACACTGACCAGGATCAAAACGGTTCCCATGTTCTGGGGCTTGCGACACCTCAAACTTCATGATTTTGCTAAACAAGACTATTGGTGGTCTTTCTGAAAATATTCGGCAATTGTGCCCACTCCTGGTAGCCTTTCGGGAACCGGGTTCCGACAGGAAAGCAGCCAGATTTTGAAAGGTACCAGAATATGGCCTGCGACTCCTCAAACTTCATGATTTTGCAAAACAAGATCATTGAGTGTCATTCTGCATATATTCGGCCATTGTGGCCACTCCTGGCGCTTTCCAGGATCCGGGTTCTACCGGAAAAGTGGCCAGATTTTGAACGCTACCAGAACATGGCTTGCGACACCTCAAACTTCATGATTTTGCAAAACAAGACTATTGGTGGTCGTTCTGAAAATATTCGGCCATTGTGGCCACTCTCAGGTAGCCTTCCGGGAACCGGGTTCCAACGGGAAAGCGGCCAGATTTTGAACGGTACCAGAATATGGCTTGCGACACCTCAAACTTAGAGTTTGCAAAACAAGATCATTGGGTGTCATTCTGCAAATATTCGGCCATTGTGGCCACTCCTGGCGCTTTCCAGGATCCGGGTTTCACCGGAAAAGTGGCCAGATTTTGAATGGTACCAGAACATGGCTTGTAACTTTATGGTTTTGCAAAATAAGACTAGTGGTGGTTATCCTGGATGTACACATCCATTATGGTTAAGATTTCGCAGAATGACAGGCAAATGAAAATCCAGATTTTTTATAAAAGAGGAGTTAGGCATGTAGGTGTTAAGGGTGTTTTTTTGTCCAACACATAAGGGTTAATTGTATTGCTTATGACGAAAAACCACTAGCCAGAAAAACGCAATCGTATGATTGGTTAAAGAAGCGTAAAAAGTCGTTTCCTGTTCTGAACCATGAGAAGTTAAATAATTACTTTTAAAAGACGAAAACTTCGTCTCATCATTTCAGTTGGTTGTTAAAACCAAGCATTTCATTTAAAGCCTTATTCGCTTAACTCAACATTAAATATCATGTAACAAATTTATATTGAGCAACTTCAAAACAACTTTTTGATGATTATTTTTGATTATGATCAACCGATTATTTCACATTCAAAACATGAGAATCCCTACTAGACAGAAATTGTTGCTAAGGTTTTGATTTAAATAAGCCATTTGGAAAATATACAATCAAGTACTGATACATTGAAAATTTAACGAATAAAGACTGTATTCGATGAAATTTGGACGATTCTTTTTAAACTTTCTGGAAATAAAGTACCACTAAATGGTTAAGTTTTGACATCATTGGTTTATTGAACCTCTTCTCCCAACCCAAATGCCCGCACCTTTGCCTTGCCCCTTTCATCAAATTTTGGGCAATGATAGGACCGACTTGCTTACTTACTTTTAACCACACTTTCTTTAGTTCAAGTTCATTTTCTATCAGTTTTGGAGTTTTAACGAGCTTTGCCTTCATGATTGCCCAAAATTTTTCAATTGGGCGAAGTTCCGGAGTGTTTGGAGGGTTGACGTCTTTTGGTACAAAAACTACATTATTATCTTTGTACCAGTCTAAGACGGGCCGGGCATAGTGGCAAGATGCCAAATCCGGCCAAAACAGTGTCGGGCCATCGTGAGATCTCAAGAAGGGCAGAAGTCGTTTTTGGAGGCATTCGTCCTTGTAGATTTGTCCGTTGACGGTCCCAGAGGTGATGAAGGGCTGACTCATTTTGCCACATCCGCAGATCGCTTGCCAGACAAGGAATTTTTTTGGCGAATTTCGACAGTTTCTTCTTCCGTACACTCTCCGGAACGGCCAACTTAGAGGTGGTGACGTAGTGTTCCTGTCCTGGCATTTGTTTGGTGTCGGCTTTAATGTAGGTCTCATCGTCCATCACAATGCAGAACGGTTTTGTGAGCCACTCCCTGTACAGTTTTCTTGCACGAGTTTTGGCCACCGAGTTCTGTTTATCGCTCCGGTTCGGTGCCTTCTGGACCTTGTACACATGTAATCCAGAACGTTTCATTGTTTTCTGCACAAAACAAACTGAAACTTTCGCCTTTTTCGCAACATCCCTGATCGAAATGTTGGGATAACGCTTAAATTGGTTCAATACCATCCTGGCCTTCTCCGGATTTGATGTGCCACGTTTTTTGCCACTACCATTTTTCCGCTTGGTTGTCTTACGGTCCTTGAACGTTTTGATCACATGAGATACGGTTGAATGTGCGATTCCGAGCTGTTTTCCGATCCATCGATGAGAAGCGTTTGGGTTTTCGAAGTGAGTGCCCAACATTTGTTGGCGCACTATTTCTTCATTCGAAGCCATCACTGAAATCACTCGACCGATTTTCACGAAAGTCATTACACAATTGACACAACACAATGAAATACATTCAGTTAAAATTTCAATAATTTTTACCCACACGCTAAAAAGTTACGAAAAATTGCGTGTGTCCAAATTTCATCGAATACAGTCTTTATCAAAATTTTACTTTGTGATGTATACATATGGTTATAGTTTAAAACATAGAAAAAATAATGTCCTTAAAATTGAGTCTACGGGTTTCTTGTGAAATTATTAATTTTATTTCAATGTAAACAGTTGACAGAATTTATTCAAAAACATAACAGTTTGTGTTCATTACGTGCATCTAGTAATCTCACAACTGTTTGTTTTGTTTGAAAAGATAATTTATTTCAGCTTTTCATAGGTAGCTATTTTATTTATATTGATTAGTTAGGGCAGCCAAAAATAAAAATAGTTTGCTTTCACTATTTGAGTGATCCTTGTTTAAAAGTCTAATAGTAATAGCCACTACTACGAAAATCATAGCTAATAGAGATTGCATAATGAATACTTTAAGCCAATTTCTTTGTCAGGCCTATACAATAACAACAACCTCTAGAAATCAATCCGTACCTAATTTGATCAGATTATGTATTGACTATATTTTCGTTCATTTTTTATTTCAATCGTCATCACTGTGGTGGTAATGTGGTATTGAACGTTGCAAGAACGATTCATTATTCATTGACTTTATGGTGCGTTCTCATTACGTTACGCATGTAGCTCAAAAAACGCATTTTGAAAACCTTAAGTATCAGAACGGTTCATTGAAACAAGAGTGTAACTTATTAGTTATGTTGCACTGGAGGTCAAAATTACTTCATTATAAACATGACATACACTGGAAAATATTAAGTATGCAACGTCATGACTAAGTTTACTTAGCTATAAGTTTACAAAGACAAACAGGTCTCGACTATCTCCAATGTTTGTTTTGAATGGTCTTGGCAAACCATTTGAGCAACATCAATGAAATATCTAGTATATCGTATATATGAAAGAAACTCTGCTGTAACAAAATATGCTTTTTGTTACTGTATATTTACTAAAATGAAACATGAAAACTAATTGTTGAATATTAAACATGTTGTGTGCTACTTGGGTACTTATGACTGATAATGTACATTCAAACCTTAACACTAAATCTAATGAATGACAACTAATATGTCCAGTACGTGTAATAAAGTTGTTACTGATACTAATTTGTAAATATATCAACGCCATGTTGGTATACGGCTCGATGGATCTTTTTTTATTCGCCTGTAATTGTAAGTAAAATCTCACCAATTCACATTTCTCTTTTTTCGTACATTAGGCCGCAGAAATTTTATCACATTCTTTGTTCATGCGGTTTCCACTAACATCCACTGGTGAAATGCCTAACAAATTTGTAATAGAATCGCTCATCCTCTAGTCGGGTGCATATTGAAACAAAAAGCTGACGCTTTTGATGATTGACAGGCTCGAGACAAACACATCATCACAAACAAGTTTATCAATAAATTTCTGCTTCAATTCACTATCATCAATCCAGTTTGAATGTTCCAACGTATTTTTCAATCCCGTCAGCATAGAAAAAAAAACCCACACGATGAAATTCATAGCATTTGCACCATTTTATTCCATGTTACTAATGGTGCCAAGTCCCGGTTGACAATTTTAAATGTAAATGCAGCAATTCCCTCGCACTGCACAATTGTTACCACAAACCAATATCACCGGCAGCAACAGCAGTGGCGGTGAAACAAAATGGCGTAATTGCACACATTTTCATACTCATAACCAATTTTTTACACGTGTTTTCAACCTCACTTTCCTTCACCCACCGAAATGCACAAAAATAGGCACGAATCCGAAATAAAATTTTACGCGAGAAGTCGCCAAGGATGGTAGAGGAAGAAGTGACGGGGGGTGAGTGGATTTGTGCAGAAACCAAATGGCACGCCACAAACGCGCCCTTTCCGTCCCTCGCGACAGTCACGGAAATTTTCATATTTTCGGAATGAATTTTTATTTCTATCACCTACCATATTCCGTTTTGTAGCTTCAGTTCTTTTCCGGGAATGTCAATTTCGCTTTTAGCAGCGTGGCGTGTACCGATGGCATTTGTGGGACTCTGGCAAGAATGGTTTGTAGCTTTGGGTTTTTTTTTTCTGGTTGCTGAGGTGTGTTTGTTTTACACGTTTGTGGCATTTGCATGATACAAAATGTCAAAACTGTGGCAGTCGTTAGCTTCGCTCCTTAAATTTATTTTTATTCGGATGACAATCACCCCCCTTTGGGGTTTCGGTTTTGTTTATGGTCAGTTTTTGGATTTAAGTAGATTGGGTTGTTCGTTCAAAGACTTCTTCAACTGCTTTCTGTATTTAGGTGGTTTTCAGTTTTGGGCTGTTTCACCATCAGAGGGAGCCCCCCCTCTACATAACGCATTCATTTACACAAAAGCTGGGGCCAACAGCCTTAGGTTCAATTGTAACATTGAAATAAAAAGCGACTATGGTGGAGAGTTGAACTAATAAAAATGTTTTTTTTTTTTTATTAAACGCCGCTAAACAATGGTTGCTACGTTGCTAGAGTAGAGTGAACTCGTAATTCGTAGGTTACTACTTCACAACACCCTTCTTTAATCTACGATTCCAAGCAGTTTCTTGAAAATTTCGTTATTCTGCTTGGTAAGGGACTTCGTTAATCCATCCGCCGGTTGCTGCTTGGTACAAACGTAATCCAAAATAAGTTCACACGTTGACAAAGCTACAACTTCCTGTCGCTTACTGTTCTATGAAATCGCTCCTTCCATCTTGCATGAATACATATCCGGTTGTAGACTTCCGAGTGTCTAAGTTTCCTCCACAATCTACTTCCGTGTATATCGTCAGTTGTGAATTGCCTTCTTGCGAATATTCCAAGCAATTTCCGGAGGTTTCCTTAGGTATCGCATGATCCGCTTCGTCGCTTCCCAGTGTCTACGACCAGGGTTGCTGCTGAACTGACTCATTATATTCACAGAAAATGCAATGTTACTTGCACAATGTATGTCTCGATTTGCGAGCTTCGTGTTTGCATCTGCTGGGGTGAACACAGAATTGCAGTTTGCCAAGTTCAACCGCTCGAGCACTTCTTGCACGTAACATTGCTGATCCAGCCAGAGCTTGGCTTTCGATCTGTCTCGGGTGATTCGGAGTCACAAACAATATTTTCCCTCCCCAAGATCCTTCATCTTGGAGCGATTGTTGAGAAAAGCCTTCAATTTCTTGATCGTTGGTGAATAGAAGGAAATCGTCTACGTAGATGGTTACAAATAGCACTTTATCTCCGTCGATCTTGAAGTAGAGGCAAAGATCCAATGACGAACGCATTAGGCCAAATTGCTTCAGTGCTTCGTCTAGTTGAAGATTCCAAACCCAGCTCAAACCATAAAGCACCCTCTTCAGTAGACACAGCTTCGTTTAGTCCTGGATGAAGCCCTTAGCTGTAAGCAAACATTGTTCCATGTAAATGACCTCGTCCGTTAGCTTGCCTCGTAGAAAAGCGGTTACTGCGTCCAATTAATCCACGTCCAAATTATGTTGAGTCGCCAAGGACATCAGGTATCGGATCGTTGGATAGCGTACAACGGGAGCATACTCCTCTTCAAAATCGACACTGTAACGCTGAGAGCAACCCTTTACTACCAGCCATGCCTTGAATCGTTCCACCTTGTTTACCCACTTATTACGAATCGCTTTTTATCCGTCGGCAAATTTTTCAGCACCCAGGTTTCGTTCTCCTCCAATGCTTGAATCTCCTCGCACATGGCTTTCATCCATTGCTCTCGATCCGATCGCTTTAGAACCTCGGCGTAGCTGTTCGGGTCATCTGTCGTCTCGGAATACCGTTCACCAGATGCGTTTGACGTGGATTCTGTGAAATCATTGGGATTAGTAATTGAACATAAGCACTTAAAATCTGCATACTTGGCCTGAATCTTTGCTGCTCATCAGCTGCTCTATTTAGCTACGGTGGGAACGCAGAGCTTGCCATGGTTGCATCGGTAGAAACTCCGGGTTGCACCTCTGGATCCGGTTCGGACGGTTGATGCTCATCTGCTTCCTGCCATGGAGTAGAGCTCCATGAACTCCACGGGTTGATGTGATGCAGTTGTTGCTCTCGCACTGGAAACTCACTCTTCGTAGATGAACACCACATCTCTGCTGATGATGACTTCGTCTTTATCGTGGTTGTACACCCGAAAATCTTTAGAATTGTCCAACGAAAATGCCCTTTACGGATTTTGAGTCGAATTTCTGCTGCATTTGCTTTGGGAAGTGAACCATCACATGATAACCAAAGACTCGTTAATGCTTCAGGTCTGGCTTCTTTTGGCTCCACGCCTCTTTTGGCGTCTTGGATTCCAGTGCACTAGACGGACATCTATTAACGATATAAGCTGCGGTAGATATTGTTTCCACCCAGAACTTCTTCGGGAGTCCAACGTCGTTCATCATCGATCGCGCTTTTTCGACAAGTGTACGGTTCATTCGCTCCACTGTTCCAATCTGCTCGGTGGTGTAATGGCACGTTGCCTGGTTAATGACTCCGCCCCTCTTTATACTCTATATCGGACAACATACGTCAGAATGGGTTAAATCCAGCAAATCCTCTGTGTGGGATGAACTGGAATGTAAAGGATATCTTGTTTGCTTACCTTGAGCACAAACACTGCAGTCTGCCATAGCTCCGATCTGCAAGTCCATTCCATCGACCATCGTAATTAACTTCCGCATACTTTGATGGTTCAAGTGTTCTTGTGGGCTTCGTGGTAAAGCGGTTAGCGGCGCCTACCGTCGTTCAAGCGATTGTCATGAAGTGAGGGTTCGATTCCCGCTCCAGCCTGTAGAACTTTTTGCAAAACGAAAATGTCCAATCTGGTCCACTGGGTATTAGGTTAAGGTGTCCGTTGTAATTCGCTCAATGTTTAATGTTCTGTCTGTACAACCTCGAGTTGAAGACGGTGTAAATGTCTTTTTAAAAAAAGAAAAAAAAGTGTCCTAATCTCTGGGGTCAAAGATTAAATCTTATATTGTTGTTATCGGTACGCAAGAAAACGGTATGCACAAGATGAGCACCAAACGATCGAAGAGGGCTTTTCTGATGACCAACATAATTTTTATGTCGGTCATCAGAAAAGCCCTCTTCGATCGTTTGGTGCTCATCTTGTGCATACCGTTTCCTTGCGTACCGATAACAACAATATCTCCATCCTAATCTCGAACTCTGCATCCATCAGATTTGAATAGAGCTGTCAGATTCTTCGCTCAAATCTTGCATATTAACAACAATTTCGCCGAAAAATCGGGACCATTCAGACGTCTTAAACTTTCAAAACACCTTTATCTAGCTCAAACTGACGCTGGCCCTCGCAACTGACTTGATATTTTGTACACCAGCAGTTTCGGTTGAATGTACCCAATCTGCATCCTTGACGAGATTCTCAGCCGTCCGAGTCATATGGGAATTCGCTCCGGAATCAAAATACGAAACCGATTCCACTTAAATCGTCCGCCGTCGTAACCAACTGGTCCACGTAATATTCAATTTCAGCTTGAAAGAAGTCAGTTTGTCCAGGAGACCAAATCGTCGAATCAATCCATCGTCCTGGAAACCTTTTTGTAACTTTATCCATGCTTCCTCGGCCCTTTCGGCGTTCTTGACCAGGCTGAAGTTGTGCTTTTCCAGGCTCAAACAAATGGTCACCAATGCCTGGTCGCTCATGTCCGGATCGGCAAACATATTCTCCAGGGGTTACATTGAACGCAGCTGAACAATGGTTGCTACGTTGCTAAGTGACCTACGTTGCTAAGTGAACTCGTAAACCGTAGGTTACTACTTCACAACAAGTTTCTTAGCAAGGAAGACGTTACCAGAGAGTTTTTAACTTCAGAAAAAACTCAACAACTACAGCTGAGATTGAACCCAGACCCGCTGGGGTAACTGGGGTAAATTTATATAAAGACTGTTTATTAAAGAAAGTTGGCACCTGTTTATCAATGGTTTACGCTTAAAAACTAATGAAAAATTGTGGATTTATACTCAGTATGTGAAAACATTGTTTACTTCGGCAATACACCTGAAAAATCGAGAAATTTTGAACAATGGGTCGGATCAGCTTATAAACATGCAAATCAATTCTGCACAAATGGCTTACATTGCATATTCTTAGCTCTTTCTGTTTGAATCATAGAAAAGTTGAATTTAGATGTATTTTTTTTTTGTGAAAAATTACCGGTTCCTGCTTTTTCTTTTTGTTCAGTTCCACATAATTTTTTGTCGATAATATCCCTAGCAAAGTAATATAACAAACTGAAATCAAATAGGTAACAACTCACATGTTATCGCATAACAAAATAAGTTATCAGCATTGACTTATTTTGTTATCGTCTGTTATCAATTTTTAAAGACGATTTTTGACGAACGTTACTGAATACTACCAGTATGCTGACGAATGCTGAATATTACTAGCATGTCATCCCAACAAACACAAAATCGTATATGATAGCGGATATGAGTAAAAAGTGGAGGCGATATACGTACATCCGTCCATTTGATTAAATGTAAAATGTACGTATATCGCCTCCACTTTTCACTCTTATCCGCTATCATAGACGATAATGTGTTTGCTGGGATGAATATGAAATTGAGGTATTCACCAGAAGCACTACTTCAGTTATTAGTGTATGAATTTGATATCATATTGATAACATAATTTAAAATTATCTCAAGTAATGTATTCACAATACAAAACTTCACCATCAACATGAACTCAATGATATCAAAACGAGTTAATGTTGTGATATCCAACGAATATTAATTTGTTTTCTCTTTTGTTATTTTGGTTGTTTAGTCAGCCTGAATGATAACATATGTGTGACATATTGTGACAAAACAGTGATAATCAGATATTAGAACTTGTTATCACTTTGGTATAAACCTTTCCTCGGGATTCCTCTCATTGCTCTTGTCTCAATTTATTCTTCATTTTTGTTTTGTTTATATTGAATTGTGAGAACAATCGTTCCATTGGTGCTGACGAGTGTAGGAGGATCAATAAACATCGTATAGACTCTTGCGGATGCGGAAAAGCCAATGTGCCATCTGACTTCTGACCTACAATATGGTATCCAATACAGTGACATAATACAACTTAGTCAATTGTGGAATTTCTCTGAATTCATCATCCATGCTTTGAAGTGATTCGGTTCTTGCTGAATTAGGGAAACATTTCAAGAGAGGAAAAATAGATGAATATGTTCTTACTTTAACATTATTAGGGTCGATAAAAGCTAGCAGCTACTCCTAAATTAACATCTTCTTCACTTAGGTAATTTTGATTACAAACTTAACATTCCGGTTGCGTAAAATTATCCAATATTTTTTTAAAAAGCCTTGAAACATTTAAAGGTAGTGAATACAATTCAGGATGTTCACTCTGTAAGAGCTTATTCAGACTATTCGCACAGGATAGATGTGACAATTTCGTATCCGGTCTATTTAGTACTTCGTAGATTGAACTAATTTTTACTTTCTCGACACGGCCTATGTTCATTGCAAAACCAAAATAAATCCTGAGAGGTTTCAAATCGAGTGCTGGATCTACACCATCAAAAAATATCAAAACGGGTCTGAATAGATTTTTTGACGTAGACTACGTTTTACGGCAAGGGTAGGGTGACAATTGAGAATCTAAAAATAATCGACCGTCACGAAATATTGTTACAAATTAAACGGTTATAACTCAATAAATGCTCAATAAATGTTCATGATGTTGACATCATTCGGTTGCATTTTTTTCCGCGTATCAATTTATTTGTCAAACATTATCCCTTAACAATTTTAAGCTATTGAAAATGAATGATGATGTCTTAAAATTTTGTTTTCCACGCTAAATTTACTCAATGCACAGTACTTTCCTTTCACAGATTTCAAATATGAGCAAGGAAGGTCTCATATGCAGCAGTGAACGATGTAAAAAGGGTACACCTTCGGAAATTTTCTCATTCGTGTTGCAGTACTAGAGCTGTGCGGAGCATTGAGCCAGTATGGATTGGCAGCTGGTGCATGGTGATGACATGTACCCTGAAGGTTACACTGGCTTTATTGAGCAGTGCGGAGCAGCAAGGCGCCAATGTGGATTTGGCAGTTGGCTGTGGCAAGTACCATAGAAGGTGCACTGGCGACCAACAATTGGTCTGGTAGCTAATTCCCTGCAGGCTGCTGCTAGCAAGCCGTTGGCTAGGCAACCGTTGCTTGGTAGCGTAGATTATGCAGTGGTGTGCTAGGAAGTCGGTTGCCCCAGCCGATGATGTCTTTGTAGCCAGCCCGTGGGTGCAGCGAAATAATATGCGTGTGTGTGATATTTGGTAGATAATGTTGAGGGGGGGGGGGTTAACAGAGGGGATATAGGGGTGTGTGTGGGGTTGGGGGATTTTTGGGGGGGGGGGGGGGGTTTGGTTTAAGGGGGGGTTTGTCTTTGGGGGCTTTTTTTTTTGAGGGGGGTGTGTTGGGGTGGTTTGGAGGGGGGAAAAGATAATTGTTTTTTTTGGTAATTAGGGTGTGGGAAGTTGTTAGTTGTTTCTAAAGGGCGATACGGTCAAAATTTGGTCAATATCAACTTGACGTATTTCTTTCAATTTTGCATTTAAAAAACCTGAACACCCCTCATTTTGAAGGTGTGTGTGTAGAATGTTGCTCCTATTTTGATTTTGGAATTCACTCTTCAGTTGTCAAAATGCCGTCCAAGCAAGAAGAGCAGCGTATCAAAATTTTGCTCGCGCATCGCGAAAATCCGAGCTACTCGCACGCAAAGTTGGCAAAATCGCTAAAAGTTGCCAAATCAAAAAGTGTTTGGGGAACGTTTGTCGACAGCCAGGAAGTCTGGATCGGGGGGAAATCGAAAACCGGAAGCCGCTGAGACGACAAAGAGAGTTGCCGGTAGTTTCAAGCGAAACCCTAACCTATCTCTCCGAGATGCCGCAAATAAGCTGGGTGTATCGTCTACAACCGTGCATCGAGCCAAAAAACGAGCCGGACTATCGACTTACAAGAAGGTAGTGACTCCAAATCGCGATGATAAACAAAATACGACGGCCAAAGCGCGATCCCGGAGGCTGTACACGACGATGCTGACGAAGTTTGACTGCGTGGTAATAGACGACGAAACCTACGTCAAAGCCGACTACAAGCAGCTTCCGGGACAGGAGTTTTATACGGCAAAAGGAAGGGGGAAAGGTAGCAGATATTTTCAAGCACACGAAACTGTCAAAGTTTCGCAAAGAAATATCTGGTTTGGCAAGCCATCTGTACCTGTAGCTTGAAAAGCAGCATTTTCATAGCTTTCGGGACTGTCAACCAAGAAATTTACGTGAAAGAGTGTTTGAATAAACGTCTGCTGCCTTTCCTGAAGAAACACGGTTGTTCCGTACTGTTTTGGCCGGATTTGGCATCTTTCCATTACGGTAAAAAAGGCCATGGAGTGGTACGCCGCCAACAACGTGCAGGTGGTTCCCAAGGACAAGAACCCTCCCAACACGCCAGAGCTCCGCCCAATTGAGAAATACTGGGCTATTGTCAAGCGAAACCTAAAGAAGACCAAAAAAACTGCTAAGGACGAGCAGCAGTTCAAGGCAAACTGGCTTTCTGCGGCGAAGAAGGTGGACAAGGTGGCTGTACAAAATCTGATGGCAGGGGTCAAGCGTAAGGCCCGGCAATTCGGATTGGAAAAGCGGAAGCCTAACTGAATATTTTTCCTGAATTTTATACTAATTGAACTTGAAAAAGAAATTTAATTTGATTTTTTAAATAAACGATTTCACCGATTTACACGCGTTTTCACTTGACCAAATTTTGACCGTATCACCCTTTAATCAAGAAATTTATACGATTGCCATTCTATTTACTCAGGAGAAAGGAAAAAGAGAAAGGAAGAAAAAAGAGGGTATATAAAGTTTTACAAAATAAATATATTAATATATTTCGCATACATATTCATCAATCGGTATAAGAAAATTTTAAAGAATGTTGCGTTCTGGCATGTTTCAAGAAATCACGGACATTTTTTGGTTTCTCGAACATGCACATTTCAATGAGTACTGTCATGAATAGTTATTCTGTTGTGTTAACGATTCGCGTTGGGTGGCGTTTTTTTTTGGGGAGAAATATTTTTGAGAAACTCTGAAAGGGTGAAAAAGTGCAATGCCTATTCGTTTTAATGCCAACCGTTTGGGGAAATTTTGGGGGGGGGTAAGATCGAACATTCGAAAAATCCTCCGAATTGACCATGTACTGATGCCGAGCGAACTCGAGGCTATCGGGTGAAACTGGAAGCAACCAGAGGTAATGCGTTGCTAACTACTGGTTGGAAAGCTAAATAACTTTATCATTTATCGATAGATTTTCGAGATTACGCGATAAGGATAATGGTCTCCAGCTGGTTGATCATATCAACACAATCACTACAGGCAGTACAATTGTCGCCCTTTCATCATACTAACATTCAAACCAAACGTCCCTTTCCACGGCTGCCAAATAATTTCTAAGAAGCGAATCTACAGGGCTGGTAGCAGGTCACTTTATAGTGACTTGGTCACTATTTTGAGTCTAGTCACTAAAAAGTCACCATTTGCTTCCAAAAGTCACTAATGTCACTATTTTTCGAAAAATGGTCACTAAAGTTACTATTTTCGCACCGCCGATTATTATCTTGAAATCATTTCCGCATTAATATTTTTCTTCCGAAAACATAGGTTTGATCAAGGGATGGGATCGCTCAGCACACGTTTCTCCTGTGCTATTTTTTTGAGTGTGTCTGCAAGCGTTGGAATGTTCTGGGAGCTCTCGTAATGTGCCGAAGGTGCCGATGTGTTGACGGATGGTTTGTTATCTTCTACTGAGCCTGGCAATTAGGCAATGCATATTGGCAAGGTTGCTGGTTTCTTATTTCTATAAGCTCAACTGTCAAAAGTGTGCCTCAGTGTGCCACATGTGGTATGGCTTCAAAATCAGAGTGCCGCAGCTATGAAAAATATTCGTCTAGTGTGAAAGACATCGTGGCTGGCACACCGTTACAAGCGACTTATCATTGGGTTTGGTACAATTTTCTGGAAGTCGTTTACCATGATGTGCTCACAAGTCTGACTAAAGGCTGCCGCACAATAGCGCGTCCCACGTCACGTTGCGTCAGTTGACAACGCCAGCGTTCCGTACTAAATCACCTTCATGACGCTTATGATGCTTTGAACTCACAATATAGTGTCAATTATGCGTCGGCGTCACTCACTTATTTTACTTTAAATATGCATGCGAGTGAGTTTTTCAACTTACTGTAATTTAAATAACTTTAGTTGCATTATATTATTTATTTGTAATAATTTAATTGGTTTTATTTCAAGCTACATGCCCCGGCGAACGAAGTCCCGCCTATACCTTAATTGAAATTATCAAATGCAGAGCGCTCCAATCTGTGGCCCGGGAATACTTCACTTCCAAAAGACATTTTGGACAATATTGATAACATGCTACCTGAGCATTTTTTTTTGTTCGGGACAAACTTCACTTTTTCAACAATGCAAAAATGCATTACGTTGCTGCTGGTAAGCACGTAATCAGAAAGTCTGGTTTGCTGAACTCGTTTATAAAATATTGCCAATGCCTCAACCCACCAGCCGTTGCATCCAGTGAAAGCTCCAAGTATATAGTGAAATTAGCCAAATTACTTCCGCTTCACGTCAACCATAATCTTCTTCTTGACGAATGGAACTTGTTAAAATGCGAAGTGCTGACCTCGAGTAAAAAGTACGGAATTTAGGAGTATTGGAACCAGTTTTTTTTTACATAAAACACGGTTGTAGGTGAGCATAAATACCCTCAAGTAACTAAGGCAGGGTAAACAGCTTAAGCTGCACCACATTTCAACTGTGCGAAAAGAACAGGTTTCTCAAAAACAAGCTGGAGACCAATTACAGGAGGTCGTGGAGAAAAAAAAGTCGCTTGATTATAGGCTTCTCTAAGAGAAAATCTAAAAAGTGACATTGCGCCGCAGTATTACTCATTTTTTGCAAACGAAGGGTGTTTACTTTGTTCATTTTTACTGTACTTATACAACATATGTATAGAAGATTAAAAAAATACAAAAATTTAGAAATTCCTATTTAATCACTATTTGGTCACTATTTTTATTATTTTAGTCACTAATGTCACTATTATTTTTCCATAAATCCGCTACGAGCCGTGGAATCATAGCATGTTCTAACATACTTTCTCACTTATTTATGCTAACCCAACGTCCGATTAGAACAGTACACTACGAAACTAATCAAACGGGTTAACGTAGTCTACGTCAACCGGTCGTGTGTTAAACACAACCCCACTGATTTTTTTGAATGATTTTTGACCATTCCATTCCAGAGTAGCCAACTAGCAAAAGGTTTGGCGGAACGTCCAATATGTTTATTTCGCAAAAAAAATAATTTGAATTGATAAGAATTAAGAAAATCTTCAAAAATTATGATTTTTATCAGAATCTGGAATTCGTGCTTTAGGGAAAATGCAAAAATGGAAAAACCTGATAAATCAGAAACAGTGGCATCGCTGTTACGGACCTTATATGACGTTCTCCTCCAAAAGCCAAATCGGTACATTTTGAAGGACGACGAGACGTACGTTAAATTGGATACCAGTACACTTCCGGGGCTACAATGCTGAGCAGAGGACAGATGTGCCTGATGATGTGCTATATATCCGAACCGAAAAATTTGGGGGAAAGGTTTTGGTGTTTTAAGCCTTTTGCTCCTGTGGTTGAAGAGTTCTTCATGTTTCACATCGGGCCCAATCAACTGTGAAAATTACAGAAAAGAAAGCATCAAAAAACGGTTTCTTCCCAACTACCGAAAGCACATGGATCCTCCATTGTTATGGCCTGATCTGGCATCTGCTCACTACGCTTCTGCTACGTTGGAGATGCTCACGAAGGAAAAAAAATGATTTGGCGAAAAATGCCAAAATCCCCCGAACTACCCTGGACTGCGTCCTATCGAAAAATACTGGGCCATAATCAAGCGTCATATTAAGAAAGATGGATGAGAAGCAAGCTCTGTTGATTGCTTCAAGAAAATTTGGTCTGCACCTCAATGAAAAGTTACGGAAAAAGTTGTGCAGAATCTAATGGGAGGTATCAAGAGAAAAGTCCGAGCGTTCTTCAGAAATAAGAAGTAAACATTCAAACTCACGTGAATTCGGTTATATGTATGTTGATTTTCATTTATATAAAGCAAACCTATGAATTTGTTCGAAAATAAATATTTTCCTTTGAGAAATAGGTGTCCACTTTCTTTAATGAACAGTCTTTAGCTACTGGAACGTAGTTTGATGATGCGTGCAAATCATTTCACAACTTCTCGAGCCATAAAGCATAATTTAGATTAACTGTTTGTATTCGCAAGGTATGGCATATTATAATCTAATTTGGTATGAAATTCGTGACTGTTTTTTCATCACTCATCGTTATAAATTCACAACTCGTGCCGAAAAGAAATTGTTTTTTGGAACTTGTTGCACGAATATCTTTTAAAACATTAAGCTTAAAACTGACTGCTCAGGTGATGGCTCTCATGTTAAAAACTAGCTGAAAATTGTACTTAACATTGAAAGTTCGTACAAACCTATACTGCCGTTCTACGCATGATTGTCCCATTATGCTTTGTAAAGATTTTAATTTTTCTTGATCAAACAGTCTATTTTCGCGTATATTTACAGAAAACACAGAACACAAAAAATATTAGTTATTCGAAGACGTCATTAAAAAATACCAAGTCTGTTTGTCCCATTGTGAAATTCTACGCATAACTGTCCAACTAACGAAATATCGAAAAGCAATGTACTTTACATCATTTTGATAAGCGTATTGTTCAGAATTATATAAAATTAGATGCTAAGGACTAAAAATCGATGTGAGTGAAGAGCGGGAAGGGGCAGAGCGTCTCCTTTCAAAAAGGTAAAGGTGAGATTTCTAACACTGGGTTCACAATCATGGGTCACTTATATTTGCACACAATAATGGGTCACTTTCATTTTATTTGCACAGTGGACGGATTAGCTAACAATGGTTACTTACTGGCTAATTATTGTGCGGGTAAAATATACCGAAATTTTAAAGAAAAACTAAAAGAAATTTTATTTAATTCCAAATACGTAAACATAGCTCACAGAAAGAAAACAAAAACATGGTTACTGCTCAGTAACACTTCCTTTCTTTGTAGGCAGGTTTTCAAAGAATTGGAATTTATGTTCTGGTTTTACTTCATGCAGCGTTGACAGCAACGCCTTCTTGCGAGCTGCGTCGATCTCTCGAGGAGACTTCTGCCATGAGATGTGTTGCTTCATCGTGAAGCTCTTATCTGCGATCATTTTTTGTTGCTTCTTCGAGAAAGGGTTGAAATAAACCATGTTTTTAACGTCTACGGAACCAGTGTACCTTCCGTATATTTTCAATGCACGGTCGTGGGTGAATCTGGTTTAATTTGACTAACTGTTAATTCAGTGCGAAAGAAATCAGAGGTCTTCAAATAAAAAAATAAAAAAACAGTTTTTATATGGTCGAGGTGTACATAGTGAAGAAATACTCGGTGGAAGCAACTCAGTAAATCGAACCTACTACCACCATTGATATGTTCCGGCCACAGGCATGCAGGCATAGGAAGCGACCGAGTATATTTACCAACGGGTGCGAATGTTTCATTATATGCCAATACCCTCTGGAAAAACACAACTGTCTTCAATCCATCCATATGTGGTAATTGTATCATCTTGATTCAAACAAAAATACCAAATGTATTACTTTTTGTATATCCACTGACATAACCAGCTGATTGGCGCCTGCTGTATCGCCATCTCCGCGATATTCCGCTCGTCCTTGCTTTGAATACTACAGATATTCATTTTGCTAGCACATTGGATGCATTCCACATGTTTGCCTTCGTGTCTGGAAATCTTCTGATGCTCCTCCGGAGCAAATCACAATTCGTATAAAGGGTGTACTGAATTAATTTGCGACACACACAAATATTCGGCAAAATTCGCCCGTTCAACCAATCATCTTCAAACTTTCAAGGAGTAAAATAAAACATGTTATTAATATTTTCCCATGTTTGTTTTATTCAATTTCAATTCCATATCCAAATGCACGAACTTTCTTCTTTACACTACTCATAAGGTCCTGTACAACATTTGGACCAACTTTTTTTTGCGTGGCAATTCATTTTTCCTTCATATCTTCCTCCGATTTCACTTCCTTAGGATGTTTCCAAAGTGCCTGCTTCATGATGGCCCAGTATTTTTCAATTGGCAGCTGTTCTGGTGCGTTGAGATGCTTCGGCACGAAATTGACCTCCTTAGCCTTGTACCACTCCAAAACCTCTTTCGAGTAATGGCACGAGGCTAAATCCGGCCAAAACATCGTAAGACCATCGTGTTACCTCAGAACAAGAAGTAGACGATTTTGGAGGCGTTCCTTTAGGTACAGCTGCCCATTGACCGTTCCAGCTGTCACGAATGGGGTGCTCCGCTTTCCACGCGAGCACATTGCTTGCCAAATCATATATTTTTTGGCAAACTTTGACATCTTCTGCTTTCTAACGTCTAACGTCTTTTTTTTTCAAATATGGGACAGTTATGCGTAGAACGGCAGTATAACTGTTTGAATTTTATCGAAAAAAACCTATGTAGATTTTTCAGATTTTCCTGTACACCGAAAGAACCCTTGAAAATTCACACGCATGTTGCTGCGGTGTGTTTCACTCCTCAAATGATGTGTTCTTTTAACTTCATATGATAGATATATTGATTTACTTTCGAAAAAAATTGGATTGGACATCTGCGATCACCAGCAACCAACTAACTTTTCGTTATGGTTAAAATCTTTTCTATGCTTTTTCGATACGCCGATTTTACCCACGTTCAAAAATTGCATCATTTATTCTATCTTTAGCAAACGTTAATTCCTTCTCCCTTCCCATCAATTGTATTCCATCGAATATTCATCCAATCCAGGAAGGCGTTGTTGCTCGTGTCGAAAATCATTCTTGATAAATTTCCTCTCCTCACCGAACGTCGAGTGCCAAACATCCGGACGGACGGCACACAGCTAGCCGGCGAATGGATGAAATTAAGCGAACAAATTGCACAAACGGCCAAGCAAACGCAATTGTGAGCGGTTGTTATGCCGGTGGGTATCATATAGAAGATATGTATGCAAGAAGCACCGTCGTCGTACGCTGCTCAGTGCCGCCGGTTCGGTTAACCGCGTATGCAAATTAAGCAGCTCCAGCAGAACCTCCGCTTTCGACATCAACCCTTCCCTCTCGGACGCCAGCTGATCGTCACATGGTTTTTCATTTTTCCTTCCGACTTTTTGCCTCCAGTCAGTGCCGACTCATCAGGAAACGTCGAGGCGTTGTGAGGAATGGAGATTGGGTATGTGTGTGTGTGTGCGCGCGCCGTCAAGCAACCGCAAAGGAACGACCTTATTTCAACGAGCAACCGAGAAACAATAAGCTTCCCACACTGATTAAGGAAACTGTTTTGCATATTTTGGCACGAAGACTAGGAGAGCGTGTATTTTGAAGTCTGCTGGAATGGGTGCAAGTACGTTTCCGCAAATGTTTAAGTGGTAGCTAATTTAACCGGTAAATTATGAGTTTAATCCAAGTGCGAGGAGAAGAAAAATACTTTCCCGGAACGTGGGGAATGGCGGATGTCATCGTTTCCGATAATTTTGCTGCCGTTTAGGAAGTGTCACAGGGTGTTCATCATAACTGTGAAAAGTGACAATTTTTCTCGATATGAAGATGCTTCCTATCATTTTAAACATAAAGGACAGAATAATGCTTTAGGATTTTGGAAAACAGATGCCTTTTTATTATTCTCCTGTACTAATACAAGAGTGAATTCAACACGTGCGATAAGATAGAAAATATCAAATTTAAAATAAATAATTCTCCATCGTAGGCCGTGTGATTAAGATTCGTTTGTTTGCAATAGATCACAAATATATGCTTGTTTGTGGACCATCAAAGGTCATTTCATTCCGTAACGTGCGCTGAGCTGGCCAAGCTGTGCCTTGTCTCTTCGCGTCACTCGCCTGCTAGTGTTCTTTTTTCCTCTCCATGTGGTTTTTTTTACCGAGCAGTAGAAGTGAAGAGTGTTACAGTGTTCGATGCAAACGGAAGCTCTTCAATTAAACCGAGCGTTTTCTTGAAAGACAACATTAGACAGTTAATCATCGCCATTTTTCATCATCGCAATTAATTGTCGATTTCAATTCAGCTACATCAAAACAGCAAGCAAACGAGTGCTGTTCGATCGGTCAAGGTTGTTGACACAGTAGGCTAAGTATAATTGAATAGCTCTTCAAGCCCAGTGAATAGCTATTGTTGTGAAATTTCGCCTCGAAACATGTGCGTTTGTGTATCTCCTGTACTGGGGACAAACGAATAAAGTTAAATAGGGTAGACCCGATTGTTGCCACTGGATATAAGTTTTTTTTTCATATTTTTTTTTCTTTTTTTTCATTCTGCTGGTATTTGCAACGCATTTTTTTATTTTTAGCATTTAATTTAATTGATTGATGAAGGTTTTTTGTTGTGAATGTGATTTTTTTGTGTTTGTGCATAATTATGACCTCTCTTGAGAATAAAATTAAACGCATCAAGCATTACCATCCGTTCTTAAAGGGACCTTGGGTTGCCTTTTTTCAACTCACTCTTTTGTTTTGTTTATTTTTTTGTCTGTTTTGTTTAAAAAATTCTACAGTCGCTCGTGAGCTTGAAACTATACTGGTTTCCCTAGCAAAGTAAAATAACAGACTGAAATTAGATAAGTAACAAGTTTTGTTATCTCAGATATCATTTTGAACTCACCTGTTATCGTATAACAAATTTAGTAATCAACATTGACTAATTTTGTTATCGTCTGTTATCAATTCTTAAAAACGATTTTTTACGAGCGTTACTGAATACTACCAGTATGCTGACGAATGCTGAATATTACCAGCATGTCATGAATACGAAATTGAGCTATTCACCAGTAGCACTACTTCAGTTATTAGTGTATGAATTTGATATCATATTGATAACATAATAAAAGGGGTTGTGATATCCAACGAATATTCATTTGATATCTCTTTTGATATTTTGGCTGTTTATTCAGCTTGATAACATATTTAGTGATCAAACAGTGATAATAAGATATAAGATCTTGTTATCACTTTGGTATAAAGCTTTGCCCAACAACATTCAGCATCGCACACCCAAAACAAATTTGACATAATCAGTGGAAAATATCCACTAGAAATTCCCTTAACTTTCATGTGATTCAGGAAGTGAAAAATGCTTTGCAAAATCAAGTGAATCTTATGCGTGCAGCGAAATGTAAATGACTAGTCTAGTAGAATATCTTTTTCTATGTGATATTCATGTAAGAGTCACTTATTTTAGGATTGGAAAATATCCACCCGTGTTTCCATTAGTAGCTACATGAAAGATTTTTTCAGTGTAGCAGGACGAAAAATAAAGTTTAACAGCTTTCCGACTCGTTCCGGGTGATATTCGCCGGATCGGTTCTCCCAAATTATGTAAAATTGGATAGTGCTTTTTTTCCCTGCGTGCCTGTATGGACCGAAGTTATACAATTGTATCAACTGCAAAAGGCTGGGACATTCGCCCAGTCATTATGGGAACAATTTTCACTGCAACAAGTGTGGTGAAATCCATTTTTCAAGAACTCATTACTTTTGAACCACTGTGCCGATTTTAACAACTAAACACGCTAATACCGTTTTTATGAAAAATATATAAAAATACGTTAAAAAAAAAAAAAACAAAATGAAAAACAAGGAATTTTTGGGGGGGGCAGGAAACCCTCGCGTTCTGATATTTTTTCTTGAAAATTTTTTATAAAAAATGAGTATTTTTTTTTAAAAATTTTTTTTTTTTTTTGTTTTTGTGTGTGCTCCACACGGGTTAAATACCTAGCTACATGCTTCCTAAAAAAAATATGGGTTTTTTTAATTTTTTGGGAAGGGGGAAAAAACCACAAAAAAACTTTTTTTTTTTTTGGTTGTGTTAAAAAAAACAATTGTTGTTTTTTTTTGATTTTTTTTTAACGACTGTTCCAGAAAGTATAAGCGAACCTTATTTTAACGGTCACTTTGAATATAATGAAATATTTCCACATTTTTTTGCTGCGTCCTTTTGTTTGCACATTTCTGAATGACATAGAATCAAAAAAGTGCTCAGTTTTGTGTTACCTTTCAAAATGCGCGTTCTTACTCCGGAACAACGAAAAAGTATCGTGCACAAATGGTGCACTCTGAGCGGACTCTCCTTGAGAAAATTGGCCAAGGAAGAGGGTGTAAGCGTCGGAATGGTACGATCTGCGGTTCGAAAATATAGATAACAGTGTACGTTTCAAGATGCGCCGAAGAGTGGTCGGAAATCCGGTCCTGTTGGTCCGGATATCGATAAAAAGATCAGGGATGCCTACAAGCGATAACCAGCGACTTCCGTTCGGGATGTTGCGAAAAAACTAGGGACCACGTCGAGTAACGACATGCGTGCCAAAGAAAGACTTGGGCGAAAAACATACCGGAAGCAGAAAAAAACCCAAAAAGAACCCAAAACAGGCCGCGTCCGTGAAACGGAGGGCCCGCAAACTCCACGATTCGTTATTGTGTAGAAATTCTGGGTGTATAATAATGGACGATGAAACGTTTGTGAAACCAGATTACAAAACGCTTCCCGGACCACAATTATATACTGCAAGCGAAGACGAAGACATCTCCGAAACGGAGAAGGCAATTTTTACCGAAAAATTCGGTAAGAAGGTTATGGTTTGGCAGGCAATATGCGAGTGTGGTAAAACATCTAGTCCGTACATCACAACGGAGACGATGAACACTCAGAAATACGTGAAGGAATGACTCAGAATCAATTATTGCCGATGATCAGGCAACCTGATTTGGACACCTGATTTGGTGTCACGTCATTACGCAAAGGACACTTTAGAATGGTACAAAAGTCAAAATGTATGTTTCGTGCCGAAAGACATGAATCCGCCGAACTGCCCGGAGGCACGGCCAATCGAGACTTTTTGGGCTTTAACCAAACCAAAACTTCAAAAATTCATAAAACCAGCGGACGACATCCAACAATTTAAAAAAGTGGTCAAAATGGTGGGAAGTACCACTGTGCAGAAGCTAATGGGTCATATTCGAGGAAAAAATAGGAGTCTTGGCTATGATTAAATATTTTGATTGAACGAGAGTAAAATATCATACAAAACACATATACAAATATGATTTTTTTTTATAAATCATTTGTTTGTACAGGCTCAATCGAATCAACTTTATAGAGCCAAGTTTTCATATTTATATACATCAGTTATCTTAAAACTAAAGTTAGAAGGATAGAACCGATTACTCGCGGCCGTCTCGAGGTTAATAGGAATAACAATTTTAAGGATGGGAAGATGGGCGGGAATTTAAAGTATGGTTTTCATAACACATTTATTTTAAATTCTACATTGTCAAAAAACATATAACTATACAATATTTGGTTTTCTTTTTACTTGAACATTTCTGAGAAAGAAAAAAAAACTCACAAACACAGATAAAAAAAAAATTATAATAAACATACAGGTTAGATCTGAGATTTTCAAAAATTAGTCTACGTGGTTTATGAACAGGTCCTTAGTTTGGTATAATTCGAATCACAACGTACCATTTGAGTCCGTAGTACAATCGCAGAACGCTTTAAATAGTAAGATATAATTCTTCAACACCAGGTTAGGTATAATTTTGCACTCTTAAAAAGTGAGGAGTAGTTGAATAGAAAGATAAATCAGTTAAGCATAAACATTGCGGATCGTCTGTTAATCATGCAGTGGGAGAGGGAGTTGATCAGAACACATGCTCTACATAAATTTAAAAAAAATGCATCGGCAAAGAACCACAAATGAGGGGAGTTCAAAAAATTCCAAACATAAGAACACGTGGTTTATGAACCATTCCTCAGCTCTCAAAAAGTTATATTAACTTTTAAAAATCATTTTAGATTGATGGGGATGAATGGTTGGCAAGTTGCATTGAACAGCGTGGTTAGCAAAAACAAAAAACATAGGATTCAAAAAAAAACGTAGTTGAAAAACTGGAAAACATACATCGGCATTTTTTGGATAAGGTGTGTAAAAAAATTTAAAAAATATAAAAACGAGGGAACGCTTTGGTTCTGACCCCATGAAAACAATGAAAAATAAATGTAAACCATCTTTAAATAATAGACTTCATTTGCAATTTAGGTGTATTCAAAAACTTTTCCACAAAAGGATTTTTAATTGTCTTTTATTTACGTATTTGATTGTTAAAATTGGCCAAGTGGTTCACAATTTATGAATTATTATAAAAATGCAGTTAAAAAAAGTCATTTTTTGGGCTAAAAACGGGTTGAGTGGATCGACAGGCAACATCTTTTATACGTAGGAACAAAACTACTAATTATAGTAATGAAACTCTGAGAGATCGTATACCTTTTTCTATGGAATTGCTGTAAGCAATCAATTTTTGTAACGAACTTGGCTAATTTTTCAGTCTGTTAAACTGTCGAAGTTCACCAAAAAATATTTGAGTTGTGTAGCTACTCTAGCAGCACGTTTGTTCCAAATCGGTTGATGTAACTTCAATGTGACTAAGTTAAGTAAAAATCAAGTTACTGCAACGAATTGTGACGGTACCCAAGTAACACACGAAACATCTTTTTACAAACAATAATAATTGTTTGTTTTATAAATGTATTATAAATGTATTGCAAAACACACCTATTTTGGATCGTCTTGGATCTCTCGTATTCTATTTATCAATCTGACTAACGATTGTGCTAAAAATAGTTTTTTCACTGGTGGAAGTGATTTATACTTTATCATTGTTCTTGAAAACATTGTTCCATACATATATAAAAGATGAACTGGACAAACTTTTATGGGTAATTCTAAATACTGTTGAAATTACATTACACCAACCATGTTTGGCAAAATGAGTTCTTTTTTCTCATAAAGACTTGTACAACTACTAGATTGAGGTTTTGCTGCCAACGGGAAGCATATCATAGATACTCAGAGTTTACCTTCAACAATCAGATATGGCTTAGCAAAGATGCTACAAACCTATCATGCTAAGGACTAGTGTTCAAATCCCACGCTTGGTGTTGATATAATTTTGTATGAGATTTTTTTTTTTCATTTATAATGCGCTTTTTACGTCATATTAAAGCATGAAATTAAGTGTTATTCACTTATATTGATTATCTGTATTTGTCATTTAACAGTACTTTCAACTTGTTAATTACAAGCTGTGTTGCTTGAGAAGTGTGCTGCTCGGATATCTGTACCGGTGGCTTCAAGAGTAACATTTTCATAGCAACCGAGACTGTCAAGCAGGAAATTTAGTTCAACGAGTATTTGGAAAATGATGTGCGTCATATCCTGAAACAACACAACTATTTTGTGCTGTTTTGGCTTGATTTGGCATCCTTACATTGGATGAATTAATTACCATGTGACTCATTTTAGTCACAATCATGTTGCTGCTACTAATGATGATGCTTTGGTGCTGTTTGAGAAGGCCAAGAACCCTTCCAAGACGACAGAACGGTGCTCAACCGAGAAATATTAGGCTATCGTCAAGCGGAACCTTGAGAAAGCCAAAAAAAAACTGTTGGAAGCAAAATACAGTGTGAGGCAACATGGTATTCAACGGTGAATGGAGTGGACAAGGTGGCTGTTCAAAACCTGATGGCATGAGTTTGAAAGACCTGGTAGTTAAGCTGAATAATGTTGCTATATTTGAATCAAATTGAACTGTTTAAAAACAGTTGAGTTGTTTTTAATATGCAATTCACACGCATAGTTTAGCCAAATTTTCATCATAACACCCTGTGTTATCGTTTGGTTAGTCTATCAATGCAAACAGTGAGCATGCATCGCCGCTTAATAGGCTGAATTGTTTCGAGAGGGTGTTCAGTTCCTTAGTGCAGATATTTTCAGGAACGATAAAGGATGATATTTGATGGAAAAAAATGTTCTGTGTGCTGTTTAAAACTTCTATACTGGCATTAGGAAGCATACACACTTAGGTTTTTTTTACAGGAATCTCTAAAATTTTACAGAATTCTCAACAGCTGAACATTCCGTTTTCCGTTTAATCCGATTTCATGGATTTCGGCGAAATTTTACAGTTATCTGTAAAAAAATCACCAGAATTTGTAAAATTTTACCGAAATCCGATAAATTGGATTACCAAACGTGCAGAACGTGTAAAATTTCACGGATTTCTGAAAAAAAAATCTAAGTGTGTACAAATAAGTGGCGCGTTTCCGTTACGCTGATAGATCACCTTTTTGTGGTGCGTTAGGGAGTATCGGATCTCCCACTGCACTATGGTCCGAATTTAATCAAACTAATGAACATATTTGTTTTTGTAGTGAAAGGATCTTATCTCAGCCCATATTACATTTTGTGTCATGTTAAAAGTCACAAACTGGGATTGTGCCACCGCGGATGAGCTTGAAATAAGAAAAACTTGGTTAGTCTTCATTTATGTGAATTCTCATTTTTCAGATTTGTTTGAGGTCTATTGTTTGAAGTGGTTAGGACAAGGCTTCTGCGCTATGGTCAGTATCGGAGTCATTGTTTTGTTTTATGAAATGAATCCAGTTTGACAGATAAAGTGGCACGCCTCTGTGGAGTGCTCTCACTCCTCAAGAGTCTAAATAGCGGAAACTTTCAATAAACCTCGATTCATAGTCAACAAAATAAACAATGACAACTGTAACAACACCGAATACTTTATCATTTCTCAATATTGATGAAGTAGCTCTACATGCATCAAATTATTGATCGCAGTGGTTCATGTCCCCAATATGGGTAAAAGAGGTTTGGTTTTGTATTTCAGTTCACGGTCGTATAGTTTTGAGTGTTTCAACCCGTAAAATTCAAGCCACTTGACCTATTTTTCAGCTCTTGATGTAATATTGCACCTCAGGTCTTTTTTTCGCATCATATTGTGTTTACTTTTAAGTGACAACAATTCTTTTGAGGTATGGATGTTAACCACTACGCCGCGGTCCCCCTAGTTCCAGAAAAGTTTGCAAGGCTGCAACTGGAGCCAAAATCGCATAACGACAGCAAAGTAATTTCAGCAAATATAACAGTTCTACAGCACAGCAATAAGATGACTCTAAGCGTTTTTTGATATTACCACTTGGAACTTTTGTACTTTGACGATGACTGGTTCAACCGGAGGCTGCAAGTCGATCGACCTCTTCGTTGCCAGCAATTCTTTTGTGTTCAGGGCCCCAGCAGAATGTAATGTTGGAGTTATTAGATCTGTCTGAAGATTGTATCCACGGGTGAAGAGATTTTCCGCTTTCGAGGGATTGGAGTGCGCTGGCAGAATCGAAGAAAATAACTGCAGGAAAATTCATAGAGGATATTGTTGGCAGCCTCAGCAGAAAAAACCGAGCAGCAGTAATCCAAAAGATGTGCATATATCTTATCCGTATACACCGAATCCCAGGCTGTTTCCGACCTTTGATCCATCTGTGAAGTATTTCTTGTGGAATTTGAAATTTATCGCTACGACCAAATGAAATTCTGCTTGAACTTTTAATTGAGGGTCTGCTGTTAAAAGTGTTCTTTTTAGCCGCCAATCAATGCAGATCATTCCATCTGCGGTTGTTTATTCGCATAAATGGTAAGACTTTAAGAAGTTTCTTTCCTGCATATTTCCGGTACAGATTGTTTACAACATAAATAAGGAGATTTTGGGAACGATTTGGTTTTGATCGTTCGGTATAAGAGATTGCACGTTTTGCAACCATTAGGGCTAACAGATAATCAAATGGCAGAAGGCTGGCTTAAACGCACATTGATTTAGTTGGAGATGATGGAAGGATCATTCTATTGTAGAACGGTGCAAGCGACTTTATTAGTTAATCAGTGTTGTGACATGTGCCTTCTATGTCGTAGAAATTTTTTTTTTACGCTTTGAAGCAAATGTGGGATTTTGTGTGGTCAAATGAAAACGAACTGTTCCTGAGAAAAGTGAAAGGAAATAAAAAAATGGGATGATAGAGAGGAACGGAAAGAACAAAAAAATCTATCACGATTAAGGGTTGGACACACCAAACTAACTCATGCACACTATATAGGAGGTACTCGTAACCCTCCCAAATGCAATGTTTGCCAGTGCAAGCATACAGTGGAATACCTGCTCGTCATCTGCCCAGTCTGTGAAAACATTCGAATTTCCGTCGACTTACTCGGATCCATAAGAGATATTCTTAGCAACAATTCTAATGCTGAAGAAAAACTGTTACTATTTTTAAGAGAAAGCCAACTTGCTGGCCAAATTTACTATTTTTATGAAGATCTAGGATATTATTAGTTTTTTACTATCGGTAGAGGCGAATGAATTTGTTAAAATTCTGATATTATGAGATGCGATTGATATATTTGGCGTATTTCGTTTTCTGCTGGATGATATTAAATTACATTTTTTGATATTAAGGTGTAGTAAGCTTTTCGAACACCATGTATAGAATATGTGTATTTCATTTTGGAATATATTAATAGCCTCCTGGTTTCTTATTTCCAGAAATAGTTCCATGTTGTTGGTACAAATGAGTACTTTTGTTGTTTTCAGAATGAAGGAAATGTCGTTTACGTATATTTTAAATGAGAGAGGGCCAATATGAGAGCCTTGTGGAACTCCTGAAGTGACTTGATTGGGATGAGATTTCCTTCCATTGAGTTTTATTATTTGCTGGTAGTTTGTAAGATAGGATTCAAGCCATTTAAGCAGTCAACGCTTTATGCCAATTTTCTGCCATTTGAAGAGTAGCATTGGAATATCAATGCGATCAAATGCTTTGCTAAAGAACTTCTACGTGGTTGCAATTTTCCATTGAAATCAATGAATGGTTAATGAATTCTAATAAGTTTGTGGCAGTTGAGCGACCTTTATAGAACCCGTGTTGCATGTTTGAGATTCAATTCTCTATCAGAATAAATAATTTTTCATTGATTATTGCTTTGAATAGCTTAGGAATGCAAGAGATGATGGCAATACCACGGTAATTACGTACGTCGGACTCTTTGCCAGATTAAAAGATAGGCACCAGAAAAGAGTTGTTCCATATTTTCGGGAATATTCCAGTTTAAAGCGATTTTTTAAAGAGCCAAAACCATGGAGTTGTAAGTTCCATAGCTACGTACCTCAGGAATATAGGGGGAATATTGTCAGGTCCTGCACCTTTCAAGGCGTCTTGATTTTTAAGGGCATGCAGGATGTCGTGAATCGTGACTCTATTAACACCTTTATTGCAAAGAAAATCCGGGATAAATTTAAAGAAGTCCCGGTTTCGGTCCCGGTCATTTTCGGAACCTGGAAAAATGTTGCAAAAAGATTGCATATTTCTTCCGAATGGCTGCCACTGCGTTCATCTAGATGCATGGATGATGGAAAATTGTCAGATTTCAATTTTGTTTTAACGTAATTGCAAAAGTCTTAGGGCACGACTTTATTTCTATTGCAGTTTTAGTGTTATACTCTTCAAATGCGATGTCGATGACTAAATTAAGTTGATTACAAACCTCTAAATATTTCTCTAAATCTTAATTGCTGCTATTTTTTTTTTGTAAATTGTGTGCGCTTTTTGCAGACGGTTTTTTAAATTTTTTATTTGTCTGTTGTACCAGACTGGGTATTTTGAATTGCCATGACGTCGTATTACCAAATACTTCAGCAATGATCCTAAAGTTTCAGCAAAATTTCAGAACACAGAACGTAGAGGCCAGCAAAGCTGGCAAAACTCGTAGAGTGATCCACGATTATTATTTATGTTTGTTCAAAGCCCCTACGGCCTCCCTTTTTAGGTACATGGTAGAAATTGAGCTCGGTTCGTAGAATTTCATTGAGTTCTAACATATTTCGCAGAACTATAACTAACTACTTTGAGCAAAAGGTGCAACCATGGAACCTTAGAACTTAATAAAAATTCAATATCCTTCAAAGAACTCTAGTAAAGACTTCAGAATTTCATTAAACTTCACAAAACTTTAATGAAGTTCGAAAAAATCAGCACCATAGTTCCCAGAACTTCATTAAAGTTTGTAGAATTTAGGCAAAGTTCACAAAATCTCAGATAACTAAGCACAGATCTGCAGAAAAGTAAACTGATTTTTGCAAAAGTTTGTAGGAATTTTGCCAAGTTTATAATAAAATATGGGTCAGGAAAAAAATACCAGTGAAGTTTTGTTCAAACTGATTTATTTTATTAAAAGGGTCAACTTAAATCTTCAAACTAAGTTTAGTGAATATTGTCATATGGTCCGTGGTCCGCCGTGCGGCGCAGCTTAGTCGTTATGCTGGAACATGACCGTTGGACGGCAGCCACATCGATTTTTCGAATGCAGCTTTTGATCCTGTTGGTAAGTTGCTTGGTGTTCTTGGCCTTCCAATTATCCTTGTATACCATGGAGCTCAAAAGACCGAAAAAATCCTCGATAGGACGGCACTGTGGCAAATTTGTCGGATTCCGGTCTTTTGGGACATATGGTATATTTTGGCTCTCCAAAAACGTTAGCGTTTTTTTTGCGTAGTGCGATGATGCCTTGTCCGGCCAAAACACGTATTTGCCATCCGAGTGATGTTGTTTAAGAAATGGGATGAGTATTTTCTGCAAACACTCTCTTTGGTACACCTCCTGGTTGATGGCCAAACCGCTTGGTTTGAACCACGGCTTCGAAATACCCTTATCGGATATTACGATGTATAACATAACCTTCGATTCAAATTTGTGCTTGAACTTATACATTACTTTTGGAGGAGTAGTAGATTTGTCCTTAGTGTAGAATCGGTCGTTTCCCGGTATCTGAGACTTCGAAAGAGGAAAGTAGCTTTCGTCGTCCAGAACGAAAGATTTTCCGCCGTAATTCCGAGTCATCCAGCGGCATTGGGATTTCACGGTTTGAATCTGCTCATCTGTGTACTCTGGGGATCTGGTTTTCTTTCTACACACTATTCCTTCTTTCTTTAGCGTCTTGCAGATGAGTGACTTCGAACAATGGAACTTTCGGGCTGCTTCCCGTTGACTTACCGAATCCTTGTTGTTGAACATGCTGCGCAGCGAGCGGAGCGTTTTCTCATTCATTATTTTCGCTGGACGGCCGCAACCTTTCTTCCGGGTTACTCTCATGCATGCCAGGATACGGTATACGGTGGATACCGGAACTTTTTCACGACAAAAATGGTCCACCGTGTATTTTTTTCCACGATCTTCGTTCGCTTGAAAGAATTGTACAACGCGCGCGCGCAGTTCTTCCTGTTTCGACGGCATGCTGAACACGACTGAACATGTTAGAGTGAAATAAGAGTGTATGAAAATTTTCTGGAGAGTGCAACGATTCATTCATCTAAAGTGACATTTCTATGCGGCCGTTTTTGTTCTGATGGAAAAGTATTGAAATCATTCTCATTTTTTAGTGGACACCCGTTAGTAGCACTTCGTAGCACTTGAGATAAATGCTAAAAAATAGTCAATCGGATAATTCCGACAAACTCAATTAGGAAAATTTAAATTAACACTTCACTTGATCACTTTTCTAAACAAAAATAAGAAACTGAAACACTGAAAACAACTGAAAACGAACGAGCGAGTGACGCGGTTGTGTACTTTGCCCTTGTTGTTTTCTTACACCCTTTTTCTCAGGTGTCTTAATTTTTTAGTACGGGCTAGATTATGTTCCAAATTTGGCGCAAAATAAAACAAAGCGTATGACAGTTTTATTTCTTTACATCGGAACTGTTCGAAAATTAAGTTATGAACGCCCCGTTGAAAATGAAAAATTTCGTTTGGTCTATTTAATTGTCAAACTATAAAATAGACCACGACCGCTGAAAACGGCTTCACGAAAGGAAATAAACCATATTCATTACAAATATAACTAACTGGTGTAATTTTTCTAAAACAGGTAGTTTACTGCAAAAACTCATCACGCACTTCTGTAAATGACATGTGATTCAAACTTTTTATCAGTAACTCATCAGCTCGAGTAATTTTCCTTGATTTTAGAGATCCATTAGATCCTCAAGTATCTGTGTACTCCAGGATTGCATGCGATATCATAAGAGGTTTCTCCCTGAGTAGGTATTAGACCCTGAGCAAATTGAGATTCACTTAAACAACAGAGTCAAGTCTTGCAAAAGTGTACCTATATATGTTGCACACGCAGTCTTCCGTTTAGATAGTTCAGCTGCTACTGAACGCATATCGTGAATGATTACGTGGAATCAAGATAACGGTTAAAAGTTTAATGTATTTTCCGTTGGCTGCTCCGTTGAAGTACCGATGCACTGATTAGTGCCAGCATATTGCGGATATTAGAGTTAGAAGCAATTAAAGTTGTTGTTCGGCGCGGTTGGTGAATCATGATCCAGTAGATGAACGAGGTCAGGTGCATGATAAAACTCACTCCCTCCCTGCGTGTGGTGAGTTCAACTTTTTATCCAACTTGAGTGATTGTTACAGGAAGCCAAAGGATGGTAAACACTAATCAATGAGATACGTCCCATGTAGCCGAGTTCTTCTAATGCATGCAAATAAATCGAAAGCGCTCTCTTAATATGTACGGGGGGAAAAAGTATCCAACTGAATCCAACAACTGAAGCCAATGGACGTCCTTCGAGAGTCGAGGCACTGTAATCCATCACACAGAAAGTAAGAGAGAGCGAGACAAGGGTTGCAAATACGGACGGTAGAAAATGAGGATACTGAACCAAGGATTTTGCATGTTCGTACGCCGCACGGCGGTCGCAAGGGATGGAAACTGTGTGGAGGAAAAATATTGTTGAAATAAAGAATGCAACAACAAGCTATTTATCATATCCGGCACTGCAATCTATATGAATAAAATGAGAAACATGGGTGGGTGGTATGTCAGTTTGGTTGAGTAATGTCTGTTTGCCTTTGACGTTGGGTTGTTGCTCATGAGGAGTTGCCTGTTGTTTTTATTAGAATTGGTCTTGTGTAATATATGTAAAGCAAAATTGCTATCCCTTAAATCTTGATGCCATTCGAGGAGTGAGCCTCTAAAACGCATTTTATTTTGCTTGCTACAAATATGTCCGGCTCGGAAACTTCCTTAAAAATACTGCGAATTGAACCCATCAAGTGTTTCGTTTTACAAGCTGAACACAATGCAAATGCACTTCACCGCTCTACGGAGGATTACGAAAAATGTTTCCAAATGGTAAACCACAAGTAACATTCAGTCACTCGGTGGCTCCATACCAGCATATCCCTCGGGGTATTATGGAATGTTGTGATGCTGGAAACATTCAGCAGTGAAAGCATTTCCCTTTCTACTCCAAAACTCCGCTGCACCACCCACCTCGTTTGCCGTCCAATGAAAGTAAGCTTTACCATCAAGAGTCAGTGGTTTGGTCTTCGGGTGTACTGAACTTGCATCATCCAGTGCATCCCAGACCTGGAAGATATGTTGAAAATTCTGCCTGTATTCAAAATAGTTTAACAATGCGACTAAACCTTGGACGCAAACACAGACGCACATAGTCGCTCGCTGAGCATGCAAGGACATAATCCATCCTTCACCCCGGCTGCTGAGGCTGAGCAGCGCATACATTTTTTTCCTTTGAATGTGAAACTGGCAAAATTTTTGTGTTCCAGCCTTTTGCTATACAAAAAAAAAAAGAAGACAGAAACGCCGGTAATGTACTGCACTTTAGAGAACGAACTATACCCATGTATCATACTAAGATGAAAGAAGAGGGGTGTGAATAAAAAAGATAACTCACATCAGGCCTCCCCGAGGCAAGTCCCTGATGCAGCTCCCGTCGCGGAAGAAGTGTGAGGGTGGAAAAAAGATTACTCGCTGTTTCATTGTCAGACTTTTGAAAAGCACTAGTGTTCTGCTTGGCACATGGCTGAGCTTAACAAAAAGCAGTAAGGATTTCCATCCGACACAACACACTCGGCATGGAAGAGGAAGACCGAGTGAGTGATAGTTGCTGAAGATAGAATTCATACGCACTAGAAAAGTTGCACCGTCACACTGTTTGCCGAGGGATATTATGACTCGGATATTATCATGATATGCATTTTGAAATGAAAATGGGATGCAGACAATAACGATGTTGGAAATAAGTCCGGGGTTCGATGGGAATTAAAATGTAAGTAGGCCACTGCGGTGGTGGGGCATTAGGTCAAATCAAGGAATAAAGCAGGAGAACTGTAACACAGTCGTTAGGCAGTTAAGCACACAAGTATTTATCAATAGAGATGAAATAACGCATAATTTTCTATGTTAACGACACGAGGTGTACTAAAATCATTCAAATAATCGTAGGCGTTTTATTTTCCGAACCAAAGTTTAGTCACGTACTTTTTCAAATTTACTCCAAGGACATTCAAAGTTTAGCTTGTCAAATGCAGGGTGATATGACGGTATATATAACGTCAGTTTGAACTCCTTCCTTCGTGCATCCTTGATACACGATTTAAGACACAGCACAGTAGTGGTGGTGGAACGACCGGAAGTGGAAACATGTTGATCACAACTTAAACATTGAATATCTAGTACAGATTCTGAATTTTCTAAAGTTTCAGGAAACGGCTGCTGTCGAGAGTGCTTCAGCGTAAGCCCTTAATATGCTATTTTCTGAGAAACAGACAATTTACCTCCTAAAATGTCAGTTAAGGAAACTCTTTCGCTAAAAAATTAAATTGCTCTTCCTGAAGACGGCCAGTGGCCACGGTCTGCGTTAAACATGTATATCGCTCTCTTGTTTTCTTGGGCAGCCATCATGTGCTATATTCATTAACTCTTAATAGTAGATTGTTCCAGTTTTTTTTGCGGCAAACGGCACTCTGCAGTTGAGAGATTCTGTTATTTTAATTGTCATGTAACACAGATGTTTCCTTTTCTGGACGATTTCAGTGGCCAGTTACTTCATTAATGCAACCAATGCTCTCGTCGTAGTTGCCCTTCTGAAGAAGGAACCCTTATTTTTTTACGGCCACATACGAACTAGTTTTTACTAGTGATAGATTAAAAATGTGTTTCAGTTTTTCATTTTATATTTTTCATAAAAATGATCAGGTGAAGTGTTAATTTAAATTTTCCTAGTTTTCCAATTAAAAACTAGTGTTTATTCCACAATAATAGAGTTATATCTACATTATAAAAAGTTGACTAAGATTATAAGATTTTTGTTTTTTTGTCGATCACCGGCCATTAACATCATTGAAAAAATGTGGTCAACATTAGAAACAAGGGTTCGAAATGTTTTCCCACCCCCTTTGTCCTTGAAGGAATTGGCGAAAACTTTGATCGACGAGTGGTAATTACTGGACGTCATTCAAATCCTCTACAGCTCCATCTCCAGGCGGATTGCAGCCGTCCTGGAAGCGGATGGAGGATCAACTCGCTGCTTATAAAACCCACTTTGCCCTATACTCAATCGAATTATTGCTTGCTTATCCGAACCAAAGCTAAATCAATTGATCCTCAGAGGTACCAGGAATCAGGATCAGGCTAGCCAGTTAATCTTTTCGTCCATATTTTGTGGTAAAATCGTAAATGATCCTTAGTACAGGTTCCCCCAAAAATGTTCAGGGAGTGGTTAATGTAGCCAATGGCTTTCTCAAGTCTATCAAAACCATAATTATAAAAAATCATGAAGATAGAGCTGCTGCAAGGCATGTTTTGGAGTAAAATCGTAAATGGCCTCTACTACAGGTTTCCCCGGGGACGTTCCGGTGGTTCCAAACGAGACCAATGTAACCAATGGCCTTCTGAAGTTTATCAATATCATATTTATGAAAAATCGTGAAGATAGAGCTGCCGCACTGCATGTTTTGGGATAAATGCCTAACTGATCCCTACTACAGATTTCCCCGGGGACGTTTTGGTTGTTTCAAGAGTGACCAATGTATCCAATGGCCTTCTGAAGTTTATCAATATCATATTTATGAAAAATCATGAAGATAGAGCTGCCGCACGGCATGTTTTGGAGTAAAATCGTAAATGACCTCTACTACAGGTTTCCCCGAGGACGTTCCGGTGGTTCCAAGAGTGGCCAATGTAACCAATGACCTTCTGAAGTTTATCAATATCATATTTATCAAAATCATAATTATGAAAAATCATGAAGATAGAGCTGCCGCAAGGCATGTTTTGGAGTAAAATCGTAAATGGCTTCTACTACAGGTTTCCTCGAGGACGTTCCGGTAGTACCAAGAGTGGCCAATGTATCCAATGGCCTTCTGAAGTTTATCAATATCATATTTATGAAAAATCATGAAGATAGAGCTGCCGCACGGCATGTTTTGGGATAAATGCCTAACTGGTCCCTACTACAGGATTTCCCGGGCACGTTCCGGTGGTTCCGAGAGTGGCCAATGTATCCAATGGCCTTCTGAAGTTTATCAATATCATATTTATGAAAAATCATGAAGATAGAGCTGCTGCACGGCATGTTTTGGAGTAAAATCGTAAATGACCTCTACTACAGGTTTCCCCGGGGACGTTCCGGTGGTACCAAGAGTGGCCAATGTAACCAATGGCCTTTTGAAGTTTATCAATATCATATTTATGAAAAATCGTGAAGATAGAGCTGCCGCACGGCATGTTTTGGAGTAAAATCGTAAATGGCTTCTACTACAGGTTTCCCCGAGGACGTTCCGGTGGTTCCGAGAGTGGCCAATGTATCCAATGGCCTTCTGAAGTTTATCAATATCATATTTATGAAAAATCTTGAAGATAGAGCTGCCGCAAGGCATGTTTTGGAGTAAAATCGTAAATGGCATCTACTTCAGGTTTCCCCAAGGACGTTCCGGTAGTACCAAGAGTGGCCAATGTAACTAATGGCATTCTGAAGTATATTAATATCATATTTATAAAAAAATCATGAAGATAGAGCTGCCGCACGGCATGTTTTGGGATAAATGCCTAACTGGTCCCTACTACAGGGTTCCCCGGGTACGTTCCGTTGGTTCCAAGAGTGGCCAATGTATCCAATGGCCTTCTGAAGTTTATCAATATCATATTTATGAAAAATCATGAAGATAGAGCTGCCGCACGGCATGTTTTGGAGTAAAATCGTAAATGACCTCTACTACAGGTTTCCCCGAGGACGTTCCGGTGGTACCAAGAGTGGTCAATGTAACCAATGGCCTTCTGAAGTTTATCAATATCATATTTATGAAAAATCGTGAAGATAGAGCTGCCGCAAGGCATGTTTTGGAGTAAAATCGTAAATGGCTTCTACTACAGGTTTCCCCGAGGACGTTCCGGTAGTACCAAGAGTGGCCAATGTAACCAATGGCCTTCTGAAGTTTATCAATATCATATTTATGAAAAATCATGAAGATAGAGCTGCCGCACGGCATGTTTTGGAGTAAAATCGTAAATGGCCTCTACTACAGGTTTCCCCGAGGACGTTCCGGTGGTTCCAAGAGTGGCCAATGTATCCAATGGCCTTCTGAAGTTTATCAATATCATATTTATGAAAAATCATGAAGATAGAGCTGCCGCACGGCATGTTTTGGGATAAATGCCTAACTGGTCCCTACTACAGGTTCCTCCGGGAACGTTCCGGTGGTTCCGGGAGTGGCCAATATGGTCAAGGATCCACTTTAAGTTTAAAATAATGTTTTTGATGAAAAACCAAGAAGAAAGAGGTGTCACATGGCATGTTTTGAGTAACATAAAGAGTTAACCGCATCCAGGACGCTTTATAAGAACCTGTTCCACGGAAATGGCCATATCACGGTCAATTTTAGACCGATTCTTGTAATCGACATTTTATTTGCTTGGCAAATACTTTGTTTTTTTGTGTGTTTACTAAAAAAAATGTTTGACAACGGCATCTTGTACAAAATCTCATTACAAATTCAACTTGTGAGATGGCCTCTCCGGAAACCCAGAACAACTCCGGTGTCCGGAGGCCATGGCCAATTATGTTACCAAGATATAAAACTGCATTAATTTTTCAGTCAAATGCTGTTTAGCAAAATTAAATAGAAAAATATTTTATGAAGTAAGAGCACTTTAAAGTTGATCAAAAATTTGCCTGTCCCGATCATTTTGTCTATCCCCTGTATATTATTCGATAATATCAGTTCTCTGAAGAAATTCCATGAAGTTCTCTGAAGGACTTACCCCAAGTTTTGTGAAGAACTTCTCTGAAGGACTAACCCAAAGTTGTCAGAAGAACGTACCCAAAAAATAACCATATTGGGGTTATCAGCCTCTTATGTGCACTAGCGATAAACATTTATTACATAGTTCTCAGGCAGACCAGCGCCACGCAGTGAAATTATTCTGAACTATGAAGTCGACCGTCCGGAAAACCATGTTTACTCGAGTAAATTTCCTGAAAACAATGAATTCATACATGATCTAGACATCAAAATACAGATATGACAAGTGTTCACATGAACACTAGCGTCACATAGCGGATAAATTCTGATCTAATGTGTACACCATTCCAAGAGCTCTGACCCCTCTTTTTTTTTTTTTTTTGAAGATGCCATCTAGCTATTGTTCAATAATCGCGAGATCAAGATTATACAGTAAGTTTACATGCACATTAGCGCCACGGAGTGAGATAATTCTGAACTGTCAATCGTCTCATAATTCTACAACTAACTTTCCTGAAAACAGTAAATTTATACACGATCCAGATCTCAAAATACAGGTAAAAAGTTCACATGTACACTAGTGGCACGTGGGGGGGAATTTTTTAAATTTTTTTTTTCCCCCCCCAAAAGGCCCTCAAAAACCAAAACTTTTTTGCCAAACACCCAACTATTAGGTGCGCAACTAAGTTCTCGCTATTTTTTGGTGAAAAAGGAACTTTATTTTGAAAACAAAGGTTACAAACGAATTATTCAAAGTATTGCCCATCACTAGCTACGACTTTTTCCCATCTTTCTGGTAGAACGTGAATACCATTTCGATAGAACTGTTCGTCTTTTGAATCAAACCATTTTAAGATGTCATCATATGAGTGGAATTGCTGACCAGTGAGACCATGTGCCATCGAACGGAACAAGTAAAAATCGGACGGTGCAATATCAGGAGAATATGGCGGGTGGGGTAGGACTTCCCATTTGAGCGTTTCCAAGTAGGTTTTCACGGGTTTCGCAACGTGAGGTCGAGCGTTGTCATGCTGAAGAATCACTTTTTCGTGTCTGTGCTCGTATTGTGGCCGTTTTTCGTGCTGTGCTCGGCTCAATAGCATCAATTGAGTTCGATACCGTTCCCCGGTAATGGTTTCGTTTGGTTTCAACAGCTCATAATAAATAACACCAACTTGGTCCCACCAAATACACAGCATAACCTTCGCAGCGTGAATATTCGGCCTAGGCGACGATGTTGAAGCATGCCCAGGCAGTCCCCATGAATGTTTCCGTTTTGGGTTACTGTAATGAATCCATTTTTCGTCACCCGTCACAATGCGATGTAGAAAACTCTTCCTTTTTTCCGCTGGAGCAGTTGTTCACAGACGAAAAAACGACGTTCAACATCTCTTGGCTTCAAATCGTAAGGAACCCAAGTTCCATGCTTTTGAATCATTCCCAATGCATGCAATCGCTTAGAAACGGCTTGGCGGAAAACTCCTAATCCTGAACCAAGCTCTTCTTGCGTTTGACACGGATCCTCATCGAGCAATGCCTCCAATTCCGAGTCTTCGAAGTTTTTTGGCCTTCCTTCACGCGGACGATCATCAACACTGAAATCACCGTTTTTGAAGCGACGAAACCAATCACGACACGTTGTTTCACTCAGAGCAGCATCACCGTAAACTTTTTGGAGCTCTCGATGTGCTTCAGCCGCCGTTTTCTTCGAATGAAAGAAGAAAATCAACACTTCCCGCAAATGACGATTATTTGGCACGAATTCAGACATCTTCAAACAACCAAAATATATAACACTAAACCAAAATCACTGATTTGACAAAGCGGTTTGTTTACCATATGTCTGAGCTTGGTTTATGACGCTTGAGATGTACAACATTCGACCAGCACTTACTACTGGCGCCATCTATTGCTAAACAGCGGGAACTTAGTTGCGCACTTAATATATGTCAAGGACCTCGAGATTCAGGTCATAAAGTAAGTTTACATGCATACTAGCGCCGCGTAGTGAGATAAGTCTGAACTTCTTAGTTTACCATCCTGAAGCTCTTGATCTACTGAACAACTTTGCTGAAGGAAGTAACCTCCTATATACGAGGGATTACGTGAAATTTTCTGTTGAAACAACAAAGGTCAATGCCCATTTATCATTTGAGACCACCATCAAGGAATTCCGCGTAAGTCGGGGGGTTTACTGTACTTTGCTGTTTTTTTTTTGCTAAAATTTGCTGCCTTTCAACGGTTATAACTTTTTTTGATGAAGTCGTATCGACACACTTTCTTCAGCAAAGATGTTTGAGTAGTTCTCAAAATATATCAAAATTTCAATTTTTGATGCAAATTAGTGAAGAAAAATTCAAATCGCATTAGGTCAGAATACGATATTCGGGGGTTTTGGGACCCAAACTAATGGAAACATAAAAACATTTGGAGCTCTGGGTCTCATGACTTTTTTCGGATTTGGTCGACCAGTGTTATCAACAACATTTTTCACTCCAAACTCTGCAGAAAACTTTAAATCCCCGCTATGCGGTGACTCTAAATCGAACTTTAAAACTCCTTTTTTCTCAAGTAGAATGGCAATAATAATCATCCATTAACTTGCGACAAGGCATTCTCTGGTACAAAGGTTCCTCCGTAAATTGACCGGAAGTGCACAGATTTTGCGACACCAGAGAGCAAAACCGTTCTAAAGTACTTTCTTACACTTTCGATATCACTTTCTGTCGAAAACACGGTTGAAATGTTTTTGCTTTGACAGATACAAAAAAAGCGTCTTCTTTACCTAAAAGCACAGCCTACTCCTTCAAATTGTTTTTTTTTTTCATGGTATAATAAGCCACCAAATTTCGATAGAGTGATTGAACCGTTGTTGATAATAATTAAATGTGAATTAAGCGTTAAACCACCGTAACTTTGCCACGAACTGTTCGTCGATATCGAAAGTCTTTTCCAAACTCATATTAAAACTAATCGACATGTGCAGATAGAATTTCATCTTGTGCAAGTATGAAGCTCGTCACCGCAACCATCGCTGTGTAGAACAATCCGCCAGTTCAACTGCCTAACGGGTGTAAATGTTCCTTTCTTCCACTCAAATGCTGCCGCTGACTGTGACGATGAAGTACCTGCTGAAGGACATCGGAACGAACTGGTGCAAGTACCTCTTGAAAATCCGGTTAATAACGCGTAATCATCAAATTCGCGTTCACTCGCTTGATTTGTCAGCTTTCTGATGACACAGTCATTGCATCTGATTTCACAGCACATGGTGTAGTGTTGCAGCACACTCTTGCCTGCACTCATCGAGGTGTGAACCTAACACACAAGTGATGCAATATGTAAATTGATCTGAACTCGACAAGCCCCCGTTCATTGGCTGAGTGGAACAGAAGTGGATGCAGTTCTTCGCTGTCTCATCGCCGTTCTATTGGCAGTGCCATCACGAACAATTCTCGGCAAAGTTACAAAGAGCGAGGGGTTTAAGGTGGTGAACTTTTGCCAGACCAGCATGCAACAATCTCAAACTCGCAAGAAGCTTGCCACGTTTTGTTTTTGCGCTGGAAAACGCAGCTTGGGAATAGAAGAAAAAGCTGACTGTGGTGGGCGCTGGAAACCAACAGCACTTGCGAGGTGTCAAGTGGTTCGTAAAGAAGCAGAAGATGCTGCTAAATGATTTTTAATGAAGTGGGTGACAGAACGTGGAATCAGAATGTATATGATGGCATTTGTGAAGTGTGTCGAGGGGTCTCCCGTTGTACTGGTATGTATAAATCACCTGATAACTTTTTTGATTCCGCGTGTGTTCATGTGGTTATTAATAGTAATGAAAAATCAACTCAGATTGATTATTTCACATGTCATTTCAAAACTTGGGGTTGCAATTGCAGTGGTTGTGGTCAACGTGCAACTGATGAATTATTGATGGATTGTAGTGAATTAATGTTCAGCTGTCGAAAGATGATCGTTTTATTCAGTAGGTTTTAAAATGAGACATGCAAAATGAAGATTATTGAAGAAATAACTGATTAAACGATAAATTTTCATACGACTTAGTTTTGTTCGACAAGTTCTCAGTTCTCACTTGAAAATGTAGGTTAAATTTCCAGCAAGCATCAAATTAATTTTAGCCATTAGAATGTCACACCATTCCCAAAACTCTCTCACAGCACCCATCATTTATTCTATTTGAAGTCATAAATTTCCCTTTATAGCTTCCCTTCGTTTTGTCTACTCGAGAATTACAACAATCGGTGCCACAACTTGGTGCCTCGTCCAGGAGCAGAGTGGGGGTTAAGGACACCCTAGTGCTAGTTGCAATTGGCCTTTCTTTGAATGAAATCCTCATCGAAAGGGACTCAAGTTTTGAAGACGGACGGATAACAACAGCCAAATTCCTACACATCCGCCCAAACTCGCACTCGTATCTCCATGCAAAATACCGATCCACCCCAGACTGGAGAGTATGCATTATTGTGTTGAAAATTTTGTAAAGGAAGCGAAACCACAAACATCATAATTTCGTCACCGGTGTGGAGGCAGCACCATGGACCTCAGGAGAGCGAAAAAAAAAAACGAACGCGTTTGGCTTTGAGCATCCAAAGCAGGAGAAAAGTGCTGGGCGACGGGAGGAGTACAAATGAAATTTATATTCATTCCATCCCGTCGAAAATTCAGAGCCGAAAGAGATTCTCTGAGTTGAACTATGAATATACGCATATACGTCGTCGTTGGATTGCCCTGGCAGAGGAGGAACTGACGGCGAGGGTAAATACTAATTCACCAATTTAAACTAGTCCTTTGTATTCTTCTGTTGCCGTACGGAGGACGAAGACGACGACGACGACGACGTCACTGCCGTTTGCTGTTCAGAATCTGACATCGGCATCCGCAATAGAAGCACGGCTCAGGCTTTTGCTTGGGCATGAGAAGATGAAATTTGATAATAACAGGCAATTGCTTCAATAAGCACTCATCTTTTGAGCATGTTCGAGAGATCTCCGTATCAATTCGAGTACAGTTGGAATTTTTGAATTTTAGATATCGGCGCTGAATGTCCTCAGTGCGAAGCTCCGTTTTAATAATAGAACACACTCCGGTAGGAGGTTTTGAATTTCGTGAACAACTTGAAATGAATTTCGATGGGTTTTGAGGAGCAGCCAGTCACACTCAAGATAGAATGTATTGAAAACATACTTCAGGTTGTTTGGATAAATGACACATGAGGGTCTGATTCTAACTTTCCACTCATTGTCATCGTAGGCTTACTTTAATTGAATTCAGAGCTGCCATTTGCATGCAAGTGATACTCCGATGGATCTTGCCAAATATGTAGCTAAAGTAAAAAGTATCGTCTAAACTGACAGTTTTACAGGCAAATAATTAGAATTCATAAAATATAACAGAATAACCGTAATCATCGTTTTCGAAGAAAATAGTTTTGCAAAGTAGGGTATTCAACTGATTTTATGTGACATTAGTTGACAAGTAGGGAAAACCTAAGGATATCGACAACTAATTTTAGAAATGTCTGAATGAAAAAATATACAGTTTATATCGCTATTTTGTGCAATTCTTATCATAGAATTGTCATTGTTTACAGTCAAACTTAGACTGCAACATCGTGGGGAAAAAGTACCGAGAGATAGCCTGGTTCCGCCCGACAATCTTGCGCAACCGGAAATTTCAGCAGAAGCTGAAGCGTAAAACCTTGGGGAAGGTGGTGAAATCCGTCCGTTCCTTGGACCGAGAAGTCGTTGCAACCCTACAAACCTTCAAAAAGTAACTTCAATCCATGGAAATTGTCATGTGGAAGCGCAAACTGTCGGAGCTCAGGTCATGGAGATTTTCCTGGCGAGGCGCGATGTGGACGGAATACGGAACGGCAACGGAAAGTTTGACAGCTGTTGCAAATGACTTCGATATTTGGAAGAGACGAACCAGCCGCCGGCTGAAAGTCTCTCTAATAAAGATACCAAACCTAACCTTCGATATTTCCGACTAGAATCGGCTTAGATCCAGCTTGTTTTCTTTCCAACAAGAGCAGGCTGACTCAAATCGGGCTTTTTTCGCTGATGTTGCCGTTCCACTTTCGCTATCATTGTGTTTGGGCCGTTAATAATGAGGCTGATCTGACCCTGGACGGCAATGATTTGCAAGAGCCGGGTAATTCACGTTCCTCACCAAAGAGACGAGCTTCGAGGTCGAGTATATTTTTCACAACAAGTTCCCGAAGAAAGTTCTCTTGAGGCTGACCATAAGCCTGGGTCACGGATGTATAAAAAAATAAATTATCGTTCCACTTTGAGTTTTGAGCGCCTCTTGGGCTCCTGAATAACTGGGCGAAATTTAGCTCATTTGGTGAAACTTTATTTTAACGCCAGTTGTTTTTAGATTTTCCATATTTTTTCATGGCGAAACTTTCTTTTACAAAGAAAAATCTGGTGAGGTGACCCGTTGTCCACTAAAAAATAAATTGTCCTAAAAAACTTTTTTTTCAAGACCGCAAAGCAATCCGAAGCTTGTGGAAATAGTTATTTAGCAAAAACTGATTGCTATCCAAACGAATGGCACATTGAGCCATTTTTTGTTTCTGGTTTTTGTTTGTAACAATCCTTTAAGTGACCATTGGAAGCAGCTTTAATACAGGAGCAAACAAAGGGATAACTCTACTGCAGATCCAGCAATCCAGCATTTTAGAGTGGAGAGTCACGCTTAGGTAACTTTTACAAACGATAAGCCCCGCATGTCAAGATTACCGATATCTTTTGGATAAGGGTACTGCAACACACTTGCAGATTTGGAAATGTAAAATTTCAAAACCAAGCACGGATGTACTCTTATTGGAAAAAAGAATGTTTGATGTATATTTATAATCAGATTGATCTCACCCATGGCCGCCTGCAAAATTACACAAACTTGTTCATTCGTAAAAATTATTTTCGACGCATATTCGTAATTAATTTCAACACTCGCGACAAAGTTAGCGCACACATTTTCGCTGCTAAGCCACCAGTGGATTTGCAACCAGCATATCAAAACTCTGTACACCGCTTCTGACCAGCAAATGGCCGTTTTCTACATTGAATTGGTTTTTTTTTTTACTCCACATTCTGCTAATAATTAAAAGCCCCTGCTATGGAGGCGACTCTATATCGATCTTCAAAACTGTTGATAATCATCAATTCACTAGCAGCAAAGCGGAAAAAACACTCTAACTTGATAATTTGATGTCCGGGTGGCACAATACTAGCACTGAAAAACTAAGCTGATATAACTCTTCCTCCGGGTGCGGGGGTGAAGTACACAAAAAAAAAACAAAAAACACGGGGACATACTACGGACCATCAAACATTTTCGGAGGGAATCGATTAAAGGGTGGAACGGCCAAACATTGGTCAATCATGACTAAGTGTACACTGATTATTTTATTATATAAATGAACAATCTGTATTTCTTTTTGAAGTTCATCGTCTACTTACCAAAGGAAAATTATTTGATTAGGCTTCCAATTTTCCAAATGCGAACTTTCGGGCTTTACGTTTCACACCTTCCATCAAGTTTTGAACCGCTGCTATATCCACCTTATTTGATGCTGAACGCCAATTTGCCTTGAACTGTTTTTCATTTACAACTGTTTTTTGAGTCCTCTTGAGAGTTCTCTTTACGATTGCCCAATATTTTTCAATTAGTCGCAGTTCCCGAGAGTTTTGAGGGTTTTTCTACTTGGGTGCAATTTGCACACTTTTGGCAGTATACCATTCCTGAGCCATTTTTCCGTAGTGGCAAGGAGCGAGGTCTGGCCAAAATAGCACGGGACAACTATGTTTCTTCAAGAAAAAAAATATGCATTTTGGCAAGCATTCTTGTACATAAATATCTCGGTTGACAGTGCCAGTTGTCACGAAACTTTCGCTTTTTAGCCCACAGGTGCAAATCGCCGGCCAAAACAGGTATTTTTTAGGAGCTTTGACAATTTTTCCCCTTCTGATGCCGTATAAAACTCTTGACCTGGGAGCTGCTTAAAATTAGCCTTGACGTTTGTTTCATCATCCATTACGACGCAATCAAACTTGGTCAACAAACTCGTGTACAACTTACGCGCTCTTACTTTGGCTGTTGTGTTTTGCTTATCATCTGGATTTGGTGTCACTGTAACCTTATATGTTGACAGTCCGGCTCTTTGCACTGTTGTGTGGGACTCTCCCAATTTGCTTCCGATATCTTTCATCGAAAGATTGGGATTGCGAATGAAAATGCTGGCCACTATTTTTCCGGTCGCTGAGGCTTCCTGGATTCGGTTTCCTCATGATCTCGGCTTCCTGGCAGTCGTCAGACGTTCTCCGAACACTTTTATAACATTCGTCATGGTTGATTTGGCAATATTAAGTGATTTTGCCAAGTCGGCGTGGGAATGGATTTTGCTTATGCGCGTGCAAAATAAATTGGCATTCGAAGCTTCAAGTCAAAAGACGTCTAGCTATATGGTTTTTTTGAAAATCTGAAACTTATCAGGAATAGTTCTTGTAGCATTTCCAACCAGAATTAACAATGTACACACGAAAATTGTTTTTTTTTTTGCTTATCGAAGTATTATTTTCAGAAACCAAAAAAAAAAAAATTAAACACATACACCCATGCGCACGTGAAAGTAAACACACTCGCAGCTCCCCCCCCCCCCCCCCCCTTACCACACACTCACACACATACATACACAATTAAACGACGACGCCAAAACGCCATACAACAAAGACGGAGGTGTGATAATGTTCGCATGAAGAGGAAAGCTACACTACCGTTTCATTATACTCAATTTTTGATTACAATTGTATACTATCTCTTTATCTCTCACGGAAATGTTACTCAATTTTCCTAAAAAGTGGATCTACTCATAAATTGAGTAGATCCACTTTTTAACGAAAGTTGAGTAACATTTCCGTGAGAAAAAATGAGATAGTATACAATGGTAATCAAAAATTGAGTAAAATGAAACGAGAGTGTACAGAGGTCACCAGTGCCGAATTCAGAGGCCACTGCAAGTACCAGCAGTAGTTTTGAGGTTTTCAAATATACTCTAGAAGCTAGTGTAAATTTGAGTGTGTCAGAATTTATTACTTAGGGCTTCAAGTAAGGGTTTAACATCACATCAAATAGATCATACAATTGTGTTATATATATATATCTTTGAGTCTCAACGTATTAACGTGCAACAAGGATTACATCACTCGTAATATTCATTATTTTTAAGAGTGAAGTCACAGGAATTCATGACCCAGATGTTCACTCGGAAACGCAACAGTAGCACAACTCAAGGAGGCTGGGTTGGGAAGAAAAACATGATGGATGTAGTCAAAACCCGGATCGACGAACTCGATGATTGTAAGGGGCAGGCTCAATGTTCATAAGGAAAGGTGACGCGTGTCAAATCGGCCGTGATTGCAGCCGAACGTGAGCAGGACGGACTGAAGATGACTGCAGAGACTGCCTAAAAGGTTCTGGAGGACACCGAAAAGGCAACGGAGAAGACAACGGTTGTAGCACTGAAGACGCCGAAGGAACCCCACAATCCACGCTCGGAGAAAAGAATAAGAGATACATCAGAATAGAAGGAGGAGCTGAAAAAGCACAAAAACGACGAGGAGAAAGGAGGATGGAGCACTATTGGCAACCTAAACGAGAAAAAGAAGAAAAATCAGCAGCAAGTGAAAACGTCAGGAAAACAGAAGAAGCAGATACCTCGGCCTCGTCGGGAGCGAAGTTAGGATGACGCTCTGATTGTTGAGGTAAAAAGTGGAACGACGTACGCTGAACTCCTCCGAAAAGTGAGAGCTGACCCAGAGTTGAAGGAACTAGGGGAGAATGTGGTGAAAACCAGACGCACCCAGAAAGGTGAGATGATTTTTGAGGATCCTGCCATCAAGAGCACAGCCTTCAGGACGCTCGTTGAAAAGTCTCTTGGTAGCCAGGCGATAGTAAGAACTCTATTCCAAGAGGCTGTGCAAGGATCTTGACGAGATCACAACAGAAGACGAGCAGAGGAAGGCGCTGAAGGGACACTGCGATTTTGGAGATGCAATAATGACAACCCCGTTGAGGAAGGCGTACGGTGGCACACAGACAGATCTGATCTGTGCAAGAATAGTGATAGTCAAAATCAACGGGAGTTTTGTATGCAGCTGTTATGCACCTTCAAGGTGGACCATGGAGCAGTTCCACCAGTGCTGGATGCACTGACCGAGAAGCTCATCGGAAGAAGACCGGTCGTCATAGGAGGAGACTTCAATGCTTGGGCTGTGGAGAGGAGCAACAGATGTACCAATGCTAGCCCTGGTAAAGTTGGAAGTTACACTATCGAACGTAGATTCCACCAGCTCTTTTCGTGAATCCGTTATCGATGTTACCTTCTGTAGTCCGTCGCTGATGGCAAATATGAACTGGAGAGTGTGTGAGGAGTATACCCTTAGCGACCATCTGGCGATCTGGTATAGCATCGGCCAGCAAAATCCTGTCGCAATACGAAGGATACATAGTTGCGAGCGGAAGTGGAAGACGGAGGTCTTCGACAAAGAACTCCTTGTTGAGGCACTCCGGTTTGACGAGCTAACGAATACGTTAGTAAGGGCATGCGACGCAACCATGCCGAGGAAACTGGAGCCAAGGAACAAGCGGCACCCAGCTTACTGGTGGAGTGAGCAACTCAGCATCCTTCGCGCTTATTTGCTCAAAGCCAGAAGACGTGTCCAGAGAGCTAAAACCACAGCAGATAGAGAGATGCAGAGGGTGGTATTCCGAGCGGCCAGTGTCGAATGAAAAAGAAGGGTTAAGACTGAGCAAGATGAACTGCTACAAAGAGCTGTGCCGAGCCGCTGATGCGAACCCCTAGGGCGACGAGTACCGGATTGCCAGGGCGAGTATCAAAGGCCCAACAATGGCTGCAGAGCTATGTCCAGCAAAACTGAAGGTTATGGTAAATGGACTTTTCCCGATCCAACGTCATGGTCACGTACAAAGCACTCGGACCGGATGTAATCCATAACGTGGCTCTGAAAGTGGCGATTGAGCGGATGGATGTTCTAACGTCGGGAAATTCTCCATCGTTGTATGGTAGATGCGCAGTCGAGGACTACTCGAGTCAATTGCGGCAGTATGTGGGAGCTAAATGTCGCACCGTGGTTCGGTTTCGGAAGTACTTCCACTGCCGGAGTATCTTTCGCCGGAGTAGGGTAGATCCTTCTACGTAGAACTACTCGAGTCGATTGCGTAGTAGCTGGTAGCTGAATGGCTCAGGATGTGAGAGCTAGCTAAATGGCTCAACCAAGGTAGGTGGAAACTATATGGCTCAGGCAAGGACTAGGATCTCAATGGCTCCAAAGTGGCCAAATGGACAAGACCTCCCATGAAGGAATACCATTTGGCAGTCATAGGGTGGGAGGGGGTGTGTTCTGATGGTGCAACAAGGATACGGATTTTAGTTTAGTCGGCCTTTTTCTTAAAGTAGACCCTGACCACACACATTGACTGACACAGTACACACGATGACCAAATGCCGGCCTCTGTATTGAGTTAGTCTATAAGGATTTCCCTCAACCTCGTAAATTAAAAATTAAATAAAATAATGGTACCCATCCTTTCTCAAGGTGGTCGTCATAGAAAAAAATATTGTAAAACTCTTACTCACCATTTGGAGGGTGAGCACTAGTCAGTGCAGGTTGGGAACTCCCTGATGAAGAATAGTCGGATATGAAGCCTTTTGTGTTTTGGTGAACAGGTCTAGCTTTCATAACGTTGAGTATTTCAAAAAACTTGTTATGCATCAAGATATTCAAAATATTCTCAATATTGCGCTTATGGCAAGATATGATGGCACAAATTATAATATTTGGCGTGTCCCATTTTTACCAGAGCTTACAACTTTTGGGTGTCCAACCCTTCGCTGGTCTGTGCTTTAAATCTGAGGTTTGATTACGGATACAGGAAGACTGCAAATAGTAATGGCGTTATGGAAAAAGGCGCGAAGCCCTAAAAATCCACGCTAAAGAACAAAACGCTTTAAAAAAGTATGAAAAATGAATGTTAGTTCGCATTTTTGCTTAACTGAAAAAAAATCGTTTTGATATGGAAATACATACCATAAGTATTTTAGTGTGCCAAATTGTATTATTTAATTTTATAATTATTTTTTTTATTGACATTTCCCTATTGCATTTTATGCATTTTCTGATTTTTTTTTGATTTATATTGCTTTTGCAGTTATTGTTTTTATTTGCTAATCTTCAAACTATGCAAAGTTCAATGATCACATTAAAAGAAGCGACTATTTTCGGATGAATGGTAAAAAATAACGGAAAAGATACTTTTACAAACCAAAATTGCATTTTATTCACTAAAAAATTAAAAACTTCACAAAAATACTCCCTGCAGCGCCAGCTTGCAACTGAAAGCCTTTGGCCATTGGTGAAAAAAAGAAGCTTGTAGGCGTATACTTCAGTTCCTTGGTCGCCTTTTTGATCAAATCATCGGTCGGATTGGCCACGAAATCATTTGAACATACTCTCCTCTACAAATTGACCCAGAACTTCTTGATTGGGCGGAGCTGGGGCACGTTGGGCGGGTTGGCATGCTTCCGCACGTTCCGCTTCGCCGGGAAGATCTCTTTGACCAAAATCTTCAGCCGTTGTTTCTGGGTTTCCGCTTGGTTCTCCGACACGGCTGGCTTGGATTGACGCTTCCGCATGTGGATATCCATTTTGGCCAGATACTTCTTGACCGCTTGGCCGGTCGCAGCGGTCTCCCAGCCTAATGCACGGAAAGAAGTGGGTATCTTTCCTTCCGGCTTCCGTTTAAGCTTCTGCTTAAACATCCAGTTGCTTAAAACGGTCGGACGGCCGAAACCAGGCTTTCGTTCAATGGACTCTCCCTTCTCCAAAAGTTTCAGAATCTTGTAGATGTCCGCGATTGTATCCGCCACCAAGTGGACCACGATGGACGACTTTTTTAGGTCCGGATGGAGCAGGCGGTACGATAGATCGAAGTTGTTTTACTGTTCTCGCCATAGCTGCCGTAAACAAACTGAGGGAGCTGTAAACATAAAGGGAATGCTAGATTTGGCAGAAAATAATGGGAGATTTCATGTAAATTTTAGCCTGATAACGCCTGAATCTAGCCTGTTGTATGAAAGAATGCAATCACTGTTGTATGGCACATGGAAAATTGCAAACAATTTCGTCGTTTACGCCTCCTTTGGCTTGAAATTAAACCAAGGGAAATTTTACGCGCTTGTTAAAATTCATTATTTTTTTCTGTGTAGACAATTAGTATATATTGACTACTAACCGGTGGACAGACCAAGTTGCAGGGTAATCGCATGAAAAACCGGAACATTTAGTTGCTTTTTCATAATTTAAATTCATCAATCCTTAATTTAAATTTATCAATCTTTTATGTTTACCGGCAACTTGAGATATGTTTGATGATTTTCTATTTATGAGTCGTTAATGTTTAAGTTCTGTCATAGATAAGCGAACATGATTTACTACATTTTTTTTATCGAACAACAGTGTCAGTTTGAAACTTCATCGATAAATTTTCAGTTTCACTGTTAGCAAACCGGTCGTTTCACGGTATACTGAAAGGTTTAGTATTTGCAGTATCACCGACAAACCAAAACATTTGCTTTGAATTGTTAGCGTAGGATTTGACATCAACGCTTTATCTGCAGTGAAGACATTCCATTTCCGTCAAAGTGTGATTAACTTCGCACCGAGCTGATTCCAATCCGTTCCGCTAGCTTAAGCCGGTACAAACAACTTCATGGTCGTTGCCCAAAGTTTAGCCAACACATATAGCTCCGAGTGACAGACAATTGACGGACGGGTCCTGTTGTCATCCGACGGAGTCTCTTGCTGCTTGCAGACATCGTTCTGACAATGTACATACTCACTGCTCTGGTTAGCGAAATGTGCGTTCGTTTTTTTTTTTTTTGATTTTTCATTTACTGAGACTGCTACTGCATGATCTAGGGCCTTCAATATCGTACGGTGATGATTGGAAAATGTGATTTCACCGGCTCGACATGCTCGATTTGAAACGGGAAACTTTTTTATCATAGCAGAATATCGTCCCACACTAGCTGTATGTGTGATGGAGGGGTGGGAATGCAATCGCTCACTTCGCAGTTTGATTTGAACCGGATTGAAGTTTTAGGCAGGTACTGGGAATAGGCTGCGAACTGCTAGCGTAAGTGGATTTTTTTTCGTCTTTGCGTTACCTTTTCCAGGATGGTACAGAAATCACGGGTAACAGGAAAATTTCAATCACGGCAGAAGCATTACTCGTTTGAAACCAGTGGTGGTGGATGGGCAAAGGACTCGGGAAGCGGCATGGATCCATCACCACCCATCGATCCGATTGCACGAAGCTTGTTCACAGGAAATAGTTTCCATTTGAATATTTCATGGCACTGGCGCCGGTTACGGGTTGAAATTGAGCCAAAAACGGCAACAGCAGCATATAGCACCATCAGAAGAGTAGGAGAGAGAAAAAATGTCACTGTGCAAATGTATCAAATATTGTTTCAAATCAATCCTGGCGACCGACATCATCATCGCCGTCGTTGTCGTTGGAGTCGGAGCCGATTGCGTTCTCCATTCAGCCCAGGTCGGCAAATAGTGCTTTTAACGGGGCATAGTTATAGGATAGAGGTTAAAGGTTAGGAGAGGTTCGGAATGAATGAAATGGCTCTGAAAAATGAATGTAATGAATCGCAGGGAATGCTAAATTGATTGCGGTTCGTTTGATGTATTTGAATAGTGAATGCACCTCCTGTGTTGCGGTTGATTTGATGCTCTAGTAATGTTATATTACGTGCAAATGGGGTTTTAAGTTGAATACAATGGTCAAAAACGGATTACTTTTCATCATAAATGAAGGTAGAACAAAAGGTTACGGGTTCATTGTTAATGTTTTTGATAAAAATAATTCTGTATGGCTTGTACATACAAAGGCTGGTTTTTTTTCTGCTTTCAACTTTTGTATTTTGTATTCTAATTTCAATTGCACTACTGCATGTACACCACCATGGCCTCTTTCTCATGTTTCGGCTGCAGAACGAACAGCACCGTGTTGTTGTTGTTGCTGCTGTAGTAGTAACAGTATTGGTGCGTTTTTTTCCTGTCAGTGAATTTCATTGCTGTTGGTAAAATTCTACTTATATCCAGGGAGCGTGTCACTTTGAAGAGGGTCAGGTCAAGATTATCCGTCACAGCATTCAGACCGACCGGGATGTGCATGAGAATTCGCATGCTGTCTTCAAGCTGCGGACAAAAAGCTGTAGGTAGTGGGGAGAATCCCATCCATGAACTGTCACTTATGCAACTACGCCTCGTGGCCGCCTAACAATGGTGTTCTATAATCATTTTGAGTATGACCATTGATATCACGTGTGAAAAGAAACTCATCATGGTAATCGGTCACTTTCAATGGTGGTAAATATACATTTTTCGCAAACAGTGCTGCAAAAAGTTGAGGCCCACACACCACCAACAGTTTTGAAGTACAGTTCAAGCAAATGCAAAGAAAAGTAAACAGAGAAAGAAAAATTTCGCCCTTGTTTTTGCGACATTTTTAAACCGTTCAGAAATTGCGTATTACTGTATTTGATAACTTCAGCGATATTGCGCTTATTTGGTTTTATTTGATAACTAGGTGTTTTTAGTAGTAGTATTAGTATCTATTCTTATCATATGATATTTAAACACTTAGATTTTTTTTAAAGAAATCTGTAAAATGTTATCGAATTCATCTCAGCTGAACGTTCGGTAAACCTATTTAAAGGATTTTGGTGAAATTTGACAGTTATCTGTAAAAAATTTACTGGAATTTTTAAAATTTTAACGAAATCCGTTAAACTGGTTTACCGAACGTTCAGCTGCTGAGAATTCGGTAAAATTTTCCAGATTTCAGTAAAAAAATCTAATTGTGTAACAAACATCATTTGACTGCAGCAATAAGCCAGCAAACAGCAAAATTTTGAGCGATATACATCTATTTCGGTACTTTCTTAACCTTTGAGCACTCGCGTTGTAGTACTATGTACAGCGCAAATAGATTTTTTCCTACCATTTTCATGCAGAAGCACCTATCGATATAAAGCCAACGTGTGTTCGTCAAGAAACTCGTTCTGTACCAAACTCGTAATACTAACCAGCTTCTGTATTCGATAAAGGGGTCCAGTAGATCGAAGCCTTTTCATTGGTGACTATTAGTAAAGAGTTTTATCACTACACGGCACTAGTGTGCAAGTAAATTTCTTAAAAATGCTGTACCTCTAGATCCTGACCAAATGGATGGTTTCAGTCTTCGACAAAGTTGGTCAGCAGATCAAGGTCTTTTGATTGATGAACAGAAGTTCAGAATTGTCTAAATACGTGGTGCTAGTGTGTGAATGAATTTCCCGAACATGCTTTATCTTGGGATCCTGGCCAAATAGAACGTTCCTGTCTCTCGATTTAGTGGTTCAGTGGGCCACGTCCTTTTCATCGGTGATTAATAGTTCAGAATTTTCTCGCTACGTGCCGCTGGTGCACAAGTGAGTTTTCTGAACATAATGTACTTTTTATCCTGTCCATATGGGTTTACCACCCATAGACAATATAGTAAAATTTGCAACCTACGGAAAGAAAGGAAGATTGAGAAGTATGCTTATGCAGAATTGAATAAATTTTCTGTGCATGTAGTCAGGATCTGAAGATATAGCATATTTTGTTAATTCCGTCACATACTAGCGCTGCGTAGTGGAAAAAAAGTTTACTACTGGCCATCAATCAAACGATTGATCCGTTTGAGCCGAATCGTTTCTTGGCCCTCTCCAGATCATGTCATGGCCCGCTGGACGAAACTTGCGAAACATAAAGTTGTTTGGCAAAATCCCACGTCAAGATTTTTGGATTCCACTGGAAACGAGCAATCTCTCTCGGTTTTTGCACGTAGTTCCCGGTTATTGTGCAGCTTCTGGCTAGTGGTCTACATTTCAATCGTTCATGAAACATTTTGAGGACCCTTGAGACGGTCAAATCGTGTAGGCGCGATGTCACAACCCAGGATTGTGCATGTTTTCTCATTGGATTTTTTGACTGGATTCTTCTGACAACTACAAAACTGAACAAGTGTGAACAATGCACTCTTAGGACAATCCAGGCAAAATTTGGTCAATTTCGGTCAAGTATGCCAAAAGCTATGCTAGTTTGAAAGTGTCTTAATAATTATCAACTCACCCTTTAGTCACCACCCATGAGAGAAAATAATCCAAAACTACCGCTCGTCAATCAAAGTGCTCTTGGAAAAGTGCGACAATAAGAGATTACCAATCAGCTGTCAAGAAATCCGTCATAGTAATGTTTTATGCTCAATACCTATTTGGATTACCCGTCAGGACGCTGTCTGAACAATTTGATTCCGGTCAATACAGAAACAAAAACGAACGAGTTTGGGAACCAATTTCAACCAACAATTAGAACAACCAAATAGTAAATTGCCGTTAGTTTGTCATTTAATAATCATGCCAACGCAGGCAGAAAACCGTCATAGTATGCGGTTCCAAGCTACACACAAAATTTTGTTTTAACAAATTTATTATCAACGTTTTGCAAATAAATTCTCGATCTGAGCCAGCTCACTTTGACTTAAGATTGTGCTGAAAACACTTTTTGCACTACTGCAAGTGATTTATTCTTTAAAAATACCGTTGTTCTCAAAAACACCGTTTCATACATTAGTAATACATAAATCAGACAAGATTCTATAGAAAACTATAATACGGTTAAAATAACATTACATCTACCATTTTTTGCTTAACGTGTTTTGCGACACAACGATAGATTTGTTGTACAAAATTGTGATTTCACTGGCAACGAGAAGCAAATCATAGATATTTTTATTTTTTTTTTTCGTATTTTTTGGAGTAACAACATTGTACTGCCGGCGCTGGTGGTAGAGTGGTAAGCATGACTGCTACTTGCCATCCCAGTGGAACTGGGTTCAATCCCAGTCGAGGTTGGTGGGATTTTTCTGAAGCGAAAAAAAACTCTGGTCACGTCCGTTGGTCCCGGCTTATGTGTAAATGAGTGCGATATGTAGGGTCCAGGTGGTGGAGTCATATTCCTGGCATCAGTGGTTGTCACCACGTGATGAAATAGGCCGACGAAAATAATCGCAAAAAAAGCAAATTACGAGGAGTGCCGTAGAAAAAGTACCGTTGCCTACCAACGCTAGACCTATTTCTTGTAAAGGGCAGAGGACTGAAGAAAGTGTTAGTTCTTGAAGTATGCCACTTTTTGTGTGGCGCTAGTGACGATTTGAACATTTTAAGCTCGGTTCACAATGGATTATATTTCTTTTCAATATTTCTTCTACCAAGCAACTAGTATTAGTAATTTAGACAAAACATTATAATACCTGACTGATAAACAATGGAAGAAACATTATCGTTGTGATAACCACTGCACTAAGTACAACACGGAAGATTTTTCTATCGAATCAAATTAACGACCAAAACACGACAACTTCCGCCGCAAATATTGTGATTGCTGCATATAGCCTTCAAGAAAACCAAGCTGTCTAATTAGCACCACATGCAGCACCAAGTTTTCGGCTTCACGATTGTTGTTCGTGAATGACAGCCACTTCAGTCCTGTGGTAGATAGCCTTGGAATACAAAGAAGAGAAACCTGATTTCTGACAAAAATAAACAACTACCAACCTTCTATTCTAAAACCTAGCAAGCTTAACTCCCTACACGAGAGTCTCGCGAATGCAAACTTGACAAGACGAACCATACCAACTCCTGGGTGTTGCATTGACATTTTCTGCTAAATAACTTGCCTAAAGCACTGCTCGCTAAAAATCATAGATATTAAGAACTAAGTTTTCCACAGTCGGAAATGGCATAGAAAAGAAACAACAAACCGCTAGTTACGTCACATTCAAGTATAAAATAATGTTTTATAAGCTTATACTAATTACCTTCATACGATATTGGACAGTATATCAACTTATATATAACAAGATGTGCTGCATAGAATGTGTTGAGGAATTTGAAAATTATGAACATTTTTGATATATGATCTGTTTACATCTAAAACTGCTGTTGTACTTCCCGGCTGTAGTGACAACTCGCAAGATCCGGTCAAAATGTTACCGAATAATCAAATGAATGGATAAAGGGCAGAATTCACTTCTGGAGACGTTCGGTTTGGTAAACCTCTGAGTTCATCATCTTCTCAGTGACGAACTACTTTGTCTTTTGGAAGCAGTTGCAAATTCTCAACCAGATCATATATTTGCGTGCGGGTTTATCCGCAAAAACAAACTTGAAGCTGACAGGGACATCTCTTTGAGCCTTCGCCTTATGAAATTTTGGCCCTGGAGTTGTGTTCGTTTTTGGTGGATTAAGGGCACATTTTGTTTGGGTTAAAGTGCTAAGATTAGCAAAAATTGAAAAAATTGAGAAATCGAGAAAACCGCATATCACAAAATTGCCTGCTTTCTGAAATGGGGTAAAGAAAATGCAAAAACTTCTCACCCGATCAGAAGACTAAGAACTCCTTATGGCTTAAGGAGTGTATCGATAAGTAGGTAGTTATGAACATTCAAACATCGAAATAAAACTAACGACACTTCCAAAAATTCTAACCAGTGTACTACAGCTTAATCAAATTGCTTATTTCGGTAATATGATCGAACTTTAGATGTTAAACTGTTCATCATGTTCTGCATACTGGTTTTTGTGAACTTGTTGGACGCTGCTGTCCAGTTTTTCTTGATGCCTGACATGTTGTGGGCCACTGCTCCTAACTTTTTCAGGTTCCGCTTGACGATTGTCCAGTAGCGTTTGATTGGTCGCAGTTGGAAACAGTTTGGTGGGTTGATACGTTTTTCAACGAAATCAACGTTGTTAACAGACAAACACTGTAGAGTTGATCTGGCATAATGGGCAGATGCCAGATCCAGCCAGAAGATAGGATGAAACTCATGCTTTCGATATAGTGGGAGCAATATCTTCTGCAATTACTCGTTTCGGTAAATTTCAACATTTATTGTTCCTTTTGTGTAGAAAATGGAAGATCGTAAGCGACATGTGCCTATTGCTTGCCAAACGAGCACCTTGTTACCGAATTTTCCGCTCGCAATAGTCATATCTGCAATTGTGATCAACCGATTTTATGTAAAATTGAGGTTCCGGCATTGTTCTGGAATCCTCTTTCACGTACGGTTCGTCTTCCCTCAATATACACTGGGAAGAATTGTTCAAAATACGGTTGTACAGCTTTCGGGCCCAAATTTTTGCACGACACTTCTGCTCCGGAGATTGCACTGGTACTTTCTGTTTTCTGTATGTCTTCAAATAATTCATTTTCTTAATCCACTGGATCATCCCAATGCTGGTCCTGCATTCCTTGAACAAATCACGATTAGAGGCTGATTTGTTGTCCTAAATAATTGACTACTTTTTGGTCCAATTAGGGATTGCTGGAATTAGGTTTTTTTGTCCAGTTCTCGGCAGATCATGCAGGATGTGCCACTCACCAGACTTTTCAATCACTCGTTTTACATTTGCTGGCTGCCCTTTGACATTTTTGGCAATCTGGTTGTACGTTACATCTTTTTCAGTACTAGAAGATTGGCTTTTAAAACAAGGAGATGATAAAGCATGGAAGCAAAAGGTGTGAATGTACCCTAAGCTCACCCGACTTTGCATGGAAGAGAACTACTTCACTTTCAGAGGTTTTTTTTTTATAAACAACTAAAAGGAGCCCCCATGGGAAACCCTCTATCCCCATTCCTCTGTGAACTGTATGGCAAATCTAGAAACCATTCTTAAAACGGAAGGATTACTTCCAACTCGCTGGTGGAGATACGTCGACGACATCTTCGCCGTAGTTAAACAAGATGATCTCCCCTTAATTCTTCAAGTAATCAACAATCTCCATAAAGACATCAAATTCACTTATGAAATAGAAAAGGATGGGAAACTTGCATTCCTCGACCTTCTGGTAGTGAGAGAATCATTGTCATCATCGTCTTTAGAGTTTGAAATTTTCAGAAAACCCACAAACACCCAAAGAGTCATTCCTTACACTTCAAACCACTCTTTTCAACATAAAATGGCCACTTTCCACCACATGATCCACCGAATGTTGACCCTTCCCCTCAATAAAACCGGAAAAGCCAAAGAATTAGCATATATCTTCGAAACTGCTAGACTCAATGGTTACGAAAAGAGGACAATTCAAGCTATCATCCAAAAAAAGGAAAAACTTCTTCATAGAAAATCACAAACAACCCTTTCCGATTCACCTGAACCCCTGAAACGTGTGTCTGTCCCCTTCGATAAAGATATTACACAAAAGCTAAAAACTCAACTTAGGGAATTTGGCTTGGACTTAGTTTTCTCTAGCAGGAACAACCAATTGGCATCGTCGTTAGGCTCCACCAAAGATTCAATAGATGTATTAGGCAGAGCAGGGGATAAAAAAAAAAATGTAAAATCACGCAAAAAGAATTAAGGTGAGGAAAAAAAAAAAAGGTGGAAAAAAGGGTGAGAAGAGAAGTGGAGGGGGGGAGAATGGGGGTAAAAAAGGAAAAAAATTATAAAACTAAATAAAAGAAGGGAGATGAATTGGAGAAAGGAGAATAAAGAGAATGCAATAATCTACCCACGGGCGCAGAAAGCTTAGAAATCAACAAACAACAAAACACAAATCTACTAAACAAAGACCAAGATAACGGGTACACATGGCTCTTTAACTTAACCTAAACGACATCAAAACTGACGCAGTGTAACACCCGCTGCTACGGAATAATCAGGTTAGGTATAAGGAAAAGGCGAGGTAGATATCAAGCATAATATTTGTTTTGGACTCAGGATAGGTTAGGTACAAGAAATGTTAGCTGTAGGTACAAGTGTTTGTATTTAGAAAATAGGATAAATACGGCAGGTGGCGAAGGTTTTCTTTCAGTCGAGTATTAGAACACGACACTGAAGAAGTCTGCACATTGTAGACGAAATACGCGTATCTGTCAAGATAAGCAATAAAGGTAGTTGGAATTAAATGGAAATTACTAATCATTCTTCTTATTTTCTAGTTAAAAATAACTGGAGAGCCACGAATTGCAAACAAATGATTGGTAGAATAAAAAGATGCATTCGCAAAGTTGACATGAACGCCGTAGAACGTTCCTGTTCGGACATCAAACGGAAGCTTCGCCTTACAGCCTATTACGGACCGTTTTCAAATGCTCACTAAAAACTTTTCAACAATGGACAATGTATCTCTAAATTCAACAAATCAGGTCTTTTTCAAGTATGTTTGTCGTTTTTGATAGCTTTAGAAAGAAATTTCAAAATTATAGTAGCCCCCCGATACACTGTTTAAAAGTACTCACATACATTAACACACATTCTCGCGGGCACTTAACATTCTCACAGATATTTGAAAAGTTATAACCATGATTTCAAAACTACTCATGAGTGATGTTTCCATCCTCTCGGGAATTTAAAGCTTTTCTGTATGCTTTCCAATACCGGGAAGCAAAGCGCTATAATTAAACACAGCATACGAGATAACACGTAGCTACGAACTATTATCAACGATAAACGATTACATACCTTACTTCACCAATCAGCCGGTGTGGCCTCTGCTGTACACAGAAGTTGTCTCCATTGCTATCGGTCCATGGCTGTACCTGTGTAGCGAGGCTGGCTGTCTGCGAAGAGTCCGCAGGTCTCCTTCTACCTACTCGTGTGGTTTTCAGAAATCACAAACGTAATTTGTGATCGACCCTCGGTCCCTTTCATTTCATTACCGTAATTTTTGAACACATGTTGAATTGTCAAGATTGACAAAGAGAAACGGAGACATTTTTTCATCATCTCATTTTTTGCTATGGTATACAGGGACTATTTTTACATTATAGTTAATGTTGATTAAACTATTTTGAATGGTCATTTCGATTATGATTATAGTCGGTTGAAAATCATTATTTTGCCTTTGTCATCCTAATCCATAATAATGGTAAAATTGACTATCAAACTTTTCTCTGTGTTAGCAAACAATGCACATGAAAAGAGTACATTAGTTTTACAGTGGATACACGGTAGAATGAAGTAACCAAATTGAAAGTTAAAATATATTTTGATTGCCTTTTTCACCACCAGATGGTTCTGTTGGCAGTGCTACACGGGCCACCTAAAATGTATATGTGGAAAAAGGAAGTGACTTATATAGTTAATATAGTTTATTTGATAATATGTATATTATGTTTTAATGGCAAAGAATTGGTGGCTCGATTATTACATTTGTAGAATCAAGTTACAAGTTACAGGTCATTAAATGCTAGCGTACCATTTTCAACACCAATAAATTTATCCGCATTGTATAAAAGGCATTTTGCCAATGAACCCCTTATAGTATGGTCTCGATTCATAAAGGTCGGTATCGTGTTCGAAAGAAATTTCTTTTTCTATCCCAAACCCATGTTAAATTCCGCTTACTGAAACGGAAAAGTAAAGAATCGAAAAGAAATTTCTGCAGCAGTATCCACCTGAAAAGAACGAAAAATTGAATTTGAATTTGTAAGGTTTCCACGCAAACTAATGGGAGGTGTCACTTTTACTTTCGGGAAAATATTCCGATCGATTATTCCGTAAGTGAAGGTGACATTTCGTTCCATGCAGATCAATTGTCAACATTCCGCTTGGTAATATTGAACAAAATTCCGTAACCTCTCTGCTTTGTAAGTCGATACTGGCCTTAAGCCAGAAAGAGTTTCGAAAATGTTTGGTTGATCTGTAATGTAATATACTATTAAAAATCAACAAATCCCTGTCAAGATAAAACAGTTTACCTTTTTTAGGGTACGTTTCCGCATTTACAGTGGCTGCTATCTGCTCCATGTCACCACTGGTTATAAATTTTCGAATACGATTTAGATTTTAAATTAACTTCCGAAGCGCAAATTGACAAAAACGTTATCCGACCCATTTTATACTATTGAAAAAAAAAATAATGTGAAGCTATCTCAAAATTGAGTTTGGCGCAGTTTTCTTGCGTTTTGAATAACAATAAATCAAATTCATAAAAAAAAATGCTGAGTAATAAAATATTACTCAGCATTTTACGGTTTAGATATAATTATAAAATTGATTAAAACTTACTCAGCATTGCGCAAGCTCGAATGAGCGTGTATGTGAGAATAATATCAGCGCCAACTTTTGATTAGGGCGAATCTGCTTTTGTAAACAAACATTTTGTCTGCTAATTTATCGGAAGTTGAATACAATTCCTTCAAATTGAATATATCAGCGGATATAGATAAAGCTCCTCCTCCTTAAAGAGTGCTTAATTGGTATTTGTGACCTTTTGTTCAAGAGAAGATGACAACGAAAGCCATTGTTTACAAAAGCAGATTCGCCCTAATCTAATGTTGGCGCTGATATGACAGCTGGCAATATACTTTACTTTGTTTTCAAGGTACTTTGGTTTTTGTTTGCACAACGAGGGAACGGCACGAGCATAATAACGTTTACTGAAAGGGACCGTTATTAATTTTTGAAGAGGACACTGAAATGAAAAAAAAAAATATGAACCAACTGTTCCATCTTAGCATTTTTCTTTGCTATGGACGAATCCAGGTTGAAAAAAGAAGAAGACACCGAGTGGTGATAAATCTGACAGCTTCCATGTTTATGTATAGGACGAACATTTTAAAATGCTTCTAATAAATTCTTATGACATATTAATTAAAAGCTGTTTGTTGTATAATAGAAGATAAATCCAAAACTTCAAAATAGGGGCATTAAATTTGTTTTATTTTTATTTTGCTGAAAATGTCTGTATTGAGTAGTTTTGGATTTTTCTTCCATCATACAACAAACCGATTTAAATTAGAATTTCATTTGAATTTTTAGAAGCGTTTTAAGATGTATGTTCGTCCTATACTTTAACACGGGAGCTGTCAGATTTATCACCACTCCTTGTCTTCTTCTTTTTTCAACCTAGATTCGTCTATTATGGCCAATTATTTTAACTATCACAATCATTTCAAAACCCGAAAATTCATATGACAAAAAAAAAACTAAACAAAACATGATAGCTCACAAAAATTCAACCGTCCATCAGAAGCGCTTGCTGCGATTCTCCTTGAGAAATGTCAAACAATAAGATTTCGCAATGAGTTCTTCACTTTCCGTGAACTTTCAAGTGCAGATTGAGGACTAAATGCACTTTCCGTAAAAAATTCAAGTTCCGGTAATAGTACTCAATGTACTTTTCGTGAATTTTCATGTTCAAATTGAGTACATACTAACCAAATAGAAGTCCTTCAAAATTCAGATGAACTGTTTGTCAATGAAATCAGCATTTTGGGTATAACCAGGGTTGCCACATGCACAGATTTATCTAGATTGACAAAGATTTTTTTTCAATTTTTTTCATACAGATATCTGTATGTACTGATTACAGATTTTTGAGAATTACTTGTCCACTTAAAAACCTCAAATTTATAATATTTGTTTAAGGCCCATGAAGCAAAAGAAAACAATTAACACCGACACCAACAACCAATAGGAAACTAGCGATTTGAAGTTGGCACCTGCCACCTTGCACCACGCAATACATTGTTCCGCTTTCCTGTACAAGAATCTTTGTTTTTGCTTTGATTCGCGTTGTTAATTTTACAAAATGCATGAAAGGTTCTTCGCTGTGAGCTGAATTTTTAGGGCCACACTAAAGTGACAGCTGATAGTCTGAAAGTCAGTTTGATTCAAAATGATTTCTTCATACATTTTTTGAGATAATCTCTTAATTTTTTTTACAGAATTTCTCAAAAAAATTATGAATAGTTCAAACATACCTTGAAAAATTCCTTCTGGCGTTTCTATAGGTATTCTTCGGGAGTTTGTAGGCATTCCTCTACGGATTTTTTCAGGAGTTTCTTCTTGCATCCCATCGGCAGTATTTCAAAACATTCTTCTGGTGATTTTGTTTTTGAGAGATCCCTGAACTTTTACAGTTTTGTGATTCTAAAATAATCTCTGGAAGACACATGAAAGAACTACACAAAAACTATATGTTAATTCTTGGAGAAAATCTTGATTTGTTTGGAGAAATCTAAGAAGAATGTTTTGCATGAATTCCATAATCTCATTTATTTAATTCTGAATTTCAAAAAATCCACAAGGGGTTTTGAAGAATTATTTTTTAAATTTTGTCTAAGATGTCTGAAGGCATTCTGACATATAGATCTCCAAAAAATACTTCAATAATTTTTTCAAGTATTCCGCTGGAGAAGTATTTTTCTCAATGTTCCTTAAGAGAATTTCCTACAGAGATTTCTACCAGAAATACTTTTCTTCCAATTGAGAAGCATTTTCATGCATTCACTCAGAGGAATTTTGGAAAGTTAGAATAATGTTCTCGATGGTTATTTTTGCTATTCAAAGCATAGTTGTATCGAACGTGATTTTTTGTTACCTTTAATGAGCTTTGGATTAGATGGAGCATTGGTAAAAATGGGTTCTGACCGATCCGTCCAGAAGCTGCTGAAACGTGACTGTCCCCATTTTATAAATATCAAGTGTACTGGCTCCTTATGCAATCTACGCATACGAAAAGTTGCCATTATACCTGGAACAGTAGATCCGTTCCGATACAATCCAAGGAATAACAGATGATACAAAGTATCTTGGTAATGAAACCTTTAAAAGTTCTACATCCATTCACCACCAGATGGCTATCGTTGGAATCAATTGTCAAAAGGAATTTGGAACGGTTTTCTGAGCTCATGTGTTTTTCTCGTTCAAAGTCAACAGCGACAACAATGAAACCACACAGCGCATTTTCTGTCAATCTAATGACAGGATACCCATTATCAATAAACCGAACCGTATCTTCCAGTCAGAAGTTCTGGAATTCCCGAACATGTGCAATAAGCTGAAGTCTCACCAGTGGTTCTCCTTGTAAACATTTTTGAGGATGATAATCTAAGACACTACTGTTTTTTATTTAGAGAAACATCTTCGTGAGGAATCGGAAATATATATCAGGGTAGCAGCAGGAGAAATGCTTAGTTCCGGAACTCTTGATGATACCAGAAAGCAGGCTTTCTCGATCTGCTGTGCTGCCCGAGCAGGAGCGAATAACTTGATAACTGGCCCTGGTATTTAAGAGCTCAGATTAAGAGGTAAAATACCAGAGGATAATACCATGAAATTGTTCCCATAATGTTATTCGGATACCAAATTCGGGTAAGACAATACCAAAATAGTACCTCTCTGGTATTCCCAGGTATCCGAAATAACAAATTGTGTTATTCGAGAGATATTTTGCTTGCAATTCTTAGGTATTTTGCCTAGATATTTTACCTCTTAATCTGAGCTCTTTAATACCAAGGCCAGTTATCAAGATCAAAATTAGGTATTCATATGTTGTTGTCTACTGCTCGGGTGCCTATACCAAGTTGGTTAAACACATCACTAAGCACTTTGATCTGAACGAATCCAGTTCTGATTACTGCATTAAGCGTTGACCCCAAGATGCTGTACACTTTGAAGGAGTTCTACTGGATCAGATCTTCTTTGAAAGCGGTGATGAACAGGCCATAGAAAGTGAGTTTCATGAGCTGAGGACGGCAATCATCGGCAAGGAAATTGAGGTGGAAGAATCGGATTACTCGAAAACTTGTTGGAGAAAACTGCTGTGTTTCAAACGAGCAGATGGGAAGAATGCTTTTCACTTGCTAAGAAAATTCATTGCGAACTTCTACTAATTCTTGTACTACTAGTTTCCTTTAGAAAAAATATCCGTTTTGCTGTGTTGTGATGTAGGGAAACCGATAAATACACTTAAGCCCTATTGAAAAGACCGTTTTGTATCGGCCAATCACAATAAATGTGTTCTGATGAGTATATATCTGTTTTATTTCGCATTCAACTCAATAGCAATTATAAAAAAGAAGTGCATAAGCAGGCACCTGAAAAGTTTCTATTCTACTTTTTCAGAACAAAGTTTAAAGTTAAGATTTTTGCCAAGATTTTCTGCAGTAAAACACAGATAAACAAGATTTTTTGGGCAAAATTTAAAGATGGGAACGAAAAATAATGTGGCAACCCTGGGTATAACCAAATTATATTCCATATCGTCAACATTAAGTGTATCGTGGTATCAATGAGGAGGACTTGGGTTCGAGGCAGGTGATAATCACAAGTTAAACAAATAATTTGAAATGGATTAATAGAAGATTTGATTTAACTGTAGTCGTTTATCATCATTGCAGATTGAAAAATTTGTATCGTACACGCGTGCAGTAAGGAGACTTTTGTTTCATTCAATTGCTGTGAGTTTCATTCCGAGCTGAATAGAATTATTTTCAACTTCTTATATGAACATTTTGTGTAATCTACAGATAACTTTGCTCATAGAAAAATAGTATCACCATGACGCAAGCGTACATGTACGATCTTCTTCGTTAGCAATAAAGTTATTATTTCGTAAAGTAGGTATCTAAATATTCTCTATTTCCGTGTCCGACCGCCACATGCCGAAGAGCATCTAGAATATTAACATGGGAGTAGGCAATCAGCTAATTGTGATAAGCAATGAGCTGGAAATGCCATGAAAGTAGAAGAGACTGGTCAACATTCCAACATCAAAGAGTCAAAGTTGCACGAGGCCATTTTAAACGCTCATTATTTTAAATCATGCTCATTAAGAGGCCATTCATTCAGTGTGAATCCCTGAAGTTTTCAAATGTAACCATCATTTTTCGTTGGGACGACAACCATGATTGATCATGTATCGGACTAGATTTCCGTTAGCATAGTTCCATTTTTTTCTCAGTCTCTATTGTACTTTTCACTTAACCACAGCAACTCCGATTGAAACACTACAGATGGTTACTGCTGCATACTGTTTGCTATTATCCGTTCCGGCAACCAGTCCACTAGACACGGTCTACAAAAACCTGAATGCAACTCGAAGCCGATGGAACCCACCATGAAATTCGACGTCGAGATTCGTGTTTCAATTTTTAATCAAACAATGTCCTACCCGTACCGGTATTGATGTTCGTTGCAAAATCCAGCTCAAATACGGCGAGAGGAAACTTGAGCCGTGGGATGACTGCGGGCCGAGCGTTTGCAGGATCCCCGCAGGAAATGGAAAGTGCAAACGACGATGGGATTCTACACATTTCTAGCTAGAGCGGTGGTTCTCGGTCGTGCTTGGTTGGTGCTAACAAGTTCGCTTGGATCGAATGATTTTGTTTTTATTTTTTTGGGCTTTCCTGTGTTGCGGTGGTATCACAAAATGGACATTGGTGGATGAAGCCAAAAAAAAATACAAACACACACACAGGACGTTTTCAATAACAATGTTGAGATTCAATAACTTTTTCGGTATAGTACTGGAAAGAGTTTTGCACTGAACCCATTGAACTGAAATAGGAGATTTTTTTCGTCCATGTACTCCCATTTGAAAAGCCTTTTCCACTAACTGTTTCATTTTTTTTTCCATTTCCAGAGGAATTTTACTACAAAATCAACAAGACTATGAAGAGGCTGTGGAGAGCTTTCGGAAAGCTATTCAGTTTCGACCATCACTGGCATGTAAGTATTGAGATATTCTTTCTCTCTTTTGATCCCTTTGAATTAGTTTCAGGGTTATTCTTTAAGCTTTTATTCCAGTTGGGTCCTACGAACAGAATTTTTAAGCTACGCAATTTAAAAGATTTTCCGGTAATTCTTGAGAAAAGGATGTATGATTTTCACCGAATTTCGAAGCATCCAAACAACGCAAAAAAAAACAAAACAAACATTCACACACTATTTGGAATCGTGTGCAAGCTCCGGAGCCTATCGATTTTCCATCAGCAGAATAAATTTCCCAAAATCTTGACTTCCCGACAACCCAACCTCTTTAACGACCAACCCTTTTTCGCACAAATTCTTCCTTCCTGAATCGGCCGCATCACTCTCCAATGCGTTCCCAAACACAATCAAATGGAGCAGGCAAAGAGAGGGTGTTTTCGGACAAACTCGAAAAAGGGATATGTACCTTCTAGAACAAAGAATTTTGTGAGCCGAAAAAGAAAAAAAAACGTTGGTGCCCGAGAAAAACAACAGACAGAATGAAGAACTCAACCGAATGCAACGAGGTGAAGCCGACTGAAGCGAAACAGAAACGGCAGTCAACATTTTCTTAGACTTGGGTCGATGCTACGGAATGGACCGACCAACCAGCCCAGAGACCCGCAGTCCAGAAGGGATCGAAGAGAAAACAATCAATTCGTCACGCTAGATGTGTCCTACAGTCACCATCTGGTGTGTTTGGTTTTTCGGACCAGATTTCCACATTTAATGTCAGATCCTACTTTTCCTCTACCTAACAACTACTTGGTGGGATACCGCTTTCCGTCGAGAGTCAACATCCCCCCTCGGGCCGAACCGGTGTGGAATGAGTGCAGTCCGCACCCATCATCGGGGCCCATGATGCGTATCGAATTGGCGAAATAACTTTCTTATGTCACTTTGGGATGTCACTACCATCCTAGTGATTCAATATATATATATATATATATATATATATATATATCGCACCATATGGTGCTGTGAAGATTCTGTGGCTTCATACAGACGTGGTATCCCTTTTATTTTTTGCCCGTTCTCATCGTAATGCCGGCTCGTTGTGAATAAATTTGACGGCATTTTTGTTTAGCAAAAACCAATGAGCAACGTTGCGTGAGTGTCGGATTGGATGTCATTTGGTAGGCGTTTAGCTTTCATGCAAGTGAGGGTATTCGAGTGAAGGTTCTTGGTCTGCTTCCGGGATCAATGCCAGGCGGGACACACACTTTAAACTGACATGGGTCTTCGGATTGTCAAAGGACTTTTTTTTTTGGGGGAGATTGGCAGGCCATAAAAGTAGGTAGAGGTTGAGCAGGGAAGGGTGACTGTTTTGGCTCTGAAGAGTAGAATTTGAATATTAAAGTAAGGTGCACCGGTGAAAGTGTACCATCATTTATTTGCATAAAATAGTAGTGTACCATGATCAATAAATTCGGATACACATTCAAAAAGCATTGAAATAACGCAGACGCTATATTTTGAGTTTCTTGATATATTTTATGGAAAGTACACAGGGTGTCTGCAAATTATCCGTACAGACTTTGTCGGCATGCCTCAACACAACCAAGCGAATTAAACTAAGCATACCTACATGGTTTAACATCTTGACTCATTGTCTTTAAACGCAGTAAGTTTGGTACAGTTGTGATTCCCAACTCATTCAAAATGAAGCCGAATGAGTTGCGCGCAGGTGTAATTGAACTTTTTCGAAAAGGAAAAACTGTTTCAGTGTTTGCAAAGACCTTGAATATGACAAAATCTACAGTGAGTGACGCAATAAAATTATACCAACAGCTTGGAACGCTAGATGACCGTGTAGGGAGACTAAAAAAGCGCACCGTTCAGACTCCACAAATGCGCGAGATTATCCGCCGACGAATCAAGCGAAATTTTACGATTTCCATCCGAAAGTTGGCGAAATCACTGAAAATTTCAAAATCTTCCGTTAGAGCCATAGTTCACGACGATTTGAAGCTTCAGTCATATAAACTGTGCAAGAATCACTACTTGAATGACATCATGTAAGCAAACCGATTGAGAAAAGCTAAGATTCTCCTAAACCACTAATCCGCTTAAACCGCATATCGGTCAGTGCTGTACACCGATGAAAAAAATTTCACAATCGAGCAGCATCACAACCTCCAAAATGATCCTGCTGCTTCCAAAAATCGTGGAAGTATTTCAAGGTTTCATCATCCCGCTTCTGTCATGGTTTGGGCTTGAACAACTCATCCCGGCAAAACCCCTTTGATCTTCATCGACAAGGGGGTGAAAGTGAATCAAGCGGTGTATCAGAAGCTACTAACTGACACAGTTGCTTCTTGTACATCGTAGCATTTCGGCAAAAATGAATGGATTTTTCAACAAGATTGGAGCAAAAAGACGCTAGTCTTTGCGAACGCATTTTCCCAAGCTTTTTAACGAAAGATGAATGGCCTTCTAACTTGCCGGATTACAATCCGATGGACTAGTCGGTATCGTCCATCTTGGAGTCAAGAGCCTGCAGTACACCACATAAATCACTAGAACTTCTAAAATCGTCTCTTTTAAAGGTTTGGGAATAAAAATCTGTCAAAAAACTCGTGGCAATCGTGGATAACTTCTCGAAACAATTGAAAGCGTGCATCTCAGTACGTTTTATTTATTTTGAAATGAACAAATAAAACATGTAATTTGCAAACATATTGCTATAACAAACAATACATTTTGAAATGACTCCTCCTTTAACTTTCTTTACCAAATTTTCAGGATAACTACCTAGAACTGGTCCAAATTCAAGAGTTTGTTGTCCTTCAGTTTGGATAGCATCCAAAAAAATCCAATTGATTATGTAAAATAGTCAAAAGGTTGGAAGAAACATTTGTCAACAGTGACTTCTAGCGTATTTTTCTGGGATCTGCTTGCTTCCACAAACAAAATTGCACCAGAAACAGATACAGGGAGTTATTACCTTCCCGTCGGTAGTGGATATAGATGTTAGCAACCAGTATTTTCCAGGAAATTTACGTTTTAAGTCATTATTTACAATTGTTACTTTCAACCTTTTGACGATTTTGTCAAGAAATAGTTTCTCATCAGAAAATATGAACTCATTACCAGCGTGCTACGATAGTATCACTTTTGCTCTATCCAACCTCTTCTGCTTGGACACATACTCCAAAAAAAAAAGACGAACCAAAGAGCAGTATGGTGCCTTCAGACAATAAACGTCTTTGAAGTTTTTGCGTGGCGGAACATGAATCCTAACTGCGATGAGGCTTTAGAAACAATGTAGGCAATGTGGTTCTCGAATGACAGTTTAGAGTGGAGCAGTTCAGGCTTTTGAAAATCGCGCCAGGGCGGTCGCCATTTAAAAATCGTTTCACTACAATAACCCTAAACTCAAGCAAACAACACGTGCATGTGTTAGTATATACATGGAAGCAAAATTACCACCAACACATATACAAAATATAGGTATAGCATGTCTTTTACACGCGCATGAAAAAGTGTATTCGAATTTATTGATCACGGTGTACATTTTGTTTTAATAATTCTTTAAGACGCACGAGCACTAATACTGCGAACAAATCTCTGGAAAACACACACAAGTGTAGTTCAATCAACGAAACATCATTTTTAAACTCAGCAAAAGTTGTTTTGCAGCAGGGATGCCAAATAATTATCGTGATTGTTGCGAAGAATGTTCAAAATGTCTGAGAATCGAAATGTCTGGGAAACACGTCACATACTTGCTTCTTGCTTCTCCAGAGTCTCAATCCTTATGTTAGGCAAGTCGTGATCAAAGTATTTTCCTGTTCAGCAAGTCTTATTTTCAAAAGACTTTGCCCAGTTAAGTCAATAACCGGCACGCAGCAGAAGGCATCTGTTCACCGCTAAGGTTATGTAATTCATCGGGCCCATATCTCAAGAAAGTTTATCTATGAATATAGAAATGATGTGCTAGACTTGTCAGGCTATACCAGGACTATCCAGGAAGCAATAAACAACATTTCTGTCATTTGGGGATCAACCAAGTAAAGAACGAATGTAATAGATACGCCTGAAGTAAAGATTGGACTCGGAAAAAATGCGACACTTCGTTTTGGGTGCAGCTTATTATCGCGTGAGTAAAAATTAATGAAACTTTGAGTAAAACTTGTTTAGAGTGTTATTTTTATGTGCAACATTATTATTGCGATCTGTCAAGTAGTGTTCAAGATGCATTCGCAACGAGAAGAGCTACGCCAGCAAATCTTGGCGCGGTGATCGATAATCCTGGTCAGTCACACAGATGGATCGGCAAAAGGCTTGGAATCCACCATTCCACCGTGTCCCGCGTTGTGAAGATATTCCAGGAGACGAAGACCATCAAGCGGCGCGCTGGAAGCGGCCGAAAACCGAAAACGGAATACCCAGTGAAGGCGCGGAAGATAAGGCAGTACTTTAAGAATAACCCGAACCTTTCCACCCGAGACGTGGCCAACAAGGTCAATTCGTCGAAGTGGTTCGTCCAGCAGACCATAAAGCGGGCTGAGCTACGTGTTTTAAAGGTCAGGAAGGCGCCAAACCGGACTGACAAGCAAAACACGGTGGCCGAATTGCGTGCGCGGAAGCTGTACCGTGAGTGGCTAGTCAAGCCAGGCTGTCTCGTCATGGACGACGAGACATATATCAAGGTGGACACCAAACAAATCCCCGGCCTCGAGTTTTTTGTCGGTACGTCCCGCATAGAGGTTCCGTAAAAGTTCCGGAAGAGAAAGATGGACAGATTCGCGAAGAAGTACCTGTTGTGGCAGGCGATCTGCGAGTGCGGACGGTACAGCAAGCCGTTCTTTACAACCGGCACCATAAGCGGACAGATTTATCGAGAGGAATGCTTGCATTAGCGCTTGCTGCCCTTCCTCCGCTCTCACCGTGGTCCCACGCTGTTCTGGCCGGATCTCACTTCGTGCCATTAAGCCAAGCCTGTAATGGATTGGTACGAAGCGAAGGGTGTTAATGTGGTTCCGAAGGCCAATATAATGAACGATTTAAATCAAAATGAATTCAAAAAGCGTTGACGAATAAGGTAGATTCACAATGCAGTTACACCATGGAGTAGTGGCAGTTGGCCAAATCGATGACTTTGCCCCTCTGCTTGTGGATGGACGGCAATACACGCTTTTTCAGGCATTCTTCGATGTCATCGTCGAGGTTGTGACGAATGGTTCCGTTTTCAGGCCACAACTTCAAATCGCTTGCCAAATCATGGCCTTCTTCGCGAACTTGTCGGCAAACACGAACTTGAATCTTCCCGGCACATTCCCACGTCCAGCCGCGATGTAAAACTTTTGACCGGGAAGCCGCTTAAAATCGAGTTTGACGTATGTTTCGTCATCAATCAAAGTGCAGCCCTTGTGTTTCGTCAAAACACGGTCGTACAAGAGCCTTGCACGCTTTTTGGCCACGGAATTCTGCTTCATGTGCTGGTTTGGAAGTTTACTGGCTTAGTACGACATGTATCCTTCCCTGACATGGATGTTTCGCACCGTTTGAAATTCGGCGCTGTACCTACTGGCCACATCTCGGATCAAAAGACCGGGATTGGCTTTAACGCACCTCAACAGCTTGCCACGCAGCTGACCATCCCTGGTTCCAGTTTTTTTTTATAGGTGCACTTATCGACTACTTTGATCAAACTTGCACCAGTTGTTCCCTATAGAAGTGTTAACAAACCACTGTCAAAGATTTTCGATTCCCAACACTAGAGGCGTGATAGCGGTGCGCGAGGGGCGTACCAATTTACTTTTAGCCAACCTTTAGACGAGTTCTGAGTGCTTAACCTTCCAATACGTTCAACGTTAATACAGGAATTCCTCAGGGGAGCCTTCTAGGTCCCTTCCTGTTTAGCATCTTCACGTCAGGTGCACCTCTCCTACCAGATGTTGGTATTTTGTCTTTTTTTGCAGATGACATAACCATCATCTACAAGGACCGAGTGATTCAAGCTCTGACACGTAAACTCCAGGAAAGCCTGGATGTTCTGTCCGGCTACTTCAACAGCTGGAAGATTTGTATCTATGTGGCAAAAACACACACCAATCTGGTCTTACATTCAATGTCCACCTCGGTAGCGCTTCCTTCGAATGGTCGAGTGAAGTCATATATCTCGGTCCCACCCTTGATGTAAAATTGCTATTGCCACATAGACAAAATAACCAAATAGTGCAACATTCTCAGGAGGTCTCTGTATCCTTTCATCAATAGGTAGTCTTCCCTTTCGCTCAGAAAAAGGCCAGCAATCCACCAGACATTTTTTCATCCAGCTATAGAAAACACTTTGCTAAACTACAAATCATTTAGCACAATTCTCTAGGAATGATTCTGAACAGTTCTCCGAAATCCATCGTCTGGCTGGACTCAGGTGCTGGAAGAACAGAAAACGTGAACCTTGATTAGGTTCAGAGAATTCTCCTCGCCAGATTATCCGTGATCTTGCACGTTAGCTTGAAGTTGTAAAAATTCGGTAGGTAATCAAACTTTTCAATTTAAATGGGAAAATGTTTATGTATTTATTTTTTTAATTATTTATTGATTCGTCAACAGATAAAAGTGTTCATCCCAATGACAATAAGAGAAAATTGAATTACATACAATAACTAACACATACATCTTCGGAAACAACGCTTATTAACATCACGAGATACATTAAAATTAAACACGTTATAATACGTGATTTGGCCAAAAAAGCAGCAACGAGTGTCGGAATGATCCAGCGTATCAAGAGGCGAAACCACCTGAAGACCTACAAGAAGCAGAAAATCTCGAAACAAAGTGCAGATCAGAAGAAGCGAGCAGCAACAAGGGCCCGGAAATTGTATTCGCGTCTTTTGCAGCGTCCGGATGCATGCGTTTTGATGTACGATGAGACCTATGTAAAGGAGGACTCAAAAACCCTTCCAGGTCCACAATACTTTACTGCCGTCGTTGGGGAGGATGTGAGCGATGCGGACAGGTCGATTCAAGTGGAGAAATTCGGTAGAAAGGTACTGGTATGGCAAGTAATATGTTCCTGTGGTTTGAAGTCAACCATTTTTTACACTACCGGAACTATAAATGCGGAAATCTATCGATCTGAGTGTCTCCAGAAGAGAGTGTTGCCTTTATATAAGAAGCATAGTACACCTCCACTGTTTTGGCCGGATTTAGCGTCGGCTCACTATGCCAAAATCACTCTCAATTGGCTTGCGGAAAAGGGTATAGATTTCGTTGAGAAAAATATCAATCCACCAAATTGCCCTCAGCTTCGACCCATCGAACGTTACTGGGCAATCGTGAAGAGGGTCTTCAAGAAGACTGGTAGAGCAGCTGGGAACATGCAGGAGTTCAAAAAAAATTTGGGCTCAAGCGTCCCAAAAAATGCGATGCAACACTTGTCCGGAACTTGATGAAGAGCATTCGTTCCAAAGTTCGAAAATTCGTGAAGGAATAACTTAAATTTCATCCGGTCTTCATTATGTTCAAGTTTAACCTCGTATAATAAAGGATCAATTTTTTGTGTGAATAAAATATCGGTTTTCAACATAATTTGAAAAAAAAATTATGGATAGCTTATTTTCGATACACTCCTTAGCTGTTGAAAACGCGACACATGCTTAGCACAGGTTCGTGTTTGCCGTTGTTGGTCCTTGAGTGCCGGTTTATAAAGAAAGATTGTAAACGTAAGTTTCGTCGTCGAGTGTTGATGTTCAAAACACCAAGTAAAGTGGAACAGTCGATGTTTACCTGAAGGAGATCACCAACTAAACACGCTTTGGCCACCATACGCCTCCCTTCCAACAATTCCAGGTTGATGAGCTTGCACCGACTTTCATAATTTGGCAATCTGCGAGGGTCTTGCCAACGAAGATGTCGCAGAGCAAAGCGTATAAACCTTCGCTGAACGGCTTCGAACCTCTGGACTGCATTTTGGTAGAAAGGGGACCAAACATACTCCAAAAAAAAAGACGAACCAAAGAGCAGTATGGTGCTTTCAGACAATAAACGTCTTTGAAGTTTTTGCGTGGCGGAACATGAATCCTAACTGCGATGAGGCTTTAGAAACAATGTAGGCAATGTGGTTCTCGAATGACAGTTTAGAGTGGAGCATTACTCCCAGATCCATGACTGTTGTTTCACGTTTCAAACGTGTTCCTCGAAGGATGTAGTCGTGGAGATTCATCGCACGTTTTCGGCCAAAGGAGATAGCCGAGCATTTTGATACATTTAAGGACATTTTCATGATCCGGCACCAGTCGTTGAACATTTGTAGTTCCTGCTGAATAAAATGGTCCTCTTCTGGGCATTTTATGGCGTAGTACAGATTTAGGTCGTCCGCGTAGGATAGTTTCAGGCAATGTTAATCGATTGGTTACATCAAATGAATAAGAATTTCAATAAGATCAGTATTATACCCAAGGGTAAGTCGCTTAGAACACTGTCCAATCCACGATGCCTTACACACTTGAAGAATATATTACATAGCTGCGGTACTTCGATTTTCAATCCATACTACATATACACACTGAGGAACACTTATGACAGTTGAGCTTTTAGAAATAAGAAACCAGCAACCTTGCCAATATGCGTCACCCAGTTGCCAAGCAAAACAAGAAAAACATAAATTCGGACTATCAACAATTGGGAAACGTTGGCACCATACGGGAACACCTAGAACATTGCAACTCTTGTAGGTAATTAATAAAATAATAACACAAAAGAAAAGTGTGCTTAGCGATCCAGTATTTGATAATACCAAAACAGACGAGCTTATCACTTAAAATTAAATATATTTTTAAGCACATAAACTTTTGATGGAAAGATCATTTATTGCCAAAAGAAAAAAAAACAAAAACAAACATTTAATTAATGATCGTATTTTTCCTCAGATAGCTTAGGCGGTTAAGGCACGGTTATACCGAGCGGAGGCAGTCGATTCCATTCCCGGTCCATGCGAGGGAATCTTTCAGGATGGAATTTTTCTTAACTTCTTTTGACATAGAGTTTCAGTGTGCAGCCACACAATATTCAAATTCATGTTTTGATGTTTTTATCGAAAGCTCTCAATTAATTACTGTGCAAGTGCAATTAGACCACATTAGTTGCGAGCAAGAAACAAGCTGATTGTGACTGCAACAACTGTTTTTATCCCAAAACTAGCTGTTACGAAACGAAAGAAAAACGTAAATGGCACAGTTGTATCTGGCTCAGTTTCATCAAACCATTTCAAATGTTGCGCTCACACAAAGATGAAACAAAGATCTTAAAATTGATCACAAAAAACGGGTCTCTCAATTAGTTTCTTAAAATAAGCCTGAGATCAGTAGGCTGTCATTTTGCACTTTGTTCTGCGCTAAAAACAAACACATTGAAAAACGTAATGTTTGGCATAATATTCAGATTCGTTTCGGAAATGATCTAGCTTCCCCTAGTCATTCATAGCAAACCACATAAAACGCAGAAAGGTAAGCAATCAGCTATCCTTTGGGCTCCAACTAACTACCATGTTGACTAAATTCGCCTTTTGCAGTGACAAACGAACCCGTCATCATCACAGCGGAAGTAATATATCACGTGCATATTGTCAAAAAACGACTCCTTTCCCGAGTGGGGCAAGAAGAACGACGCAATCCAAAGCAAACCATAAAGGTGCAAATGAACGTCCATTATGCAAAATGAAAGCATCCACCCTTTCATCCACTGCTGGCTCATTTGCAGCTGCTCCGAGGAGGAACGGAAGTCGCCATCTATCTCGACAATAATTACTCCTCTGTGATGTTCCGGCTGCTGCAGCTTGTCTGCTTACCAGATCAGCACCGAAGGGATGCTTATTTTCATTAGCTAAGCAACCTCGGTTTGCAACAGTCGTCCCCAGCGTTGTCGTCGGTCGGTCGGTGTAAATGAGACAAGCTACCCAGCAGCTATCAACGCCTCTCGTCCCTGCGTTTTTATTCCTTGTGCAAACATAAAAAAAAGCTAGCAAAATCAACACACATACAAATGAACAAAGCGAGAAAAAAGAAGACTCGAGTTGAAAACGAGGAAAGCAAACTCGGCGGGACAGAAAAACGCTGTAGCTGAAAATGAACAAAATTTCCCATGCATCTCAATCCGCTTTTTCTTGGTAGCAACCGGAAGAGCATCTCCCGGACGATGACTACACCGGATACTGGAGAATGCTATTTAACCCGTTTTTCATCAGTTGGATGCTTAAATACGACCAGCCAAAGGACGAATGAAAAACGGAGAAAAAAAAACAAGTCGGCAGAAATCACTGCAAGATTATGTGTCTCGCTTCTGTGTTCGATTCGCTTGAATGCAGTCGAGTGAGCAGTTCTACGTTTCCGGCTTTTTAGCGTGCGTCTCTGGAGTGCAATCATAACGAAACGCAGCATTCTCCAAGTTGGACGGGTGGGAAAGGGTTTGGCTGACACAAAGCAGCAGCGACAGACATTCAATGGCTTCATGTGACGCGACGTTCTACCTTTTTCCATATCTTCCGTGTGAATCTCCTAGCGAGGGGTAAAATGGAATTTCCCACCAGCAAATGAGCGCATAAGAGATGCATTCAACTGCATGCAACACGGTACAGGCGCTGGGTGATAGTTCCATTAGCACGGTTGGAAAAATCCGAGGATTAATGAGACTGATGGCGGTGGACGATTCTTTTTGAAACAGCATTGCCAAGCTGACCGAGATGGTAGATCAGATCGTTTGAGATGTGCGGCTGGAAATTGAACGCTTTCCGTGATGCTTCGGGAAGATTGATTATTCGATGTTGCAAGCCTATTTATCTGTTTTAGTCACTGAATGTTTACGGTAGCATTTCAGCAAAATTCGTTAAATTTATATCAAACTACGTAGCTAACAAGTTCTTGCAGGACCTTTTCTGAGAATTGTCCACGTATCATGCCCGTAAAGAACTACCGTTCTTATCAGCGTTTTGTACATGGTACATTAAGTGCAGGGGTGAGTCTTTTTTGACCGCAGGTTCCTCTGAAGCCCATATTGGGCATGAGCTCCAGTGATTATGCGTCTTTGACTGTTACCGTTGTATGCCGTATGCAAAGATTCGATGTAGAAGAATACCTGCACCACCTCGAAGGTGTCCCCGTCTATCGTAACGCTGCTTCCCTGTCGCACTATGTCCCTCCTAAAAGCATATGCTTTTAGTCAATTTTGTTTTGCTTTGCGCTTCAGACGAGTGTACAGCTCTGACACCGTTCTAAAGTTTCTGCCGACAACATTCATATCATCCGCGAAACAAACAAATTGACTGGAGCGTGTGAAAATTGCATCTCTTCTGTTGAACCTGGCCTTCGCATGAAACCTTCCAGCGCAATGCTGACCAACAAGCATGATGACAGCCTATCACCTTGAAGTAGTCCCCGACGTGATTCAAACGAGCTAGAACGTTATCTCCAAATCTTCTCTTAGTTTTGCACACCGTCCATCGTAGCTTCTATACGTCTTGTGAGCTTCCCGTGAAAGCCGTTCTCGTCCATAATTCTCCATAGCTCTGTGCGGTCGATGCGATCGATGAAAAGGTGATGCGTCGGGACCAACGCATAACTAGAATAAGATAAAATGAGATCTGGTACGCTGTTGAGTGCCCGTTGTTGAAACCGGCCTTATCACTTCCCACGATCTCATTTACTGTTGATGAAGATGATGTGGGATAGCCTTTTGTAGGCGGCATTTCGGATTGCGATCGCTAGTTAGTTCCCCTCACGCCAACTTGTTGCTTTTCTTGTAGGCCCCATACAACCCCTTGCTTCCACTTCTCCAGTAGCTGTTCGGATTTCGTGATTCGGACTATCAGCTGATGCAGACAGATTAACAGGCTCTTTTGGCCTATCTTGATGAGTTCAGCTCCGATACCATCCTTGCCAGCCACCTTATTATTCTTGAGCTGATGGACAACATTCTTAACATCTCCCGGCGTGGGAGCTGATTCGTCCACCATGCTGACATAGTCATTTCTTACGCTGTCTTGGTTTTCTGCATTCGTTTGCTCTGCATCATTCAGGTGTTCGTCATAGTGCTGCTTCCACATATCAATCACCTTTCGTCCATTCGTCAGAATGTCCCCATCCTTATCCTTAAACATTCCAGCTCGTGGGTCAAAGCCTTCGCGAGATGTTTTGAGCTTCTGATACAACTTCCACGTTTCTTGATTGCGGTACAGCTACTCCATTTCCTCATACTCCGCTTCTCCCAAGTGGTGTTAGGATGCCCGGATTAGGCTGGTCTGCTGTTCTGCTTGGTCTCGTGCTGCAGAAATACTGCCCACACTGCGTCCTTCTCCACCAAAACTCTCCAACATTCCTCGTCGAACCAATCGTTCCATGGGCTCTGTCCCACATACCTGATGACGTTCTTAACTGCATCGTTGATGACTGATTAGCATTAGCATTGACGTTTGCACACCTCGTGTATGGAGAAATCGTTCGTTGAAGACATTGCATGTCACCATTAAACGAAACCAGTTACTGATACGTTTCTTCACGCAATAATCTCCAAGAAGACACTCCTCGATCGCTCACCTGGCCACGTCCATGCAACCGTTGGAGATAGGGAGAAATTTGTGTTTACCTTAAGAAGACACGGGGAACCCACGTAGCATTCAGTACCCGAGCAAAGGTTTATACCAAAGTGATAACTAGGTCTAATATCTGATTATCACTGTTTGATCACTAAGGGCATCTTCAACGGCGATCCAAATTGTGGATTGGATTTATTTTTTTAGACCAAACGCAAAAACATCGCTGCACCGGTGTAGGAAATTTTGTTTTAAATTGGATCTATTTTGCATCATTTTAAAACTGGTATATGTTTTGATCTATTCTTGCAGCAATTTGGAACAAGAAAAATACCGTTCCAAAACACTACGCGCTACACGATAATACCAATTATTGTGTAAAGCTTTTACTAAACAATACTCAATTTTATTGAGTATTTTCTGAGGTATATTTGTGAGCCGAAAAGTAACCGTGTTTGCTGCGTTTGATGTTGGCGGTGGACAAAAAGTTGTATTGCTCACCTCGGATGCTAATAATCACCTCAATTTGCTCCAGGTGCTAGTGAATCTCCTTTTCGTTGCATTCCTTAATAAAGAATGCTTGTCTTAGTTTTTTTTTCAGCCACTGCATTTTCCGGAAAACGCTGGCTAGACGGAATTGCGGAGGTTTCGGGATTTCCGCAGAGATAAGTCTCAGTTATAACAGAAATATGCACGTTATGAACTCTTAAAAAATGAAATAGCTCATCCTCGTTATCTCTGATGGATCGAGCATTCCAATTCAAAATATTTAATGACTTACTAATCCATTACTGAACTTCAATGTCATGACAATATTATTAGCAAATTTAATACCAGTTTGGATAGCTTCAAACATGGAATTAGTTTTTAGCATATCGGTTAACGGTTATCATATCGATTAACGATTGCTGTAAAAATTCTAATTTAGGAGCGGATATTTTACCTAAATCAAATTCATCAGAAGTCAAGTGGGAATTTTGGTTTTGGTTTCTACCCGCTGCAACGGCAGCACAGGTAGGTCCATTTACATGTTGAACAATGTTAACAACACGGTTAGGTAAGAATGTAGGATTTGCAGATTGAACCCTGTTGGTGCCTGCAGGTATCGAAGTAGTGTTGGCTACTTGTTGAGCGTTTGAAGTAACAGTTGCGGATGGAAAAACCTGTCCGCTGTTTCTACCGACGGTTTGGTAGGAATTTGTTCTTATGTGTATTGTTTTCTACCTGGCGTTTAGTGCGCGACCGCAAAATTGCTTTGCGAGTCTTACACAAAAAGTTGATTTATGGTTTTCACCACAATTTTTAAGGATATTCCTTCAAAGGACAGTCGTCCTTAATGGGCGAGGAATCACCACAATTCATGCATTTACCAATCATATGGCAATGCTTTGTTCCGTGACTCCATCCCTGGCACATACGGCACTGGGTGAGGCTTTGGAAATTTGCTCCAGTCTTCCAGAACTGTTCCCACTTCACTCGGACATGGAGCAAAAGGCTTGCTTTTTCTAAAGCCTTAAGGTTATTAAGTTCACTTGACTTGAAGTGAGTAGAGATCGTTTGAAATCCCTTTGCGAGAATCGCCAGGCCTGGAATTCATTTTCATTTTAATTACTTGGACTGGGCTAATTCCAAGTAATTTTATCAACTCGGTTTTTTATTCCAGAGATTCACCACTGGGCAGACCTTTCAAGACAACCTTGAAAAGACGCTCTGCTTTGGTGTCGTAAGTGAAAAAAATGTGTTTTCTCTGAGTAAGATAGAAGACGTTTGAATCGGACGGAGTTTATTCTCCGCTCTGTTCGTGTATGTGACATCGCGTGCCACAAACCCATCGTTAATGGAATTATCGCCGATCCATCAGATGGAGTATTCGTTTTATTAAATTCTTTCTTTGTTATATTGTCTTTTTAATAAATATTTTTCTGCCGTGCTTTGTTGGAAGGGTCTTGTTCTTTTAATTTTATTTTAAATATTCTTTAGCTCTCTTTTTGGTTTATTTTAACTTTATTTTTATTTTTTTTTGTTTTGTGGTTGGTTTTATTTGTTGGTTGGTAAAGTTTTTTGAAGGAAAAAAAAAAAAAAATCTTATTGGGAAAATCTCTTTTTTTGTGCAGTATATTCTCCCATAAGATCAATACACTTGGTCCAACGATCTTGTTGATTTTGGGACCAACTTTGTTGTCCCATCACGGAAGTGACTTTCTGGAAGGCCTGCAAAATACTCCTCTACGACGGCTATAACCTCTTCGTTTGATGAAAAATGCTTTCCACGAAGGAATTTTTTGAGGTGTGAGAACAGCCAGAAGTCAGAGGGAGCTAAATCTGGCGAATAGGGTGGATGCTGCAACAATTCGTACCCCAATTCACTGATTTTCGCGATGGTCTTTTGAGCTGTGTGAGCAGGTGCATTGTCTTGATGTAAAATAATTTTTTTTTTTCTTCTGCAAACCTGTCTTTTTTCACATATTTTTTCATCCAACTGGTCCAAAAGGTCACAATAATAATCAGAGTTGATTGTCTTACCAGTTTGGAGATAATCTATCAATAAAATTCCTTTTGCATCCCAAAAAACTGACGCTAACACCTTCTTGGCCGATTTCTGGACACGAACTCGCTTCGGAGCCGAAGTGCCTGGTTCACACCACTCCTTAGCCTCTTGTTTTGATTCAGGATCATGGTGGTAGACCCAAGTCTCATCCATAGTGATGAATCGACGCAGAAAATCCTTTTTATCCTTTCGAAATTGCTCCAAATGTTGCTCAGAAAGTCGCATTCGAACGTGTTTTTGTTGCATTGTTAGCAAATGCGGCACCCATTGTGCACACAGTTTTTTGAAACCCAAAACTTCAGCCAAAATATGCCATGTTGTTCCATGTGAGATGCCTATGGTGTCAGCTATCACATCCACAGTCGATCGATGATCTTCCAAAACCATATCCTGTATTTTCGCTATGATTTCTGGTGTTGATGCACTTTTTGGACGTCCTGAGCGTGGATCGTCTTCAACGCTTGTACGGCCACGCTTAAACTCCAAAACCCATCGGTGAACGGTTGGAAATGAAGGAGAAGACTCCTTTAATACTTTCACCATCTTTGCATGGATCTCAGTAGCCGATAAACCTTCCAAAACAAAGAATTTAATCACTGCACGATATTCGGATTTTTCCATTGTTAAAAAATACACTGACACGTCAACTTCAAATGGCTTGTAAACAAAGAATGAATTGACAGATCGAAATGAAATTTTGAGTACGTTCTTATGAAAGATGAAATATTAAAATGGCGTAGAAATTTTGGTTTTTCTACTTATATTTCATGAGAGATGCAAATGAACAAACTAGGGTGATGTGATGGGAGTGTGGGTGTGAAGCTGTTGGGGTGTGTGGTGTGGGCGCGAGAAAAGTGGTGGTGGGTGGGGATGGGGGAGGCCCAAGGTGTTAAATGGGTGGTGGGGGGCGGGTGGGGACACTGGTGAACGACGGCAAAAGATGTGGTAGGAGTGTTTGAGGGCGGGGGAGGAACAAGGGAAATGGAGGAGTGAAAATGGTTAGTGTCTGTGCGGTCCAAAATGCGATCAACCGGTTTGTTATGCATAACACATTGAAGGGCTTACCCGGCCGTGGTAGAAAAACAGGTGCGTCAAACCCAAATTTGGACAAACAAATTTGCACAGTTTTTTTTTTAAGGAAAATAGGAGGTATCCATCAGAGATTGCGCAAAAAAGTGTGGAGCGACGATAGGAATGGTCCAACGCGTAACGGAGCAAAATTCCCTGAAGACGTACCGAAAACAAAAATGTCGAAACGCTGCCAAATTCAGGCGGATTCCGTGAAAACTCGGGCTCGGAAGCTGTACGACGACGTTTTGAGCAAAAATGACTTGTGCATTATCATGGATGACGAGACGAACCTCAAATTGGACTACAGGGCACTTCCAGGGGCACAGTTTTACACCGTGAAGTTTGGAACGGACGTCCGATATGCGGAAAAATCGATTTTTTGCGAAAAATTTGGAAAAAAGCTGTTGGTTTGCCAATCAATTTGCCAGTGCGGTATGAAATCAACACCTTTTTTCACAACCGCAAATATGAACGCCGCAATGTACCGGAAGGAATGCCTGCAGAAACGAATTCTGCCACTAATCCGAAAACACAAGGGTTCGACACTGTTTTGGCCTGATTTGGCATCCTGCCACTATGCGCGTGCCACCTTGGACTGGTATGAAGAGAACAATGTCCAATTTGTGGAAAAGGCGATGAATCCTCCAAATTGTCCGCAAATAAGGCCCATTGAGAAATGTTGGGCTTTGATGAAAGGAAAACTGCGGAAGAAGGCTAGAGGAGCAGATGACATCATCAAATTAAAAAAAGACTGGGTAAACGTAAGCAAAACCATCGGCGGAACGGTTGTGAAAAATCTCACGAGGAACATCAAGAAGAAGGTGCGAGAGCTGGCCAGATCAACAAAAAAATTAAATGAATACTGATGTTAATGGGCTTTTTTGATGGTTAATTAACAATGTAAATGAATTTGAGTTGCAAAATAAATGAAACATATTTACATACAGCAATTTCAAAGTGTACTCATAATGAACGATACAGTCCTTATTTGATGCATGAATTTGAATTATATTATAAGGGTCAATAAAACTCTTGAAACTTTCTTCAAAATTCAATTTTCCTCTCATATCGCGTCATTGTTCAATTCTATCTGTCTGCTCGGATTCCCAGACGCATTTACTGGAACACCTAGCTACTAGTTTTTTCGTTAGATGATTTAGGGTTGTGCAAAATCGCCACTTTCTTCCGGCCTTCTAGTTTGAGGAGGTCTATAATTTTCCGGCTGTTCCTCATGCATTTGTTCAAAATTTGATGGCTGCCTGGGTTTATTATTTGTAATGGTTCGCCATTACCCTGTTCATTGTTTTTGAGTCTTTAACGATTTCCCCGCCATTGATTACTACGGTGAAAAACTGTATTGCAACTTTGATCTTATCTTCGATCCTTATATCTTTGTTGGTAATTATTATTTGTGTGATTATTCACGTTAGGTCGTTGAAGTTTGAAAGGTTGCTGGTAATTCCATTCACAGTAATATTGTGACGTTTGCCCATTCGCATGCCTATTTATTCTGTTACCGTAATTATTCTGTATGTGCGTCTGGGTGGCACTTCATATCGTATCCGGAAATTATAATTACTGGGCTACCTTCCAGAGATCCGTTCTAAAAACCCCAAGGGGTTGTTACTCGGTTGAGAAGTACCGGCATTATTTCTGGACCACCTGCATGCTTGTACACGTGAATTAGTAAATTAATTTATTATTATGCCTCTCTTCATTTTCTTTTGTCATCCACACTAATAATGTGGGAAGGTTTTGTCTCTTTGTGACTTCGCCCACCATGTTCCATTTACGTCGCCCATAATGAAAATCCTTCTCTTCCTCTGGTGATGAGTAACGAAACCAAATTATTGGCTACGTTCGTTACACTGGGCAATGGGTGGTTGCTTCGATAACGGACATTCTCATGATTTCTTTTAAAATATTTAAAAGAAACACAAATTTCCGAGAATCTCATCAATCTCGGACACTTCAACTCACCACTGCAAGTAAAAAACAAGTGGTAAATCTTGAGTCATTTAATATCTGGACGCAGAAAAACCAATATTTCTCGAAACTAGGTAGATGAAATAAAAAAAAACGGTGAGTGCTCAATATTAAAGTCATTAATTGCGAAATCTCGAACTTTTCTTAGAATACCTCTCATCATATTTTGTACACTCTGTTGGCTAACCTGGGAGGCCATTTCGTTTCAGCCGTCATCTCTGTTGCATCCCCAGTCATCTTTCCACTTTTCTTCATTTTCTTTTTGACAACTGCTCAATATTTCCCAATTGGGAGGAATTGAGGAATTGATGTTCTTTTAGAAGAAATCCACCCCGTTGTTCCAATACCACTTTACTGCCTCTCCGCTGTAGTGACACCTTGCGTAAGCCAAAACTTCACTGGTCCATTGTGAGTTTTGATATATGGAAGAAAACGTTTTTTCAGTGATTCGTGCTTATACATTTTGAAATCCATAGTCCTGATTGCCATGAAAACCTGGCTTTTTGTCCGCAGCTGCAAATACCTTGCCAGATCATATGCTTTCTTGTAAATCTGAACAGCAAAAATGAATTTTAACTTGCTAGGGACATTACCTGGACCAGATGGCTTTATAGCACCATTTGTGGTATATCATTATAGAATTTCGGTCAAATGTTGACATCTATAACCTCACCATAGTTGATCTACGGATCGCTAGGCATGGGTAAAATCAAACGCGTTTATAGTCAGGTGAAAAATTGTTGGTGTTTGCGCTTAATTTAAACCTCGAAATGGTAGTTTCTATTACGGATTTTTTTTTTTGCGTGTACGTTTTGTCGTCCATGAGGATGCCTCCTTTCGTACTTCGTAAGAACCTCATTGTGCAACTTCTTGGCACGCCTTTTGGCCACTACATTCTGCTTCAGTGTCCTATTTGGTTGCATACTGGACCGAAAAGATCTAAATACATCTCGCAGATGAATCTACCAGACGGTGCCTTGGCTGGCGTTGAATTTTTTGATGATATAAAGAATCATAATTCCGACAGCCCTGAGTTTGGCCTAATCGTTCTCAACACCTTCAAATGCAACTTTTGATTCCTAGTTCTACTACGACGTTTGCTACGATCCTGCCCATCAATAATATGCCGATCATAAAAATGTTTCAGAACGGAAATGTTGTACAGCACACGGTCGAGTAAGCCAATTTCAATGTCTTCGCGATATTTAAGCTTGACCACGATGAATTTTGGAAGTGAGTGTCCAAAATTAATTGTCAGATCACGGCTTCCATTCAGTATGACTTCGTAGAAATAACAAGAATTGTGACGAACTCTTCAACACTGATAGAAAAGATTAGATTAGATTAGATTAGATATCTTTATTATTGAGCTTTTCAGCCTCGGCTGGTTCAGCTCATACACTGATAAAAAAAAAAACATTTCAAAACAAATTGCTATCACAACATTCCAGATCCAACCACTGCGGTGAAATAAACAGTGCGTCGAGATAATTAATAACTGGATAACTGGAGCTTTAGTCATGCCTCCAATTCTTTTTTGCGAATATCATTCTAGCGTGTCACACATCAAATTGCATCACGGAAAAAAACGCTGTAGAAAATTACCTGATTGACCGATCTTTTTCAAACTGTCAGACAATAAAATAACAATAAGTAAGCTTTTGGCATATTTAGTTCATTCAACTTCAAAACCATAACCGAACGCTGGCACCTTACGCTTAACGCTACTAATTAGGTTCTGTACAACATCTGACTGCAGTTTCTTCTGTACGAAAACCCACTTTTTCTCCATGTCTTCCTCAGATTTGACCTCCTTGGGAAGCTTTGGTAGGGCCAGCTTCATAATAGCCCAGTATTTTTCGATGGGCCTTAGTTCCGGTGCGTTAAGGGGTTCATGTCCTCGGGTACGAAAGTGGCCCCGTTGTCTTCGTACCACTCCAGGACACCATTTGAATTGTGGCACGAAGCTAGATCCGGCCAGAAGATCGTAGGGCCCCGGGTTCCCCCAAAAAAAAAAAGGAGGCCTTTGTGGAGACCCCCTTGGGGTGGATCTCTCCGTTTACAGTCCGGGTAGTCACGAACGACGCACTCCGTTTGCGGAGGGGCGGGTTGCTTGCCTAACGTGTATTTTGTGGGAAATCTGTAGCTCCTCGTTTCCTTTTTTCCTTGGGAAATTCAACTTGGTGGTGGGGGGGGAGGAAAGCAGCGGGAAGGGCCGAGGCCTCCCCTCAATTTAATCATCCATGATGAGATAATGAGGCTTCGTCAGCATCTGGATGTACAGTTTCCGGGCCCGTGACTTTCCCATCGTATTTTGTCGTTCATAACGGTTTGAAGCCTTCTGCACTTTTTACGTATGCAGTCCCTCCCGGTTGTAACCCGTCAGCCTTGCGAATTTCCCGTGGACAAGTAAAAATGGCTTAAGCACCACTCCCGAGGGAGACCATCTACCAATGTTGGAGTTGCCCGATCTTACTGAGACCCCTTCGGGGGAGGGTTCTGGCTTTTCCCAAATCTATGGGCGGGAAACAAGCTGGTTGACCAAGGAAACGGAATGTTGTTCGAACAAACGGTCGTGCAAATAGGGAAACGTTATCCGTAAAACCGCTTCAAGCCGATGAGAAAATTTGCATTCGCGGTTGTTATCATCACGGGAAAACCTTTTCCCAAACACCTCGAACAGATTCCCGTTCGATTAGAGATCTGTCCTTTGATTGGATTCAGGGCCAACCTCCCCAGTAAATGACCTAAGTCTGAAAAAGACGACCGAAAACGTGAACAAAATCTACCTTCACCTCTCTAGATTTCTCCCATTAGCACATGTGGAAACACTTTTATTATTTGTTACTTATTAATTTAACGCATCGACAACAATAAAGGTTTCAATCTCTCGACTTTCATCCTCGTCTATATTTGTGCTCTATTCAACTACTTTATCGACCAATCCATTTAGGCCTATAATTTTTTCCCTCACTATCAATATGGAGTAGGAAGAAAAGTTATATTAAGGGTAAAATTGGGAGCACAGTGGGAAAAAAGTGCCCGAAACGCGAAAGAATTCTATATCTCAGCTCGGAGTGGAACGATTTCTGTAAATGTTACCTTTACTTGAAGGAAAATTTCCAAGAAATCGAATGGACGTAGTCTCATTGGCCGCACGGAACTGCTTGGGGAGCAAATGAGCTCATTTTACCCTGGTTCCCCTAATATTTCCTTGTTGTTCAGAAATTTCTTTGCTCGGTGTGACTCAAGATCAACAAAATGATGCTAGTCCTATGTAAAATTTCCAGGAAAATCGATTGAAGTAGGTTTCGTTCACCGCACGGCTCTGTGAATGAAGATATGGCTGATTTTACCCTGATTCCCCTAATATTTTCATGTTTTTCACAATTTTCTTTGCTCGGTGTGACTCAAGATCAATAAAATAATGCTAGTTCTTTGTAAAATTTTCTGGGAAATCGATTGAAATTAGTTTCATTTACCGCACGGCTCTGTGAACGTAGATATGGCTGATTTTACCCTGATTCCCCTAATAGTTTTGTGTTTATCATAAATTATTTGGTCGGAGTTACTCAAGATCAACAAATTAAGGCTAGTCCTTTGTAAAATTTGCTGAGAAATCGATTGGAATTGGTTTCGTTCACCGCACAGCTCTGTGAACGAAGATATGGTCGATTTTACCCCGATTCCCCTAATATTTTTGTGTTATTCAGAGATTGCTTTGTTCGGTGTGACTCAAGAACAACAAAATAAGGCTAGTCATGTAAAATTGTCTGAAAAATCGATTGAAGTTGGTTTCATTCACCGCACGGCTCTGTGAATGAAGATATGGCTGATTTTACCCTGATTCCCCTAATATTTAAGTTGTGTTTTTCAGAAATTTCTTTGCTCGATGTGATTAAAGAACAACAAAATATGGCTAGTCCCATGTGAAATTTCTCTGGAGAATCGATTAGAGTTAGTTTAGTTCACCGCACGGCTCTGTGAATGAAGATATAGCGTGTTTTTATATGACAACACGGTACCTCTTAAACTTCAAAAGTTTCGTTCAGTTCATTCGGTGCATTCATCCATTGCCAACTGCAAGGAAAACTAACCTTACTTTTTGCGGTAAGAGTTAAAGAGATAACAAGGAAAGGTACTACCGGTAACTGTCAAAATGTGAGTAAAAGAGACGGGGAGAATCAGGATGAATGCAAAGAAGTTCATTGCATTCATTCGTGCCGTCAGCTGTAAGCACCTGAACAGTATAAAGTAGGCAGGAGACAGCATTTTCACGAATTCATTAGATGACGTTTGAGCGGTGCCATGTTTACTAATAATGATTTTTTTCTTTATTTCGAAAATATTGGGGGAATCAGGGTAAAATGTGCCATATCTTCGTTCTAAGAGCGGTGAACGAAACCAACACCAATCGATTGTCCAGAAAATTTTACATAGGACTAGCATAGTTTTGTTGATCTTGAGTCACACAGAGCAAAGCAATTTCTGAATAACATAACAATATTAGGGGAATCAGGGTAAAATTAGCCATATCTTCGTTCACAGAGCTGTGCGGTGAACGAAATCAACTCCAATCGATTTTCCAGAAAATTTTACATAGGACTAGCCTTACTTTGTTGATCTTGAGTTACACCGACCAAAGAAATTTCTGAATTACAAAAAAAAATATTAGGGGAATCAGGGTAAAATGTGTCATATCTTCATTCACAGAGTGGTGAAACTAACTCCAATCAAGTCTCCAGGAAATTTACATGGGACTAACCTTATTTTGTTGCTTTAGAAAAACACCGAACAAAAAATTTCTGAAAAAAAAACGAAAATGTTAGGGGAATCAGGGTAAAATCAGCCATATCTTCATTCACATAGCCGTGCGGTGAATGAAACCAACTCCAATCGATTGGCCAGAAAATTTTATATAGAACTAGCCTTATTTTGTTGCTGTAGAAACACACCGAACAAATAAATTTCTGAATCACACAAAAATACTAGGGAAATTAGGGTAAAATCAGCCATATCTTCATTCACAGAGCCGTGCGGTTAATGAAACCAACTCCAATCGATTTTTCAGGCAATTTTACATAGGACTAGCCTTATTTTGTTGATCTTGAGTCAAACCGAACAAAGCAATCTCTGAATAACACAAAAATATTAGGGGAATCGGGGTAAAATCGACCATATCTTCGTTCACAGAGCTGTGCGGTAAACGAAACCAATTCCAATCGATTCCTCAGCAAATTTTACAAAGGACTAGCCTTAATTTGTTGATCTTGAGTAACTCCGACCAAAGAAATTTATGATAAACAACAAAACTATTAAGGGAATCAGGGTAAAATCAGCCATATCTACGTTCACAGAGCCGTGCGGTAAATGAAACCAATTTCAATCGATTCTCCAGAAAATTTTACAAAGAACTAGCATTATTTTATTGATCTTGAGTCACACCGAGCAAAGAAAATTGTGAAAAACATGAAAATATTAGGGGAATCAGGGTAAAATCAGCCATATCTTCATTCACAGAGCCGTGCGGTGAACAAAACTAACTCTAGTCGATTTTCCAGGAAATTTTACATGGGACTAGCCATATTTTGTTGTTCTTTAATCACATCGAGCAAAGAAATTTCTGAAAAACAACAATATTAGGGGAATCAGGGTAAAATCAGCCATATCTTCATTCACAGAGCCGTGCGGTGAACGAAACCTACTTCAATCGATTTTCCTGGAAATTTTACATAGGACTAGCATCATTTTGTTGATCTTGAGTCACACCGAGCAAAGAAATTTCTGAACAACAAGGAAATATTAGGGGAACCAGGGTAAAATGAGCTCATTTGCTCCCCAAGCAGTTCCGTGCGGCCAATGAGACCACGTCCATTCGATTCCTTGGAAATTTTCCTTCAAGTTAAGGTAACATTTACAGAAATCGTTCCACTCCGAGCTGAGATATAGAATTCTTTCGCGTTTCGGGCACTTTTTTCCCACTGTGCCCTCAGATAAACCTACGAAATCTCTGTATCTCCATCACCGGAAATCACGCAAGTCCACGAAGTGGAATTTCGTGAAGGTCGCTAATCGCCTTTACGCACACCACTTCCCTATTTGTTAGGGAGAATACATTGAAACTTCCTTGTGGAAACGGTCTCTAAACCTGATCCCACCCGAGAAATTCACAAAAGCCCGCGATACTTGAACCTAGGTCGATAGCCGATGCTCGCACATGGTAAAGTCCGTTTGGCTGACGATTTACGCTCGGCGCCCAGAATTCAACAAGGAACTCATTTTTCTTTGTTGTATGCCGAGTGGAGCAAATGAATAAATGAACTCCAAACTAATGGTACTCGAAATAAATGAACTTTTTACAAGGGGTAATTCAATAGGTATTTCAACATCGCTATAATATGTTCAATTTTATTAAATCTACTAAATTCTAAATTCAAATTCGTGGTACCGCCACACGGTCCTTGGCTCTTCGAACGAAAGACTTTTTTTTCCGTGTCAAGGGTATTTTCGTCACTGCGACCAATTTTTAGATCTATTGTGACATATCCCTTTTTTGTTGTTGCTTTAGTTATTTTCAGCATGACGCATCACTTATTGATAGAAGTGATCGTCAAAGTCTGACCTAAAGCATTGTCCCAGGACGGTATAACGCTCCGAATAAAGTGTACTACCGTACTGGGGTTTGTTCTCCAAATCTCAAGGGGGTTCTAGTAGCCCTTTGTTAAAGAACTTTGAAACCTATTATTGAAAAAATTGCCGGGCAGTGGCATAACAAGTGTTCCGAGTCTTCTCTATCCATGTTACAGAATCGACATGAATCATCTTGAAGTTTTCCTATCAGCTTCAAGTGATAACGGCTCGGACTTAGTGACCAAGTTATAAGGCCCGTATATAATGTTAGATCTTTTTTGAAAAGATCTAGTAACTTGCGAGTCATTGAAATGTTTCGAGTAACGAACCGCTTTGATTGCCTAGCTTTGAAAGTGTTGTTCCAGTTTGTCTCCACTTTCAAGCATTCCCAGGCTTTCATCTCTATTCTAAGAGAAGAAGCAGAAACACCACAAAAGGGTTCAGGTCCTACAAACTGATGAGACGATCCGAGTCTTGCTAGTTCATCGGCTTTCTCGTTTCCATCAATTCCAGAATGACCAGGAACCCAGTACAAATTGACTTGATTACGACAAGACAATTTCCGAAGTGATTGAACACATTCCCAAACATGTTTGGACGTGCATATTGCTGACTTTAAAGCATTCAGAGCTGCTTGACTATCCGAAAAAAATGCATACATTTGAATATCTATAGTTTCTGCGTAAGCATATAGCAGAACATTCCAGAATTGCTTGAATTTCAGCTTGGAATACAGTTGGCCACTTTCCCATTGGGATTGAAAGGTTAATCCCTGGGCCAGTTACCCCAGCTCCCACTTGATTGTTCATTTTCGAACCGTCTGTATAGAAAACAATCGATCCTTGGCGGAGGTTTGGGCCACCTCTTGCCCACGAATCACGCCCAGGATCAATAACTTGATATGAACAATCAAAGTTGTATTTTTTTTTCCATCCAATCTTCGTTGTTCATAACTAAAGGATTAAATTTTACAATTTTTAGAATGCTAAGCTGTCCTATTAGATCACCTTCTAAAAGGTTCGCAAACCTTCTGATCCTTAGAGCGCTCTTTTCAGCTTCTAACTGTATGAATTGATGCAATGGCAACATAAAAAGTAGTGCATCCAGTGCCTTCGTTGGTGTACTTCTCATTGCACCGCTAATTGAACAAGTTGCTAGTCTTTGAAGTTTTTCTAACCTTCTTTGTGCAACAGTTTCTTTTGTTTTTGGCCACCAGACCAATGAAGCATAGGTAATCTTGGGTCTCACAATTGCCGAATAAATCTAATGGATCATTTTTGGCCTTAGTCCCCATTGCTTACCAAATGTTCTTTTGGCTATCCATAGAGCATTTGTCGATCTGTTGATTGTCTGCTCTAAATGAAAGTTCCAATTTAGTTTGCTGTCAAGAAATACTCCGAACGAAAGACTTGGACAGATTCAACTTTTTGGGCACATTCCTTAAATCCACATTCATTGCAATTCCGCTTAGACGCTTTCACGACACGCTTGTGATCCTGATCACTAATAGAACATCCATTCTGACCGCATTTCTCCCTCCGTTCGATGCTCAGAATTTCGTGGTAACGTTTAATCACACGACTCACCGTTGACTGCACGATTCCAAGTTGTTTTCCGATGTCCCGATGAGAGAGTTGAGGATTTGCCAGGTGCTTGCGCAAAATCAATTCGCGACGTTGCTTTTCGGGTGACTCAATTTAGTCCAATTTTCGAAAAACTGACAGCGATAAAAATACAACAACAAAAAACACTTTAAACTACTTCTACCCAAATTTTCAAGAGAAAATTTCCAATGGGCAATTTTCTACAGCTTTTTTTCCGTGATGCAACTTGATGACCCTTTACCATTATTAAACAAACGGGGGTTTCTTATAAAAGATACAAAAAAAAAAAGAAATAGTAGAGGCAAGCATATTATGTGGAAAGTATGGTTCAAAATTTATAGGCAATCTAATTCCAAAACGAAAGCAAAAGTTAACAAATCTTTTCACCATTTTAAAACGCTGGTGTTGATGTATTGAACATAGACTGAAGACATAAATGATGATAGAAAATTGATTTAGGAATCAAAACAATTTGGTAGCAGAAGACAATCGTTGAACACACTCATTAAGAAATACTTGTCTCCTTAAGTTATGCTTTTAACGTAATTTGAAATATATTTTGTTGATAGTTATATTTCTAGTTTAGGCTTCCTCCAAGAGACTGTTACATAAATTACATCTAAAAAAATCCAGAAGGGAGCGATGGAAAGCGCAATTTCGGATATTCTTTGCTCAACGATTCCATGCATAGTTAACATGCATTCCATAAACAATTTGAACATCAATTCATTTTCAAGCAATTTTCTGCTGAGTTTTAACTTTGTCTTATGACCCCTTTTGGGGAACAATCTAAATATTCGAAATCTATATGCATGGCATTATTTGTTTTCACATCACCCAACGAGCCAACAATCCATCGAGCCATCTAACGCTTACCCTCGAATCAAGAGCATCCATCGATATAAACCTCGATCCTCAGAAGGATCCTGCCAGCAGAGATGGACCTCATGATGTGAATATATTATTATCATATATTCAGAAAGTGTCTCTTGTCGCTTGTCATATCGGATCATAAAGTTGCTCGTTTCCGTGCATCCAGCTGCCATGGTCTAGACCAATACAGCCACCGACGAAGAGAATGACGGCTCCATGCAATCCTTCAACCGTGCTGTTGTTGGTTCATCGACCGGGGGTTGGATGTCTGGATCGGGTTGACGGGTCTCTGAATCTGACAGCATACCAAATGGGCACCGAAGCTGAAGCGAGTCCTAGTTTTCCTCGAAACCACTCACACACACACACGCCGGTCGAGATTGATGCTCGAAAATTTATGGCTCTCGATTTAAAGCAGTTCGAGACGGAGTTGAGCTGAACGGAAAAGATAATAAAAGACATTCCAACCTAAACCGGAGGAGGTCGAACGCGTGTTGGAAAACATTAAATTCAAACACCTCATTTACGGTTCCGGAAAATTCATTCATGCCGAAGTCAAGGCAGAAAGCTGAAAATCATTGTAAAGAGCTCGTAATTGTTTGATGATTTCTGCCATAAAGTGCTACCGCTGCCACCCACAATTCCCGGATGCTGCTGGAAAAACAAAAGAAAATCCAGTGAACCCGAATTTTCCAGCTAGAAGATTCCGAGAAACACTTGGCCATCGTCGCCATCATCGGTTGAACAAAGGAGGACTCATAGCCCTTCGAACGAAACACACGCTTACCTAATTTAATTAGAATGGAGTCGGGAAAGTTTCTGAAAAACGTTAAAAATAATAACATAAAACGGTTGAAAAAGGATCGGTACCATTGTGAATGGCTGTATGTGTACCTTTTTTTTCGGGTGCTGGCTAGTGGGCAGGGATATGGGAAGGGCGGAAAAAGTGCTTCTAGAGAAGGTTCGGCTGTTGGCCGAAAATACAGAACTTCATTAGAGAGCGGTTTATAACATACAAGCAGACGGGAGAAATTTAATTAAAATTAATTGCCTCATAATTTACCCGCCCTCGTTGTTGGAGGTATGTTCCAGTCCAAGCCAATCCTCCAGCTTAAATCCTCAAATGGTGTGTTTGTCCAGGTCGGTCACCGGAAATGATTATTCTCGAAATGATCTACTTCGCAATGGAAAGTCAAGGTTATGTTTTGCTTTTCGTCTGAGCTGTTTTTCTATGAATGTGTTGGTTTTAAGCGGATGTTCAGACTAGGAAGGGATATTTGAATCACCTGGAACAGACTAAAAATCTCCAACAAAAATATGACAGGCTAAGCTGTGACAGTTTCCCATTTCATCCTCCACACAATCAGCACAATACAGAACTCCTGTTCATAACGCAACGTCGGTCCGGATAACTGAGAGTGACAATCTAATTGCATGAGACTGTTCTTATTGTCGTCGACTTTGACCGAGTGATGACTCGATGGCATCAGCAGCACAACTTCCCACAAACAGCTGAACCATACATGCCCTTCCAGCCACTGGCAGAGTGGGAAAGCAAAGTTGAATTATCATCTATTCCACAAAATTGGGAGTAATGGAGAGGAAAAATCATTTATAGTTTCCCGTGGCAGGTCTCGTCGTTCCAACACGAACGATGAGATTCACTCGAAATAGAGTTGAATGCAACTCAATTTTTCAAAACGTTTACCTGGATGATTGAACTGATTCCAATTTCATCTCTCAATCCTATTAATTAAGTAAAACTCATCGGAAAATGTTAGTCACTTTGTGGGGATGAAACACAATGCTGAGTCAATTCCATCGTTCGTATACCAAACAACCATTGTTAGGTGGTTTCGTTTCATTTTTTTCCATTCGTTTCGTTAGTTCTCAGCATGACGGTATCTGTTTGCAGAGTTTTCTTGCTTTCATGTATGCGATTGTGTTTTGCTGGTCCCTTCTCGGTTTGCCGTTTTGACAAAGTAGCAAATTTAATTTTGGTAATAAAACGAAATTGGATGTGTGGCAGGACAATTTTGTGGTCGCAAAAAAATATTTGACCACACCGCGCCACGGTGGACTGGAGAGGAGGCACCCAAGAAATTGACCTGAGTGATCTACTTTAGAAAATTGCAGACCAAGTCGGGCGGAACTGATGACCAATATCGGTAATTTATCGGAAACAAAGGCGAAAGCATTGATGTGGATGTTATAGGTGATTCGAAGATGAAATAGCGATATTATGTTGAATGTTGGCCCAAGTTTTTTACGCACAGTGTTTCGTGGCTTTTGATTAGAGTAATCTCGAGAAATGATGCGAAGAAGTCTGAGAATGTTGACTTTATAGAATGATTACATTACTATAGTGAAGTCTATTTTTCTTTACCAGAAATAAAGCCATATTTTGACCGGTGTTGATGGTTTCCATCGTCTTGGGGCATCTTCAGCGGCGGTATATTTTTAGAACAACTTTATACTTGATTTGCATCAGTGAAACTTGGATAGAACTAGCTAAAATAGACCAACTCTGCGTTCCCGCACCGATGTTGTATTTTTTGTTGTTTAACCCGTCAACAACTCTCATCCTGTCAATCATTCAACATCAGAGATCAGAAGTTTTTTTTTTTTTCAGAGCACGCATATTTTTCAGAAACATTTTGCCAGTGACTGGTTTGCCCAATCATTTTTAATGCCAGTACTGCGTCGTTAGCTGACGACAAGGAATACATGCTCTTTCGTTTGGCCGAAGGTGAGTGCGTGAATGGATGCATTTCATTAAAACGTTATTAGATAATGCTGATTTGTATTTAGTTTGGCAGCGGATAAACAAGAGTCGAAAAGGAGAGGGTCACGTTCTGGAAGACGCCCCAACGTCGACCGTGATGTAAAGTATTAGGTGCGCAACTAAGTTCCCGCTGTTTAGCAATAGATGGCGCCAGTAGTAAGTGCTCAAGCGTCATAAACCAAGCTCAGACATACCGCTTTGCCAAATCAGTGATTTTGGTTTAGTGTTATATATTTAGGTTATTTGAAGATGTCTGATTTCGTCCCAAATAATCGTCATTTGCGGGAAGTGTTGATTTTCTTCTTTCATTCGAACAAAACGGCGGCTGAAGCACATCGAGAGCTCCAAAAAGTTTACGGTGATGCTGCTCTGAGTGAAACAACGTGTCGTGATTGGTTTCGTCGCTTCAAAAACGGTGATTTCAGTGTTGATGATCGTCCGCGTGAAGGAAGGCCAAAAAACTTCGAAGACTCTGAATTGGAGGCATTGCTCGATGAGGATCCGTGTCAAACGCAAGAAGAGCTTGGTTCAGGATTAGGAGTTTCCCGCCAAGCCGTTTATAAGCGATTGCATGCGTTGGGAATGATTCAAAAGCAAGGAACTTGGGTTCCTTACGATTTGAAGCCAAGAGATGTTGAGCGTCGTTTTTTCGTCTGTGAACAACTGCTCCAGCGGCAAAAAAGGAAGAGTTTTCTACATCGCATTGTGACGGGTGACGAAAAATGGATTCATTTCCGTAACCCAAAACGGAAACATTCATGGCGACTGCCCGGGCATGCTTCAACATCGTCGCCTAGGCCGAATATTCACGCTGCGAAGGTTATGCTGTGTATTTGGTGGGACCAAGTTGGTGTTATTTATTATGAGCTGTTGAAACCAAACGAAACCATTACCGGGGAACGGTATCGAACTCAATTGATGCGATTGAGCCGAGCACTGCACGAAAAACGGCCACAATACGAGCACAGACAAGAAAAAGTGATTCTTCAGCATGACAACGCTCGACCTCACGTTGCGAAAACCGTGAAAACCTACTTGGAAACGCTCAAATAGAAAGTCCTACCCCACCCGCCATATTCTCCTGATATTGCACCGTCCGATTATTACTTGTTCCGTTCGATGGCACATGGTCTAACTGGTCAGCAATTCCACTCATATGATGACATCTCAAAATGGCTTGATTCTTGGATAGCATCAAAAGACGAACAGTTCTATCGAAATGGTATTCACGTTCTACCAGAAAGATGGGAAAAAGTCGTAGCTAGTGATGGGCAATACTTTGAATAATTCATTTGTAACCTTTGTTTTCAAAATAAAGTTCCTTTTTCACCAAAAAACAGCGAGAACTTAGTTGCGCACCTAATAAGAATATCCCAAGTAACATTGCCAAACCCATCCAGCTTTATTAAGTTTATGTAAAGTTTTATGAAAGCCACTAGAAATCAATTCGGCTTTATTATGGCAGCAAGATATGCCAATAGGTTTCAAATTTTAGTCAGGTTTATAAGAACCTACACAGCTTCTTTACAACGATCTTAAAACCTTGACTTCTAAAATTCCTTTTACTCCTATCAAAGGTTTTATTTTGACTTTATTAACTCATAAAATGCTGTTTTGAAATGCCGTTTTAGGACTCATTCATATTATCTTATTATGGTCAGTTGAAAAAGCATTTTAAAACCATTTTGCCTCCAGTAAATGCATTAAACGGCTAACTGGCATTGAGGAAAGCTACCAAGCGACCAGATAGTTTTATAGTAGCCATTGCTAAGATAAATTGGCTTTTTGGCAAAACTGTGATTTCTTGCAATCGCCATGTTGAAATATATGAAATAATTGAAATGTGAAAAAATAAATACACCAAATTTTTACAATTGAACTGTAGATCTGAGACAAACTTCGGTATTCGTTTAGATAACCTTATTGAATTCCATCAATTTTCAGGAGTTTCATGATTAATTTACGGAATATATTTCTTTCAATTTTGTTTTTGTTGTTGTAAACTCGCATAATTTCCAAGGCGCATTAATTTTCAGCTCTTATCGTGCCAATATTCACCATCAAATTGAATGCGCAAATGATTTGGAGCATGATACGCTATAAAAAAAACTCAATTTGTTTTATATATTTTGCTATCAATCATAATTTCCCGCAACAGAAGAACTTTTTCTTAGCCATTATTTACTGTTGAATGAATCAGAAGAGCAACAAAGCAAAACCAGATCAGCTGTATTTGCACAAAGAACCAACAGATGATGTTTGGGAATAACATACATCTTCAATGTGTAAAAACTCAAAAAGCACCACGAAGCAACACCGGTGCCGGCCGTGCCTGAATGCTGGCCGGCGAGTGGGGGAATGGAAGGAAAGAGCTCACAGGATACTCAGCTTTGAAGGAAGCCGAGAAATCCTCGCACTTCCACGAGAAATCACTGGGATGTTGGATAGTTTGGGAAAGGTTAGCAGCAGGGTTCGTTTTGGCTAACGATACGCTGAAAGAAGGTGGAAAATAATCCGCCAAAAACAATGGACCGCTCCAATGTGACTGAAAAAAATCAGAAATCACGAAAAAATAAACAAAAAAAAAAAAAAAAAAAAAAAAAAAAAAAAAAAAAAAAAAAAAAAAAAAAAAAAAAAAAAAAAAAAAAAAAAAAAAAAAAAAAAAAAAAAAAAAAAAAAAAAAAAAAAAAAAAAAAAAAAAAAAAAAAAAAAAAAAAAAAAAAAAAAAAAAAAAAAAAAAAAAAAAAAAAAAAAAAAAAAAAAAAAAAAAAAAAAAAAAAATTTTTCACTTATGATCTCTAATTCCGCTAAGTAATACACTATTTTTTTTTCGTTTTTTTTCCAAAATACCCCCGTTTTGCGAATGACGACAAAAAAAAAAAAAAAAAAAAAAAAAAAAAAAAAAAAATTTTTTTTACTTTGGAACCTGAGTTTGCTTGAGGAAAATCAGATTCAACACATACAAGCAGCGCACAAATCCCCCCGCTGATTGTATCAGTACATGACTGATTTCAGATTCAAATGTAAACTGTTGGTGTCCAAGACCACAAAACAGATCACCCACCGTCGCCTTCACCTCTTTTTGAAAACGCTTTAGCCACTCCAAAAAATAGCTCACCAGCATGAGAGATCCTGGAGGTGACCAATGCATAAGCTGTGAGTTTTGACGCTTTGGTTTAGAAATTAGAGCAGATGGCACATAGTCTTCAGCTGCACTCATAGCGCATACAGCCGTCGTCAATTCACCTTCTTCAGCTGAACAAGCTTTGCCAACAGCTTTCTTACTTGTATTGGAGATTACTTTTGGCGAGCAATTGAGAACTGTTGACATGCCAGTTTCATCCATATTGTACTGCCGGCTGAGAAGAAACCACAGTAAGTTGAATACATACTCATAACTTCACGCTTCTATAATAAAAAATCTGTAACGTTTATTCGTGTGATCAGCTGATGTGACAAAGTGTCAAACTCTATGGGTGATTGTATCAATAGGCAGAGAGCAGCAAACCAGCACTAAAATTAGCAGTAAACCAGTGCGTAAAATTAGGAAACACAAGTGCGCAAAATTTGGAATATCTGAATTTTAGTGCGCATACTTATGAACACATACATCAGTCCAGAATTATTTTTTTAAATCAATTTCTGATCAGTTACGAGCTGTACTACATTGCGCTCTTTTACTAGGCTTGAGACAACATAATATGAGCAGGACAAGAATTGTATAACTCTTTTTAGGCCTTTTCAAAATTCATATCAAACTTATAATTTGTTAAATGCGCAAAAACATAGCGCACTTACGGTATATAGGATGCATTACTAGGTATATCGATAAATTGTAGCCAAAATTAGGTCATTTGAAAATCTTAAAAGTAATCTATAAGCATGAAATCTAGCTCAAGTGTATAACTTTAAATTTATGAATAAAGTCTTTTCTGCTCCAGAATAAATTAATCCACATGATACCAAGATGATTTTGTCGATTGTTGCAGAGAACTTATGAAATATTTGATACATAAGCCGAATGAAGGATCTAGGCTGTCATTAATCCCGTTACCCTATGTTGCTCCCTTAGAAAACACAAAAGTATAACCAAATTTATTTTTACGCCTTTTTATCGACACGGTTCTGCCTATGTGATTGTCTTTCAAATTTATCAATCTCAGGCTAGTTGATTGAATGAACAAATGCATTCATTATTTTGTTTTAATAACATGTGTTTATATCGAGTTTATATCCTCCCTTAGCTCAGTCGGTAAAGGCGCGGCTACAAAGCAACACCTTGCCGGAGGTGGCTGCGTTCGATTCCCAGTCTGGTTAGGAATTTTTCGTTAAAGAAAATTTCTCTACTCCCTGGGCATAGGGGTTGATTGTACTTGCCACACAATTATACTAATGCAAAAATGGTACCTGGCATCGACTATGGAAGTGCATTTAGAACACTAAGTAGAGAGCAAGCAATAAGCACATTGCGAAAGAAATAAGCTTGAATCGCTAAGAAAGTAAGTTATATCGGGTATATTACGCTGTGCAAATTACGGATTTCCCGTGCATTTTGACATGGCATCCTTATCATTATTTCCGGAATACATTATTACATTTCAATGTTGAATTCCTAAGCCAGTGATTCATTTGATTGTTATGCACCTCATATTGCAGCCAGATAAATTACCTTTCAAATGCACGTAGCTTTCATTTTTCTGCAATCCTACAGTTCTGCAGAGACAAGCATTTCCTAATATACATTTCTACCAATGTATCTCGCTGGCATACGGCGTGAATATTGTTGATACAATAATTTTAAGCAGTTGTTTTTTTTTTTGTTAATTACATAATGTGAGAAATCGTGTAAGTTGGGACTAGCCTTGCAATGGCCGAATAAGTTTTGAAATAAAATCATGTAGTTTTACTATTTACCGATAGAAAACAGATGTTCAACTGGATAAACGTATTAAATATAATTAAGATTCTCAAATTCAGAACGAGTGAAACAAATACTTTCTTTAGATGTTATTCATTGCATATCTGAGAAACGCTGTTAAATTATGAATCCTAATAAAAAAAAAACAACTCGCACGCCCAAGATTATTTTTGTTTTAAGCTATTTATAATTTCATGCTCATACCAAATAATCATGTGACTTTCGTAAAGAGGAATAACATGCTCAGCACACTACTATGCAAATAAGTAAATCTAAAATATCGTTAAAAGACCTAGAGTGCATCGATGGAAAGATTTCTTGTTCAACCGTACACATCCCGAATTTCAACATTATTGAATCTCATTCCTTTTGTTGCATCGACTTTTAATAGAAGTCGGCGGTTGTTGCATCTCCGCAATAGAAAATAAATCGATAAAGGGAACCACTCACTACTTCAGCGTGATAAGATATTTGAAAATCAATTGAAGAATACGATGATCACACAGGATACCGTTGGACGGACAGTGCGATTAATTTAGTAAATTGATAACACATTATCATAACGTGTTTAGATGTGTTTTTTGTTTGACATAATTGATCTATTCAAACTTCTAATACGTTCGTACTTACATCACGATATGTTCAAAATGGAATGTGTTTTTAACTGGCCCGGTCACTTCTGAACACTTAATAAATTAATATACAAACGACAATGTTTCACATTGACTACCCGTACAGACAATATACAATCACCAACAGGACAGAGCCGAAGATGAATTTTAACTACTCTCCAAGAAACTTGGGCTATCAATCATAGCAAAAACAATAAAATAATGAATTGTTATCCTCATACAATACTGCCATTATACGCATAATTGTCCAATGTTCTATGCATCCCATATGGTTGGTGGGACCTTTATACGTAAAACACCAGAATAGGTTTGTGGTCATTTGCCGGGATCAACTTACCTCCCGTTAGTGAACAGACACCGACATCGACCTCATGCTAAAATCCCGAGACATCGTTTCGAGAGCTCGTTCACCTTCAAGCCACATTCAGACGAACCGCACTCTATCAATCCGTTTGACTTTTATAAATATTTTAGTGTAGAAAGCATCCTACTGCATGGCACCTACTCCCTCATGGTTCCAAAGAAGATGCCAGGAATAAACTAAAACCATCTCCGGTAGGTATCGGAGCAACTGCGAAGATGGGCTTATCAAGGGAAACACACTATGCTCCGAGTGCCATCAGGTAAGCGCTCGAGTGTCTAGATGAGCATAAGGCAGTGCACACGAAAGCTGCCATATGAAGCTCCGGCTGTACATAGGTATAGTCAGCAGATTCGAGACAGTTCTCATCTTGTGCGGGTGTCTAAGTCTCAAAAGTACCATCTTCCCACAAGATTTTCCCCTTCCTTTAAACCATCAACCCATTCATTGTCAACTTATCCCGTATAGACACCAATGTTCTGGGAAAAGAGAATGGCATCGGGTTTGGTGCCAATGGATTCGTTCTCTTAAGCCCATCGTCCCTTTCGTTCCATGCTTTGCACCCAACCTACAGTATTCCGATATACGTGTTTGCAATGAAAGTAGCTTCCTCCAGATTAAAGGTCTTTTGCAGCCTTTCCTGATGGCACACGTGAGAATGGAAACAGGTAAGTAAGCTCGGTCATACGGACTCTTGGTTTAGCCTACAGCCCGAAGCTTCATTCCTGTTCTTATCGCCAGGCATCTTCATCACATCCATCGCATGCGAAAGACCGATCAGTTGGAAGGAATCATGGCCTAAACAGCAAATTAGAAAACGTGTAAATGGTTATGAGTTTTCGGAGGCAGGATTCCATCCCATAAACAGCACAGTCCGCTATCGGCATTGGTAGGATGACGAGCATGCGGTATGGATCGGCATCATGAATCGAAATCGATTTGGCTTGACTTGGGTTGGGTGGATTATCCCACCTGGGGTAATGCAATAGGAGCTTACCGTTCGAAGACTGGCATCCCGTCGATGGAAATTCATTTGGATTAGAGCGACTGTTGTATACGCATACCATCGTGGCTGAGGATAACGTAATCAGTGGAAAGGGTTTATCTTGAGGTTCAGAAACAGTGGAAAATTGGTTTGGTTTGCGCTTTCAAATCTGCAAGTTTGAAATTGGCTGCTTGGTTAGTTTTAAGAATTATGAAAAATGATTTTGTTATTCGATACTATTGGAAAAATTTCAAACGGGAAGAAATTAAAGATACTGCTAGCGCCAAGACCGTACTGGAGGTGGCTTGATTCGGGTTTCGGACTGGACTCGGAGTTTTTCGAAAAAGGAAACGTTTCTCCATGGGCGTAGGGTTTGATTATACTTGCCACACAAATCGATTGGGGTTGAACAAAGGGTCATTAATTACCTGCTGACAATTATAGTTAATCGAACTGCCAATTTTCTGGAGAAAAACACTGATTCAATCCATAACAGCGATATTGTTTTACTGGAATACGAAGTTTGAGTAATCCGTGATTCTAAATAAAGAACAATACTGATGTTCTAGCCAGAGTTTCCATTTTTTAATCTGCAATGATGCTCGAGACTGCTGCTGCTGGCAAATGTGAGCGAATCAATGATCACCATTTGAAAAAACGACTCAATATTCTATTATGACATCCGAGATTGGGAAGCAAGGCGCCTTTCCATTTTCTCCGCTCTCATTTATTAAATTTCAAAGAAGGTATTATCATTTTATCAATTAAGTTATTTCATTCTATTGTTTCTATAATTATATTTGATTTTGAAAAATTTGTATAAAGAAGAATTCACTGATTAATGAGTTTAAAGTTTCCCAACATTCTCAACAGCGGTGAAAGCGATCGAAATTTCCTCATGATGCGACCCGTTTAACCAAAAATACGTTAGGACTCAAATAATTGATCTTGATTTGGTAGATAAAATTCAAACATTTTACGCAAGAACGGATTGACGTATTATCATGTTTTTTTTGAGTTCAAAGAAAAAATAAAATAAAAATTAAACAGTTGCTTATTTGTGAAAAACGCATTTACGGGCAGTAAGATATTTGCCTTGTCAGCTAGTACAAAATATTACCCATGGCGATTCCTGCTGCAATTAACGTTTTCAATTCAACTGATAAGCACTCAAACCCATCGTGCCATTTTCAATTAAAAACAGTTTCTATAATTTATTTGATTTTGCATACCCCTTCTAAAAGTTCCCTACTATTGATGTTACAGTATTGGCATAAGCATATTTGCAAAACAAACCAACGGTTCACACTTGAGGCTTAGCAGTGACCAACGTGAGTGTTTGTGTTTTCGTATTCCGGGTGCGTGTGCCATAAAGTGTTAATTGAGTTTTAAATTGAATTTCGTCTGATTAAACATTTTTACATAACAGCACTGCGGGAGAACAATGCAATTCTGAAACAATTCGCAGCCTCCGGGAGGTACATACATTCATGATTTTTTTTTTAGAACCATAGTCGTGGATGCGTGTGTTGATTAAACTTGGAATTGGGTTATAATTGAGGCTAATGCGTGAATAATTGGAAACTGTAATTCACGCAACAGGGTGATAAATCCAAAGTGCACGCATGCATTGTTAAATGATTATATTGCGTTTATTCAATTAAAAATGCACATTTCTAAAATGTTTCAAATTCAAATCCCATCGAACGAGGAAGAGGTAAATGAATAATTGCTTCCCTGATGTCCAGTTTTAAGCGTGAACGTGGGTCACTTATGGCCAAAAGCAAGAAGATTGTAATTCTTTTATTCCTTTTTTTTCTACAGAGCTGATATTCTTATCGAAAATTAGAATTTGTATTTTGTTTTTGAAGAATTATAACACTTAAGGATGCACCTCCAGGAACAAGTGTGAAGAAACCTTTAAATAAGTTTATTATAATTGAAAATGATGTGTCTATGACAGGAATATGATTGCACCTGAAGTTCTAAGGATTTTACATTCCTGTGGGTTAGAATATGGTCATGAAAGGAAATTGCTTCCATTTCATTCCATTCATAATTGGCTCAACACAAAGAATAGTAATAATTGGCTAAAACATGTTCCCTAACATCTTTGGTATTTCTCGAGAACAGGGTCTACTTTAGTAAGTTTAAGATTCATAATTGACACGGCATAGAATACACAGTTGCCAGAGTTGAGTGCTGACTTTTATATCTTCTGAAGAAGCAGATGGGGTGTACTGGTGAGTAGTGAGTAGTAGTGTTTTTTTTTGTCAGCCCACGGGTATGTTTTTTTTGGGTGTAGAATCACTGCGTCCACTGAGTGGAACTTCTGTGGTATTTGTCGTATGTGACTATTTTATTATATATTTCAAAAATGGGGTGACGTGCTTTCAGATGATAATACCATTATCATGCTCCTTCTTCGGCCTATCACCAGAAAATATACCCTCTTCTTACTTTGGGTAAACCACTCACTATAGTGCATTCATATAATAATCATTTCAAATTTTATGAGGGTTTTAAAGCATATTACAAATCCAAATCATAGTCTTCAGAACCATCATAAAATCAAAGTTGTTACTTGCGTCATTATTGTCATATGAAAAAACAGTTGAATGTCGGTTCCATTAAGCTAAAGTAATTAAGCCCTCCAAATATGCTATAAGGATAGAAAAAAATTAGAAATATAAAGCAAACATGCACCGTTGATGGCCATATTCCAATGTTTTGATGACATTTCCAATTTTTGTGGTTAGAAATCTATGACATCTTCAACATCATATCTATCGCACAATGCATGAAGGATATTTTTTTAATGTTTTGCAGAGGGGTGACTTAAACAAAAGGTGAATACCGACACCCTTGTGTCATAAAGGGCGATACGGTCAAAATTTGATCAATATCAACTTGACGTATTTCTTTCAATTTTGCATTTAAAAAACCTGAACACCCCTCATTTTGAAGGTGTGTGTGTGTGTAGAATGTTGCTCCTATTTTGATTTTGGAATTCACTCTTCAGTTGTCAAAATGCCGTCCAAGCAAGAAGAGCAGCGTATCAAAATTTTGCTCGCGCATCGCGAAAATCCGAGCTACTCGCACGCAAAGTTGGCAAAATCACTAAAAGTTGCCAACAAGTTGCGAATCAACCGTTACAAATGTAATTTAAGTGTTTGGGGAACGTTTGTCGACAGCCAGGAAGTCTGGATCGGGGGGAAATCAAAAACCGGAAGCCGCTGAGACGACAAAGAGAGTTGCCGGTAGTTTCAAGCGAAACCCTAACCTATCTCTCCGAGATGCCGCAAATAAGCTGGGTGTATCGTCTACAACCGTGCATCGAGCCAAAAAACGAGCCGGACTATCGACTTACAAGAAGGTAGTGACTCCAAATCGCGATGATAAACAAAATACGACGGCCAAAGCGCGATCCCGGAGGCTGTACACGACGATGCTGACGAAGTTTGACTGCGTGGTAATGGACGACGAAACCTACGTCAAAGCCGACTACAAGCAGCTTCCGGGACAGGAGTTTTATACGGCAAAAGGAAGGGGAAAGGTAGCAGATATTTTCAAGCACACGAAACTGTCAAAGTTCGCAAAGAAATATCTGGTTTGGCAAGCCATCTGTACCTGTGGCTTGAAAAGCAGCATTTTCATAGCTTTCGGGACTGTCAACCAAGAAATTTACGTGAAAGAGTGTTTGAATAAACGTCTGCTGTCTTTCCTGAAGAAACACGGTTGTTCCGTACTGTTTTGGCCGGATTTGGCATCTTGCCATTACGGTAAAAAGGCCATGGAGTGGTACGCCGCCAACAACGTGCAGGTGGTTCCCAAGGACAAGAACCCTCCCAACACGCCAGAGCTCCGCCCAATTGAGAAATACTGGGCTATTGTCAAGCGGAACCTAAAGAAGACCAAAAAAAACTGCTAAGGACGAGCAGCAGTTCAAGGCAAACTGGCTTTCTGCGGCGAAGAAGGTGGACAAGGTGGCTGTACAAAATCTGATGGCAGGGGTCAAGCGTAAGGCCCGGCAATTCGGATTTGGAAAAGCGGAAGCCTAACTGAATATTTTTCCTGAATTTTATACTAATTGAACTAGAAAAAGAAATTTAATTTGATTTTTTAAATAAACGATTTCACCGATTTACACGCGTTTTCCCTTGACCAAATTTTGACCGTATCACCCTTTAATAAAAGGTTTTCTTGAAATTTTTAGTCAAATTTCAGGTACGTTTCGTCATCCATGAGTAAACAGTTCAAATTCCCAAGCATTGTATCGTACAACTTTCGCATTCTGGGCCTGATTGATGCTTTTTGTTTCAGACATTCTACATCTTAAAGGTCCGAAGATTCAAACGTTCTTTGGCACGATGAACATTGGACTTCAAAGTGCCAACTTGTTTGGCCACATCCCACTCCGAAACCTTCTACTTGTGCTCTAATGCCTTTATTATATGTTTAACCACAAGAGGGTTGATAAAGGGTGGAGAGATCAAAAATTGGTCAAACATGATTAAGTGCACACTGATTAGTTTATTATATAAATGATCAATCTTTGTTTCTTTTATATTTTTCGAAGTTCATCGTCTACAAAACACATCAACATTATTTGATTACGCTTCCCAAATGCGAACTGTCGGGCTTTACGTATCACACCTTCCATCAAGTTTTGTACCGCTGTTGTATCCACCTTATTTGATGCTGAACGCCAATTTGCCTCGAACTGTTTTTCCCTTCCTAATCTAATCTTATCTCACACTAACGCAGCCAATTCTTGAAAGCATCCTGGAAAATGACAACAACTTGAATGCATCATTTTTCTTGTCACTAACTGGCCAACTGCTTAGCATGTTCCGCAGAGAGGACTCCAAGAAATAGAGCGATTCCAGAAAGAGTGTCTGAAGTCGCTCTACTAAAGGGTGTTTCGATCAAAATTTGGTCAAATTAAACATGACGTATTTCCTTTCATCGTGCAAAATTTTGCACACCCCTCATTTTGAAGATGTGTGCGTGTAGCATCATGCCTCTATTTTGATTTTGAGATTACAACTTCAGTTATCAAAATGTCGTCGTAGGAAGAGAAGCAACGCATCAAAATTTTGCACGTGCATGGTGAATATCTAAACTACTCTCACGCCAAGTTGGCGAAATTGTTGAATGTGGCTAAATCAACTGTTACCAACCTATAAAACGTGTTCGGTGAACGTTTGTCGACAGCCAGGAAAGCTGGATCGGGGGTAACTCGAATGCCGGAGGAAAGAGCGACGACAACAGGAGTTGCCCGCTGTTTCGAGCGGAACCCCAACCTCTCCGTCCGAGATGTCGCAAAGAAGCTGGGAGTGGCGCCTTCAACCGTGAATAGAGCTAAGAAAAAAGCTGGAAGACTTACAAGAAAGTGGTGACTCCAAATCGCGACGATAAACAAAACACGTCGGCCAAAGCACGATCGCGAAAGTTGTACACGACGATGCTGACGAAGTTTGATTGCGTGGTACAGGACGATGAAATTTACGTCAAGGCAGACTTTAAAAAGCTTCCTGGAAAAGAATTTTATACGACAACCGGACCGGGAAAGGTGGCAGATATTTTCAAGTACATTTAACTGTCAAAGTTCGCGAAGAAATATCTGGCTGTGGCAGGCCATCTCTACCTATGGCTTGAAGAGCAACGTTTACATTGCGACCGGAACCGTCAACCAGGAAATTTATCTGAGCGAGTGCCTACAAAAACGTCTACTGCCTTTCTTGACGCGAAACAATTGCTCCGTTCTATTTTCGGCGGATTTGGCATCTTGCCATTACGGGAAAAAGGCCATGGAGTGGTATGCTGCCAACAACGTTCAAGTTGTGCCCAAGGACAAGAGCTCTCCCAACACGCCAGAGCTCCGCCTAATCGAACAATATTGGGCCATCGTCAAGCGGAACCTTAAGAAGACTCAAAAAGCTGCTGTGAGCGAGAAACAGTTCAAGGCAAACTGGCGTTCTGCGGCGAATAAAGTGGACAAGGAGACTGTGCAAAATCTTATGGCAGGTGTTAAACGAAAGACCCGGAAATTCGCATTCGGTAAGGAAGCTTAGCTGAATATTTCTCCTGTATTCTGTATTAACTGAACTTGAAATAGAAAAAGAATTTGACGTATTAATAAAAAATTTGATCGACTCACACACATAACGGTTTGACCAAATTTTGATCGGAACACCCTTAACTTCGAATCAAGGAAAGGAAGAAAGCATGGACCTCCGGTACCAAACGATTCCATACAGAGATAAATAATGTGATAATTTGTATTCTATCTTTGGGAGCATAGATGCTAAAACGATTAGTTTATCCTCCTTTTGCTTGTAGGTGGAGCAAAATCTTTCTCATTTTTGGCGTTTCCATTCCGTTTACCAAGATTTTGCTTCACGATTACCCAATATCTTTCGATTGGTTGACGTCCTGGGGTGTTTGGAGGATTACAGTCCTTTGGCACAATGTTTGCGTTGTTTTCCACATACCATTCCTGAACCACTTTGATAATGATAAGTCGCCAAATCAGGCCAAAACAACACAGAATATGTGTGCTTTTGGATGAAAGGTAGTAACCGATTCTTTGAACCTATGACGTACACTTGCTGATTGATCGTACCGGTAGTTATGAAGACTTCGCTTTTCAATCCACAACTACGTAGAACCTGCAACAACGTATACTTTTGAGCGAATTTTGATCACCTTTTGGCCTTGAAGTAAGCGTCAACGCTGTAATGCGGTATAAAACTTAAGACCAGGAAGCTGCTTGAAGTCTGATTTACGTTCGTTTCATTGACCATTGCCACACAGTAAAATTTTGTCAGCATTCTGTCGTACTGTTGACGTGCTCGTGAGTTTGCACTGGCTTCCTGATTCTCGTTCTGGTTCGGGGTTTTCATTATCTTGAAAGACTTATATCCAAAAAATATGACATTTTGCCTTTGCCTTTCCATCGCGGATGGAAAGGTTTGGATTACGCTTAACAGTTCTGAGTTCTGTATTCCACGGTAATTTGAAGTTATCGTATCGCTTACCGCCGGATCCTGGTTTCCGATCAACCGTCAGTCGATTCCAGAAGCGTTTTGTAATGCTACTAACTGTCGACCGAGGTATTTCGAGTGATTTTGCTATCTTTGACTTTAAAAATGTTCCTTTGACTTTAAAAATGAAATGTTCCTTTCAGATTTCAAAACTAAGGTCAAATGTCAACTAAGCATATTTTTAGGCCGTTACAAATACTATGAATTTGCAAATACCTTATTCACAGTTTTCAGAAAAAAAATGTCCTAAGATTTAGAACAAATTTTAATTTATTCGCCAATCTTACTCAGGAATTTAAGCAAATAATGTTCAGAATCTAAACCAATATTTTTGGTTAGAATACAGAGCGTATCCATTCATAATTTTAAACGAATTTGGCCTAGGTTTATAAACTATTCTTGCTCAAGAAGTGAGAGTATCTTGTTACATTTTTTGGACCAAATTTGATGAGCATTACAAACAGCTATCCACGGGATTTAAACGGATGTCATTCAAGATTTGGATTTAAGAAAGTTCGCAAATCTTTTCATGACTCTAAGGTTCTCCTGCACCTGGATACCTGGGATTTTGATTGAATTTCACTGGTTCATTATACCGGCTCAAACAGGAAACATTGAGCAAGGCTTTCCCAGAACTCTAAATTGATCCTTATCGACCTCTCTGTTGAATTGAACTCAAAGTTTTGAACGGATTCCACGCTTAGCTAACTTTGATACGAATTTTTATAGAAGTTAGCTTGGGAGTCATAATGGAGAGTTTTGTACATTTCAAGCACCGGATTCAGGTTACATCTTGTTCAGAATTTTGAGAAATTATAAACAAGCTCACTGGCTAAGGAGTATAAGAAAAACTAACTCAGGTTTTGAGAATGTTCTGAGTCTTGGAACCAAACCTTGGCGAAAGTTGGTCAGAATGTAGAGCAAACAACACGTAAGATTTCAACTTGTTCAGTTTGTTTCTCCTCTAGATTAAGAGCAAACTTGAATCAAGCTTAGTTTTTGCAGTAATTTTAGACTATGATATTTAGAACTCAGAACCAAAACAGCTTCCATAAAGAACGTACTAATATATGTAGTCCTAAAATGTTCGCACATACACCTAGAATCAAAATTCATTCAAATATGGTGATGATTCAAATATGTAAATATGCTTACCTTACCAATCAGATCAAAGACGGGGTAACCTTTGCTGTTTACAGAAGTTGTCTCCATTCTATTCGATCCATGGCTGCATTTCACCAGCCTCGCAGTCAACGAAGGGTCCGCAGGTCGCCTTCTACTTGATCGATCCACCTAGTTTGTTGCGTGCCTTTTCTTCTTGTGCCGGTCGGTTCGTTTCCGAGAATCATTTTAACTGGGCTGTCGTCCGACATTTTTACGACATGCCCAGCCCACTGTAGTCGACCGATTTTTGCGGTGTGTACGATGGGAGGTTCTCCCAGCAACCGATGCAATTCATGATTCATTCTCTCCTATTTATTTCGTGTTCCATCTGCAAAAATCCGTTCAAAAACACCAATGCCGTCGTTGTCCTACACAAGCAATGTCCATGTTTCGTGGCCGTAGAAGACACCGGTCTAATTAATATGTTGTAGATGGTCAACTTTGTAGTTTGGCGAACTTCGTTCGATCTTAGCGTCCTTTGGAATCCAAAGTAGGCACGATTGCCAACCATAATGCGACTTAGTATCTCTCTGCTGGCGTCGTTTTCGGTGGTCACCAATGAGCCCAGATACACGAATTCGTCTACCGCCTGGATTTCATCACCGTCGAGCTGAACGCGTGGTGGGAAACTAACATTGTGTTCTCGAGAGCCTCTTCCCATCATGTAATTTGTTTTGAATGAATTAATCTTAATCCCAATGCTACTTGCTTCAGCTTTAGGTCTGATGTACGTTTCCGCCATCGTCTCAAAGTCACGTGTTACGATTTCAACGTCATCGGCGTAGCCAAAATGTTGGACAGACTTCTAGAGATTCATTCGAAGGGACTCGAGATTGTCCCTGAGACTCGGACGACACACGCATATGATGGCTTGTATCACAATTCCGTCTGCAATTGTTCACTTTGAATAATCTAATATCAATTAAATCGATGCATTTGGCATATCAGCAAAACTTTGATGCGAAACCCTTTACAAGCCAAACAAACGGCTTTTTGAAGGACCACCAAATGACTACAAAAGAGTTATATTAGCAATAAAATAATAAAACAACCAAAATTTGTATGTTATTGAACGTCAATCATGCGGTAAAGCCTTGTGCACAGCCCCTCTATTTATTTTTAATTTTTACAAACATCTAAGAAATAGCTTTGAAATTTAACATTAGATTTCAGATTTCATCACCGTTACTTTATTCTAATTGACGACATTGAATGTCATTTTATGACGTCATGCGTCAAAAGAAAAGCTTCCATGGACATGATATCCAACTACGCATAATGTACTCATTTTAAACATGAATAACATCAGTGTTCAAAAGGCACTCATTATTTTCCCATCATCCTTAGAGCAAAGCAAAGCATTTTGCAAAATAAAAAGAACAGTATCTTTTCAAAGCAAAACGCTGCAACTCTCGGCACTGTTTCGTTCCTCCCTTCTCTGCACCATCCCTTTCTCAGAAGGTGTAATCATAATTATGATGAATTATTAATTGGGATACACATTACATCTCCAGGTGAGAATGGGAGATTAAGAAAACGAGGTTCGCTTTTTCCCTTGGCACCTTTGCATTCATCTGACGTCAATGAGCCTTTCACCGTTCGGTCCTCAGTCGGTGTGAAGCAAAGTGAATGCATTTCATTTCTTCCGACCCCATCACATCTGCACTGTAGATTGGCATGATGTAGAGGTCCACTGCTGAAAGGAAGAAGCCTCCGCTCATTATGAATGTATGACTTGTTAGGCTTCTTGTGTTCTACCATACACCTCGGAACGGCACGTTCTCCCACCCTTAGTAACTGGGGTTGGCAATGGGACGAAGGGAGGAGGGGGGTAGAATATTTATGCAAATCATCATCATCCTCATCATCGTTTTCTTGATTCAGTGGCTGAACAATGGTTGAACTTGGTGGGAGAAGAAGCGGCAGAGCTGCATGCACACAAGTGCCTTAGGAATTGGAGCGCAGCTTTGATGATGCTTAACCGTAAATGTTGATACTGAGAGCTGACACTCGAGAAAAGATGGATGACTGAATGGAAACTGTTCAGAGAATGGGATAATGATGAACAAAATGCGGGGAGCAAATTCAGTCAGTCACTCTTTCACGATGATGCAATCACTGAGAGATTAGGGTTTTATGGAAAGTTAGAGCAGAGACGAGATGTTCATCACTGACATAAGTTTACTCTGATTGATCTTACAACACTTCAAAAAATGCTGGGTCGAAGAAATTCGAAGGCAAAAAATGACGATGATGAACCTTCCAAATTGTTTATATATTAGAAACTTATCAAATGATGTAGAATTTGACCTACGACGACTCGGTCAATAAGTCCCGGGCCTAAGTAGGGAAACAACATTTTTTCCAAAATTCCTTTTGATTCATCAATATACTCTCCTTTTAGAGTGATACAATTAATCCAACGTTTCTCTAGCTTTTCGATATCACCTGTGTAGAACGATTTATCGGGACCTACAAAATATGCTTCAGTTACAGCAATCACTTCCTCATCTGAGCCGAATCTCTTTCCACGGAGCTTTTTTTTGAGTTCTGCGAAGAGCCAGTAGTCGCCGGAGCCAGATCTGGAAACCCAATTTGACCATTTTTGCGGCTGTTTTTATTGACTTGGGACACGGTGCATTGTCTTGGTGAAAGAGCACCTTTTTCTTCTTTAAATGATTTTGACCATCAAACGATCCAACAAATCGATATAATAGTCGCTGTTGATTGTTTTTCCATGTTCCAAGTAGTCAATGAATAAAATTCTATGCGCATCCCAAAATACAGAGGCCGTTACCTTCCCAGCCGATGTTTGAGTTTTTGGACGCTTTAAGCGGGTTTCTCCGTTTGCACGCCACACAGCAGACTGCCGATTTGATTCCGGAGTGAAGTGGTGAATCCATATTTTATTCATTGTGATCTATCAACGCAAAAATATCTTCTTATTTCGCGTGAGCATCTCCAAACAGCTCCTTGAATCATCGACTCGTTGTTGTTTTTCCTCTGGTGGGAGAAAACGGGGCCCCCATTGGGAAAACGGTTTTTCAGGCCCAAATTTTTGGTGTGTGGGGGTGTAAACACTTCGTTTGGTTCCTTAAGGGTGTTAGTTATCACTTGCATTTTCCTTTTGCGTTGCCCATGATGATTTTGTGGTTTTTTTTTAAATTTTTTGGGTTGTGTGAGGGGGCGTGGGGCGGGGTGGGGTGTGTGTTGTTTAAATAAAATAGGGTAACGGGATGTAATGTTAGGCCTGCTCCTCAACTCGGCCTATGAATCAATTATGTCATTAATCCAGTGATAATCGGCAAATTTATGTTTGCATCATAATTATCGATATATTTTGAAGCAGCTGAGACATTATTTATCAATTTAAAGTTGTACGCTTGAGTGATATTGTCAATTTTATTGACTTTTTAGCTACCATGGAATCACTGGTTAAGCTGAACAAATAAACTTCATGATCCTCAAATTAGCCAAATTTGGCTAAATGGAACCAATATAAAAAGTGATGCATCCTAGATATACAGAAATAAGTTACACGTTATACATTAATGATTCGCTGAGAAAAACTAACAATGATTTCTCAAGAAAACTGTAGACCCAATTTTAGGGACACATTTTCAACTACGCTCCCAACTATGGCCTAATGAATTTATTACATAGTAAACAGTTAATATTCATAAAGTTTTCAATGGAAATGTATGAAAACGTAATTGTACATATTCCTAAGGGCTTACTCAAACCAAAATCTGAAAAACAAATTTCATAAAGTAGGAGTTGTAATGCTTTGAAATGAAATGTCCAATCGATCGCGGGTGAAAATTATTTAGGTGTAATAAAGTAGCTTTATCTTAATTTAATTTGTGAAATTTGATGCTGAGTATAGCAAAAATAACGTTAAAAGGAATGCCTAGTAAGATAATAAAAATAAACTTTACGACGGTTCTTTTGAACAAAAATTCTGAATGATGAGACGAAATTGCAACCACGAATAGACCCAATATGGCGCCTACAGACCGACATTGCATCCATATTCGTCGAAAGTTTTCGGCTTAATAAAGTTAGTCGGTTAACTTTCCATGGTTCAGAACTGTAAACGTCTAATTAGGCATGTCTTAGCAACCGTATACCAAGTTGAATTTCGTTTCCAGCTCAGTTACATTATGAGTTATGATTAAAATTGCAAACGACCGCTGCATAATAGGCTGAGTTAAGGGACATGTACCCTATCAACACACGAAATTGCTTTGAATTCATTGTTTTTAAGAATCACAAAAGTAGCGTCACTTAAACCACTGTAACTCGATAAATAATAAACCAAACGGTATGAAATTTTGACAGTAATCTTTTGGGGGGTGGTTTTTTTGAAAATTAATATGTGTATTTTTTTAGTGGGGGGTGGTGTGGGGGGGGGCTGTGACGTGTGTGTAATTGGGCACGGCTATGATTTTAGATTGAAATACCTGAAGATAGACATTATTATAAGTTCAACTTGCGAATGAACCAGTGACTGCTAAACTCCAGTCGATCACAATATCTCTAGTTGATTGCTTCCTTTGATAACCCGATCCTATATTTTTTGTGCTTGCCGTTTGAAGAACATTTCTAAAGGTCATTGAACTTGATTCTACGATCTCAAATGGACGCACTAGATTGCACCATTTGTGACAACATTGTATGGAAGAACAGGTGGTATTGATAAAATGTTCACCACATGGACGCCCAAGTAACAATAGTTTTATTCCAGCCGTATAGCACTCCTCCCGGCTTTGTTGATAAAACTACATTCAAAACTGTTTTGTCTACCATCACCTCCTCTATACTTCTTTAAAGCCATAATTTGTACAAAATGGCCCACTCTATAGACGGTTGTGAAAACAAGTTAATAAAACCTGTATAAGAACATAAAGAGTTTGGCAATGTTTTAGTGAAAGATGTTATGATCACTTGAGAACCTTCATAAAACCTATTGGCTGCCATGAAACCCAGAATACGGCCAAATGGCCACAGCTGTCAAATTTCACTGTGAAATCGAGATTGTTTTTTGTTGTTCTGCTTCGTTCGATTCTCTACTCTTCTGATTCATTTAGCAGTAAAAAAAGGTCTAGTGTTGCGGGAAATTTTGTATGATAGCAAAATAACCAAAACAAATTGTGTTTTCTGTAGCGTATTATGCTCCAATTCATACGTGCATTTATTTTTATGGTGAATATTGGCACGATAAGGCCTGAAAAGTAATGCGCCTCGGAAATTATGCGAATTTACAACAACATAAATCAAATTAAAACAAATATATTCGATAAATTAATCATGAATTTCCTGAAAAGTGCTTGGAATCGGCTGAGATTATCTTAAGGAATGCCGAAATAAGACTCCGGTCTACAGTTTATTCGCATACCATTGAAAATTCTATGCATTTATTTTTCCACATTTCAATTATTTCTTATATTTCAATTTCAATTGGAAATAAATCACAGTTTTGTCATTAAACCAATTTTTCTTTGCAATGACTATCATAAAACCATTTGGTCTTATGGTGACTTCCTTCAATGCCAATTTGCCGTTTAATGCATTTACTGGAGGCAAAATGGTTTTAAAATGCTTTTTCAACTGACTATAATAAGATAATATCAAAGAGTCCTAAAACGGCATTTCAATGCAGCATTTTACGAGTTCATAAAGTCGAAATAAAACCTTTGATAGGAGTTAAAGGAATATGAGAAACAAGGTTTTAAGATCATTGTAAACAAGCTGTGTAGGTTCTCATAAACCTGACTAAAATATGAAACCTCTTGGCACCTCTTGATGCCATAATAAAACCAAATTGATTTCAAGTGGCTTTCATAAAACTTTCATAAAACTTAATAAAGCAGGACGATGTTAGCAATGTTACTTGGGCGATGTACATGGCTGATGAAGGACATGACATAGGTGTGATGGAGGTGGTGTAATTTGTCTTTTAGGCTAAGTGTCACGAAGTGCAAGTTCGATTCCCAATCAAAACAGGTATAGACTGTTCCAGAAAGTATAAGCACACTTTCAAAATAACAAAAAAGTCATGTTTTTTTTAGTTTTTATAATTTTATTTGGCAAATCATATTTTTATTTGTGTTTTATATGATATTTTACTCTCGTTTAATCAAAATATTTAATCATAGCCAAGACTCCTAATTTTTCCTCGAACATGACCCATTAGCTTCTGCACAGTGGTACTTCCCACCATGTTGACAACTTTTGGCCAATCTTTTTTAAATTTTTGGATGTCGTCCGCTGGTTTTATGAATTTTCGAAGCTTTGCTTTGGTTAAAGCCCAAAATGTCTCGATTGGCCGTGCCTCCGGGCAGTTCGGCGGATTCATGTATTTCGGCATGAAACATACATTTTGACTTTTGTACCATTCTAAAGTGTCCTTTGCGTAATGACATGACGCCAAATCAGGCCAAAACACTACTTGACCTTCGTGCTGCCTGATAATCGGCAATAATCGCTTCTGGAGACATTCCTTAACATATTTCGGAGTGTTGATAGTCTCCGTTGTGATGTACGGACTAGATGTTTCACCACACCATAACCATAACCTTCTTACCGAATTTTTCGGTAAAAATTGCCTTCTCCGTTTCGGGGATGGCTTTGTCTTCGCTTACAGTATAGAACTGTGGTCCGGGAAGCGTTTTGTAATCTAGTTTCACATACGTTTCATCGTCCATTATTATACCCCCAGAATTTCTACACAATCTACGAATCGTAGAGTTTGCGGGCCCGTGTTTTCACGGACGCGGCCTGTTTTGGGTTCCTCTTGGGTTTTTTCTGCTTCCGGTATGTTTTTAGCCCAAGTCTTTCTTTGGCACGCATGACTTTACTCGACGAGGTCCCTAGTTTTTTCGCAACATCCCGAACGGAATTTAAACGGATTTCCGACCACTCGTCGGCGCATCTTCAAACGTACACTGTTCTCTATATTTTCAAATCGCAGATCGTACCACTCCGACGCTTACACCCTCTTCCTTGGCCAATTTTCTCAAGGAGAGTCCGCTCACAGTGCACCATTTGTGCACGATACTTTTTCGTTGTTCCGGAGTAAGACCGCGCATTTTGATAGGTAACGCAAAACTGAGCACTTTTTTGATGCTATGTCATTCAGAAATGTGCAAACAAAAGGACGCAGCCAAAACATGTTGAAATATTTCATTATATTCAAAGTGACCGTTAAAATAAGGTGTGCTTATACTTTCTGGAACAGTCGTTAGAACATTTCTTTACTTGTCTATCGGGTGTTCTGTGTTGTCTTGTGGTATGTGTTCAGTCTATACAACAATTTTTGGTAGTAGACGGTGCCAATTATATTTACAATATGAAAGAGAATAATTTATAATTCGGAAACTATGACCAAGTATGGTAAAATAAAAGTAGAAGAAAAATGACGCACAGCGGTGTAATGTATGCTGGTGCTGACAACGACAAGGATGTAGTGGCATATGTTGAGATATAGGATGAAGATTAAAAAATTCTGACATCTACTACATATCAGCTGGCTTGAAAGCCTTTCAACACATTAAGTTTAAATTATTACTTATACACAGTTATTTAAAAAAAGAGCACCGCAGTCTCATAAGGGGCGATCCATATACCACGTGGAGTGGATTTGACCGATTTATGACACCCCCCTCCTCCTACGTGGCCAACCATTCATATAATTTTTCAATAGAATGTATGGATCGTAGACACTTTCCAACCCGCTCCCCTCCCCCAAACTCTGAAATTTTCAAAAATGATTCTACGTGGTTTATGAACCGGCCCTAATAAGATTCAGATTTCACCGCCCATCAGATTTCTTGTAAATTTAAGCCATATAAAGCCTGAATCTAGCCTGTTTTATGAAAAATTTCAAATATTTTTGTATGGCGCATGAAAGATTGCTAACAATTTCGTTGTTCACGCCTCCTTTGGCTTGTAATTAAACAAGAGGAAATTTTACGCGCTTGTTGAAATTAATTATTTTTTTCTGTGAAATGGGTGCTCCAACAGGGGATTTTTTTTATTACTTTTTTTTTATTTTTATTTATATCGTACAGATTGGGCCGAAGGGTCTCAGATTGTTACGAAACTTTGTCCAAGCGTAGAGTTCATGGATATATGAACAAAACAAAACATTAAAAAAATCAGGGTTTCCAGTTTTATTGGCAAACGCCAATTGAAGTTTTCCGATTTTCAAGAACATCACTAACTTCAAAAAATCATAGCTCAAGAACGGTTCATCGTAGAACAAATTTGTTTTTACCCTAACTATAATGAATTTTTTTCAAAAATTAAAAAAAAAATAGAATCCTAAGAAACTTTCAACACAATTCTCTACAGTGAAGGAAAATTGCTTGAAAAAGCCAGAAAAAACATTTTCTGAACTTCGAAAATTTTGAAAAACATATCTTCTTGTTCAATAATTCATATATTTTCATTGGGAAAATTTTGGCGATGATTTTTTATTTGTTTCTGAGTAATGCTTGAAAAACTATGGGCCCGTCACTCGTCTTCATAAAAAAGTTAAAAACTTCCTAGAGCCTGTCCACGTTACATTTCGGATACCAAATTAATAGCAGCAAAACAAATGTACACATAATTCAACAAAACCGATTGTAAATTTCACAATAATGGAGTAATATCTACTATACATTAGAAACAGTTGATTAAGATGTAAATCCTTCTTTCTGTAAAATTCTCGAGCTTTCTGTGGTACACCCGCCATCAGGTTCCGTACGGTATCCTCAGATACGCCCGCAGTGGCGATTCTCCATCTTCTCTTGAAATCATCGGTACCATTTGCTTTCCTCCTAGTTTCGAAGAGTTTCCGCTTAACGAGAGCCCTGTATTTCTCTATTGGGCGAAGTTCTGGACAGTTTGGCGCATTGGCTGTTTTTGGCACGCATTTAACCTCTTGCACCTTATACCATTCCAGGACGGATTTCACAATGTGAAAAGAGGCCAAATCAGGCTAAAACAAAGCTGGATAGTCATGACTTCTGATAAACGGTAGCAACCGCTTTTGCAGACATTCTGTCTCGTACACATCCATATTGATAGTGCCGGTGGAGACGAAACTTTTAGATTTTCGACCCCAACTACATATGGCCTGCCAAATAAAATACTTCTTCGAGAACTTGGACACTTTTTTTGTTCAAAAATGCTCGGAAACGGCGTTCCTTTTCATTCTGGTGTAAAAAACTAGGCCTGGAAGCTGTTTAAAGTCTTCGAGTACGTATGTCTCGTCGTCCATTATGATACAAGAAAATGTTTGCAAAAACTTGTTGTAAAGCTTGTAAGCACGACTTTTGGCAGTGGAATGTTGCTTGTCATCACGGCACCTTTTTGAATTTGTATGGCTTCAGTCCTTTCCTTTGCTCAACTTTTTGTACGTATGGTTTTGACTTTCCAACTTTGCAAGCCCCATTTCGCACAGAAAGATTGAGATTTTTCTCACTTATGGCTAGCACCTTCTTGTCCATTTGTCGGGAATATACTTTTCGATTTGTTCCGCGTCCAACCCTTCGATCCACTGTTCGAGCATTGCTCAAAAATAAAAACAAAATTCAAACAAAAAAAGTTTATGAACTATTGAACAAGATTTTTTTTCAAAATTTTCCATTATTCAGAAAATGGTTTTTCCGGCATTTCCAAGCAATTTTCCTTCACTGTGGAAAATTTTGTAGGAATTTGGAAAAAAAAATATGTGTTCTGCGATGAATCGATTTTGAGTTATGAGTTTTTGAATTAGTGATGTTCGGGAAAATTGAAAAAACTTAAATTGGCGTTTTCCAGGAAAACTTGCAACCCGTTTTGTTTTGTTCATATATCCATGAACCCTACGCGTGGACAAAGTTTCGTATTAATCTGAGACCTTTCGGCTCAACCTCTACGATAAAAAAAAACCCCCAACGTCCAATGATTCTAAGCACATCAACAAATGTGCTAGAGTAAGATTTCAGGAAACGAATAAAATGCGCAGTTTCCGGACCATAATCCTATTGAGAACCTGCGGGAAGACGTCCAGTATGCTAATTCTGAAGCAAAGCCGAAAATTGTCGAGAAATTGTTGTCTATGGTATTTGATGCGTGGGCTGCAATACATGATTCGCGTTGCCAAGCCCTTGTGGACTCGATGCTGTAACGAGGTTCAGCTGTTCTTAACACAACAGAGGTTATGCTACAAAGTACTAAAGTGTGCTCATCCAGTCACGTCAGAATTTGGTGACTTTTTATTTTTTGACAATGTGTTTTCATATTAAGTTGCTTTTATCCAAGTGCTGTTTATTTTTTAAACACCGATTTTTGTAAGCATTATGTGAATTGGAATATACATTCATGAATTACTAAAAATGGTTCATACATACAAGTTTTCATTGACTGCTAATATCATGAACCCTATCGTCGGGGCAGAGAGATATAAGCGATTTAGAACGGGCGAATAGTATGCTTCCCAATCGATCACCGAATTCAAGATCTTGAAACCTTGACGTAACTTCGCATGCCTCTACGCAGTACGCAGTCAGTATCTCCAAAAGGTGACCCAATTTGTCATTAAAATTGTCAGTTAAGGCCTGTGAAAAAAAAACTGCTTACCAAAGTGGTCCGGACCGAAGCAGAATGTCAAGTCAGTCGTCTCTAAAGTTAGCGCCATTCAAGAAAAAGGATAGTAAAAAGCCTTACTGCAAATCGTACATGTCAGGAGTATAGCCCGATTCAAAGTAAAGTTGGACGTATTCAAGTGATCATAACTCAAGCTATTACATTTCACCGTTGCAAGCGAACTGTCGCTGGTTACACTGTACCGGCGAACTTGTTCCACTTTAAACGCATTTGTCACTTCTTTACCGCATCCTCGAAGTTTTCGCTTGACAATTGCCCAATATTTTTCGATTGGTCTGAACTCAGGGCAATTCGGAGGATAAATCTCTTTGTCAACGAAATTAACATTGTTCGCAACATACCATTCTAGTACCTCCTTAGAGTAGTGGCAGCTGGCTGGATCCGGCCAAAACATAACGTTGGTTTTGTGTTGCCAAATGAAGGGAAAAATCCTCTTTTTCAGACACTCTTTAATGTAAACCTTAGACGTCATTCTGTGAGATGTGATGAAAACCTTGGTTTTAAGGCCACAACTGCAGATTCCTTGCCAAATCATTAGTTTCCAAGCAAACAAATTTATACCTGGAAGAGATATTCTCACGACCAGTTGCCAGGTAAAATTTTCGTCTGGGGATTTTTTTATAATCCATTTTGACATATGTTTCGTCATCCATTAAAATACAGCCATCAAATTTCGCCAAAACTCGTTCGTATAGTAATCGTGCTCGCTCTTTGGCCACTAAATTTTGTTTCAGGGACCGATTCGGATGTTTACTGGCACAAAAAGACTTATATCCTTCTCTTGAAAAAGAGATGTTACGCACGGTGGAAAAGTTGGAATCGTATTTCTTTGCCAAATCACGTATGGAGACACTGGGGTTGCCTTTCACGTACCTCAACACCTTTCTCCTCAGCTCTTTGTCCCTAGTGCCACTTTTATGATAGATGCGCTGTGCTCTATCCACACTCAGAGTATCCTTGTAACGTTTGTTTACAAGAAACACCGTTGACTTTGAGAATTTTAACACTTCTGCTATTTTTGAGGCAGACAAGGAAAGATTCTCTAAATGTTTGTGCACAATTAATTTTCTTTTCTCAAGTTCCATGATCCGTAATTTCGAGATGCGTCGATCAATCGAGAAAAACTTTTCACCAATTTCTTTGTTAATTAAACATCAACAAATGCCTGTCAAACGTTTTTTGTTCCAACCGCCTGGGACGCGGTGGTGTATTAAACCGTGCGTCCAAATTTACACTGAATCGAGCTTTATCACGTCTCGGCCCATGTGTTGATGGGTTCGATATGTAGGGTCAATTTTGTCTACCTGGCGTAACAAATTAATCTCAGGCTGAAAGTCACGAAAATACGGAAACACAACAACAACAACAGATTTCATTACCAGAATATGTCTGGAAGCTATTGTGTTTGGGATTCACCAATGCTCAACAATGTATGGGTGCACCTTGCCCTTTTATGAATATTTTCTCAGCATCGCACTTTCATCTGAATTTTTGTGGACTGATTTAAGCGATTTTTCATGCGATAACCCTGCAACTTGGAGGTGAATTCACCCATACATCGGCAATTTTAACAACCTTGTTATGTACACAGAAAAATATAATTTTAACAGGCGCGTAATATTTAAGCTCGTTTGATTCCAAGCCAAAACAAGCGTAAACGTCGAAATTGTTTGCAACCTTTCATACAACAGACCCGATCTGGTTTAAATTTACATGAAATATCCCATTATTTTTGCCATATCGAGCATTCGCTGTGTGTGCATTAGATAACGCAGACAATTAAATGTTTCTTTCAAACTGTGTACAGGATCCGGCAATTGAACTGCTATATATATTTTCAACACTCATTATTACGTATTATTACGTTGCACCCGAAACTCTATTGGACCACCCCTCGTCGCTTTGTTTACATTGTTTCTTGGCTGTCAGTAAATGTATGTGTTACTTTTGTAATCGAGTGCTATCCGGAGAAATGGATCTCAACGGAAACGTAGTGCTGTGGTTGCCTTGTTCCGAGCTGAAAAATGACAGATGGACATAATTAGTAAGCTAGCCGATGTCTGACGGTATGGCGGGCGACGTCGAGCTACTGTGGTGACACACCTACCATGGTGAAGATCGTGATGAGGCGCCATTAGTGAAATCCTTGACGTATTGCCACTAAATTGGTGGTGGATTCTGAAAGATAAACTTCAAAGCAAGCCCACAAGGCTCAAGACCTTTCGGTGAGGCAGAAACAAGAACGGGTAAAAAAACAAAGGGCCGTGGAAGGAAAGTTGAAGAATATCGTGTTTATCGACGAGAAACTCTTCACCGTACAGCAGTTTGTGAATAAACAGAACGACAGAGTTTGGTTGCTAGAAAGATCGCAAACCTTCGCCGACGTGTTGACGGCCACCAGGCGACAGAAACCAGCATCGGTGATGGTTTGGGCCAGAATCACCTGTGATGGTTGGACTCCGTTGGTTTTTGTCCCTCAACGAGTGAACCAAAATACATATCGGGAACTAGTTCTTCAGAACGTCGTCGAAAAGTGGGCAGGTTCTCATTTTTGTTCCAGGGATTAGGTTTTCCAACAGCCAACAGGATTCGGTGCAGGCTCACAAAGTGAAGAAAACCTAACTCTGGATTGCGGAACGTTTTCCAGGGTTCATTTCGAGCTGGAAGTGGCCGGCGAGTTCGCCGGACCTGAACCCTATGGATTTCGCTGCCTGGAGTGAAGAAGTTGGACTTTGTGTCCACCGGTTTAGTCGATCCGGCACTATCAACATAACTCTCCCATCTGGAGAAAGGCTGGAGCGTCGAACGGAAACTAGGTTCCGACCGCCCGACTATGCTGTAAGATCGTAAAGTGCAACAGAACCTGAAGAGGAAGGCCGAAAGAAAGGTTACCTCACGTTCTACGCTCTAGTTCGAGAGGTTGGTGGAGAATGTCTGAGCAGCAAGCAATCACCCTGAAAGAGCAACTGAAGATACTGATGAAATACAACTTTCCGGTAAAGTATTACGTCCACCACCGTGGAAGTGAGCGTTGACGTCAAATATATTTCCGACAGCATTTTTCCAAAGTCGGACCTTCTATAGCTGACGATCAGCAGAAGGGTATGTCCAATTCGCTGTTCTTTCCTTCGAGGCTTGCGGTGAACGGGGAGATAAACAGTTCGAAGTGCCTGCCGGGAGTTGCCGCATTCATCAAGAATTATCCATCGAAGGAGGACGTTTTAATTTGGCCTGACCTGGCCTCGCTCTATTATGTCTAGAGATCACTAAAGAAGATGGACCGCCTGAAAATAAACGTTGTACCGAAAGGCGCCAGCCCTCCCTACGTCCCCCAACTGTGACCGAGGGAATCTTTTCGTGCGAACCTTAACGGAGCCTCCGCTCTTATAATTTCGTGGCCAAACGGAGAAGTAGCTGATCGTTAAGGCCACGAATGAGCTGAAGAATAAGACGTTGTAATTTTTTCTTTGACCATGGCAAAGAATCCAGCCAATTCCGGCAAGACTGCCTGACAGGTTGTCGAACAATTCTTTTAAATCCATTGAATTATCTATTTTTCGTTCATTTTTAACCACCACCCATAATAAGTCAATTTCTTAAAGGCATACGTTACCTTAAACAATCGAAAACGTAATTCAAAACAGCTTGAAAGTGTTTTTATGCTACGAGTATTTGGTTATCATTGAAGAGACGAACCAGCCACCGGCTGAAAGTCTCTCTAATTAAGATATCAAATCTAATCTTGGTTATCATTCCATTTAAACTGCGTGTGACACAGTTGTTCGACGGTCGAAATAAAGGTCTGTTTCTAGTTGAAAGGTAATTGCCACCGAATAACCCAGCTATCATACACGATAAAAAAAAATATGAAAGTTACACTTGATGTAAGCCGGATACGTTAACATCAATGTTCTACCTTAAACTGGTTGAACTTTCTATTGAAATTCATGCACAAGAACTGAGCATTGGAAAACATATAAAAACATATGCATTTTCAATGAAATACAATACAATTTATGTTTCAATTGTGATGAAAAAATAAATTAAAGCTCTCTGCTTTTTCAATTCTCAAAAAATATGTTTACCTGAGCGTGTAAATTTGAATGTTTGCTCACTTTACCAATAAACCATGACGCTTATTTATTTTATTTCCTCTTATAAAAGCTGTCATTCGTGGAACAACAGCGAACGAAGTGAGTCGATATATCAGCGCAGGTGCCAAATTATTATTGTTTTCAAATGAAAAATAAATCCGCTTGCTATACTTTACTGGAAATACAACTTTTATATTGCTGTCAAATTGCTGAAGTCTTCACAAAGATCCTAATATTGATAAGAAAATCAAAAGAGCGGTCAGTTGAAATGAAGTAATGCTGCTAAGAGAATCAAGTCATCGAAAGCTAATTTGATTACTCAACAGTAGTTTAATTGCGGGTTCTCGAACAACTGGATTGTTTTTTTTTTTCTGGACATTAGTATCCTGAATCAGTGCTGTAAATAGTCATTTCGACCCTATGCGCTAAATTTGCCAACAAGTCGTTTGAGAAGCCGATTTTCATAAAAACACGTATGAAAAAATTGTTGTGCTTGATTATTTTCATAAATTTGGTTCACAATGTATTGTTCTAACTTTAAAACCTGCGACGTGAGAGCGCAGTATCTGAATATTCAAATGATGTTCATCATTGAATATCACTTGAATATAACAGTGCACATAAAATTGTAGAATTTGTCAAGAGCTACAATTTTCTCATACACTACAGGGTGCGGCAGAAAATAATGCGAAAATTTGTTCTATTTCTTTCAAATCCCATTTTCAACTAATTTAAGCAATAATATCAACATTTTCGAAAGCAGTAATCTTTAAAAAGTCTTTGTAAACAAATGTATTCAATGTGTCCTCCATTTTTATTAATAACATCCTCGAGCCGACGCCGGAAGCCAGAGCATGCCTTTCGGACGTAGTCCTCCGACATTGACTGCCATGTGCGTGTTATGGTTGACTTCAGGGTTTTCACACTAGGGTGTGATGTTTTGCAGGCTCGTGCTCCAACATATGCCCAAATCGAATAATCCAACGAATTAAGATCTGGATTGCTAGGGGGCCACAAATCCTTCGGCCAAAACTTCATGTTATCGTTCAACCATTGTTGGGTTCGATTGGACGTGTGACACGGCGCTCCATCCTGCTGTAGAACAACGTTTTGATCCTCGGAGAAGTTGGCCTTCACCCAGGGAAGAACTTGGTCCTTTAAAATACCGATATACACTTCGGTATTGATTTTAACTCCAGCATCAATGAAAACAGGCGGCATTTTCAAACCGTTGGACGCCACCAAGCCAAACACCATGACACCAGCCGGATGTTTGGTTTGAAATTTGAATTTCACTTTTTCCGGAACGTTCTCCATTTTCTTCGGTGAAATGAACCGATCCGTGCGGCTGTTGGCCACAGCATCAATGCTGAAAAGCTTTTCGTCGGAGAACAGGATTATCATTTTTTTTCCTTCTTCAACAAGGAAAGCAATCTCTTGGAACGAGTCACTCGTAGTGCCTTGACCCGGTCCGTAATCAAATGGCGTTTCACTCTGGCTCTGGAAGATGCATGCAGGTCTTCTTTGATGATTCTCCGCATGGATTTCTCCGAAATATTGGCTTCCTTTGCAAGTTTTCTTATGGAACGCACCGGGTTGCGAGCAATTTTTGCACGGACCGATTTGATCACGTTCGGCGTGCGTGCAAAGCGCGGACGTCCGCTTCCCGGCTTCCGCTGCTTAGGAACATCCTGCAGGGACTTTTTTATGCGGTAAACTGTTGAAAAATGGCACCCTACCACCTTTGCAATCTCTTTCGGTTTCCACTGGGCGAGCAACAAACTGGTGATCACTTCTTTTGCGAACATTTTGACGAATTTGCAATAAAACAAATATAATGTTTGGATGCAGCACTTGAAAGTAAACATAAACAAATACACTTTCGATAGAAATTAGTCACTAGCTACACGATTTAACCCAATACTCAAGTTTGAACATTTTCGCATTATTTTCTGCCGCACCCTGTATATTCATGAATTCAGCTGTTGAACCATGTTATCGGTAAATGACTTTTTACAGCACTGATCCTGATATGAAAACGAATATAATTGTACAGGAAATGGGAAATTATTTTAATACAAAATGAAACTTATTTCATATCAAGAATGCATAAATTCAATTCTGTTGAATATTACGTTAGACGTTTACTATTCGTGAGAAAATAAAGTCAAATGTAATTTTCACCTCGAGTAATTTAATATTCCACTGCAATTTTAAATCTTTTTCAATTCTCCAATTATGAGCATGAAAATCAATTGAAAACTACAAAAAATTATTGACTGCGTATGCATATATTGCTTGAAGTCTTTTGATGGAAAAACTTACAAAATAAGATGATTAAAAAATGTCTGCCAAAAATAGTCAACGTTGCCGAAGCTGACATTGTTCGCTTAGTCTAAAACTGCTTTCCATCTGATTCATGATGAAGCTCAAGCATAACTTTTGGATGACACATGACATAATCCTCCCACAATGAGCAGATTTCTTGAATGCCGCTACTTATACCCATCACATGCGACGACAGCATTGCTTCCAGAAATGTTACAAATACGCGCATCGGAAAAAATAAGTCCCATCAGGACGTCAGAGTGGTTGTTTCTTTATAGTTCCTCTCATCATAAAAAATCACGTTAAAAGGTTTTTACTTTTTTGCTTGCCTGCCCCCGCAGCTTTTGAAGTTGAAACATCTACCGCATCCTCTCAGAATGCTTTATGTAACCATCATGCCCTTCCTCCTCCTAGAGACCAGGAAGCGCGACTCTACGTTGCCAGGTTGCTCTTTACACGTTTGTCCGATTATGAGATGGACTTCTCCGTCAAGTTTGCACACACCAAGCCTTCAGCAAGTGCAGTGGTGGTTGGGTTGCAGGTTGTCACCACCCGATGGAAGGGAAACTTTTAGCGAAAGCAACGTGAGAGGCATAAAGTGCAGTCCAATTATCTGTGCTGGATTACGTCTTTGCTCACATCTACGACGAACGACGACGGCAACCGCGTCGTCATTGTGGCTGGAGTGGCACTCGTATTGCCTTCTTGCAAAATACTTCAGCCTTCATAGTGCGCCCTTGATGCGGGTGGAATCCTTCGTCAGCTTACTCTTTGACCGGACCCAGCTGGATTAAAAGGCTTATGGTTCACGTAAAACTGAAAGAAATTTGCGCTTCTTTTTTTTTAATGCTCTTATCATTTACGTAACAGTGACCCAGCAGTGACGCTTCACGTGACCTAATTCTTGCGGTTTCTCTCTCCTTTTTTTCATCCAATTCTAGTGGCCTATCTTAATCTGGGGACATCGCTGGTGGCGCTCGGTCGTTGCCAAGAAGCGGCCAGTGTTCTGCGCGAGGGATCGAAGCTGAATGGAGTCGGATTGCGCGATCGGGCAGCCCACGACAATGCCCGGATCAGTGCCCTGCTGCAACTCGGCAACCTGTACGCGGACCAAGGTAAACTTCAGCGGGCACTGGCCGTGTACCGGGAGGCGTTGCACATCCTGCCCGATCGCTATCCACCACAGGTGAGTCTTTTATTCTTTTCATGAAGGGTGTACATTTTGGGCTTCGAACACGTTGCGGTACTAGAATGGACGTTTAAATGATAAGAAAAATTGATCAATTGATGATTTCATTCATGATTCAAATGAGATTCGGATAAACATTACTTCCTATACATTTGACTAATCATGTTTTTATTGCGTGAAGTACGTAATCAATTATAATGTTCAAGAAATGGAAATATCCTTCTTATCACCATGAAACCCTAGGAGAGGACAACAATTTCTGCTAGCACCAAAGATGTGAAGAGAAAATTGATAGGTCCGTTAGAGCACGGCAGGCTGTGAAATTGAATAGAAGCAGTTGAAATTGGGCGGAGGTCATTTCGAAAGGTGCCATCCTAAATTAAAAACATGTCGGACGGTTTCTTACGATAAGAAAATGATATGTTAAAGTCTTCTTTCTTATAACTGCGTGGTAAACAACTTAAAAAAAAAAGTAAGGGTTTATGGACTGCGCGGATTTTGATGCAGAATGGTATTATTGATGCTTGGATGAGTTTCGGTAGGTATCGTTCTTCTTCATTCTGGGCATTTCAAGTTTGGTACGTCCTTCCCAACATGTTACGTTTGATTCTGTCACCAATGATAGCGACTTAGGCACACTTAAGTCACGATTTTGAATGTTCATTTTATAGATCACAAAGGTTCCATTTGTTAGAACAGGTGGATTGTTCCATTTTATATTTCCAGAAGCTTTTTGCAAAAAAAAATAATGCAGATTTATCAAGGATGCTTTTATAACCATATGTTATGATAAATTGACCAATCCTACTGTGATTACAGGCAAAGTAACTGAGCCTCTCAATTTTAATCTCAACAACGATTTAAGGCCAGGTTCTCATTGAAAAAGTTGGAATGTCTAAAATGTTGGGACAAAAAGGTTTTTCGATCCGGGAAGTACAAAAGATTCTACAGCGCATTGTTCGAAGCAGTGTCACGGCCGTCATGCGACGCTCTCAAACTTCAAACGCGGTTTTCTCGAAACAATGTTTTTTTCAAAACTGCGTGCACTATTACAAAAAAGCGGCTCGACCAATTAACTTCTACGTTTGACCCCGGAAAAGTAAACACTTTTTATTGTAACTTGTCGATCTTATAAATGTAATTTTTTGATAATAAATATATTCTATACAGTCTTAAACATTTAAAATAACACGAAAAAACGATACCCAAACTTCAACGTAGCACCAAATTTTCAATTTTAAAGCTATTCAAATTTTGGCTAAGTCAGACTCCGCCAAATTTAATGCAGCACGAAACGATTTTTAATTCCAGCAAATGTGTGAGCAACTGTCATCCAGCTCCAAGTGTCATGGCGGGCACCATTTTGTTTTTTTTGTTTTGAAAAAAAAATATGAAATAAAATCAATACTATATCCAATCGAAATACCTTAGCTGATGTGTTGTGTTCTTTCTTTGCCTAAAAAAAAAAAATTCCAAACTTTTGTTAATTTTTAATTTTTGAATGAGAACCTGGCCTTAAGGCGGCTGCAGTAGAAACTCCCATCGTCATGCGTGAGCATTGGTGCTCCGAGAATGATTCGCTCTAGTTTTGGTTTTTCCTTGCTCTTCTGCGGTTCCTGATTCGCATGAATATATCGATGTACGGCAGCACTTCGATACTGAGATGATTCACATTAGCCACGAAGCAAACGAATGATACGGAATGATGCAAATCAAGCGAAGCAATCGAAGTGATCCACATCAGTTGTGAAGATGTGCAGCAATGCGATGTGCATTCATTAGAGAAGGATTCTTGTTATTGTTCTAATAAGTATTTATTTTGACGCAGCTGAAAATTTACTACATTAATTCCTATATAAAGTTATTTTATCACACTTTACTTATTTTTACGTAATTCCCTAAGTTACAATCGGTTACTTGTAGCTAAAGTACGGGTTACAACATTCGAAGGACACGTTTACCACGTTTTTTGACTCATCTCTATGATTTTATAATATGGTTAGAATCGGCCCTTTTGAGCGCCTCCATTTATAAAGCGGCTGTTACATTTGAGTTTATATTATGAGAGCCAAGCATTTTATTGATCGAACCAAATCAAACCCCCATTCTTAATTGGTTGACTATTTCCATAGTCATGGTCATTTTTCTTTTACTTAAAAAATCAAAATGGCTCATAACTAGAAGCGTAATTCTTCGTCATAATTTCGAACAACCCAATGGGTCACTAGAAAATGAAAAGAAAAATAAGTAATTTTCATTCAATTTCAACTACCTTTATTGCTTATCTTGACGTAAGGTGTGGCCCAGTTAGAATTGGAACAAAGACTATTGCGCATATTTCGGATATAAATTAACAAAATAGTATTCTGTTTTGACTTAAATGTTCGAATTTATGTGATTTTTAGAGGGAAAATACAAAAAAAATTAATCATCTCGATTTCGAAGAAATTTGCGGACTTCTCCCGGAATACGTATCATCAACCGGCGCACATTATTCTCGTCCACCGTTTCAGCAATCTTATTCCACTTGATTCCCAATTCATTGATGCTTTTGACGACACTGACATTCACCTTCAGCTTCCTCTTCATAATAGCCCAAAATCTCTCTATCGGTCTGAGCTGGGGACAGTTTGGTGGGTTGAGTTCTTTCGATATAAACAGCTTGCAAGATCTGGCCAACACAGCTTGCAAGATCTGGCCAACACATGACAGGTTCATTGTGGGATGTGATGAATGACAATATTCGCTTTTGGAGACATTCCGTTCTGTAAAGCTCTGAATTAAATGTCTTATCAGTGATGAAAACCTTGGTCTTCCAACCGCAGGTGCAGATGCCTTGCCAAATCATGTATTTACGTGCAAATCTATCTGCAAGCACAAACTTGAATTTGGCAGGATCATCTCCCCGAGCCGCAGCCAAGTAATTTGTTTGTCCCGGTAGCTGTTTGAAATCAACCTTTACATAGGTTTCATCATCCATGAGGAGACAGCCATTGAATTTTGTCAACACCAGATCATACAGTTTCCTGGCACGGATTCTGGCCACATTGTTCTGCTTTTGATTCCTATTTGGTTGTCTACAAGCACGGTATAACTTGAAGCCTTCCCGGCAACGAATCCGTTGCACGGTTCTGCGTGCGGCGCGAAACTTATTGGTCAAATCGCGGTCTGAGATGTTGGGGTTTGCCTTAATGTTCTTGATGACTTTGTTTCGCAGTTGAAGGATGACAGTACTCGCCCGACGCTTGCTTTGAGGCTTGCAATACGTCGACAAAGTTTCTCTGTACTTTTTCAAAACACGCCACACGGTATTTTGGGAAAATCCAACACTTTAACAAGCTTTGGCCCAGACCACGAAGGGTTTTCCAAATGATTGAGTAAGATTATTTTTCTTCTTTCTTTTTCCATTTTGCATTTCTCTGAAATACGTTCGAACTGCACCGCGAAAAAAAATTTCTGATGTTGTTATTGTTATAGGGAACACATAAGATGTCATAGTTTACAAATCCGACCACTAGGGTCGCTGTAAGAATCAAAAATGTTTGTTCCAATACTAAATGGGTCACACCTTATAACCGTATTTCGTCTACAATGTGCAGACTTGTTCAGTTTCGTGTACTAATAGACGACTGACTGGTGAGTGTACTAATACTTGACGATGCGTTACAGGTATTGTGTGTATATACAATCCAACGCCCACCATCCGGCAGTATTTTTATGGAAGAAAAATGTTTGCAGTTAAACGAACTGTTGTCGGCTCGACAAACGTTTTTAGCCCGGGAGTTGGAAGGTGATAGCTCTGTTGAGTTCCAGTGACCCATTTCAGAATGCATGGTTACTCACGTCCATTCCGAGATCACTTTCACTTACAACAAGCCCCGCATAGACACAGTACAAACATCAAATGGATATATCAACTGTGCATACACTTCCATCATCAAATCTTATTGCTTTGAGGATGGCACGTATTTAGCAGTATCGTTTAAATTTAGTAATAATCAGATAGATCTCACCGAAAATTGTTGTTGATGTACAGTCTTCATTTGGACGGCTTCTTTGTGATGCGAAAGGATGCATTTATGTCTCTGCAGAAGTAGCACTCCGCTATTTGGCAAATATTTTCACATCATCCTAGTACTTCGCGCACAAATGCAATACAATGAAAATCACAGGTAAAAAAGCACTTCCGAGAAGAAATTTAACTTGAAAATCACAATCATTGTGCAACGGACGAAAAAAAACTTCACAGCTCACCATCTGTACACCACGTGGGGGGTTCATCTGAAATTATATGCCAGTCACTCTCTCGCGCACGCACTTTAGCTTCATTCTTTGCTTCTGACCAGCAAATGGCCGTTTTCTACGTTGCACTGGTTTTCTTTTTTCTCTCTCTCCACACTCTGTCAATAATCAAAATCCCCCACTATGAGGCGGCTCTATATCGACTTCTAAACTGCTTATAATCATCAATTCACTCGCGACAAAGCGGAAAAATACTCTAATTTAATCATTTATGTCAGCGTGGCGCAATAGTAACAGCACTAGCAAACACAACTTAGCTGATATTATTCCTCCGGGTGCGGGGGCGAAGCACAAAAAACAAAAAAAAAACGGGGAAAAACCACCGATCATCACACATTTCGGGAGGGAATCGACTATATTCACTACATCTTACACAAAACACGTGTAGATTATATGATTTCACTGTTGGTTTAAGTTGAATTACGAATATGTTTTTGATTTTATTTTTCGCACGAAAAGGACGCAGCAAAAACAAAACACGTCAGTTTACAAGCACAGCTTGCTGCGATTTTGACGATGCGTTACAGGTATTTCACTAAAAAGCTCACACTCACCAGGATTCAACCCAATGGGGCTGTACCTAGAAATTTTTTTTTGTTAGACACACAACGGTTAACGAAACCGTGCTTCACCGTTCTTGACTTCACGAATGCAGCTGATCATAAACGTCTCCTCAAATGCTCAGTTCGTCGTGGAAAGTAGTTTTCATACTACATCACATCGATGCAAAGACATTGCATGATTTGCATCGCAAAGTTCCTATCGCCTAAATCTCGGGTAATTCGGGAATGTTGCTTTGATTTCCTCCTGCGAATGTTTTCGAAGTAGATGGAAAAATTCGAGTTGTTAGAGGTGAATATCAGTAACATTGATTACGTGTGGATAACTAGTCGGTTCTAAACAGGAAGTGAACGGTTCATTCAAATTTCCCACTAGGCTTCATATTACTTACTTATCTTACCAATCAGACCATGCCGGGGTAGACTCTGCTGTAAACAGAAGTTGTCTCCATTCCATTCAGTCCATGACTGCACCTCGCCAGGCCCACGGTCTGTGAAAGCTCGTTCTCGTTGCTCATTGCGCGAATCTTCTCCTTGTGCCCATCAGTTTGCTTTCGAGAATCGGTCCACCGTAGTCGACCGATTTTAGCGGTTAAAACGATAAAAGTATCTCCCAGCAACTGTTGCAATTCTTGATTTATTCGCCTCCTCCACGTTCCGTCATCCATCTGCAATCCACCGTTGATCTGACGCAACACCTTTTGTTCAAAGATACTGAGGGCGCGTAGGTGCTTCACGAGCAATGTTCATGTTTCGTGGCCCTAGACGACTACCGGCCTAATTAATGTCTTGTAGATGGTCAACTTTGTAGTTCGGCGAACTTTGTTCGATCTTAGAGTCCTTCGGAGTCCAAAGTAGGCACGACTGCCAACCATCGTTTTTTTCTGCTGGTGTCATTATCGGCGGTCACCAATGAGCCCAGATACACGAATTAAGATACAAGATTCATTGTCTTCTCGTGAGCCTCTTCGCTTCATGTATTTTGTTATCAACGCATTAATCACAAACCCAATACTACTAGCTTCAGCCTCAAGTCTGACGTACCTGTCCACCATCGTCTCAAAGTTACGTGATACGGCATTAACGTCGTTGGCAGAGCCAAACTCTGATACTACTCTGATGGCACACATCACTTGATACATCGTTGCTTTGACCAACTGCGTCAGTTTCGTGCATGATCTGCCATAGCTGGTCTCGATTGATTGTATCGTAAGTTGATTTGAAATCGATTAAAAGATGATATGTGGGCACGTTACATTCGGGACATTTCTGCAGCACTTGCCGAATCGCGAAAATCTGGTCCGTAGTAGCGCAGGCTCCCAAGAATCCCATTTGGTATTGCCCCACGAACTCCTTTGAAATTGGAGACTTACGGCGGCATACAATTTGGGAGAGCAATTTGCGGCATTCAGCAGCGTGATTGCACGATAGTTGCAGCAATCCAGCTTGTCACCCTTTTTACAGATGGGACACACGATACCCAAGTGGCTTTGTGGATGTCTGCGGGGAAATATGGTATTTCTAAACTAATAAACCACGAGAGGCCACAGAGTTCACGTATCGTAGGCCATTATCGTTCGATGCAGTATGGAGGTTGTTCGGCTCAGTAACCATTTAGTTCATTGCATCCCGTCCTACCTGAGCGTTCATATCGCCAATGACTACTTGAACGTCCTGCTACGGGTAATCACCATACACTTGCTTTAGCTGCTCGTAAAATGCTTCTTTTTCGTTATCGGGTCTCCTTTCTTGTGGATAGTGTTCATCGATGATGCTGTAGTTGAAGAAACAGCACTTGATCCTCAGTTTGCACTTTCTTGCATTGATCGAAAACCATCCAATCACGCGTTGACGTATTTTACCCAGCACTACAAAGCGGGTGCTCAGCACTATTTTGGTGAAAAGGCTCTGGTAAAAAGTAGCCGCTCGATGCTCACTTTTCCATACCATATGTCATGTCCAGTAAAGGCATGTCCAGGGACGAGGACGATGATCTGCCGCTCCTAACTCGGAGAACAGACGCTGCTTTGAGCCGCCTCTGGGATGGAGAACAGCCGCTCAGATAGACCCATATTGAAAAATAGAACAATTTTCTATCCAAAAGTCACGAATTTTTTGACCCATCCTCTTATTATGGATGATATCTCTTAAAGTTAATTAATTTATATTTATGTGTTGACGTAACCAAATTATGACAATAATTTGATACCAGGATAGGCGACAAAGAAGTGCAACACAAGTTTTTTGTACATATTTTCTTCATTTCCGAGTAATAAAAGTACATAAAACATACTTCAAACTTTGATTGGATGGAATTTTGTCACTTTGTAATGTAATGTTTGTAAAGTAGATGAAACGTTACAGGTTTCGTTTTTATTGTATTGTAAACATTTTTTTTTTCTTTATTTTACGTCGGCCTATTTTTGTAAACATTTTATCAGTGCTATTTCATTGGAGTGGTTTACTTGCTCCTATTGAGATGGTTCTTTTAGTGAAAAAAAAATTAAAAGAAATCCAAAATTGTTGAAATTTGATTTGTCAGAGTTACTCACTCTTTTATCATCGTAAGACACCGTTAACACATTGTATGTGATATTTCATTAAGTCGATTACTTCATTTTCCATTAGGGTGGTCCTTTAATTTGGAAATTAAAAACAAATAACGAGTATTTCCAGCTAATTTAACCAGAAACATTTTGTGTAAGATTTGAAACCATGATTTCTCGCAAAACTTTCGTTCTCTTTAATTCATTACGGTGTCATTATAACAATTTCAGCCGATTTATATCCACAGATCGAAAGATCGTGGTACGGACAACTGCATTATCCTTGCATAATTTTCGATGAAAAATATAGGGATAACTTAGTTATTAACGAAAGAGAATAATTTACTAGTGAATCTCTCATTGTTAGATAGCTCCTTTTGAAAAAGTTTTGCGCGATTTTCATCCGGAATTCAACACTTCACTAAGGTGAAACAGTTCGGTCCCCTCGTATCGTACAAAATTCGCTTATTCGCATCGGTGAGCTTCTCATTCCTGGTTTGCACCATCTGTGCAAGTTCAGATTTAAAAAAAATCAGAGTTATCGGTATCGGACCGATAACTCTGATTTTTTTAACCGACTCCCAGAGAGTCGATTTAAAAAAAAATATTTTCGAAACAGCACCAGTTCTCAACGTTTCATGTATTTCTAAGGCCTTTGGTATCAACATAAAATTCGATTTCGAAAATCTCATGTACCCCTACTTTGAGAAATTTTTCATGGGTCAAAAAAGTCAAACCTTGACCGCTTTGGGGGTCCACTTAACGAAGTTCGATTGAGCTCAAATTTTGCATGGGGACTTCTTTTGAGGAGACAAAACTTTCGAACACTACTGTTTTTTGAAATCCGATGGCCAAAATTTCCCATACATTGGTTTCGCACACATATATGAAACTGATGTGAACATATTGAAAACACCTTAAAAAGTAGGGTTTTAGTACCGGGAGTACCGGGATTAATTCCCGGGAGTACCGACCAATTTTTGGTACCGAAATACCGGTACTGGCTTAATGGAAGTACCGGTATTTTTGATACCAAGCAAACAGTTTTGATCCGAGTGGAAACTAAAATTTCCAGTGGTTAAAACCACATTATTTGAATGCAGCAGCTACTGAGAATGATATTTTTTTTACTAAAATTTCAAACACCTGACCCACTGTGCAACCTTGGCAACTCAGTTCAATTTTGAATGACAAGATTGACAAGCAGCTGTGTCTCGCTCAGTTCATTCATATTCATACGTATAACACCAATACCACAAAAAATCATCTGGAGAAGCAGCGCGACGACCTGTGAAGAAAAGAAAGACATTGTTAACGGTGGTGAATGGAGTGATCAGTACCATTGAAGATGGAATTTGAAGCAATTAGCAAGGAAGGAGTGCCGGAAACTTCCGTTTGGAGATATTTTCTTTGTGGAATTCAAAACCGTGGTGTTGCAAAATGTACTAAGTGTTCCAAAGTGATCAAATGCGAAGGTTCGAGTACCTTCGGATTGAAAATACATCTCAAAGGAGTACATCAAATCAATTTGGACAAACGACCGGCGTCCGATGACGTACCTCAAGACAATCAAATCGCAACGACATCGTCACATCCCAAAAAGATCGTCACACTTCATCAGTATTTTTTCAAATCGTCCCCGCTTGAGGCCGCTTTGGCAAGGATGGCTGCTGAGGACAATATCCCATTCATCACAATTTGCAACTCAGAGGGCATCCGGCTTGAATTATATGCCCGAGAATTTCGAGATATCCCGAAATCACCGGAAGGTATCAGGCTGAAGGTCAAAGCGCACTACATGTTTAATGTTGGGGGTTAACGAAAGGAGTTTGGTGAAATCAGGAAGCAAGGCCGTAAGATTAGTATAAGTTTCGATGAGTGGACTTCAACTCGGAACCGCAGATACATGAACTTAAAAGCTTCTTGACGGTCAGCACACCTGTAACTTGGGTCTGAAAAGGATAGTAGGATCAATGGATGCCGAGAAATGCGTCAAGCTGTTGGAAAAGATCTTGTCTGAGTATGGCTTATCCCTCACCGAAGACGTTGTAGCAGCAACGACAGATGGTGCATCTGTAATGAAGAAAGTCGGAAGATTAATTTCCGCGGATCATCAAGTTTGTCTAGCACACGGGATACACCTTGCTGTCTCGAATGTGCTTTATTCCCGCAATGAACTAACATACAATCAACGTGAGCTGAGCGGAGAAAGTTTTTTCATTTCAAATTGTTATCTTTATAACTGAACTTCTAGGTAATTTCTCGAATTTTAGGTTCCAACGATGCTGATTCAGACTCTTCTGCCGATGATGAGGATGACGATGACGGTGAGTTCGTGTTAGAAGATGCGGAATGCGATGAAGCGGAATTGCGGCCTGAATACCACGCTACCATTAAGAAGCTCCGTGGAATTGTAAGAACTTTCCGCAAATCACCGGTCAAGAACGACGACCTCCTTCAAAAATACGTCCAGCAGGAGTTTGGAAAAGAGATGCCGTTGGTTATCGACGTCAAAACACGATGGAATAGCTCGTTTGACATGCTTAAGAGATTCTATGTCGTCGGGAACGCGGTACAGAAAGCGATGATCGATCTGAAAGGACAAGTAAAGCTGAACATGACCGATAATGAAATGGATTTGGTTCGGGAAATCATAAACGCTCTTGAACCCATCAATGCTGCTGTTGAACAACTGTGCCGGAAAGATTGCTCATTGTACGAAGCGGAAGTGGCATTACACTTTATGCTCGAACAACTTTCTTGTCAGGAGACCGCTATCGCCAACGAGCTTTTTGACGCGCTCAAGCAGCGAGTTGCAGAAAGACGCTTTGAATACGCTGACCTTTTCGCGTTTTTGAAGAACACTGCAGTTAAAACGTCAATCAGCAATGATTTTGGCATATTTTTCAAAACGTCGAAGACTACTTTGATTAAACAAGCTGCCGAGATACTCAAACGACTGAACGGTGTTGATGAACCAATAGATTCGACCGTAGCTCCAACTGCTGATGGAGTAGATGCTGGTGAATACGAGGTTTTGACGATGAAACAGAAATTTGAACGGAGGATACAGCAGTCAAAGGTAAGCGAGAGTGTTCCTGTAAGTTGCTTACTGAACCAGGATTTGTAAAGATTGTAAGACAAGGGTTCACTTACTACGACTCAGAAAAGCTGAAAGGAAAATACTTGTCAATGCTTCATGATTCACTAGCAACAGTTCGCCCTACTTCTGTAGACTCAGAAAGAGCGTTCTCTGTTTCTGAAAGCTTCGCTACTAAAATACGATCCCGTATGTCTGACGAAACATTGAATATGCTGTGCGTTTTGAAAGCATATTTCAAGGGTACGGACAAGCCCCAAGACAAGTGTTGAATACATACAAAGCAATGAATAAAGTTTGAATCGTTACCATCAAATCCTGACTTTTTCGCCAAAAAGGGTCGGTACTAAAAACCCTTTTATAAAGGGCTTATTGTTGCGCATCTGGTAGTTAAAACATCGAATATTATGATTTGAAACCAGGATTGTGCAATTAATCATAAAAATACGACATAAATTGAAAATGTAAATTAATGACTTTACCTTAATTTATCATATTTAGCATTATATTGGTGCTAAATAAGAGCAAATGGTTGCTTGGTGATTACTAAGAGGGAGAATCGTAGACATATTTGAATTTTTTAGGAATCCAAGAAAACATTACTGCGAAGTTTTGTTAATTAGCAGTACTCAACCGTTGCAATTGGATTTTTTAAAATCTATAACGCCTAACTTCATTTGTTACAATGTTTAAGCGATTTTTGGTATGCATATTTGGATACCCACAGGCTGAATGTCTCTCTACTAAAGAATCTTTACCTAACCCTGTATTTTCAAGTTTTTGTTCGTTATTGCATTGAAGGAATTGCATAATTTACCATTTAATTGAGATTTATTGTTCAAGGCTTGCAGATATTCTTACCGTCCGGATTTAGGTTTATCACGGTATGAAAAATGTATGAAGTTGAAATTGAAGATAAATTGCTCTTCGAAAAACGCAAGAAATCACAAAATAAGGTGAATTGACTTCTCAGAACACGTTTTTCTCATCGAATATTTAGTCACCAATCGAGTCATCTCGACTAATGCTCAGGAAACTTATAAAAACTATCACCGGAACCGGTAATCCACTTATCAACAATATCTTCATAAAACCATAGTTCCATTCCGGAGCCAAACAAGGCTCAACTCGAAAAATAGTTTTCGCCTAATAGCTCTTATTATTTGTTCTGCTCTCATTCACACTGTTAATATTTATCGTTATTACCGGTTCAACTTTCCTTCAATTCCTGCCTACCGGGAGCGGTGGCAGAGTGCTCCAGTAGTGTTTACCCAACAATCCCGATCCCATCGATGGTGCTCGGCTTTTCGCAGATTGGCTTTCATCATCTCTTTCAACCAGCTCGTTAACTTTCCACCCAAGACCAGACCTCCTGCTCCAACAAGCTTTCCGGCTCGAAAGCGTTTCCTTCTTTGACTAACTTTGTTATGCTTTTTAACACCTTTCTACCGACCGACGGACGTCGACGGCGACCATGCTACCATGTTGACTTCTACGAGGTGGCAAGCATTGACCAGTGGTTCACACACCGACCGAGCTCCATCCGGTTGCTGACGATAACCCCTCAGTCCGTGGCGGGAATCAAAGGACGATGGCGGCATCGGTTTTATTGCCAACCGCCCGACCTATAAATAGGATATTTTATTAGCACGGTGTTAACGGCGTGGCGTTTTCGCTATCATGTAGTTTAGTTTTATTAGCGAAAGGACAATTTCTTTTCGTGTGCTGTTTTTACTTGCGATCGGTGTTTTTATTTTTATTCGGTTCACTCTTTTTGTCCCGTTCGGGGATTTCCGCTGTTTGCTCCCTTCCGAGCTTGGCTATTCGTTGCTAATTTTCACGGTAATCAAATTGTCGTTTACGGCGCAATGGGTTTGGGTGGAATGTGTGTGTATGTATTTGCTGTAGTACCGTTTAGGAGGTCGTTGGTACGTTCTGTTTTGCTTTCAATTGATGTCTGTGACTTTCGGCATTCGGGATACGTATATTGGTACGTCAATGGATAACAAAGGAATTTGTAGGTATTAGACTTCGCTGTAATAGTTATTCACCTCTATTTTCTTTTATTACAAATCAAATACGCATCGAGTTTGTCGTGCGAAGATGCATAAAAGATATGAGACTTTTCTTTCTTAGCATCTCAAGCTTATTGCTTTCACAATTATCTTATTGCGCCTTTTCCGCAGTATAGACTCTTCCATAAATAAAAATGACCAGACTGTACTTTTTTTATTACTTCATTCGCCAACAGGGTAAATAACCATGCTCCAATTTGATTTCGTTTTACTTGATTTTTCGTAGGCAAGGCGAGTTTGACTTTTTTCTTAACACTACTCATAAGCATCTGCACAGAACTTTCTCCTGCCATTTTTAGGCCATTTTTGGCCCATTCTTCGTAAATTTGTCAACACTATCCGCTGGTTTTACGTGTTTTCCCAGCTTCGCCTTCGTCCTATCCCATAAAGCTTCGATACGACGAATTTCTGGGCAGTTTGGTGGATTAATCTCCTTTTGGTACGAATACGACATTGTTGCTCACGAATTTCACGCCAACTCATCCAGTGGCTGGCAGCATCCTCTCAGAATCCAATGAAATTTTGTGGGTGTTTAAACTTTGTCTTTTCAAGTGACTTTGCATACATTGTTTTTTTTTCTACAAAATTTATCTGACTACCATTTGACAAGGGCTTCAGTTTTTTGATCGCTTTTTCAAATCAACATAACTCAAAAAGAACAAGTCTCCGAAAAAAGTGATGTGTGGATGACTTTTAGAAAATCGTCTGAAATTTTATGAAACAACTTGTAAAAATTGTAAAATCGATTCTTACACGCCAAAATAAAAACAAATTGAAATTTAAAGTCAATTTGCAAAAAATGGCTATCTAAGAATTGAACGAAAGGCAATATAATTGTCTAAAAGTTCGCCATACAATGAAAGATGAGCACTTTTAAGGAAATTTTTTTTCTCTAACAACAACTTTTTCATGTCCTATTTTTACAGTGTTTCACGACAACTCCTCTTATAATTTGGTCCTAACAACCTCACAGAAGCCAAATCAATTTAATTATAATGACAATTTGATTTTTTAAGGGTCTTTGAATGTTTGAAAAATCAGGGCTACCATTTGATAAGGGCTTATTTTGAAATTATATTTTTTAAACTTTAGTGAAAATACAATTAAATCAGGTGGTTGATCCTGTTAATTACCAAAAAATTTAAACACCATTTAATCATTAACTCTGACAATTATTGTTATTTCCGACCTTAAATAACCATTGTGTTGCCTACAGGTAAATACTGGGTAGAAATAATGTATTTCATTCAAATCTATACCTAAGATCGCTCAAGTGATAAAATGTACTGTGCCACATGTGGTACTGAAATCCGGAATGGTAAGAGAGAAATGTACAGAAGCGTTTATTAATGATGTCTTTGAAAGAAGCATACATGATTTTTAAAGAAAAATCAGAGACCTTAAAATTGGATTTACTTCATTCACTCAGGACGAAAAGTCACAGTACAAACGAGCAAAGAGAAAACGTGAGCAATATATACACTTACAAGCTTGAAGAATAATATTTAAAGGTTGCTCGATAGAAGTGGAACCAGAAATGGAATATTTGAAACAATACGGACAATCCAGTGGCGAGGAATCGGAAGAGGACTTCCGCGGGTTCGATTTCAAAAATGGCACAGGTGAGCGATTTCCGTCTGCGGACCCGGCAAAATTACCGGTCACAATCGGTTTTCAGCGGCAGTGGCGTAGGATCGGAACCTGGGACAAGTTTCCACGGTAGAAACTCCGACGAAGAAAAGGAAAAAAGGGAAAGCTGTGAAACGGATAGCTCTGGCAGTTTTTCCGAGCTGCGGACAAAGCGGAAATCCGGGAAAAGGACCAAAAAAAAAAAGGAATTAAACGAGAAGATTCAGCTAGAAAACGGCATCTGTCGCATACGGTCATTCTGGACAATTGTGGGTGCCTCAAAAAGTGCAACGAGAATCTTACGCGGGATGACAGATTACAGTTTCATAAATTATATTGGGATCTGGACAATGTTGGTCAAGGAAACTTAATCCGGCTGTATGCTCATCCAAAACCTATCGCACGACGCCGGAGCCGTAAAGTGTCCACGGATTTGGTAAAGCAACTTGCGTTAAAATGCACTCTTCCAAGCTCAAGCGGTGACCCTGTAACGGTCTGCAGAAAGTTTTTTCTAAACACGATTGGTTTTCGCGAAAATTGTGGGTAAGTTTTTGGAAGCATTGTCTGTTACATAATTTATTTATATAGAAAGTAGTAATGTGATTTACAGATGCATCCGGGCAGCTCGGGACGGACCTCCAGTAGACCGACGTGGGAAATATAAGAGATATATGAAAGCACGTGAGGTCATAAGGGAGCATTTATTTGGATATGGCCCAAGTATCTCCCATTATCGACGATCTCATCTCTCCCCTCTTTATTTGCCATCGGATTTGACCGAAAAGTTCTTGCACGAGGATTATGCAGCCAAACAACACCTCAAAGCAAGCTATTCGTTGTACTGTAAGGTCGTCAAAGAAAATAACATCTCTTTTGTGAAGCTCGGGCACGAAGAGTGTGAGGCGTGCACTGCTGCAGAGCTACGTATCAAGGTCAATGGACACTCCGAAATTAAGGATTGTAGCTGCACCGACTGCTCTGGACATGTACTACATCTTCAACGTGCAAAGGAATCACGATTGTCTTATCGAGAAGATGGTGACAAAGTGCTGCCAGGTGTAGCAGATTTTCTGTGGACTTGCAAAAAGTAAGTTCTCGGAAATGCCTAATATACACAATCATTTCTAAGTTTTGAACTTATTTTCTAGGTCATACAGCTTCCACGGTTAGATTGCTTCAAGAGCATTATTTTCTCGCAAAGGTTGCCGGTCTTTAATGAGAGCTTGGCCTGTTGGCGCCTACGCATTTCCAGTGTCTGTGTGCATTTGACCCGAGTCGGTTAACGATCGCGCAGCCAACGAAATCCTCAGCTGCTTTTCAAAGTAATTAAAAAGTACGCTGACCTGAAGACAATAATTTTTGGTTGGATAATTGTAGTACGCACAAATAAGAACTGGAACTTATTCCAACACATTATCCTACTGATAAACAGTAATGAAATGCAGGTCGAGCGCATACTTTTAAGTACTTCGAATCCGGACATACGTTCATGGCCGCTGACTCTTTCCATGCGGCGGTTGAATAAAATGCGCCATGAACGTGTTGTCACTTGAAAACTTCAAGTCTGCGGTTGGAATGCGAAGAACAATGTTGACGTACTTGATATGCAAGCACAGACTTTTCAAGCTAAGCTCACCGTTTCGCAGTACACATAAACCAGTGCAAGCCCCGCCCGTACGTGGACTATGCGGAAATTGATGATTAATAGTGCGTTATGAATTTGATCCACAAAAAGAAAGCATTGAAAAAATTATTTGCAGTATCCCAATCAGAACTAGAGATAGTTATTTCCGTGGATGTGAAAAATGAATTTCTACAGAAGGTATCGAAAGAGAACTTTCATAAGTATTAAAATGGGATGGCAAAGAAGATGTTGTTTTCCAGCAGTGGCTTACAGCTGATTGTTGTAACTTGATTGAAACTTTAATTATAAAGCCAGTAGACGAGTTTGTTCCGTATTTTGTTGACAAATTTGGTTCCTCTTCATCACTTTTTTTAGGGTTTGACATTTTAGGTATATATCTCATGATTTCATTTATGAGGAACAATCCTTCTAACTTCCACTTCAGATGCGAAACAAAATAGGCAGGAAATATGAGGTAGGGTGGAATTTGGAGCGGGTGAAAAACATTTGTTCGAATGTGACAAAATACAGCTCAGGGTTACCATTGGAATAATGCTCAAGCAACTATATGCCCTTATGAAGTATATTACAAGAAGGACAATCCATTGGAGAACAAGAGATTTATCATAATATTTGAAGTATTTACCCATGACTCAATAGTAGTTCAGTTGTTTATGTCAAAATTGCTAGATTTCATTAAATAAAATTCAATATATTGCTCAAAAATTATTTTTTTGAGCAATATATTAGCAGTGGCCCATCAGAAGAACAAAAAAACTTTGCCAGCTTGTGCAATTACAAGTCCAAGTATGGATCGGAAGCAGAATGGCACTTCTTTGCAACGTCTCATGGGAAAGGTCCATGTGATGCTATTGGTGGTACTCTTAAGCGAATGGCAAAGAGAGCAAGACTTGCTTAAGATTATGGAAACACAATCCAAACTCCTCAGGATTTATATGACTAGGCAGTTGAACAGAAAAATAAAAGTATTACAAAACTGAAGTTCTTCTTCAAAATCAGCTGAACAGTATGCAAAAATGTCAGAAGAATTTGAGGAGTAGTATAGCCACGTAAAGACAAAACCTGGTACACAGAAGTTTCATTGCTTTGTACCGATATCAGAAAATCAAATTTGAGCTAAAATGTTTCTGATTCAAAGGATAATTCATTCAATTTTTTTTTTTGATTGCTAAATTTTATTGGATTCTAAAGGGGTGTTGAAGACCATAAATAGACCAGTTTGCGTGATACACGGTAAAAATAGGTCATGAAAAAGTTGTTGCAAGAAAAACTTTTTTTTTCCTAAGAAGTGCCCATCTTGCGATGTATGGTAAGCTTTTAGACAATTATATTTCCTTTACTAAGAAATTTTTTTTTTCATTTTTTGCAAATTGACTTTAAATTTCAAAAACATTTTTAGCGTGTAAGAATCGATCTTTCAATTTTTACAACTTGTTTTTTAAAAATTCAGACGAATTTCTAAAAGTCAGCCATACATCACTTTTTTGTAAGTCTTGTCCTTTGTGAATTATGTTGTTTTAAAAAAAATCGATCAAAAAACTTAAGCCCTTTTCAAATGGTAATCTAGAAAAGACAAAGTCTACACACCCACAAAGTTTCATTGGATTCTGAGAGGGTGCTGCTAACCACGAAGACGATTTGACGTGAAAATCGTCTGCTGTGATACCACTCCAGCGTATCTTTAGAGTAATGGCAGGAAGCAAGATCAGAACAAAATACTGTCGGCTTGTTGTGCTGTTTGTTTATGGGTAGCAACCTTTTTTGCAGACACTTCTTATAGAAAAATTTACCATGTATTGTTTCAGTCGTAATGAATGTACGAGATATTTTTCCACTTCCATTTGGCCATGTGTAAAACTGCGGTCCCGGGAATTTTATAATCGAATTTGAAGTAGCTTTCATCCATCCAACCTGATTCGTTGGTCAGCAGATTGTCGTACAGCATTTGAGCCCTTGGATTCACAGATTCTGCTTGTTTGATGCTTCGTTTTGATTGCTTCAGCCTCCGACAAGTCTGAAGGTCAATTATCTTCTTGGCACGCATAACATTAGTAACAAGCTTTTACGCCACCATCTTGTACTAATGCTGAAGGATGTTGCATGAAATGATATGATATGTTCTACCACTCATTGTAGCTCGGAACCTAAATCCGACAGCAGCAGGCTCTCCTCTCTGTTTGACTTTATGAAGCTTCAATAACCACTGATATTCATTGTATGAAGGGCCAACAACGGGTTGGCTGGATCGATAGGCTACATCATCTATACGTTGCTATGGGATTATTAAGAGCCTCCTTCTAACAACAAGATTTAACCATTGGTCAACAATGTGGGTTATCCAACAAGATGATCCGCCAATGAATGAATAGAAGAGCCCACCCTTTATTTACAAACTGTTTGCAACGGAGAGTTGGCATTCTCGCTCTCCCCATCCAGAGTGCTTCAATCGGGTGCCCTGATAGTCCCTCCCATTCCCATGAAATATTTATATAATATTGTATATATTTATGTAAATGAAAAATACTACAAGCATTCGTATCTATAATACATGATATTCATTCCGTTGATCCTGGAATGCAAGAAATGTTGTAAATTATTAAAGTGTTGAGTTCTGTGGTTCCACGCTTAAGCACGTTTTCGTTCGTTTTCAGCGATAGCAGCAAAATTTTGATTTGGGGTATCCTGAAATTTTACAAAACTCACACTTATACATTTAAATTTACTGTTGCCATGGTCACTATTTGCTGCTTGATGCTGGTTTTACAACTTGCTGGCCTAATAGTTATTGCCCCTGAGTTAGGAAAACAGGGAAGATTTTATTGAAAGGGAGTTAGAGACACATAGATATAAAAAACAATAAGTAATGTTTGAATCATCTGTGAAGTAAAATCAATAAAACAATGTTATCAAATATAATGATATTGTGAGTTATGATAAAGTAATGACAAAGATTGAACTGTAAAATCAAACACTAGCCAAACGGCACACAGCACTGCATAAATCAGATCAGCTCAGAATCGGTAAAAAGTTAATTTGCAAACCGGAAATGAAAAATACATTCAGTAATAAGTGCAAGAGCCTACTCAGATCCCGTTGCAGCTTCTTGTATTCAAAGCACTATATACTTAGAAATCATAAGGGGAGAAGACAGGATCAAAATTATAATTAAACATAAGGTCTGTATCCACATTAATCCGGACACCTTCAAATCATTGTAACTTCTGAAATATTGCACGTAGGAATGAAAAATTTCACTGTGGTATAGCTGAGAGTCTATGATGAAAAAGACTATGATTGATGTTGACATTTCATGTTTAGTATTCAATATGAAGACGAAAGAAAAACAAGTGCGCGATCGAATTTTGTACGGGCGTACGACAAATTCTGACTTGTCAATACGGGACCTTGCAAAAACATTGGATTTGCCTAAATCCACTGTTCACGATGTGCTCAAATCATTTTCGGAACGTTTGACGGTAGAGAGGAAACCGAGAAGTGACAAAAACATTGGACGCGCTGATCCTGTCATGGACCGAAAGGTGAAAAGGATATTAACGAAAAACCCAAATCTCTCCATTCTCGTAAAATAGGGATGTCGCCTGGTTTTGTCCAAAAATCAAAACAACGTTTGGGACTTAAGTCGTATAAAGTAAAAACAGTTCCAAATCGCAACGACAAACAGAACTTGGAAGCAAAATCACGGGCTCGACGTTTGTACTGCGAATATTTGACGAAGTTTTCATGCGTTGTTATGAACGATGAAACTTATGTCCTGGAGGATTTCAATCAGCTTCTAGGGCTTGCTTTTTATTCTGCTATGGCCAGAAATGCTACAGCTGAGCATCTCAGAACGAAGAAGGCATCGAAATTTCCCAAAAAATACCTTGTGTGGCAAGCAATTTGCACGTGTGGCAAAAAGAGTAAATCTTTCGTCACTACAGGAACAATCAACAAGGAGATCTATCAGAAAGAGTGTCTGCAGAAGCGATTGCTACCCTTCATCAAAAGTCACAAAAAAAAAAACATTTGTTCTGGCTCGATTTGGCATCTTGCCACTATGATAAAACTGTGATGGAGTGGAAGCAAGCAAATCAAGTGAACATAGTACCAAAAACCTCAAACCCGCCAAATTGCCCAGAGCTGCGACCAATCGAGAGATATTGGGCTCTGATGAAGCGGAAGCTTTCTGGAAAGAAGCAAGGAATCAAAGACATCAAACACTTCCAGCAAATTTGGACAAAGACGGCTTCTACGATTTCTGAAGAGTCTGTACAAACCCTAATGGACGGAGTTAAGCGCAAAGTTCGAAAATTTTATGCAAATACCGAATAACTATGTTTTGTCTTCACGAATTGTTAAAACACATCCCATGAATCTGAAATAAACAACTACGACGGAAATATAATGCGAAATTTATGTTTTATTCATGTTTTGAGGTTTCCGGATTGTTGCGGATACAGACCTTATAATTAATAATAATTATTGAAAAGCATATATAACCTATTGGGTAAAAAAGGCACACACTACCAAAATGTCATGTCAATTTATGTCCCCTGCGACCGTGCAAGCATGCCTTAGTACATAAGAATGAGTTGAAGGAGGTGAGAAAAATAATTCAATCAAACACATCTTTTGTCAAATTGCGTATGTGTCAGTTTCAGGAGACATAATTTTACACGAAAACTTTCTAAACGTTCCCCAACTTTTTACAAACATGAATTAAGTCTCGTGTAAAATTCATAATTATTTAGTATGTATTTTTTTCTTATTTCGTCATTAGGATGACTATTTCCGCCTTAGGGAGGTCGAAAGAATTTACTATTTTAAAATTGCATTTCTTCAAAAATTTATAACTTTTGAACCGCTGAGCCGATTTCAACAACTAAATACGCAAATGATTGGGTCATATATTCTTTTGAAAAAAATATAGAAAAAAAATATAACTAAATTGTAATATTTTCTAGAAAAACATGATAATATTCGTTTTTCAAGGTTTCCATGGTCTCTGGACCAGAGAGCTCCTTCGTGTTCATATTTTTTCTTGGAAGTTTTGACTTTTTTACATTCCATATAAAAAAATAGATGATGTATGTATTTTAGTGTTTGAGCTACATTTTGTCAATCATTCTACGTTTGGATAAAAGGGTACCGTTGTATGACAGCAGTTCCTATAGTTGTAAAAACTGTAACATAACCTAAAACTGAGATTAACCTAAGCAGACCGGAAGGGGCACAGAAAAAGGGAGTTGATCAGAACACATGCTCCGTGAAATTTAAAAAAAATGAATGGACGGAGAACCACAAGAGTGGGGGGAGAGGGGTTGAGTCTGGCACATCCCTCACTCAAAAAGCTAAATGAAATTATAAAAATCACCCACGGGGATGCATGGTTGGCAAGTTACTTTGAATAATGTAACATCGTGGTACAATATTCAGCAGAAACTAAAAACAATTTTTTTTTAAATATGGAATAATTAATAACATTTCAGTTGCGTATTTGTTGTAAAAATCGGTTCACTGGTTCGAAAGACATGAATTTTTGAAAAAATGCTCTTCCAAAGAAGTCAATTTTCAGAACCAGACAAACTCGAAAATACCAGAAAAAAATACGGGTCTAATGTTCCAAAATGAGGAACAAAACTACACATTATTATGAAATACGGAGGGATCGTATATATTTTTTTCATGGAATTGCTGTCTTGCAAAGTTGTTTCTGGCATCCCTGCCTCGTTTGTTAAGGATTGTTTACATGGAAATTAAAAAGTTATATTATAATAGGCTAAGTCGACCTAAATTGAGGTAGATCTATTTTAGTCCCCTGTAAGGCAATAGTTGAAATCGCATATGAACCATTTTTACTGGTTCAGCAAATCATACAAGTAATCAATCTGTTATAATGGATAATGAACGCTTTATAAACACCTTAAGCCTATCGTCTTTCACAAGCTCCGTTGGACTCGTGATCTCCATTCGGATCTTGGGATTGAAAGGTTCTTGGTTCGATTCCCGCCGTGAAGTTTTATTTTACTTTTGGTTAGGTTGATTTTATCTACTGGTAACACAAATATTTCACCTAGATGTGGGTAAATGGAAATTAGGCTTATTGAAGTGTAGCTCACGGTGAAACCACACACTACCAAAATGTCATGTAAATTTCTGTCCGCTGAGACCGACACATGCAAGCGTCCTTTAGCACATAAGAATGAGTTGAAAGAGATGAGAAAATAAATTCAATCAAACACATCTTTTGTCGAATTGCGTATTTGTCAGTTTCATGAGACATAATTTTACACGAAATCTTTGTTTACGTTCCCCGACTTTTGAGAGGAAGGAATTACGTCTCGTGTATAATTCATTATTTCTAAGTGTGCAAGCTAAATTTAGGTCATTTATTATTTCCGTGTGGTGATTTCAGTGACGTGACTGTTACTGCTTGAAAACGGCTGGCTTACACCGGAAGCAATTTATTCAAACTTTGTTGTTGCGCCTTCATGCAGTTGGCTGCCAACTGACGAGAAGATGGAACGGTAAGTTAATAAGCTATGAGCTAATATGAGCTGTGTTACTCAAATTTGATATCTGTGTTAGGAAAATACTGTGCATTGAGTGAATTTACTATGTAAAATGTAATTGTAAGACATTACCTGCTGTTTATGCTATTTTCAATAGTTTACAATTGTTGAATGATAACTAGAACAGTTGATTTATGATAATAGTCGTGAAGATTTCCAACTCATCAACGTTAAAATCTTGAAAATCTACCTAGAAACAATTGAGTTATTAGCGTTCAGGGTGTTTAAATTCTTCAACTAACTACGATTCACTACAACCACAGGCCTGATCATCATAAAGATTGGACTCGGAAAAAAGAATGCAAAATTTTATCGCGATCTGTCAAGTAGTTTTCAAGATGCATCCGAAACAAGAAGAGCTACGCCAGCAAATCTTGGGCGTGGTGATCGATAATCCTGGTCAGTCGCACAGATGGATCAACAAAAGGCTTGGAATCCACCATTCCACCGTGTCCCGCGTTGTGAAGATGTTCCAGGAGACAAAGAACATCGAGCGGCGCGCTGGAAGCGGCCGAAAACCGAAAACGGAATACCCAGAGAAGGCGCGGAAGATAAGGCAGTACTTTAAGAATAACCCAAACCTTTCCACCCGAGACGTGGCCAAAAAGGTCAATTCGTCGAAGTGGTTCGTCCAGCAGACCATGAAGCGGGCTGGGCTACGTGTTTTTAAGGTCAGGAAGGCGCCTAACCGGACTGAAAAGCAAAACACGGTGGCCGAATTGCGTGCGCGGAAGCTGTACCGTGAGTGGCTAGTCAAGCCAGGCTGTCTCGTCATGGACGACGAGACATATATCAAGGCGGACACCAAACAAATCCCCGGCCTCGAGTTTTTTGCCGGTATGTCCCGCATGGAGGTTCCGGAAAAGTTCCGGAAGAGAAAGATGAACAAATTCGCGAAGAAGTACCTGTTGTGGCAGGTGATCTGCGAGTGCGGACGGTACAGCAAGCCGTTCGTTACAACCGGCACCATAAACGGGCAGATTTATCGAGAGGAATGCTTGCAGAAGCGCTTGCTGCCCTTCCTCCGCTCTCACCGTGGTCCCACGCTGTTCTGGCCGGATCTCGCTTCGTGCCATTACGCCAAGCCTGAAATCGATTGGTACGAAGCGAAGGGCGTTAATGTGGTCCCGAAGAAGGCGAACCCGCCAAATACACCAGAACTTCGTCCGATCGAAAAGTTTTGGGCGATAATGAAGAAGAAGTTGAAGAAAAGCGAAAAAACATTCAAAACCGATGAAGTTTTGAAGAAAAACTGGGAGAAATTGTGTAAGGAAGATGGACAAAGCATCGCCCAAGATCTCATGAGCAGTGTTAAGAGAAATGTACGAGCATTCAGCTTGGGGAGGAAATTCAATAAATAAATTATGCCAAAACATAGCTAATATATAGTTATTTAATCCCTGAGAATTTGAGAAGTATCCAATTTAAAATGAATTTTTGGTGATCATTTTTGTGTGTCTCATTTTTTCCGAGTCCAGTCTTTATATGAGAGAGATTTTGTTTTCCACTGAAATCATTCTGACACCCTTAAGTGGGGCGGGTTCCCCTCTCTCTAAAAAATCTTTAAATTTTTTTTTTTTTTTTTTTTTTTTTTTTTCTTTTTTTTTCCCCCATCAAAAAAAAATATTCAAAAAATTTAAGAGTTACATAAAGCGTCACCGTTTTATTGCTACCATGGTAATTATTTTCGGCTTATGTCCTCTGCACAATTGCACTCGTCTACCAACAAGCAATATTGCCTTTTTTTCTCTGTCAAGAGTTGAAAAAAGAACTGTCGGAGTCGACAACTTCAAATATGAATATCGCTTTTATTAAAAAACCATTCTGACTCATATATGATTCGTATGAATTCATAGCACTAAATAAAGCACCAGAGAGCTAAAGCGAAGCGAATCCAATGAATGCACACATATATGAAGGAAAGCCACTGCTCTCAAGCTAGAAATTAGTTTCCAACATCGACAGCTGGCTGACTCATATTTTTCATTTAACCATCCCGATTGGGATGGAAGAAAAAAGTAGAAATGTGTGATACCACCGTCCATGACCAGCCACGTCCCTAAAATATGCTGCTGGAGACTTGCATACCGTCAACCACCCACATTTCCGAATGCAGCCCGGTCGGTTCTCCCACAGAGGAAGTAATGTTTCAATTTTATAAATGTTGAAATGTGAGCCAAAGCGCACAAAAGTTTGGCTTCCCCGTGACCGAAATAAAAATACGTTCCTGTATGTTCTCGCAACGCGCTTCGCGTTTTTCACCGGTGTAGAAACAATTTTGATGGGCAACGTATTTCGATAGTACAATTCAGCAATTCCAGCCAACATGAGAACGTTGTTCATATCTGTCTGTGCTTTTCCCAGATTCCTTCACGGTTGGATGGATTAATATTACGGAATAGCATGAGATATGGAATGATATTCTTGTATTTTGAGGTACTGAGCGAGAAGCTGCGGTGCAAGTTAGGAAACTTATTCCATATGGGATACACATTTGGTTGTACATGTTCAGCAGCAGGAGCAGTAGCAGCAGTAGTCGTTTATGTCCCTTGTTAAAAATGCTCACCCATCCAGAGGCACTCGGAAGCACCAACAGTAGCGAAGAAGTTATGGGAAAACAATCTGTTCGTACAGGAAAACTTCCACCCTGGCCGATCCATCGCAGGCGTCGTCGGTCTACGTTGGATGGCACGGGCTGTACCGGATAACGAATGGACGATGACGACGACAGTGCAGCAAGATGGATTGCACCATGAAAATTAGATACGGGATCTAGTCAGGAATTTAATAAAACTTCAGCAGCTCGTTTCCGTTTCCCCGCACCCTCAGAACAAATTGGCGGACGAACAAGATAGGAATTTCATTGAAACGCTTATATGCCAACAAAACAGGCTAAACGACGATGACCATCATGTTTCACACCGGCCAAGGGATTATGCGCTGAATGGAGGGGTGTACTGTTATTCTAATAACGGATGAGATATTTCATGTTTGCCCATTTGAGCGATGGTAAGTTTGATGAATTAGTTTAGTTCTCAAAATTGACGTTAGTTTTCTGACTATTAAATAAGATACGTCAATAGATCACCGCTTAACTGATATGGGTGCGTGTTTTGATACCCTCAAGCAAACTGGTTGATTTTTTTTCTACACTAGCTCATCTATTTGATCGAGTGCGCATTCTAATGCTTGTTGAAACAGAAAATGAAAGAAGCGAATACATTTAGGCTGTGTTCCGATAGAAGAATCCAAATTTATTTTCACTTACAAGTGATTTTTTTTTTTGTCAAACAGCCTGCTACTTCAGCAAAAAAATTTTACGACAGACGAGCAATCAGTTTAGAAAAATATCTCCACGAGAATCTGCCGATCATCAACAGAAGGATTATAAATATTTTAATTTATTTAAAACAAAGTCCCGCCTAAGTTCCATAATGCATTTGGAAAAAGTTACATATTGAACTTGATCTTGAGCTTAGATGATCATTTACCACACATTTTGCATTTGCTACTACGTGATTGACCGGGACCAGAAAAACTACACATTGATCTAAGCAAATCGGGTCAGAGTTTAGCAAATCATTCTCTATGTACACGTTTCGACACGTTCCTTACTATATTTAGTCAATCACGGCGCCGGCCACGTCATCGCGGTTCATCGGGGAGGAGAAGGATTTTTAATTAAGCTTCCATTGCAGAGATTGATTTCACCTTTGCATTCTCAAGGCTGCCACGGAAATGCTACTGACGAATTTCACGCCAACTCATCCAGTGGTTGGCAGCACTCTCTCAGAATCCAATGAAACTTTGTGGGTGTGTAGACTATGTGTTTTTAAGCAACTTTGCATGCTTCGTTTTCTCAAAATTTATTAAGTTTTTCGATCGTTTTTTTTTAAATCAACATAACTCAAAAAAGGCAAGACTTACAAAAAAGGAATGTATGGGTGACATTTAGAATTTGTCTGAACCTCTATGAAAAAAAATATTAAAATTCTTAAATCGATTATTACACGCTAAAAAAACATATTTTAATATTAAAAGTCGATTTGCAAAAAATTGCTATCTTAGAACTGGACGAAATCTTTTCTTAATAAAGGCAATATAATTGTCTAAAAGTTCGCCATACATTGCAAGATGGGCACTTTTAAGAAAAAAACATTTTTGAAACAACAACTTTTTCATGTCCTATTTTTACCGTGTATCACGAGAACTCGTCTTATAATTTGGTCCTTACATCCTCACAGAAGCCAATTGGTTGAATTTAATTATAATGACGATTTGGGTTTTTTAAGTGTCTTTGAATGTTTAAAAAATCAAGGCTACCATTAGGAAAGGGCTCATTTTTAAATTACTATTTTTTTAAAACTTTAGTGAAAATACAATTAAATCAGGTGGTTGATCCTGTTTATTACCAAAAATTTTGAAAAATATTTTACAGGTAAACAATGGGTAGAAATAATGTATTTCACTCAAATCTAAACCTAAGATCACTCAATGTGCACGTCTCACGTATCAATAATCACAGGTGCAGCCCCTAGAATTTACGTAGGATATCATCAGCTATGATAGAAAAAATAAATTCCTGGGGATATGACCACAAGTTGGATGAAACCATGCGTATTTATGAGTCAGGCCGTAGAATTTCGACGCTCAATAGAAATCCCACCACTAAAAAGAGGCGTTCAGATGGAAACGAAGCAAATTGTGATCAAGATCATCCGATCTTTGTCAAAGTGTTTGAGTAACATACTGTATGTCAATAATAACTTTTTATTTATTTTATTTTAAAAAAGCGGTACAGTCATTGGAGCAAATCGGATCTGCGGATGAGCTGCAAGGTCCACATAATGTGAATAAATTCAATTCCATAGTTCAAACCTTGAGCATATCACCAATTTCGTCAAGGAATATACGGAGTGTGGATTATGGCGTAAGAAAGTCCAAAGAAAATCTCCAAAGCAGTTCTTAAAAATGTGTTTGGTAGACGATGCCGATAAAGCGCAAGCTTTCGATGAAATGATGATGCAGTTGAAAGAGAAGTTCAATTCACGTACTACAACAAGAAGTGACCAATTAAAAGTTTTATCGGTACTTCTCAAGTCATGGTCAGTGAAGAAAAACGTTTGTGAGTTGATGCATCACACAGTGAAACAAATGAAAAACCTTGTGAGAGCTCAGGGTATTATTTTTACTGCTGAATCAAAAAGTCATGGATGGTCATGGATAACGTTAAGGGGATAGGTAAGAACTTTTACAATTCTTTGACTGCAATGAAATCAGTAGGGCTATGCCAGAAACTTATGATTATGTTTCTGAAATTCAGAATGGTAAGAGAGAACATGTACAGAAGCGTTTATTAATGATGTATTTGAAAGAAGCATACATGATTTTTAAAGAAAAATGCAAAGATCTTAAAATTGGATTTACTTCATTCACTCAGCTCAGACCTAAACATTGCATACTTCTGGAAAGTACGGGCACATATAATGTATTTGTTTACACTATTAATGAAAATATTAAATTGATGATTAATAGTGCAAAATTTGATCCGCAAAAAGAAATAATTGACAAAATTCTTTGCATTATCCCCAGCAAAACTACAGATTGTTATTTCCGTGCATGTGAAAGATGTATTTCTACAGAAGGTACCGAGAGGGAACTTTCATCAGTATAAGAATGAGATGGTAAAAAAGATGATGTTTTTCAGCAGTGGCTAACAACTGATCGTTGTAACTTGGAAACAATTATAAAGCCTGTAGACGAGTTTGTTTCGTATTTTGTTGACAAATTTTGGAGGCTTATAACTCATGATTTCATCTAAAAGGAACATTTTTTTTATATATATCTTTATTATAGTGGCTTTCAGCCTCCTGGGCTGGTTGGCCACTATAAGGAACAATCTTCTTATGAGCTATGGAAGATCATGGACGAGAACAGCTTTCTGGGGAAGCTGATCCGACTTATCAAGGCTACGATGGATGGAACCCAGTGCTGTGTGAGGATATCGGGTGGATTATCGGGTTCATTCGGATCCCGCAGGAGGCTTTGTCAAGGTGATGGTCTCTCTTGCCTCCTGTTCAACATTGCTCTTGAAGGTGTTATGCGACGAGCGGCGTTTAACATGCGAAGCACGATTTTCAACAGATCCGGTCAATTTATCTGCTTTGCCGATATTGTCGGCAGAACATTTGAGGCGTTGGCAGAGCAGTACAGCAGTACGCGAAGCAGAGAAGATTGGGTTGAAGATAAATACGTCCAAAACGAAGTACATGCTGGCAGGCGGAACCGAGCACAACAGGACCCGACTGGGCAGCAGTGTAAAGATCGACGGCGATGAGTTTGAGGTAGTCGATGAATTTGTCTATCTCGGCTCACTGGTAACTGCGGACAACGATAATAGCCGTGAGATCCAGAGGCGGAGATCGTGCCTACTATGGGCTCCACAAGCAACTACGGTCAAACAGACTTAGCTCCCGTACCAAGTGCATCCTGTACAAAACGCTAATAAGACCGGTTGTTCTCTACGGGCATGAGACGTGGACAATGCTTGAAGAGGACCTGCGAGCACTCGGAGTTTTTGAGCGACGGGTGTTAAGAACCATCTTTGGTGGAGTACAGGAGGACGGACTATGGAGGCGAAGGATGAACCATGAGCTCGCGCAACTCGCCGGCGAACCCAGTATTCATAAGGTGGCAAAAGCTGGAAGGATACGCTAGGCAGGACATGTTGCGAGAATGCCGGGCAACTATCCTGCAAAAATGGTGTTCGACGGGAATCCGGTTGATACAAGACGACGTGGGGCACTACGAGCAAGATGGTCAGACAAGGTGGAGCAAGACCTAGGGGGTACAAGGTGCCCAAGGGATTGGAGAGGAGCAGCCACGAATCGGGCATTATGGAGGGATATTGTGTATCAGGCTTTGTAATAGTATTGTGACGTTATAACCCGTAACGCTGGTAGATCACCTTTTCGTGGTGCGTTACGGGGTATCAGATCTACCACCGATCCCTAGTCTGAATTTATTCAAACTAGGGAACATATTTGTTTTTTGTAGTCAAAGGAACATATATTAGTCCTTATTACATTGTATGCCTTGTAAAAAGTGACAATACTCGGATTGTGCCACCGAGGATGAGCTTGGAACAAGGAAAACATGGTCTTCATTTATGTGAATTCTCATTTTCTATTTAATGTTCTATAGTTTGAATTAATTATGACTAGGGTTCTAATGCATGGTCAGTAACGGAGTCATTGTTTGTTTTGTTTGCAATGAATCCGGTTTTGACGGATAAAGGGGTGCGCCTTTGAAGAGTACTGTCGCTCACAAAGGGTTAAAATAGCGGAAACTTTCAATAAAACTCGATTAATTGCCAACAAAACAAACAATGACAACTGTAAAAAACACCGAATACTTCATCATTTCTCAAAAGTGATGAGGTAACTCGACATGCACTAAACAAAAGATACGGGATATACTACAATAGATCAAATTACTGGTCGCAGTGGTTTATGTGCCGAACAGAGGAAAGATTGTGACGTTATGCCATGTAAATAAATAATAAAATAATCTTCTTTTCTGCAAAACAAAAAAGATTCCCTTAAGGAGGTTGAAATACTTGTAATTAATGATTTTTCAGAAAAAAAATCTTTTATATTGTTGCTGATTATCGACTGTAATCTTTTATAATTGAAAATGCAGTTCAGGGTTACCATTGGAATAATGCTCAAGCCACTTTACACCCATTTGAAGTATATTACGAGAAGGACAATAAATTGAAAACCAAAAGATTTATCATAATATTTGAAGTATTTACCCATGACTCAATAGTAGTTCAGATGTTTATATCAAAATTGCTAGATTTCATTAAACAAAATTCAATATATTGCTCAAAAATTATTTTCATGTCAGATGGAGCAGCGGCCCATTATAAGAACAAAAAGAACATTGTCAGCTTGTGTAATTTCAAGTCCAAGCATGGATTGGAAGCAGAATGGCACCTTTGCAACGTCTCATGGGAAAGGTCCATGTGATGCTAATGGTGGTATTCTCAAGCGAATGGCAAAGAGAGCAAGCCTTGCTCAAGATTATGGAAACACAATCAAAACTCCTCGGGAACTATATGACTGGGCAGTAGAACAGACAAACAAAAGTATTACAAAACTGAATTTCTGCTTCATATCAGCTGAACAGTATGCAAAAATGTCAGAAGAATTTGAGGAGTTATAAACTCGTAAAGACAATACCTGTAACACAGGCTAATTTCAGAAAATTTAATTTCAGCTTAAAGGTTTTCTTATGCAAATGATAATCCAAAGAAATTTACTTTGTATGAGAACGATTTATAAATTAAATATCTGAAACTATGTTAATTCCTAATACATGAAAATGTACATATAAAAAATAAATAAAATAAACCCTTACCAAGCAAAAATCTATGAGCTTTTATTGACATAAACAGTATTTTGAAAATTCATATAAGGTCATATTTGAATCGTCTTTAAATGGATATGCATCAAGTCTTATCAAATTAGAATTTTCTAATTTGATAAGATTTTATGCATATCCACTTAAGGACGATTCAAATATGACGTCCGCTATTTTTTTAGATTTATCAGCCCACCTCTATCATAATTTTTCCCATACCTTTCACACGTACTGTAACAAATCTTGACCTTCCTTCCGCCCCTCACATCAAAGATCTACGACGCCGTATTTGAATCGCCCATAAAAATAAGAAAAGGCAAGCAGTTATGAATTACTTTAACGTAAACGTACTTTTTTGGTTCTGTTTTACTGATATAAAGGTAAATTGAATGTTTTTGACCCCTTTCAAATATTTGTCTAGATGATTATTATTTTTTACAAAGTTTTTCAATACATTCAATTCTTTATGATTGCTTAATTTTATTGGATTCTATTGGGATGTTGCAGACCATAATGAATGTGCGTGATACACGGTAGAAATAAGACATGAAAAAGCTGTTGTTTGAAAAACTTTTTTTTTTTCTTAAAAGTGCCCATCTCGCGATGTATGGCGAACTTTTAGACAATTATATTGCCTTTATTTAAAAAAAAATCATACCAATGTAGCCATTTTTTGCAAATTGACTTTAAATTTTAAAATATGTTTTTTAGCGTTTAAGAATCGATTTTACAATTTAAAAAATATCATAAAAGTTCAGACAATTTTCTCAAAGTCATCCATACATCACTTATTTGTAAGTCTTGTCCTTTTTGAGTTATGTTGATTTAAAAAAATCGATCAATAAACTTAAACCCTTTTCAAATAGTAGTCTAGACACATTTTGAAAAAAAAAACAAAGTATGCAAAGTGGCTTGAAAAGACAAAGTCTATATACCCACAAAACTTCATGGGATTCTGAGAGGGTGCTGCCAACCACGAAAACGAGTTGGCGTGAAATTCTTCTACTTTGTTAGTAGGGAGGGTATATGGGATCTGGATTCAACTTAAAAAATATTGGTTAAAATTCGTTGTAAAACTTTCATAACGACAATGCTTTGGTTTGATTTTTAACATTAACAAACAATAAAATCAACAAAAAGGGCCTCAGATAGCTTAGTCGGTGAAGATACAGCACAACCCGGAGCTGACATTGAAGAAAATGTGCATTTTTTTGGCTCCGAGAGTACCATTGCATTGGTCTGAAGCTCGGTTTCGTACTAAATAAATCACCCCTCAAAACACAATTCCCAACGAATAACCCCTGAAACATTCTGTCAAATAAACACGACAAATATAAACAAAAACAAAGATTTTAATTCCGTAAGAGATAGATCGAGTAATCTATGGTGCAGGGAAACTGTAGGTAAGACAGACTGGGGGTAATTCGGAAATATAGCGATTTTAACTGTTCATCCATTAAATTTCATATTTGTTTTGATGAGCACTCTATCATTATAGAATTACATCGCAAAATAGAAGAACTGTCAAATTTTGGAAATGTAAACAAACATTGAAAATCAAAAGCAAATTTGAAATCGGCTGTTAATATTAGTGTCGTTGAAATAAAGGAATTTGAGGGTTTTTTTTTGCAAATAAGGCTGAATATACTAAACGTTCTAAACCTATGTTGGTATATCAATATTAAAGTGACTTCAACAATAAAAAGCAAACAGGTAATCAAATGTGTGAGAGAATAACTTTGTGTGTTTAAAAAAAATGAACTCTGGGGGTGATGTGAACAACTGCATAAATGGGTGAAACGGATTATAAAAATTCACATTTGTATAAAATGATTTCATTTTAGCAATGCCCCGAGTTACCAAACGGAAATCCAATTGTCAATCTGTTTAATTTAATTTATTTACTGCACAAACACAATAAACGTTTAACATCTATCAGAGAAAAGTTGGAAGCATTCTTAACGCAACACGTAACAAAATTTGCTTTACTTTTTCTCTCTATTAACATGAAATTGACGTTTACAATCAACTCAAACAATGGTTGCGAGAATAAATCTGTGTGTGGCAAAAAATATCGTTTATATGATTGTCCGTCTTCGCCGCACCAACTTTATGTTTCACTCGTAGTAAACCATCACCATCAATGAACATTGAAAAACGCTTCATGTTAAATGTTTGACCTGGTAGATTTTAAAATAAAATATGAGACTACAGTATACAGCATATAAATTAAAAACCCGGATTTATCCACCGATGGTGAGACTAGACCCTTCTCACACTTCACCAGAATTATGAACTCAAATGACTTTGTTCATTGAAAATTGTGCAGTTATAGTAAATGGGGGCTTTGTGTAATTTTTGAACATACTCGCTGCAAATCAAAACCGGACAAGACCACTCGTGCCAACCGATCCTGCTCTAATTCTAAAGAGTCGGAAAATTATAATCCAACCGGTAAACCGAATTGACTCTTAGCAGACACCAATCCGATGTAAACCAGACATCTTGTCCGACAGTTTATCCGGCATAAACCTGAATTTGAATCAAGTAGATATTGGGACGACATTGATCTTCAATAAGCTTGACATTGGTCTGACCGATGCCCGGCATGTATGTTTCGTAAACTGCTAAAGCTATGTCCATTTAGAATCCGGAATAATAAAATCATTTGTATCTCGGTAAAGGAGTGACGTACACCGTGAAATTTTTACCACAGAAAGTGGGCGCCTAGGTAAACAAACCGCTTTATAAGATTTCTTGCAGCGGCACGGAAAGTGACACAATAAGTGATTCCGGATTCTAACGGGACAGAACTTTACTCCCACCACAGTGCTTTACACAGTGCTCTAGTCGAATGTGCTACTCGCGTGTAGATGTGTTTACTTTTCGTTGATAATAATAAAAAATTTAGATGCTCAGATGATTGTTCCAAAGACAGACAAATTTTTCAAATGATTGCCGATGAATTTGGATGCATTGAATCTTATTAAGATAAAGATAGTCATTAAAAAATAAGAGACCATTTCGGACAAATGAAAAAAAAAAACAATAAAAGATATTAAAAAAACACATTTTCATTGATTCATGTATAAAAATTTGGTAATATAGAATAAAGGGATTATTTATTTGAAACAATTGATAAACAACTTAACAATTTTTACTATACTTAAAAGAGAAGCTAACGTATGGCTGCCGAATTTCTAATCTAATCTAATCTAATCGCACACAAACGCAGCCAATTTTTGAAAGCACCCTGGAAAATGATAACTTCTTGAATGCATCATTTTTTCTTGTCACCGGCCAGGCCAACTGCGTAGCATGTGCCACTGAGAGGACTCCAAGAAATACAGGGCCAGCAATTTTAACTCAGATTTGAGTCGTTTTTGACTAACTTTCGTCAAAAATAGACTCCATCTGTATTGAGTTGATGTTTTTGATTTGTCAACTTGTCAATTCCAGTTACGTTTACTCAAATTTGAGTGACTCCACTTTCTACGAAAGTGAGTCAAAAACGACTCAAAACTGAGTTAAAAAGGCTGGCCGTCTATAGCGATTCCAGAAAGAGTATCCCGGTGGCCATCGGTGGCAGTACAACCAAATAACAAGTGTTAGACCGCTGAATGAGTGTCCGAAAAATCACTCGTTTGTTTGTTTGTGAAATACTACTAAATGGAATTTATTTTTCGGAACATGAATGGAAATAGAAAGGTTGAGTGTTCAAAATAAAGTTCATCAACTGCACTTTAAAGGCAACATAGCAAAATAATCATTCCGATTCGGTTTTGATAAATCTCGAACTTTATATAATACCACTCGTTATATTTTGGACACTCTGTTGGCTACTCTGACCGGCCATTTTGTTCCACCATCTCTTCATCTCTGTTGCATCCCAAGTCACCTCTCCTCTCTTCTTCAAGTTCCATTTGACAACTGCCCAATAATTCTCAATTGGGCGGAATTGAGGGCAGTTGGGTGGATTGATATCGTCCTCACCACCTACAACGCAACTTCCAATGCTTAGTTCCACTATGACGCTTGCTATGAGTGTGCCGATCGATAGTGTCGCTCACGGAAATGTTTGAGAGCGCTGCACACTGTCAATTTAGCCAATTACAACGGCTTTACGATTTTTGAACCTGGTCACATCGAATTTTCGAAGCGAGTGTCCAAAATGAAAAAATAAACAGATATGACGAAAAATGTCGCTTGTGAGAAGTTCGTCCACAAAATGACCTCCGATTTCGAATCCGTTGACAAAACCCTGCTGGATCTCACGGGAACTTCGTGTGTGATCTGTGGTCCATCGACATGCGACGAGGAGATGGTTGGCTGTGATGGATGTCTCGGGTGGTTCCACACGCGTTGCGTGGAACTAACAGAGAGAAAGTTGCCCAAAAGCCTGTATGGAGAAGGCTCAGGAGTACCAGAGGCAGAAGGATGCCAAAAAAGTCACCTCGTACCGAGAAGCACGTGGACTTGTCCGATAAATCCTGCATTGGGGCGTCTAGCGTGAAGGCGAAAGTGCGAGCGCTGGAACAACGCTTAAAGCGGCAAATGGACGAACTGGAGGTGGAGATGGAGCTGCGGAAAGAAGGAGAAGGAGTTGCTTCGCGCATTCAAAAAGAAGAAGATGGAAATGGAGGAGAAGATGTGCGCTGAAGATGAAGAAGAAGAGCTGATGACCTGGCAAGCTGAAATCCTACGTAACAAGAATGAGCAGATCGAGCGGATGGGAACGAGTCAGAAGGCGTCGGGATGGAGATAGCGGCCATTGATAAAAGGTTAGCGGAGCTTTTGGGTAGTCCAGCGTCGAAGATGTTGGATTAGAAGGTCGAAGCAAGTGGTTCACGGGCGATTCCTTCCGGCAAAACTGACGGAAAAGTGTCAAGAAAACGTCAAGCGACTAGCGGATGACGATGACGACACCGAAGAGGTAGACGAAGATACCGATGTGGATAATATCATTGAAGAAGAAGAAGAAGAAGAAAAAGAAGAAGACAACGCATCCGATTAAATTGATCGGCCAAAACAACGCGTTACCGTCGGCGTGAAGCAAAGCGTTGAAACGAGTACCTTGCAGACGAACAGGAAGATGGTCGAAAATGTGAGCCAAGCCAGGTTGGGGCGACAGCTGGGCGGACCAACAAAGGCTCGGTTGGCTGCGAGAAAGGCGTTGACTTGCAAACTTCCTAAATTCTCTGGCAAGCCGGTGCAATGGCCAATGTTCTACGTGGCCTACAAAGCCTCAAATGATGCCTGTGGTTACATGAAGCATGAAAACCAGATGAGGTTGCAGGAAGCGCTCAAAAGTGATGCTCTTGAGCTGATTTTGGGCCAATTACTCCTTCCAACATCGATCCCGAGTGTCATTGAGAAGCTCTAACAACATTACGGTCGCTCGGAGCAGCTGCTAAATCTCGATTCAAAGTAAATCTGGACGCACGGTTTAATAAACCACCGCGTCCCTGGTGGTTGGAATAGAAAACGTTTGACGTTTCATTGACGAAGAAATTAGTGAAAAGTTTGTCTCGATTGATCGACGCATCTCGCAATTACGGATCATGGAACTTGAGAAAAGAAAATTAATTGTGCACAAACATCTAGATAATCTATCGGGGTCTGCCTCAAAAATAGCAAGAGTGTTAAAATTCCCAAAGTCAACTGTGTGTTCTGTAATCAAACGTTACAAGGATACTCTGAGTGTGGATAGAGCACAGCGCATCTATCATAAAAATGGCACTAGAGACGAAGAGCTGAGGAGAAAGCTGTTGAGGTACGTGAAAGGCAACTCCGGTGTCTCCATACGTGATTTAGTAAAGAAATACGATTCAAACTTTTCCACCGTGCGTAACATCCTTTCAAGAGAAGGATATAAGTCTTTTTGTGCCAGAAAACATCCGAATCGCTCCATGAAACAAAATCTAGTGGCCAAAAAGCGAGCACGATCAAGTTTTGCCGAAATTTGATGGCTGTATTTTAATGGATGACGAAACATATGTCAAAATGGATTATAATCAAATCCCCGGACGAAAATTTTACCTGTCAACTGGTCGCGAGGATGTCCCTTCCAGGCATAAATTTGTTTTTGCTGATAAGTTTGCTCGGAAACTAATGATTTAGCAAGGAATCTGCAGTAGTGGTCTTAAAACCAAGGTTTTCATCACATGACATTAAAGAGTGTCTGGATTTTACCCTTCATTCGGCAACACAAGTCCTACGTTATATTTAGCCGGATCTAGCCAGCTGCCGCTACCAGCGGGTGGATAGTCATGAAGAAAACGAATATTTTTTTTGGCTCACGAAGTACTAGCACATCGGTCCCAAGCTTAATGATTCGCCCCTAAGACCGTAACGTATACCAATACACTCTCAAATATTATGTCAAAATAACATAGCGAATCAAAACAAAAACAAAGATACTTGTACCAAAAGGTACTGAAAAGCGCAAGAGTGCATGGCAAGGTGCAGACTTCAAGGTGTACTTCGGAACTAGGGGTTCTACAACAGTGAACCAATTTCAAATCGCTAGTTGCACATTGATTGTTGCCACTACTCTAAGGAGGTACTAGAATGGTATGCTGCAAACAATGTTAGTTTCGTCGCCAAAGAGATTAATCCTCCGAATTGATGTAATTACTTGTTATATATCGTTTGAAAATACCCTTTTGTTTGACGTTTTGATCAACCGTGTATGTTGTTTAAATCTTGAGTTATGATCACTTGAATGCGTCCAAATTTACTTTGAATCGGGCTTTAGTAAGTCTGCCGGACAGGGTGAATTGGTTGGAGCCCCCGTAACCGGACAACCTCCGGAGTTTTGTGCCATTCAGAAACACAGTGGAAGAACTTTACGGATAAATGGAGGCTACCGATCTACGACAACAGCTCGTCAATCTGCTGCTCATCAAGACGCTGGTCGCTAAGCTTCCGGGTCGTGAGAAGCGTGAATGGGTCCATTATCGGAGAAGCCGTGGCAAAAACACGCTGCAAACGCTGACGGATATCCTCATGGAAATAGTGGCTGATGCTTGTTAAGCCAACGTAGATGCCGAGGTCCAACCGTCACATCAGTCGAAGAGAGTTTTCCTGGCTGGGAAGAGCAAGCTGAAAAAGAAAGGCGCACTGTACTGCCACGGTGAATTCAGCAGTTCAGCGGCTAACTCAACCGAGGAAAGGAGGCTCAAACCGAGCAAACAATGCCAACCCACACAACCAAAATACACGTATATTAAACATTGTTTTCCTGATATACAAATATATATATGTAAGCAAGAAAATCTTATAGAATGCAAAAATATAGCTTAAAGGGTGATACGGTCAAAATTTGGTCAAGGGAAAACGCGTGTAAATCGGTGAAATCGTTTATTTAAAAAATCAAATTAAATTTCTTTTTCAAGTTCAATTAGTATAAAATTCAGGAAAAATATTCAGTTAGGCTTCCGTTTTTCCAAATCCGAATTGCCGGGCCTTACGCTTGACCCCTGCCATCAGATTTTGTACAGCCACCTTGTCCACCTTCTTCGCCGCAGAAAGCCAGTTTGCCTTGAACTGCTGCTCGTCCTTAGCAGTTTTTTTGGTCTTCTTTAGGTTCCGCTTGACAATAGCCCAGTATTTCTCAATTGGGCGGAGCTCTGGCGTGTTGGGAGGGTTCTTGTCCTTGGGAACCACCTGCATGTTGTTGGCGGCGTACCACTCCATGGCCTTTTTACCGTAATGGCAAGATGCCAAATCCGGCCAAAACAGTACGGAACAACCGTGTTTCTTCAGGAAAGGCAGCAGACGTTTATTTAAACACTCTTTCACGTAAATTTCTTGGTTGACAGTCCCGGAAGCTATGAAAATGCTGCTTTTCAAGCCACAGGTACAGATGGCTTGCCAAACCAGATATTTCTTTGCGAACTTTGACAGTTTCGTGTGCTTGAAAATATCTGCTACCTTTCCCCTTCCTTTTGCCGTATAAAACTCCTGTCCCGGAAGCTGCTTGTAGTCGGCTTTGACGTAGGTTTCGTCGTCCATTACCACGCAGTCAAACTTCGTCAGCATCGTCGTGTACAGCCTTCGAGATCGCGCTTTGGCCGTCGTATTTTGTTTATCATCGCGATTTGGAGTCACTACCTTCTTGTAAGTCGATAGTCCGGCTCGTTTTTTGGCTCGATGCACGGTTGTAGACGATACACCCAGCTTATTTGCGGCATCTCGGAGAGATAGGTTAGGGTTTCGCTTGAAACTACCGGCAACTCTCTTTGTCGTCTCAGCGGCTTCCGGTTTTCGATTTCCCCCCGATCCAGACTTCCTGGCTGTCGACAAACGTTCCTCAAACACTTTAATTACATTTGTAACGGTTGATTTGGCAACTTTTAGCGATTTTGCCAACTTTGCGTGCGAGTAGCTCGGATTTTCGCGATGCGCGAGCAAAATTTTGATACGCTGCTCTTCTTGCTTGGACGGCATTTTGACAACTGAAGAGTGAATTCCAAAATCAAAATAGGAGCAACATTTTACACACACACACCTTCAAAATGAGGGGTGTTCAGGTTTTTTAAATGCAAAATTGAAAGAAATACGTCAAGTTGATATTGACCAAATTTTGACCGTATCGCCCTTTATACGCGCAAAAGTAATAACCTATTCGATTTAAAAAGTCTAACGGTGCAAATCCGATTTAGTTTGTGACGCAGTACGATGGATAAATGACGCATATAAGTCGAAAATTTGCACTCTCTACGATTTAACATAATACGATAATGGCCACAAATATATGCGAGTTCGATTTAAAATGTAGGAATATACGATACAATGTGAACACTGTTATACGACTTCTGGTTGTCTGGGAAGCTACTGATTATCGTCTGCTACACTGCGCGGAGTTCATAAAACTGCGGTATGCGGAGCGACTGAAGTTTGTGAACCGGGAGAGCGTGTCACCTGTCTCAACGAACACGGAGGGCAGTGCAAACTCAAAATCCGCTGCAACGTTGGCAAATGGACCGGAAATGTCTCACGAGTGAAAGAATCCCGGAGAATCAGTCTGTTGGCGTCGGGTACAAGTCCGGCGGTCGGCAACAAGTTGTTGCTGCACACGGTCAATACCGTTGGAAAGCTGATGTTGCCGCGTCAGAAGTTGGACCACAAGGAACTTGCTGCATAATATGAATGCCGAGAGGTTTGCCGATCGAGGACATGAGCACATGAGAGGTTTGTCGATCGAGTCCTATGACGGACAACCTCAGCTACTAATCAGGGCGAACAACATTCATTCGTTCGCTCCACTGGGGGCAAAGGTAGGAACGCCAATGGAGCCGATTGTTTTCCGGACTCCAGCTTTTCCAGCTCCGGACTTCCAGCTTTTCAAAAGCCACTACGCCCTAGAAGAGTCCGTGGTGATGATACCGCAAGAAACGGCGTTTCTCGCTCGGGAAATACTGGAACTCACCACAAAACATGTCGGCCATCGCTAAAAAAAAGGTAAGCTGCTTTATAAAATTTGGTTTCCCTAATCGGGAACATTTTCATTCGCGGTTTCCGTCAATTATAACTTCTTTGAAACAAAATTAATCGTGAGGAGGAAACATTTAAAAAAAAACTGCTGTCAAAACTTCCCAGATCCGATCACTAGGAGCGCTGCAGTGCGTCCCGGTATTAAAAGACTCAAGCCATAAATTAATTCGAAGTAAATATTCCAATAACAACGATGATTGTCAGTTCTATGCGCTCTTACTTAACTTTTTCAAAGGCTTCTGAACGCTAAACTATGTAGAAACAAGTTTTTCATTTCATTGCACTATTCGATACCCTTCACATAAGAGGCCAATTAATGGTACTCTTTTCATTCGGTCAACATCATCCTGTTCTCGTTACTATCTCAACCAGTTATGAACTGTTAACGGAGCGGAATGTGATCCTTCTCTCTCTTCGGAGGTGTATTTTTTCACCGTAAAATGAAACTTCATGAGAATGTTGTGTAATGGGTTGTAATAAAAAAAAAGAACTTTTCAAAGTGCTTCTTTTCGTTATGGTTTCTGTCTGCTCACTCCCTTCGAACTCCCAGCATTCAATCCAAAAGCAGCGAATTGAAACGAAAACAATCCCCTGGAATGTTCTCGTTCGATAACGAACTGCCTGATGGGTTCGTTCGATGAACTTTGCATTGTCCAAGTTCCGCCACACATCGGAGCCAGAGCACCATCAGGACAACTATGAAAGAGGAAGAGCCAATTGTTTACTGCCACCGGAGCAGAATGAAGCAATTTTCCGGTCCCGCTGCACTCGCTGGAAAGTAATTGGATAATCACGTCTAATTATCCTATTCACACAGGGCCATCCCGGAAATACTGGCTTGCCACTTGGTTCGCTCGTTCCTTGCCCGGCAGGTCGGTTGTATTTTGCGTCGAATTTATCTCGTTTTCGGTTCGGCTTTATTTGCTTGGACACCGCACCAAACGAATGCCACTCGGGACGGACAAAGACTATAGTCCGGCTGAATAGGGGAACAATTTTCGCTTTTCCTTTATTTTACGATTATCGCCAGCATATTTTTCCGCTTCTGGACGTGATCCTATTTCTTTTAGTTGGCATCCTTAGGTGGATTCTTGGATTTGAGGTTCAAGATATGCTGCGGAAAACTTGGTGCTTATGTGGTGCCAACAGTTTGCAGCTTCGGAACGAAATCTCATGGTAATGAGAATGGAATTATACTATTTTTCCAGGCCGAATGTGTTTAAATTCCCCTTCAAGTGGAAATGGATTTTTGTCGACCATAAAGTTGTTTTTGGGGGAAAACTCGATGTTCGAAATCGAATCGACACATCAACTATCTGAATGATCAACAATTCTTCAGAAAAGTAAGCCTCGGCATCGAGAAAAAGCAATCCCAACTTCAAAAATGTAATCTGCTTTAACAAATATCTCAAACGATAAACATAAATACTCCACTTATCGCTCCTTTATGGCGCCATCGCATCCCACCCCAGAAACTTTATTTTATTAGTGCCAATTTCTCCCAGCAAAGAAAGGCATTGAAACACATTAACCAGCTCCACCAGTACCCATAACATCAATCGTAACGACCGTTCATCTCCCTTCTACAAATACATATACTGTCCATTTTCATCGAGACCATTAAAACATCGTGAACGCCCGTCATATCGTCAACCCCTTTTGCAACCAGAGTGGACCATCCCACCCCGTTACCGTTGAACGTTGAATGGATGTTGCAAGCTTGGGACCAATGAAGATAGTTTAAATGATTTTTACCGATTCAATTCACACCGTCATAAACATTTATCTGCAGATATGGCCACCGGCAGCCCCACGAACGGTCGAACGGCATCTGTGATGGTTGCTCAGTTCCTTGCAATTCCAAGTACCGCCGCCATGTGGCCCGTGAAAGGTGAGAAACGATATGTTTATGGTGAGGTGGAAATTTCCCGTTTGGAATGGACGAGCCACGAGTTCCATTCGCATCGAGTTGCTGGTTCTAAACTTTTCACTTAGAAGAACGCTGCAAACGGGATTTTCCGGAATGTAGGTTTTCTTACCGCTATTTCGGTGAAGAAAGTGGTGTGGACGAGCTCGAAATTGCACCATTAAATTCGATATCCTTGGAAGGTAAAATAAAACAATCAATTAAAGCGAATGGAGGTTGCTCTGGTGAGTCAGTCAGATAACTTGCAGTATTTTTGAAATTGGAATGAAGTCTTGGGAATGAAGTTTACCTTCAAATTTATACTCTTACAATCCGGAGTAGAAGTTGGCAGATCATTTGAACACTGCCGATCTCACCACTCATTCAATGAATAACAATCTAATACAGGAGTTCACCGAACGTCTCCCAGTGAATACGTGGAATTTCAAGGCGGATGTGAAAGTTGTGTTATTTGTGCTTCAATGAGCATGGAAGTGCTCGAAGTAAATTGGGTTTTCTTTGCAACATTGGCTTTTATGGTGAAACATTCTCTATTGCATTTCGATCAATATGGTTGAACTGCAACGTGAACATCATCCAGTTCAAATCTGAGGAAAATGCCTTTCGTTTTGCGGTTAGTATCAGAAGATAATAATGAACAACACTTCAGAAGCATGTGTCTAATAATGTGTGTGCTATAAACGTCACAAGTCTCTATAGACTATAGATATAATGTGGTCTATGGACCATGTTCTGATTGTGATATAGTCAGTTGTGCTTTGAAGAAAAGAATAGCTCAAAATTTGTAACGTTCCAAATTTACTGACCATGAGCATGAGCATGGTTGACCATCCACGGATGTTACTTCGTTATTGCCAGATCAGCTGTATTTACACAAAGAACCAACATCCTCAATGCTCAAAAACTGGTGACCCATGAAGAAATACCGGCGTCCTATGCCCTGTGGAATGGGAAGGAATATGTTGATGTGATATTCGCTTTTAAGGAAGCCGAGAAATCCTCTGCACTTCCACTAGAATTCACTTGGATGTCGGATAGTTGGGAAATCAGCAGGGTTCATTTTGGTTAACGATACGCTGAAAGTATGCAACTAGCATTATCCGCCAATAGCATTGTACCGCTCCAATAAGCAAAAGTCCTGGAACAGCTGAAAAACAGAGTACACGGAAAAAAATCCGTTCTCATATTCCAGAACAAAAAATCACGACATCGGGAATTAACATCAATTCCAAATATGTGACATTCTACTCATAAACGTGATTGCTTAAATCATATTTCCATGAAAAGAATCACGATGCCGTGAACTCAATTCATGTCTGTTTGGCATTTTGTAACACAATAAAAATGACTGTGAATCATGATTCTCGATCACTCTTAAATCCATTTGCGTGATTTTGTTCCTCTTTTCGTGAACGTTGTTCATGAACTGTCATTTTATTGAAACGCTTGTAAAAACTCTATTCAGTCATTGTTGTAAGGTGTAAACGAAAGTGAAAGCTTTAAAATGATTTTGAATTGAGTACCTAGAGAAACATTTCGAAAGTGTTTCTTTACAACCGCAGGTGGTGATGGTTGGAACGCCGAACAAAGCAGCTGGATTTTTTATTGTCTTTGGTGGCGCATAATACAAAGCCGATAATATTCTTCATGCTATTTGTTTATGCCTACAAGTATCGTTCGTATTAAGCCTTAAGTATGCACCGGATTGTAAAACAGTCTGGATGTTCATACAATCATATTTATTCGGGATACATGACTCAAGATGTTATCAGAAGCATTTCTTAACTAAACGACCTAATCTAACCGAATGTATAATTCATAAGAATCCTAAATTTAACTTTTCTTGTTTAACGATAATTTTATTCAATGATAATTCCTTTTCATATGTTTTTAGTTCATACTTACAACAAAATGAAATACGCATGCATGCGTATAATCGATTACTTTTAGCATTTTTTCTACTCCTCATGCGAAAGTATACTCTCATGTTATTTTGTTAATTCGTGAATTTTGTTCTTATTTTCATGAACAAAAATTTCGTTCCAAATACAGTCCGTGAATTACGTGGCTGCTTTTGTGAACTGTATCACGATATAAATCCGATTTCGAAAACATTAATCATGAATACGTGAACTAAATCATGATTCCCAAGAAAAGTTTTCACGTTTTCATGACACACGTTGCAGGCAATTAGGTTACTCTAGCGTTAAATTAATTTTGCGGAACAAAGGTCACGTATTCATAATTTTTGTTCATGGTGTATTTTCGTTAATGAAATTTTGACTTGTTCTGAAATTCGTGACTCGAGGTTGACGTATTCCGGAACGATTTTTTATCCGTGTAGATCATTGCAATCATCATTGATAAAATTTCAATTTAAAGATGTATGATGTTTTTTTTCTTCTGAAAAGCAACAGATTATCTTTTAAAAAGTTTTCTTCATACTCTTCTAGTTACATTCCAAGGATAGCAGTATAAGTGATTGGACAGCCCGGTTTGATGATTTCTGAAATAAATGGCTTGTCTAATCAAAATACCACGTAACAAATTAATTTATATACAATCCCATATTGCTTATGATTGCTTGCCGGTCTTCTATGAAAATAGTTCAGAAATGCAATTTATATGTTCATGCTGAAATGCTCAAGAACAAGTTGATTCCAAAGCATGCTGAAATTATTAATTAAATGAGAATGGAAAATATACAACATGATTAAAAGGTACTCGATCTTCAGTCGCACCCCCTCACTTCGCTATTGTCAAAATGACAACATTGTCCAAGCTACGCCAACCAGCGTCTCCATGTTTCAGCTGGCAGTCTCTTGTGATCATTTGACTAGTGGAGGCGTGAGGTAGGAACTTGTGGGGACCAGAGGTCAGTCTCACCCTCCTTCGAAGTTGTCAAATCACCATTTGAAGCCCTGCTCTACCATTTTTGTTATAATAAAATAAAGCAAAGTGACAAATGTGGCAACCAGAATGATCAAAAACATAATTTTCAAAGTGATTGAGAGTGCCCAAGTGCCTTTGAAGACGAAAAACGTGATTTTTCTAATGGAGAAAATGAAATGTTGAAAAATATTCTGAACTTTCAAAACCCTTTTCTGGCAGCAGCTTGTTTTCCACGTAAGCTGTGTGACGGCTGAACGGTCTTGAATATAGCAAATTATGCTTTCTTTTTTCATGAACACCATATCAAAACATCATTTTCTTATAGATGGTTTCATGCAACAAAAACAGCATTTTCAATAATGGCCCATGAAAAAATCAATGTTAATGCCGCTGCCATTTTTATTTCAATCTTCATGCAGGGTTATTATTTCCAGATATCATGATATATTTGCAATGACACGGCTTATTGTTATACGATATACTGTGGGAAAAAATTAAGTATTAAATAAAAGTGATTGAGCAAAAAAAAAACTAACTTCAACGAAAAACTACAATTTTCCTTAATAAAAAAAATAATAATTAGAAAGTATCACGTTCTTCGAAGGCACACTTAGTTTTTCAGCTCTTTTTAAGCACTTTCACAATGAATTTTTTGTGGTACTTAACATTTGAGCACTACAGGTTTAGACTTATGGTAAATTTTGATATTTTCACTTTGATAATACTGACGTTTTATTTGACATGGGTAATTTTTTTCTTCAATCAGAGTTTTTTTTTCGAAATGAATTGTTGAGATTGAATAAAATTTTATGAATACGAATATTATATGAATAAGGGCTGTTTTCTTCACCTCCACTTAAGCGTTAAACCAGGTTTAAGTACATAGGTAAACCTGGTTAACAATTTAAGTTGAGGTGAAGAAAATTTAATTATTAGTTACCTATTTCAATCGGATTTCAATTTGGTCATAGTAAAATCTTTTTATTTAAATCCAATCAAGAATTGCCTCTAAAATACACCCTTCAGAACCTCTGCCAGGCTGGGTCAACTAGGCAAATTTTAGTCATTATGAAGTTTTGGGAGAATTAATCCAGACAAATATTCCTTTACTAGGGTGTCTTATGGATGTCGTTTTATAGTACCCTTGTAGGAGTTCATAAAACTTAAAATGTTACTAGGGAAAGGAAGAAGGGAATAGTGTGAAGCAAGAAAACCAGATCCCCAGAGTACATTAACGAGTAAACCCAAACCATGAGATTCCAATGTTGCTGGATAACTCTGAAGTACGGTGAAAAGTCCTTCGTTCTGGACGATCTGGCTTCATGTCGGATTCCCGGAAACGACCGATTATAGAATAGAGACAAATCTACTACTACTCCAAAGATGATTCACAAGCTCAAGCACATATTTTAATCGCAGGTTATGTTGGACATCACAACATCCGATAGAGGAATCTTGAAGCCATGGTTTAAGCCAACTTTATCCCATTTTAACGAAAACGTCACTCGGATGGGCACAAACTAACCTCACTGGGCTGACGGTGGTATTATGGAAAAAATGTCGTTGAGGCATCAAATCTTCAGAAGTTTCAAAAATAAATGATATGCAAACGTATTTCGTATTTGCAATTATAATATACTATTATTGTGATATCTGTATTCTCCGTACGTGGAGTACAATAATAATATATTAATGGACAGATCATCGTCATTCTCACGATTTATTTGTTGGCAATAATCATTTCTTCGTATTTTACTTCCGTTTTCATTCTGTTCCCTAGTCCTTGAATTGATTTGTTTTTATCGTACTTACCTGAAAAGTCTCCTCTTTCCGGATGATCTGGTTCTGAAAGGCGAAGAATGCTGCTTTCCTTCGGTCGGTCAGCAACTAGCTCGTCTTAGTTGAATTGAAGTTCTTTTCCGAAGCAACACTAAAATGTAGCCCTTTTCATCGTTATTTGTCGCACAATTTGCCTAAAATAAAGATAAATCCACTTGAATTAGACGACAACTGTTGTTAATACAGAATTTGGAAAAATGAGTTCACTAGCCCAGAGTCCGAATAACAGCAAAAAACGCGACAGCTATCACAAACATAACTCTTCGCGGCCAGCGCTTGCTGCGATTTTCCTGAACGTTCCAAATTTACTCCAACACAAACTATGAGAATGGGTAAGTTCCATATCTACGTTTCCATGTCAAATTCAACAACCATTCTGCAGTGTCTGGCAGAACATGTACGGTAAAAAACACCCCATTATTGCAAGGAATAAGGTAGGTAAAATTAGGTAGAGCTTTGCTTCAGTATCGGGTGGAATTGTAACTGAAACTGCCTAGCATAAACACAGCAGCTAGACATCGTTTATGTTATCAGAGGTATGACTAAAATAGGAAACTATTATCAAAACCGGTACTCTTACTCTACCGGACTGATGTTATTCTTGAATCGATCCTTCTAGCTCCTGGGTAGGGTCTTAGACAACTATTTAGTCGTTTAGATAGCACCATTAAAATGGAACGCACTATTTGAGAGTTTTACATGTATACACTTTTTAGATTTGTAATCATCACAACAACGGGTTTTTTTTTAACTTGTCTGTTGATTTTGAAGGCTCATTTGCGCAAACTTTATGGAGCGGATATTACATTGTTACTGATTTAATATTTATATAAAAATGTGATACAGTGATACGTTTCCTCAAACTTGGACCGTTTACTCACGGGTTTCCCGAGGTTGAACTTTTGTGGTATACCTCTGTTGTACTTTTGTGGTATACCTTTGATTACTATTGGCATCTTATAGGTTGATCACCATTAGTTAAGCGAGCAGCCTAAGCTGTGTCTTCTCGCAGTCACGAAAAAAATGAGTTTATAAAACCCACCACCTTTCCCGGATTCGCAGAGCAAATTTCTCTAGGTTGCATATAGCCACTGTACAGAAATTTAAATCGGCGCTTAAACAAAGCATCACAAGTACAGAGCAGAAGTTCCGAGATTTCACGTTCCATGTTACACAAACGATAGACATCATTCTGAACCTGGCCAATGTTTTTCAAATTATATCTACTCGAGCAGCGTCTGATTATTAGGCCAGTATAGGTACAAAGAACTGTTTTATTATGCACCAACAACTTTATACTGATTGTGACATTTGGAATTATAAGCCTCTTCATTTGAACTCACAACCCGCTGGTCGTCATGCTTTGTTCTTCCCAAAATTTTAGTTCCATTTTTATGGTACACTATACTATACCGTAGAATGATTCTGAGCCGATAAACTGTGCATTTGAATCTGGTTTAGCGATCTCGTCTACCCTTTCATTACCTTTAATGCCACAGTATCTCGAAATCCAGCAGAAATTTAAAGTTCAAGTCTACAACCATGGACCACATTAGTGGTGAGAGAACTCCTGCTTGGACAACCTTTCGTTGCCCGTATGGTTAGAGACGAATGCCCCAGCTCTGAAGTGATTTCTCTTTTTGCAAGCATGTTCTCAATTGATTAAACTCATGTCACAATTCCTTTTCTTCATGGCACAAGCCATAGACGAATAGGAAGCGTTGTCAAAAGCTTCCTAAATATCTAGAACAAAGTACTATTTCTTTTAACGATAGAGCTTGTTCTACCTTGTATACCACAGTTTGGAGTGCCGTAACTGTTGTCTTACCTGACTGGTAAACAAACTGAAACTCAGATAGTAGCTGCTTGTACTCCATCATATCCTCCAGTTGAATCTCTGTGGAAAGCGGCGTTAGGCAATCATAAGGCGATTTACTTTTGTGTGAGAATTTAATAAGTACTAAATTGCATTACAATATCAGTATCAATTGACAACATCGAAGCGACGAAGAAACAGTTGATTTGAAATTTTCTACATACTCCAAACATCTTCGCAACAAACTATGAGCACAACCAACGTCTTATAAAGAGATCCGCACCGCGTGTTTTTCTTTTTCCCATCGTTTCGTTTGTGTTTCGTTCAAGTCTCATCGATTTGAATGAACAAAAGTATGGTTGTTTTGATCATTTTCCTTTTCTAATCGTGGAGATGATAGAGCTTTCACGCATTTTGTTAACTAATGGTAAAACTATTCATTCATACCATTTGTTTTTTTTTTTTTTTACACCAAAACATATGAATGTTTCACGCTGTATGTTTTTATCATCATTTAATCACAATGATTGTCGTTGAAAGGGCATAATGAGTCTGCTTCAACTTGAGCATCGAAAGTCTTTACACTGATAGGGGAGAGAAAAACAATGATGCGAAAAGCAAATGGCAGTTCTAACTGTTTTTCATTTTCATATTCGTTTCATGCTGAACGGCGTCATCGAAATCGGAAAAAAATCGAGTTCATTTTCGAGTTTCGATAATGAACCCTGAACTGGAGGCAGATACAAAAATCTAGTTCACTACTTATCTTGCTCTTGGATGTTAGTGATCGGGCGTTGCTTAGGACACGGGAAAAACAAACTATCTAAATTATGTTTACAGTCGTTCAGGTAGGCTTTCTCTCTCTTTCGACGGTCACTACAATATCGAGGCATCAAGTGATGGCTGTGTAATGTATCGTATGTTTTCCAAATTAATAATACTATTTTGTTAACCACCCAATAATATTCGTTTCCTGGATTGGAAATTTATGAAGAATCGATATAAATTTATGTTTATCAAAACTCATATAATGTTAAACAGTTCGTATGTGCTCAATTATTTAGTTATTTAGTTATTACTGTTCTGGCTTCCATCCCCAAGGAAAAATAAAACTCACCGTAATGACTTGTACAGACTACCAGACCAAACAAGAGATATTTCATCAAGATAGTATTGCAACAAATCAAAACATCGTAGTGCGAAGATAATGAAACATTATCCTACTCCAACCTCCTTTTTCGCACGGAATTGAATACATCTCTTTGAAGTAAAAATCATCTCTTATCAGAAGGATTCAAACGGAATATAGTAATAAAATCGAATTGAATCCTTCTCCTTTCAATATATATATAAAACGTACTAATTCAGAGTTCCATGTTATGAATTACTATTTCATGAAAAAAAAATCTCAGCAAGCAAATCTTTTCAGCACTAATTCGAGAATCCATCCGAGATTAACTTTATTATGAACCAGAAGAAGCAACATCACCAGCCAGAAAATCGATGCAAGTTTCGCTGTTTATTCAACAAGCGACACCTCTCACACAACCCCATTCTTCTGCCGCTCCCAACATTCTTCATCTTCTGCCCAGAACCAAATGAGAAAAGCGAAAATGGAAACTATTATCCTCGTCACCCTCCCCGTCAACGCACGCTGAGCTGCACTCAGACGAGACAAACTTCATACCCAGCAGCATCCCGAAGCTGAAACTCACCATCTCACGTCTCACTGCTTGCCTGCTTGGTGTTGGTGTCAACGGAATTTGCGCATGTCCTAGCCGAAGCATTTCACGTGACACATTCTCCGAGACTTGCATTTGGCTCTTTTCATTATTCTTTACCTTCAATCCATTTCTCGTCCCCACTGACTGTCTGACTGGATGCACTTTGCTGATGACACTTTTCCAACGTCAGCTTTACCTCTCCGACACACGACTGACCAGTCGGAAGCAATGGCATCGCAGCCATGCAGGTTCGCAGCAGGGGACAACTGCAGGGAACACCCGCGGAGAGCCAGCGGCGGAGAGTAATCTGTTGCTCGGAATCAGAAAAGTTTTTCCTAGTAGACGCAGCTGCCTTTCAGCAGTCACTGGTGGTTTGGGGCTCGGAACTCATTAATTTTCACCGCACAATCGTCGCTCGGTAGAGCCGTAAATCCGATTTCCAGAAGAGGATACCATGGAAGCCACACTAAATCCACTCCATCCGTTGCGACTCACACTATATATTGCGGTGGACAATTCAATCCATCTCTATTAAACATGCATTTGCAACCGATTGAAGCCATTTTCTTTTTTTTTGAAATTGAGGGGGGGTTTGGGAGGGGTGGGGGGGGGGGGGATGTGGTATGTGGTGGGGTGATATTTAATTTTTTTGTTTTTTTGTTGTTTTTTTTTTTGGGGGTTCGGAGGGGGGGGGGGGGAGGAGAGGGGGGAGATGGGGGGGAAGAGGTAGTGTATTTTTATGTGGGTGAAAATATATATTATATTGAGGGGAGGAAGTATGGGAAGATGGGAGAGGAAAATGTATGGAATGGGTGTTGTGTTTGGGTGTTGGGTGGGGAAAAATAAAATATTTTTTTTTTTTTTTATTAATTTTTATTGGTTTTTTGTTTTATATTGTTTTTTTGTTTTTATAAATAGGGATTTTGGTTGTTTTGTGGGGTTGGATGATGATGATGATGTAATACTACCATCTATTGCAGCAAGGAAACTTTCCATAGCAGTGGAATAATCTGAAAAACGATTTGATCAGGATTCTATTATTGTATGTGATCATCAAGCTCCTGTATGAAGGGCCAAAAACGTTTGGGTGGGCCCGTAAGCAGAGACACTTACGCGAAACCCGCGAATATAGGGAAAAGAATCTCCTTCCAAAAGCAAGGTCACACTCACAGCACTAGAATCGAGCCCTCGATTGACAGAATAAACCCAATAGATGGGGTCGAAGAGCCCGCCCTCGTTCCACGAAATGTTAACAATAGGGAAGAGGCAGTCCCATGCTCCCTATCCAAATCGTTTTACTTGGGTGCCCTGATGGTCCCTCCCTTTCCCCGTTATTTGTTATTTAATATATAATATATTTTGTACACAACAAATTAAGATACCATTATAGACAAAAATGCTAATTTATTCAAATTTCAAACTTGAATGGATTGTTACTGAAAAATAAATAAAAGTTAGATATGTATCAATATCCTACTAGTCCTGGGAAAGCTGAAAACAGAATAGATCATTCGAAATATAAAAGATAAAATTTCAATAAAAGATATTATTTTATAAAACATAGTAATATTTGTAATATGTTTCTTTGTACTGTTCTAGCAACATTTCAAAGATAGAGTGAACGAAGAGTCCGGTGGGATAATTTCTGAAAGAAATGGCTTATCTTACCATAATACCACAAACACAACATTAAAATATAATCATACATTACGTATAAGCACATGCCAGCCTTTTATGAATATAATAGTTGAAGTTCAGAAGTGCAATTTTAAATAAAATGGTATGCTGAAATGCTGAGATACAAATTCCGCCTTTGATACCTGGCATGTTGCTCCCGGCTCTTACATAGTTTTGGAATGCAAAGATGATTCCAAAGCGTGCTGAAATTATTAGTAAAATGAGAATAGAAAATATAGAATATGATTTAAAGGTATAAGATCTTCGGTCACACCCCCTCACTTCGCTATTGTCAGATTGACAACATTGCCCAGGCTACGCCAACCAGCGTCTCCATGTTTCAGCTGGCAGTCTTTTGTGATCATATGACTCGTGGAGGCGTGAGGTAGGAACTTGTGAGGACGAGAGGTCGGTCGCACCCTCCTTCGAAGTTGTCAACTCACCATTTGAAGCCCTCGAAGCTTTTCTTTGGTTAAAGCCCAAAATGTCTAGAGTGGGCGTGTCCGGGGGGGGTGGGGGGGTTTTATGTTTTTGGGCGGAAAAAACATTTTGTTTTTTTTGTACTATTTTTGTGTGTTTTGTGTGTAATTATATGGCACAAAATGGCGCAAAAACAATATTTCTTGTGCGTGGCTGATCATCGGCAATAATCGCTTCTGGAGACATTCCTTAACGTATTTCTGAGTGTTCATCGTCTTCGTTGTGATGTATGGACTAGATGTTTTACCACACTCGCATATTGCCTGCCAAACCATAACGTTCTTACCGAATTTTTCGGTAAAAATTGCCTTTTCCGTTTCAGGGATGTCTTTATCTTCGCTTACAGTATAGAATTGTGGTCCGGGAAGCGTTTTGTAATCTAGTTTCACAAACGATTCATCGTCCATTATTATACACCCAGAATTTCTACACAATAACGAACCGTAGAGTTTGCGGGCCCGTGGTTTCACGGACGCGGCCTGTTTTGGGTTCCTTTTGGGTTTTTTTCTGCTTCCGGTATGTTTTTAGCTCAAGTTTTTCTATGGCACGCATGACGTTACTTGACGAGGTTCCTAGTTTTTTCGCAACATCCCGAACGGAAGTCGCTGGTTTTTGCTTGTAGGCAGCCCTGATCTTTTTATCGATATCCGGACTAACAGGACCGGATTTCAGACCACTCTTCGGCGCATCTTCAAACGTACACTGTTCTCTATATTTTCGAATCTCAGATCGTACCGCTCCGACGCTCACACCCTCTTCCTAGTCCAATTTTCTCAAGGAGAGTCCGCTTACAGTGCATCATTTGTGCACGATACTTTTTCGTTGTTCCGGAGTAAGACCGCACATTTTGATGTTACCTATCAAACTGAGCACTTTTTTTATGCTCTCTCAAACTGCTGCAGACAAAAGGACGCAGCCAAAACATGTTGAAATATTTCATTATATTCAAAGTGACCGTTAAAATAAGTTGTGCTTATACTTTCTGGAACAGTCGTTATATATTGCTACAGCTCAAAAAAGTAGTGTCAATTTCTGTTCAATATCATGCACATAAATGGAGCGTCACAAAACTTACAAATTGACAATATAAATCGTGTAAAGTTCTGGGATATTCCAGACATTGCCGATAATGTTGTATACAAAAGCTCGTCTTTATTACCACTATTTCATGCATGTTGCTGCTTCGTATGGAAGAAAATACAATATGACATGCTCGGATAATTACATCACAATGACAATTTAGATTTTCCTTCTGTGTAGATTTGACATAAGCTCATTGGGATATTTCATATAAATTAAAGCCAGAAATAGCTTCAATTAGGTCTGTTGTATAGTAGATTGCAAACAATTTCATTGTTTACATTTGATTTGGGTTTCAATTCAGCGAGGAGTGAAATTTTGCGCGACTGTTAATATTCAACTTTTTTATTCTGTGTACAATTAACCTCTTAAAGATGTTCTAGAGAATTTTAAGAAATATCAAAATACTTGTCTTCTCTGTCAGTTAAATAAGGAATTTTTATCATTAATTTTCTGATTAAAACTCAGTGATCGCAACACAAAAATTTTCAATTTTGCAAACTTATGTTTTATATACATAGGGTAGGTGGCCCTTCACTCTACCTAATATACTGAGAGTGGTTGATTAATATATTGTAACTCATGAAATGATTTTCACAGAAAAAAATAATGAATTTTAACAGGCGCGTAAAATTTCCCTTCGTTTATTTCCAAGCCAAAGGAAGCGTAACCAACGAAATTGTTTGCAATCTTTCATGTGCCATACAACAGACTAAATTCAGGCGTTATCTGGCTAAAATTTACATGAAACAACCCATTGATTTTTGCCAAATCTAGCATTCCTTTTATGTGCATTAGATAATGCAGAAAATTACATGTGTGTTTCAAACTGTGTACTATAGCAGAAAGATCAAAATAATGACTTTATATAAAGTGTGATTTGAGAATTCACGATCTTACTCTCTCTCTCTTCGGGATATGCCACATTTCATTATAGTGCGGAATTGTGGTTAACCGATTTTAGGATCTTCTTTTCAGTATTTTTTACCGGTCCAAAACGTCTAATCACCCACCATAACCCATCATTGTTCTTTCCCATGTAGTTCATGTGGTCTGAATAGTTTGTCATTACCCTTCCTTCATTACCCTTCCTTCATCATCGGTTTATGACTGACTTGCGCTCTTTTTGCCCCACCACACGCTGCAAAATGAAAATGAAAACAGTTTTCGTGAAGCAATTTTCGTGGAGCAATTTTTCTAAATTTAGCCGAAAACACAGATCGTTGATAAACAGAATGAAAATAAGTGGTCTCAAAGCGCTTCCTTGCAGTACACCATATGTTATGGGGAATACACAAGTATGTGTGCCACTGATGATAACGAATGCTTTCGCTCAGACAGATAAGACCACAACTACGGAAGACCCATGTGTCTGAGCTTTGAGACAGCGAAGTTGTGCGGGACCTTGCCAATCACTTTGGAGCAGTCGAAACATATTACATCTACTTGTTGTTTGTTCTAGATTTCCATTGATAGGAAGCTAGTGAACAACTCGAGGTTGTACAGACTAAACATTAAACAAAGAGCGGATCAAAACGGACTTCTTAACCTAACACACCCAGTGGACCAGATTGGACATTTTCGTTTTGCAAAAAGTTCCACACGCTGGTGAGGGAATGGAACCCTCACTTCATGGCAATCGCTTGAACGACGGGTGACGCCGCTAACCGCTTGACCGCGTTGTTGTCTAGTGCCTCTCAACAAAGCCATGATATCATAGGTTGAGATACAGCATACAGAACTTTATGCACTAATTCAAGCTGAACAATGCATAAGGTCCTAAGTAACATTGAGAGATTCTCTTTGCCGACTTTCTCTTTTGTTAAAAGTTTGTCTATTTTATGATTTGCTGGTGTTTTTGACGAATTGGATCCTTAATTACACTTTATATTACCGTACTGTGTGTTGAAAATACTTGAACATGTTTTTCCACAGCCGTAGGAACGCAAAGAGCAAATCGACGAGTCTCTCAATGTTACTTATGACCTAATGCATTGTTCAGCATGAATTCTGCAAAGACTTTCACCACACAGCATAAGATGGAAATGCCCCAATAATTTTCAACGTAATGACTAGAACCTGCTTTGAATATTGGACAGATTGATGCTGTTTTCGATGATTGTCGGTGGTGTTTGCAGAGATTTGGCACATTCTCTTAGGAACAACGGTGGAAGGCTCTCGGTTTTTGGTTCCTTGGTAGAGGACACATCTTGCTGTGTGAAGTCAAACAGCTGCAGATTCATGTCGAAAACTGGACAATCTCGGAAGGTATCGAGTGAGAATGTTGACGACTTAGTATTATCACAGAGAACAGACATTGATGTCCATATACCTTTTCTCGAAAAACGTGTGTAAAAGTTAATATGGGCAGCCGCTATAAAAAGCAAGTGCAGAGAAAAGCAAACAAAAATTTTCAGGTTATGTGCTAGGATTTTTATTGATAAACATTTACATGACAGTTATCGCACAACTGCAGCGCCGCCTACCAGGAGCATAACGACATACATTTGAAATGTCAGTTTAAAGTTTTACACAAGTAGCAGACCGAAGATGAACGTCTGTTCTCTGTGGTATTATGAACATTTTAGAGGAAATCCGTAAATAGATTGGCTAGACTTAGCTAGGCTGTTATTGTAATTCTCAAAAATTCACTCCATGCATTCTCTTACCTCTCTGAAATACACACAATTCAACGTCTTTCACACCCCTGCCACAACAAAAATAAAATTGAACCAATATGAAGTGACTGACTACCGATCGAAATGATAACTAACCTTTCCGCTCAACCATACTCACTGGCTGTGGGAGTGAGTCTCACCTCTTCCCATCAATCTCAACTCGGTCTGTGCATAAGTATGCAAATTGAAAAGCAGAAAACCAAAATTGATGAACGAACATTATGAAAAAAAAAAATCGTGGAAAAACATTCAGCCCCGTCTCGTCATAGCCTACTCTCGCCAAGGAGGTGCAATCAACCTTGCTGCTCTTCTCAACATTGGTTTGTTGAAAAAGCCTTATAAAAAAATCACCGAGATGAATGTGCCCCATCAATATCATCATTAGTCTTCTGGAGTCTTCTTCAGGCAAGGAACCACTCGTCGCTCTCTGCGAACAGGTATGGGAGGATAGTTGCAAGGAAAACCAAACCAACAAAGTCTCGATCTCCAAGAAAAGACGACGGCGGCGACGACGACGACAGATGGAAAAGCCAACCATCCTCCTCCGCATCACTCAAGAGCTGAAATGTGTATTCTTTTACGTTTTATTTTCATTGCATTTGTAGAAACGAAGATTGAGCTATGGGAAAGAAATAATTGAATAGATTGTTAAGAGTTGTTACAGGCAAGGATGCGATGGAAAATATCAAGTATCCAATTATATTTGCAATGTGCGAGAAGTCCGGGAGATCCCGATTCCGGTTACAACGTTTGCGCAAAAATGGAAAGAAGAAGCCCCGGTGCCAGAAAAAGATACAGGCAATGTTCAAACAGCTTGACTGACTGACGGACTGATTGACTGACGGATGTGAGAAGCACCCTCGGATTGTGATGGTTCCACTTTGGTCCTCGTTAGCAAAAGATGTATGCGCTTCGTGCTTGGATCAGTCGGGTGGCTCTGGGATAGGGTGTGATTTTAAGCACAACAAGAATTAACCAATGACAATTTTTTTTAATAACGTAGCATATCTTGGTATACTCAAGTTATTTCTACAAGAAAAGTACATTCCGGAAACAAAGTATGACATCTTATCAAAATTTGTTGTGTTTATGATTTTTTATTTTTTAAACAAATGTGTTAAATAGACGATCAAACTACGTTTTTATATTGTACAAGCTGAACCCAGAGCGAGCGCTGCTACCCTTGCAACTAATTGAACGAAAATTCAATGGAACTGGCGCATTTATGCTTGTTTTTCAAAATGAGTTTTTTTCTTGACTAAGAAGGGGTTCAAACTTCTATCAGAACATGCTTTTTACCCGAGAAATACACTATTTGTGTTTTAGTTCCCTGGATCATTCTTATTTTTGGTTGAAATTTGTGTTTCATTTGTATGAGAGCCCGCTTCCCTTTCAAAAAAAGGGGGCGTCTCGAATACAACAATTGTTTGCCTTTAATAACTTCTAGGTGCCAAATTTGGTTCCATTTGCTTAATTAGTTCTCGAGTTATGCAGAAATTTGTGTTTAATTTGTATGAGAACCCCCTTCTAGAGAGTAAAAGGGTCTCAAATGGCCATACAAACATTTCTTGTCTTAAAAAATCCCCACATGCCAAGCCCTTCCCCACCCCCTCCTTTAGTAGAGGATAGGATCTCGTATGAACATGTTAACATTTATTGCCTTCAAAAACTTCTACGTGCCAAATTTAGTTTCATCTGCTTCATTAGTTCTTGAGTTATGCAGAAATTTGTGTTTAATTTGTATAAGAGCCCTCTTTTCAGTAAGTAAAGGGGTATAAAACGACCATACAAACATTACTTGTCTTCAAAAATCTCCACATGCCAAATTTGGTTCCATTTGCTTGATTAGTTCTCGAGTTATGAAGGAATTTGTGTTTCATTCGTATGAAAGCCACCCCTTTTCAGAGAGGGGAGCGGTCTCAAACCATCGTAAGAACCTTTTCCAGCTCCAAAAACCACTTGCATACTAATTTTCACGCCGATCAGTTCAGTCGTTTCCGAGTCTATAAGGGACATACAGAAATCTATTTTTGATTAATATAGAAATCCTGCCTCCAAAACCCCCACATGCTAAATTTAGTTCCATTTGCTTGATCAATTCTCGAGTTATGCAGAAATATGTATTTCATTTGTATTGGTGCCCCCCCCCCCCCCCCCCCCCCCCCTTACAGCGGAGGGAAGGGTCTCAAACCATCATAAGAACCTTCACCGGCCCTAAAAACTCCTGCATACAAATTATCACGCTGATCGGTTCTGTAGTTTCCGAGTCTAGTTATAAGGGGTTATTTAGGGCTGTATAAGGTTACGATATGAACATATTGAATCAACCCTCTGAAAGGTCGACAGTAATTATTTGATAATTTTGTGATGTTGTTGAGTTCAGAACATACGATCTACTAAGGTAACTATAGCTTTTTGGGCTGAACAAAGTTGCACTACGTATTCAACCATATTCAGTAACTTTGTTCGAACTTAAAAATAAAAAATTAAAAAAAACGTTATGAAATAAACTGAGACGATCTAGGTCATCCCGACTGTCCTTGAACACAGAACATCAGATCTACAGTTGTAATTATTGGTTTTTGGATTGTTGTATTTTAGAATACTCATTGAATAGTGTGTAAGGTAAAGAAACATCACGTGACAATATTGGGATAATCAAGGTCATCCAAATTGTCCTTTAATTCAAAACATAAGATCTACTGTAGTAACACTAGTTTCTTAGGCTTTATAAGGTTACGATATGCATTCTAACATATCCAATGAGTCTTCTGGAAGGTCAACAGTTATTATTTTATAACCTTGTGTTCCTCTAAGTACTCCAAACTATTGTGGTGTTTTGAATTGAAATGGAGGGAAGAAAAATTTGTTGTGGGAAAGACAAAGAACGACGATTCAAACATATTGGGTTGGGCGTGTGTTTGGTAGTTGCTGGAAGAAAAAGTGTGTAGGAAAAAAGAAAAAGAGTGTTGATTGCGGTCTACCACGAGGCTTTCACTTGGTGTGGAAACAAAGTGTCCCCGCTGGAGACGGAATACCGAACATACAGCATCGCGGCAGGAGGAGCAAGTGTTCAGCCGTGTCACTCGGATCGTTTGGTTCATGGTCTTGGAGTGAAATCCTCAAGAACAGGATGTAATCTGGTGGGCACACGGACCTGCTCTGGTTGCTCGATGATATAACCACAGCAACGAAATGTCCTGAAAATCCGGGTGAGCTCTTTCCATTTTATCTTTTTGTGTCCCACTCCCAAATTTTGGAAATATTGTTTGACAATATCTGAGGTAGAAGGTGCTACTATAGGTCGTGCACCTTTAAATCATATGGTTTGTTTTTAGTTCTCATTTGGTTAATTATTTCGGAACACTTTGGAATCGTCTTTACATTCAAAAAACATTTAACTTAAGAGCATGTAGATCAATTAAAGGCTCAATTTGTTTTTGAGCATTTAAGGCTCGAAGTAAGACGCGAAAAGCATTTCAGGCACGAAGTAAGACGCGATTTAATAAAAGTGTGGTGAGGGCGTGCGACTGTAGATCGTGTGCCTTTTAGTCATGTTGTGTACTTTCCGTACTCATTTGATTGATGGTTTCAGTGCGCCATGGAGTCATCATTGAATTTCGAAACCATTTAACTTTAGAGCATGCCGATCAATTAGAGGCTCGATTGGTTTTTGGGCTTTTCAGCATGAACATGTGGATTGCACTTCTGAATTTCAACTGCTATTTTCATAGGGGACTAGCATGCGATCGTGGGCAGTATGGGATTGTATTTGAATAAATTTGTTAAGTGGTTTAGTGATTGGATAGGCCATTTGTTTCGGCAATCATCAGGACGGGATTTTCAGTCACTTATACTGCTGTCCTTGGAGTGTGACTGGAGAAGTGTACGAGTGTATTATTTACTATTTCATTGTAACATCGTGGTGTTTTCATCGTATCATTGTATATTATTCGAAATCATGTTGAATTTTTGGGATATGGAGTCTCAATTGTTATATACATGTACGTGTGTTTCCGTTTTGCATATCTAGGTATTCTTATATTTATCATATTTGTTTATGGATGTTATTATTTGGATACATACAGGTTTTCACATACATAAATATGTTTTGGTTGAGGGAGTCAGTATCAATTGTAGTCATTTTTTTCTCATTTTTTACATGAACCTTTCAGTATAAATTCATAGACTACTAGTTGAGCGGTGTACAGCTAAATCTTATTATTAGTTGCATAACATTGATATTTTTCTTTGGAAAATAATAATAATAATAATAATAATAATAATAATAATAATAATAATAATAATAATAATGGAATTTGGTCTGCATTAAAGTTGCAACCTGAAACCAGGTTGTATAGATGTTTTGTTGCATTGTACCATGAGATTGTATGAATTGAGATCAACGGATGTTATTTTATTTTTTATTTTTTTATTAATAAGTGCTGTTCAATTCTGCAACGGTTGTATTGGATGAGACTAGATCAGTGACCAACCAGTTGATGTCATCATTTAAGCCAATGAGATCTACTACAAATTAGAATAGCGGTGCATGGAAACGGAACAGCACATCGACATTTTAGATACACTATTTTTTATATATAGTTTCAGGTCATCCATGGAGTTTCCAAGTTTCGTAAAATATTTTTCCACGAGGCTATGATAGATTGTCTAAACTTTTAGGTGCATAATAGATACGCAAATTCTTCTACAACTGCAGCAGGACAACAATCTGCTGACATGTGTAACTATTATTATCATTTTACATTATAATATCCCATCACTATGTTCTATATACTATTCTATATGAAATTGCATATTGATTTTACATTTTTATCGTTCTCATTATTTGTTGAAATATTATTTTATTATTCTTAGCTCGGATCTTATGGTACGGTATGTCCACGCATCCTTCTTCCCATGTAGATTCACAAAATGCGTTGTGGTTCAAATCTATTCATTTGAATCCAACTCATTTTACAGAATCATCTTTTGCGGTAAATGCAACGCAGTAGGCCTGGCCGCTTTGACGCTTGTATCATGTCCTTGATATGCTGCAAGCATCAATATTGACAAAAAAAATAATTGGGCGTCATCTGATCCAATTATTTCCAGGATGCTTTCTCGTACTGGCTGCGTATGTGTTAGATAAGATAAGATAAGAGATAAAAATAAAAAATGACAAAAACAATAAAAATAAATAATAAAAAATAAAATAAAAGATAGGATAAAATTCAGTGATTAAAATAAAGAAGTAAACAAGGAAAAAACGAAAGTAAAACCGGATTGGGAGAAATAAAAAAAAATTACAAAAGTGGCAAAAGGGGTGCCAGGGAAAGGAAAATGCAGATCGCCAGGAAATATGTATGTATGTATGTATGTATGGTAGCCACCATCCCTTCATGCCCTTGGCTAGGATGCAGCTCCACTTTATAGCAAGATCAAATTGAGCCACCGATCTGAATTCACAATATCGCTGTATGAAGCGCCAAAAACCGAGGGGTGGACCCGTAAGCAGAGACACTCACGCGAAATCCACGGGAAATTAAGAATCTCCTTCCAACGATACAATCCAACAATTCGAATAACCCAATTCGCAATACTTATTAAGCTTTCTACACGATGGCTTGTTAAGAAGGGCGCGCCACTCTCACTGAAACTGTTGGAGTAGAATTCGCAGCATCACAATCGAATCGGTAGGATAAAGAAAATGATAATGCTCGTTCCCTCCTAGACTCAGGCAGTCAATCAAACCATCGTCTAGTTTCAGCTTGAATGATACCCTGATGCTCCTTCCCAACCCAGTATTTATTATATATATTGTACATAATATGTCATAATATGCAATATATGCAGTATGTAATAGAGCAATGTTATATTTAATTAAAATATGCCATGGTTGGAATTCGTCATCCTGTAATTTAAATATGGTTATTAATAAAATAATATGATGAAATAGTTAAAACAGTAATAAAAGGCATATGATAATCATATGCAGCTTGGTGCATCTTTACAGCTCAATCAGTGGCAGATGAATATAACTCTGGAATGTGAAGGTCTTATTGGAATTAAATAAAACATAAACCATTTAATTATACATGAATCAAACAACTATGTATGTATTCATGACATATAGATATACATAAACAGCAGAATTTAAGAGCATTTATTAATTTTTATAAAATTCAATGATTTAAATTCATAGAAAAACAACTATAGATACAATGAAATAAAATATCTGTACTATCTGGAATCTATTTCCTTGTAACCTTGAAGCAAATGAAATTTAATTATTATTATTAATTTTGTAGTAAATATTTTTAATACGATTATACTTATATATATATATATATATATATATATATATATATATATATATATATATATATATATATATATATATATATATATATATATAACGATAATATGATGAAAAAAATACGATGTTGTAATAGTATACACATAAAAATTAAATGCAACTATTTGTCTCTTCTGCTGTGATGTTAGATGATTGAAACTCTGAAATGGCAAAAAATTCCAAAGTGATATAATGAAAGAAAGTTGATCACCGAGCAGCCAAGCAGGATAGCAAAGAAAATTTAAGCAAACAATTAGCCGGAATAAATTTCATATGATTATGATTACTGCCCAAAAACGGAAGCTTAATAAATCTACAAAAAAAATCAGAGAGAGAAAAGAAAAATGATACTTGAATTCTCCGATAACTCTTGCTTTCTACTGGGCCCATAAATAATTCAGCTAAGTACGCAACCCTTAGCTGGCGGTCTTTGTCATCTCTTGACCCGTGGAAGCATGAGGTAGGAACTTGTGAGGACCAGTGCTATGTTGCGGGGACGCACGCTCCATCCCAGTTGTCTACTCACCATTTTGCAGCCCATATTGACCATGCTGAAATATCGGTGCAAAAAAAAGGCGAGGCGATTACAAAAAAAAAACAGATATGTTCCCTAGTTTGAATTTATTCGGACTAGGGTTCGGTGGTAGATCTGATACCCCGTAACGCATCACAAAAAGGTCATCTACCAGCGTTACGGGTCCACATCGATGTAGGTCTCATCATTCGTGTAGAGCTTTTGGGCACGTGATTTAGCAACAATCTGCTGGAGTTTGTCTCAAATTAGGTGATTCTTCACTTTTTACGTTTTCAATTCGGATCGTTTGGCTCTCTGGACGAAACTTTGCTAAACATCAAGTTTTATGTTCAAGTTCCACATCGAAATATTCGAATTCCGCTTGAAATGAGCAATCGGCGCTCTCTCGTTTTTTTTTGTGGACTGTTTCCGGTTTTCGTCCAGCTCCTGGCTTGTGGTTCACTGACGTCCATTCCTAGAACGTTTGGAGAGCTCTTGAGACGTTCAAAAGATGTATATAAACCTGTTTTCCCGAAGTGCGATGCGACAACCCAGGATTTGCCACATGTGGGTGCACGCAAATGGTTTGTCGATTTTTTCCACCCCGTCCGGAATCTCAGTGACAATTGCACAATTGATCGTATGTAAACAATACACTATAAAGCGAAACTGGGCAAAATAAGGTTGATTGTGGACTAGTATGAACAAAATGACAGAAGTTTGAAAGTGTCACAATAATTATCGACCTACCCTTTAAGGTTGTCGTTACGATTCAGGTAAGGATGAAATGTTGAGTGGAAGCAGATAAAAACGTGAATTCACGTGCGCTTACGTGGGAATGTGTCCTCCCCCCCTCTCTCTCTCTCTCGCGCGCTGTGTGTGTTTGTGTTTTTTTAAAGTTTACTTCTTCGTGCTTTCTTTTCCTCCAGATCGACAGATCCGGTATGAGCAGGTGCGTCCATCGACTGTTCACATCCGTGTCCCATTCTCGTTGCCATTTAGTTATCAACTCCGCTCTCACCTGCTTTCGAACTCCTCTGATATTTCTCCGCTGATAACCTTCACGGTCCTCTGAGAGAATGATGGAAATTGTGATCATGGCGTATATTGCCTCCGATGAAATAGTTCGGTAGACACTCACGACTCGCATGGCCATGAGTCTGAATGTTCTGTTCAACTTCGCCCGGTGTAAGGAAGTGTGTGTTTGGGTGTGAGTGTGCGTGTGTGTGTGCGTGCGTGTGTGTGTGTGTGTGTGTGTGTGTGAGAGAGAGAGAGAGAGAGAGAGAGAGAGAGAGGGGGGGGGGGGTGTTTTTTTTATTTAGACGGGATGGAAAATCTGCAAACAGACTCCTGAAGACCTCAGGGTGTGGGGCTGAAGGCGCCAACTCCTCGACCCACTAAAAACCCACCCGTGCCTCCAGCCCCGGCCCTCCCTGGGACCACCTTTCGGTATTACTTCAGGGAGGGGGCTAGTGTGCTTTATGCACCCACTGTGTCTCACTACATTGGTCTTTAGTAGTTAGCTTCGCCCACCTGACGCTGATTCGATCAAGATGCTCCTGTATCCAAGTAGGGTTCGGGACGTTCGTGCCAGATCCTCCGCGATCTCCCTGCCCGACCACTTACGGTACCTGCCAAACCGCGCGTCACATGGTCCTTCCTCCGATCGAGAAAGCCAGGGCCAGGACCGGGGTTGGAACGTCTGGGGCGGCTACCCCAGTGTCGTTGCTGTTCCCCATGTCACGAACGCTGACGGCTTCCTGCCGGATCCCGCGCCGTATGTAGTTCGTTTAGCCGTTAAGGGGAGCTTAACGTTTCCAGGGTGCAGCGCTGGGAGACGAACTACTTCCACACCCCAGAGTATGTGTGTGTGTGTGGGGGGGGGGGGGAGTGGTTGTCAGTGTGTGAGGGTTTGAGGGTGGGCGTGTATCTGTAATCCAACGCCACCAACCGTCCGGCTGTGCTTTGTTGGAAGAAAAAGGGTTGCAGTTTTAGACGAACTATTGCCTGTTACTACAAACAATTTTAGCCCAGGAGTTGAAATGTGATTGATTTCACTAACAACGAGCCCACATTAACACAGTATAAATATTAAATTAATATTGGTATTGTGCAGACACTTCCATCATCGAAGCATATTTTATTCCAAGGATGGCACGTATTTAGCAGTAGCGTCCAAATTTAGTTATAATCAGATAGATCTCACCAGAAATTGTTGCTGATATTCAGTCATTATTTGGTCTGGCAAACCGACCCTAGAAGCTGAAGAATGCGTTTTTGTCTCTACAGGGCAAGCCATCTGGTAAAGATTTGCATCTCGTTCTTTTCAAAAGGAACAGCACGAATATAATTAGGACTTTAAATAATCACGCACAAATACAATACCATGAAAATCACAGTTAAAAAATTTATTTCGAACAGAATTTTAAAATAAAATATCACAATCACTGTGCAACGATTGAAAAAACTTGCCAGCTCTCCCTGAGAAAAACGTAAACTCAAGTGTTGTTCAAAATTTTATTGCCGAAATAACAAAGAGAATTTGGGCATTTGGATTCGGTAAAGCAGTAGACTGAAATTGAGATACCAATCCAAGCTTTTTTTACCACTTCCTTTAAGTTTCATGACTATTCATTCAGGGACCTTAATTCGGGGAGTAGTTCTAAGTGATGCATTTATACCGTGGACACCCTTTATATTATATTACTTTTATTCAAAGGCATCTGAAAAAAAAATCCTTTTTGATTTCTATTTTTATTATATTTTCCAAAGGCTTATGTGGTTTTATATTCACCTAATCAAGTCAGTAATTCTTTTTGTCAACATTTTGATGCACATTTTACACAAATACACACATGTTGAAAATTTTTAAAAACAAGTTCAGAAACACGTGTTCTTTTTTCTTCATATATTTCCCAATTTCGGAGACAACTTGGAATCGAGATAATGCATTTCAATTTTCATCTGTTATGATATATGTTCTTGTTATCATAAAACATTTAAAACTTCAAGATAACGAACGATAACTTCTTTTTTTCTTCTAAAAGACGCATTTCAGTGTTTTGAGCTAAACTCAACTAGTAATTTGTATAGTACATTACTATTCCTACTACTCACTTCTAGAAAAGGATGCTGGGAAAATATGAGTTAAGACCAAATTAAAAAACAAAATATTAATCTTCTCAGGGGCAACTTATTGCACTTTCAGAACATAAAATCAGAAGATATTATCAACACCGTAAACCAACCTTCTATTGATTTGATGCTCGGAAAAATAATCACAATATGCCTTTTTTTTTTATTTCAGCGGAATTCCTTACCTCCGTTCGCCGCACGCCCGAGGCCTGCCAGTATCGAGTGAAGGCAGCGGAGTTGGCTCCGGATGATTACTCCCTGGTGACGACCGTTGCCTCTGCACTCCGTTTGCTCGACCGAAAGGTCGAAGCGGAACGGTGGTACCGACAGGTGCGTACACAACTCATCACCAACTGCCCTGTGCTCTCGCCAACCCCAAAAGAAGCTGCCAAACTAATGTTCCTTTTTTCCATCCACCATACCATTCTAGGCCGTCAACCTACGCCCGGAGGAGGCACGTGCTCACACGAACCTCGGTGCCATTCTTCATTTGCTGGGTCGGCCCCAGGAGGCCGCAATCAGCTACAAAGAAGCACTCCGACTGCAACCCAACGATCTGACGACGCTGACCAATTTGGCTAAACTGGGAATTACGGAGATTTCCTGAAGTACGCCCCCTCGTCCGGCGCCTGAACCACCAGTGGGGCCATCGGTGCCCGGCAAGGACGATTTAAGCTAGCTCTGTAGAAAGGTGCTCTAGAGGGATAGAGGGTGTAAAAAGCCGTTTGCGATTTGTTGAAATGCTGTAAAGATTAATTGTTTATTTTTAATCGTTCCGGTGAATGTATATGAGAATGGTTCAGGACTAGGCAAATGAGAAACAATAATCAGCTGTAAATATCCTTAGATCTAGGGCAAAAACTCTGTAAGATTAATCAGATGAAACATGAAAGGATCATAGCTAGTACAAGTTAGAACTACCACAAGACAGATTTTGTACGAGAATGAAGAAAAGATGAATCTAAGATACCAGACAAATGAACAAGTTTCGTTAATTACCCTGCAAAACAGGGACTAATCAAAATCAGACTTATAATCGTAAGGGAAAAAAACATCAACAAAACGTGACAAATTAGCTAGCCTAAGCAACTGTACCATAAAGATGCTAAAATGAAGAGTATATACCTAGTAAAAGGAATAGGACAAATAATAGAAAGCCAAAAGCTTTGTTAAGTTTATACCAATCGATGGTTTTTGTTTTTGCCTAATATAAATAATAACTATGTATTAATAATTCTTTTGAGTGCTCATCATGAATGAATGACGCCAAATCTACCTACGTTCAATACTCCTGACACATTGTAAATAGACAAACCAAGAAATTACCATTAAAGTTAATTAAAGTGCAGCCACGGTCAGGATCGGATGAAAAATGCAGCGAAACAAGCAAAAACAAACAAACATGCGTGGGTGGTTTGTTTTAGAGACCGAAAGAGCACACGCAGCAATGAACAAAAGAGCCAAGTGTTTTGACTGCATTGGTGTCTACAAGGGGTACGATAATTATGCATGAGCACTCGGATAATATAATGGGTGGTAAATGATGAAAAAGTCATATTTAAAGTACTTCGATTATAGAGCGATCGAATGAAAACAATTTTCCCTGCAGAATGAAGTGTGACAGGGCAGCGTAAATGGCAGTTTGTAAGCATTCAGTTTATAACCAATATCGCAACCATCCGCGCTCAGTAACCTCATTCCGCGTAAAAAAAAAACCATCAAACCACTGCAAATAGCGGAAAAAGTGAGCGAACAAACGGTAATGTTGCAAAACGAACGATTTAAAAAAAGAAAACCGAAAATCAACGATCGAAATGTATATTGTGAATATTAAAAACCCACAAACACACATACACATACACACACAATCACCTAGAATGGGGGAAACAAAGTGCGGGTGCAATGACAACACACACGCAAAATCCCTGTTCGCAATTCATGAGGCTATACAATTTCGAAATAAAAGCAAATTTGTTAATAAAAATGAATGAAAACACTTGTTTCAATCACTACCGAAATACCGAAATCAATGTCCCAAAAGACGGAAAGATAAGGGGGGAGAGGTAGTCCACCATGAGAATGATTACAGTTTCTGTTGAAAATATTTTAACAGGGACTTTTTGAAAGTTTGAGCACTGTTAACCGTGAGGAGTTTAAAATTGACTTTGGAGCGATAATTACTGCCGGTGACCATCAAATCCGCATAAAAATCGGATTTGTTTTTTTTTCCTCACATTATTTGGTAACAACCTGAAAACGAGAGTTTCATATAAAAATACCAGCATGGCCACTTACCTCAAAATTCTAAATAATTTGGTTGGTTTCATTTATAAACTGACATTTTACTCACAAAGAAGCTTTCCTAATGGAGCTTTTCAAAAATTAAAAAAAAAAAGATTTTGCAAAACATGTTACTGACTAGCTGGCTGTTAAAAACAATGGAGAATGTCTTGAGGAAGACTGCGTTCAGAATTTCGATTTTTGTATTGGTGGGTTATTAGCTTGACAAAACATAATGACTAACTAAAAAGCGCTGAGCACAATTTCCAGAATGTGTATATAAAGACTGGACTCGGAAAAAATGAGACACACAAAAATGATCACCAAAAATTCATTTTAAATCGGATACTTCTCAAATTTTCAGAAATTAAATAACTATACATTAACTATGTTTTGGCATAATTTATTTATTGCATTTCCTCCCCCAAGCTGAATGCTCGTACATTTCTCTTATCACTGCTCATGAGATCTTGGGCGAGGCTTTGTCCATCTACCTTACACAATTTCTCCCAGTTTTTCTTCAAAGCTTCATCGGTTTTGAATGTTTTTCCGCTTTTCTTCAACTTCTTCTTCATTATCGCCCAAAACTTTTCGACCGGACGAAGTTCTGGTGTATTTGGCGAGTTCGCCTCCTTCGAGACCACATTAACGCCCTTCGCTTCGTACCAATCCATTATGGGCTTGGCGTACTGGCACGAAGCGAGATCCGGCCAGAACAGCGTGGGACCACGGTGAAAGCAGAGGAAGGGCAGCAAGCGCTTCTGCAAGCATTTCTATCGATAAATCTGCCCGTTTATGGTGCCGGTTGTAACGAACGGCTTGCTGTACCGTCCGCACTCGCAGATCGCCTGCCACAACAGGTACTTCTTCGCGAATTTGTCCATCTTTCTCTTCCGGAACTTTTCCGGAACCTCCATGCGGTACCGACGTACCGACAAAAAACTCGAGGCCGGAGATTTGTTTGGTGTCCGCCTTGATATATGTCTCGCCGTCCATGACGAGACAGCCTGGCTTGACCAGCCACTCACGTACAGCTTCCGCGCACGCATTTTGGCCACCGTGTTTTGCTTGTCAGTCCGGTTTGGCGCCTTCCTGGCCTTAAAAACACGTAGCCCAGCCCACTTCATGGTCTGCTGGACGAACCACTTCGACGAATTGACCTTTTTGGCCAAGTCTCGGGTAGAAAGGTTCGGGTTATTCTTAAAGTACAGCCTTATCTTCCGCGCCTTCTCTGGGTATTCCGTTTTCGGTTTTCAGCCGCTTACAGCGCGCCGCACGAAAACACCTTCCTTAATCTTTGCATCCGATATGTTTGGGAATACTGATTTCAGATATTCAAATGCAGGTCCATTCTTTGCCAACGCTTTTTTCAAAATTCTTGAAGAGTTTAAGTTTTATATGTAACGGTGGGAGAATAATTTGATCTTCATCCACGAGAGGAACACATTTCACGTTTTCTTTCCCAAGTGTCAAACTTGTCCTCTTTGGCCAGTCGTTTTTAACGTAATGCTCCTTACATGCTCGGCTGTCCCATTTACAGAGAAAGCACATGTATTTTGTGTACCCCTGTTGTAACCCAGCCAACATGGCAACAACCTTAAGATCGGAGCAAATCTTCTAAGAGTGTTGCTTATAATTTATCAAATTCAGCAGCAGCGCCATTGATTCATACGATTCCTTCATGTTAACAGCATGAACCAGCGGTATCAAGGGTTTCCTGTTTCATTGAAGCAGTAAAACAGCCTTCAAACTCAGTTTACTGCTGTCGAAAAAAAAAAACCCTTTTCTTTGGTTGTGGTCCGCCACAAACTCTTTTAAAAAACCTTAAAAATCCTAGCAAAAACTTGTTTTTTTTTGTGGCAAAGGGTAAATGCACCCTTCTTTTTGGGTAAATGCTCCTTAAACTTTGGAAAAATGCTCCTTAGATGCGTTTGCCCGGTATAATGCAATCGGAGGTATTAACCTTCTGGTTAGCGCTTGTCGGGTGTTTTGAAGGGTCTTCAGTTTCTTCAAGATTGTATAGTTTTGACGGGTTTTAAGTTTCTGAATTTAAGAGTCGTCAAAACGAAATTAAGACCCGTCAAAATGAAATAAAGATTCGTCGAAATGAAATTAAGACTCGTCAAAATGAAATTTAAACCCGTCAAAACTACCTCAAAGATTGCGGAGCGAAGCTCCGCTATACAACCTTGAAGAAACTTAAAACCCGTCAAAACAACCGGCAAGCGCTAACCAGAAGGTTAATACCTCTGATGCATTATACCGGGCAAACGCATCTAAGGAGCACTTTCCCAAAGTTTAAGGAGCATTTCCCCAAAAAGAAGGGTGCATTTACCCTGCTGCCATTTGTTTGGATTTTTGAAAAATTAATGGAATATATTATATTTTAAATTGAAGGGGGGGGGGGTTTGGGTTTGTTGTGTTGTTGTTTTGTTTGTTGTGGTTGGTGGGGGTTTTTTTTGTGTGGATGGTGATGTTGTTCTTTGATACAACGGTATGATTAGGATAATCAGTGGTTATTAAAGCTTGATCAAGTCTAACAGAGGGGAGAGCCCATTGCTGTCGGACTTAGTTTCCGTGCTACAATGGGTGGTAGTACATATCATACATCATACATTGCACATCAGCATACTGCACCGACTTAAGGCGGCCATGTTGTTGAACTTCGGTGAGGCAGAAATAACAATCCGTAGCATGGCAAAAAGGTTCATTCCAAATAACTGGCTTATCAAAGGACAAATAGCGGCTTTACAGTGACAGAAATGAGAGTATATCACAAATTTGAATGGGACCAGTGGTAAACCATACAAACCTTTTACCTGCTATCCACCTAGCCAGGCATGTTTTGCACGAATCACACAGAACGTTAGGCACCCATGGTTTATCCAGATTCTCCGGACAAATTTCAAAATAAAAACGGAACACAGATTGAAGAGAAGCAGTGAATTTAACCGGTGTCGTAAAAATGTAGACGCCACAGGCATAACAAAACTTTTGTGGATCTATTTTGCATTTGAATTCCCGTTTTGCAGCGTACATTTTTCTCACTCCGATAACTGAACAATGACCTGTCACTATTTGTTTTGATAGCTTTTGAATAGCCAATGGTTACCAATAGCTATTAAAATTAGGTGCCAGAATATCTTACCAAACAATAGAACAGTAAGCAAACCAAATCGTGTGTGTTTGTGTGTGTGTGTGTGTGTGTGTGTGTGTGTGTGTGTGTGTGTGTGTGTGTGTGTGTGTGTGTGTGAGTATGTGTGTGTGTGTATGTGTGTGTGTGGGTGTGTGTGTGTGTGTGTGTGTGTGTGTGTGTGTGTGTGTGTGTGTGTGTGTGTGTGTGTGTGTGAGAGAGAGAGAGAGAGAGAGAGAGAGAGAGAGAGAGAGAGAGAGAGAGAGAGAGAGAGAGAGAGAGGGGAGAGAGAAGGGAGAGAGAGAGAGAGAGAGAGAGAGAGAGAGAGAGAGAGAGAGAGAGAGAGAGAGAGAAATGGGCGTAATTCTTTCTAATATCTGTTTTTTCCCGCATTTCTGCACTTTTTCCAAAAACTAGCATAACTTCCTCATTTTTCAACCGATTTTCACCATTGAGTTCTAATTTTCTTCGTTTTTTCTTTGGCTTTAAGTAAAACATGCAATGTATTTTTTTGTTGACGTTATTTTGGTACTAATCATATGCTTAGCAAATCTTTTTAACAAATCTCTAAAAAAAACCGCTTAAAATTATATATACTTATAAATAGCGTCGAAACTATTACTCTTAGAGTGTTGCAATGTACGATACATCAGTGTTAAATTTAATTTTGCTTCATTTGCTGTCAAAATATTTGAAGTTGGATTACACACGTTGGAGATATACCTTTTTAAGTAAATGTGTTTTTGTTCATTTATAAAAAAAATAAACTTTTATCCATATCTCGAAAACTGTTCTACTTTAATTTTTTTGACGGCTTTTTTATATTTTGAATAAAATTTCACAATAGAAATGATGATCAGCTAACCGAGTTCATAAATGCTGTAAACTAGTGCAATCAACACAAAGCACTATCACCAGAGATCTGTGAAGCGCCAGTAAGTTGAAAAAAAAATGGGAGATTTGATGTGATGATGTGATGTTATAAGAACCCACCATCAGTGCAAGGATAACCTATATCTGCAGGACTATTCTCAGCAGGTTGTACAGAGAAAATAGCCTACGTGTTGGCCTGTTGTAGCAGGGTCGGTCGATCTGGATGAGGACCTACGGAAGACCACGGCCAGAACCGCGTATCTTCACATGACAAGGAACTGGCGAGTCCACGAACCCTTGTCCAGTCAACAAATCCTTTGACTGCAAAAATGATATCATAAGAGACAAAAATGCTATATATTAAACAAATTAGATTTCTTGACAGTTTAAAAAGTAAAGTAAGTCAATACGAAAACATAATATTCGTATGTACAAAATATATCTGACATCCACAGGATTGTTACTGAAAAAAAATTAGAAAAGTATTAATATCCAACTAGTCCTGGCAAAGCAAAAATCAGAAAAGATCATTCCAGATATCAAAGATTTAATTTCAATGAAAGATATTAAGTATTTTATAAGACATGTTGTTAAATCGTTCAAGTAACATTTCGAAGATAGCAATTGGAGTGATCGTTGAGTCCGGTTTGATAATTTCTGAAACAAATGGCTTATCTTATCATAATACCACTAAACAAAATATTTAAATATAATCCTATCCTGCTTATAGGCGCATGCCAGTTTTTTATGAATATAGCAGTTAAAGTTCAGAAGTGCAATTTTAAAGTAAATGTTATGCTAAAATGCTGAAAAACAAATCTAGCCTTTCATCCATGTCATTTTGCAAAGATGATTGCAAAGCGTGCTGAAATTATTAAATAAATGAGAATGGAAAATTTTATGATATTATCGCTATTGTTAAAATGACAACATTGCCCAGTGGTCAAAAAGCGAAACGCCAACCAGCGTGTCCATAGTTTCAGCTAGACATGGCAGTCTTTTGTTGATGCATATGACTCATATGTGGACGGACTGAGGTATGTGATCAATTCCCTGAGAAAAAAATAGATAAGAAGAGAGGAGCGAGCAAACTTGTGAGGACCAGAGGTCACTCGCACCCTCCTTCAAAGTTGTTAACTCAGTTGAAGCTCAGTTGAAAAAACAAAATGGAAGATTTCCCACAAAACTCTAGGAGAGTTGATTTCCAAGGTCGATCTTAGACGTGGCAATTAGCTTCGTTATCATATATCATGGAATAAATAAGAAGCTTTTGGAATTAGGCTCGCAAATATATGTTTATTGACTGGAAACAAAAATTGTGTAAATATAGTAACAAACAATGAAACAAAATATTGACTAAAAATAAAATGTAACGGAAAGTTTATTGATGCAGGAATGAAAAGAAAAAGAAGGAGATAAGACGGCGTGGACGGAAACACCACCATTAACGCCCTCTAAGTCATTGTTCGTCGTCCAAATCGGAAAACAAAACTCATCCCACTATAATAATACAGTATAGTATGTTCTAGAAACGACAATTACATCTTACACTGTTTCGGTGAAAATCAAAAGCTGCATGGGATCATGAATGCTCTTCCACATTCCATTCCAAAGCTCCGATCTCGAGAGGTCAACATTTGTTTTATCCCTTGCCTTCTCTCTGGCACAATTTCACGTGTCCTCTTGCAACCCAGATTTATCAAATTTCAAACTTTTTTCAGAAACCTGAACATTCCACAGTGATATGAAATTCGCAAGGGTGTTGAAGCAAAACGAAAAAAACAAAAATGACAAGTAGGTAGCTACCTAAAGCGAAACTGTGTCTACACGATGTAATTTTGTAAAAGTTTTCCTACTTGCCTAACGACTTTACCCCTCACGATTATGCCCTCTTGCCCCCGAGTTTCGCAACTCAGTTAGAGCCTACCTACACCATCCGGGATGAAACGCAATCGCTTGTTGCTCCAACGGCAACCTGGCAAACTTTTAACCGTACTTTGCATGTTTTAATTATTTTATATTTAAGCAAGATTTCTTTCTTCCGGACTTTTGGTGAACTCCACCGTGAGAGAAAAAAAAAGTTAAACTTTAGCTACTAGTTGTTCGGCATTTCCGGGGGGCACACTTCGGAATCAATTTAAGCTGCCGTCAACGTCGTAGAGCCGATGGGGTGTCATAAAATCTTGCGAAATCTTTCTCGGTGGGCTGTTTTCAATCAGGGAATGTATGATCTCAACACTTGCTGATTTTCCTGAATCTATATTCGCAATGCAGCTCGCACACATTCCAACTAAACGCTAGACTAAAGCGACATGTGTTCCATCTGTGATAATATTTTCATAAAATGTTCATGTAGTTTTAATTAAAACGACAGTGCAACATGTGTAGTCGAGTGCAAACATTCTCATTACATAGCTGGTTGCTGCACAAATCCCCTTCGGTTTATGGTCACTGGCCAGTTACCCAGCTAGGGGAAGTTGCAACAATTGAGAGCAGCCACTGTTTAGTAGTTGAAAATGCAAGCGCTATGTTTATAAAATGTGGGAAAGAAAGAAAAGCGATAGTCGTCAGAGTGGTGAAGCCAGGAGACACGGAAGCCTGTTACTCTGTTGAACATGTCACTAATCAACTATGACCTTTCGCTCGGCTTTTGGGATTTGAGTTTGAACTCAAAATTAGAGCAGAGGTTCAAAACGATGAAAGTTATTTGCGGGTTTTAATGCTTTTTCCTTCTTTGCATATTTTGTCAACATCGGTCTATAGTTGCTTTGTTGTTTGGAATGTTATCAATAATGAAACTGTAAATTAGGTGATTATGCAACAAACTTCAAGTAAAAGATGTTTTCATCACAAGTTCATTACACTTAGAGAACGTGCATTTAGAAAGCCATGCTTTTAGGGAGGATGGGTGGTTCTGGAAACTACGATGATTCATACATCAAATTGCTACTTTCCACGTGACGTACTTAATGAGCGTTCCCTTAGTTAAATGTAGCCCATTTCATGCCGATAATGCGCAGGGCGTCACAATATCAGCGACAATCGGCCACATTGGAGCGATGAAGAAACAATTGACTTTAAATGTGCTACCTACACCATGTTGTCTTGCAACAAACTCGCAACAGAGTCAACGTCACATTCTAAACTCCACACAGCATGTCTTTCCCATCGCTTCGTTCGTGTCTCTATCGAGTCTCATCGATGTGGACAACCGGAATTGGGTTGCCATGATCATTTCCAGTTTCATCGTACTGATGATAGAGCTTTCACTACTATAATTACTGTAACAGATAACTTTTATTTATACCATTTTTCGTCCGAAAAGACGTCAATATTACACGCTGCATGTTTTAATTTTCATTTGATCGCGTAGTTATTGTAAGAAAATAAATTGAGAAAGGAACAAAATGCAAATAAATCAAATTGAAAGGGCTATCGACGGTGTCAATGATTGTCATTGAAAGGGCACACTGAGACTGCTACAACTCGAACATAGAAAGCTTTTACATTGAAGGGGGGAGAAAGGCGTGTTGTTTGTTTTAAGTGTCTTTCATTTTCATATTTGTTCCATGCTGAACGGTCACTGTAGCGTTAATGATCGAACTGTACATCATGTGTGCGTGAAAGAAAAAAAAAATAATCGAGTTCATTTAAGAGTTTCGACAGACCTTGACAGTGAGTTCCATCTCCCCCCTGATATAGTCACAAATTAATAATACGGTGTTGAAGAGCAAAAACGCGAGTTGGATCAAGCTTAGGCTGAAAATGCCAATAAGGGAACGTCCATTAAGTACAGCACACTTACCTGCCCATTTTCAAACCCTCCATTTTCTCACCTGAGAGTCACATATGTTGTATGAATACTTAATAGAGTAGTTCAAAGTATTAATTCAGCTACAACCATAATCATTCAATTCCAAATCCTTTCTTGAACACTCTCCCAAAATTTGAGCTCTTTTTGTTGCAATCTCGACCAGCAGGTTTGAACTTTTTATGAGAATTGCTGTGGGAAATTTACTTGTTTATTCTCATCCTCGTATTTCTCTGGCAAATTGGCAAAGTACCTAAGACCACATCTTGATTGGTCGTTGGTGTTGCGTTGTATTGCAGCGGACTGTAATTAATGCCGCCATCCAAGCCGCCACCATGTAGCGTAGCAAAGCGATATCCAGTAGCACAAACCTTACATAATTAGTATCAGCAACTTGATTGTGACTTAATTGAGTCACATTGAAGTTATTTCTACTGATTTACCACAAGTGTGCTGTTAAGGATGGATTCCCCAAGTGGAATCCATACCAACTACCCAATAAAAAAATTGTCCTGCCTTGGCTCTGAAAAGAGCCACTATTTAACTCTTTGACTGGTGGAACGGGGGACTTTTTCGGCTGAAGACAAACCAGTACACAAATTTAGTTTCACTCCATTATTATTCATATTCTTCTTTTATCTTGACAGAACTTTTTGAAAGCCGATCTGTTTTGTTGGAATTCTTTTATTTTCGATCTGCATTTGCTCGCTTCGACGTCTATCACAAAACTGTATCTCACACCTTCTACTAAAATATATCTCTATTTCGTTGTTTTAATTTTACAAGTGATTTAACATTTTTATTGATTTGCCATCTTCAGTACCTTTGATTTACTTTTAGTTAATAATTGTTATGTTTCAGCGTGTGATACGGTTTTCTCTCTCCTAAGTGTACTTTATAGACTGTTGCAGAAAGTATAAGCACACCTTATTTTAACGGTAACTTTGAATATAATGAAATATTTCAACATGTTTTGGCTGCGTCCTTTTGTTTGCACATTTCTGAATGACATAGCATCAAAAAGGGCTCAGTTTTGTGTTACCTATCAAAATGCGCGGTCTTACTCCGGAACAACGAAAAAGTATCTTGCACAAATGGTGCACTGTGAGCGGACTCTCCTTGAGAAAATTGGCCAAGGAAGAGGGTTTAAGCGTCGGAGCGGTACGATCTGCGATTCGAAAATATAGAAAACAGTGTTCGTTTGAAGATGCGCCGAAGAGTGGTCGGAAATCCGGTCCTGTTAGTCCGGATATCGATAAAAAGATCAGGGATGCCTACAAGCGAAAACCAGCGACTTCCGTTCGGGATGTTGCGAAAAAACTAGGGACCTCGTCGAGTAACGACATGCGTGCCAAAGAAAGACGTGGGCTAAAAACATACCGGAAGCAGAAAAAAACCCAAAAGGAACCCAAAACAGGCCGCGTCCGTGAAACCACGGGCCCGCAAACTCTACGATTCGTTATTGTGTAGAAATTCTGGGTGTATAATAATGGACGATGAAACGTATGTGAAACTAGATTACAAAACGCTTCCCGGACCACAATTCTATACTGTAAGCGAAGACAAAGACATCCCCGAAACGGAGAAGGCAATTTTTACCGAAAAAATCGGTAAGAAGGTTATGGTTTGGCAGGCAATATGCAAGTGTGGTAAAACATCTAGTCCGTACATCACAACGGAGACGATGAACACTCAGAAATACGTTAAGGAATGTCTCCAGAAGCGATTATTGCCGATAATCAGGCAGCACGAAGGTCAAGTAGTATTTTGGCCTGATTTGGCGTCATGTCATTACGCAAAGGACACTTTAGAATGGTACAAAATTCAAAATGTATGTTTCGTGCCGAAAGAAATGAATCCGCCGAACTGCCCGGAGGCACGGCCAATCGAGACTTTTTGGGCTTTAACCAAAGCAAAGCTTCGAAAATTCATAAAACCAGCGGACGACATCCAAAAATTTAAAAAAGATTGGCCAAAAGTGGTCAAAATGGTGGGAAGTACCATTGTGCAGAAGCTAATGGGTCATGTTCGAGGAAAAGTTAGGAATCTTGGCTATGATTAAATATTTTGATTAAACGAGAGTAAAATATCATATAAAACACAAATACAAATATGATTTGCCAAATAAAATTATTAAAACTAAAAAAAACATGACTTTTTTGTTATTTTGAAAGTATGTTTATATTTTCTGGAACAGTTTATAGTTGAATAATTTGATAAACTGCGTAATTTTAACAACTTAAGCATAGTTTACCAGCTGTCTGATGATCGGATGAGGCGATCTCAGGCAGGATTATCTTAACCTTTCCAAGATTAAACCTTTTCTCTCGCCAAGGGTCTGGAGGCCAGTTTGGAGCCTTTGATGAACATAAAAAGATAAATCGGGAAGTTGTATCGATGCAGTTGAAACTCCAGACCATCGTACCAGACATTGTCGAACGCCTTTTCGACGTCCAACAATGCCTTGGCTGATGATGTAAGTTAGTCGCGTTATTTGATGGATGGTAGAGTGACATTTCCTTAATCCAGATTGTTCTTGAATGACGAGGTTATTTTGGTTTGCAAACTCCAGTAAACGGCGTAGGGTCAGCTTTTCGAACAACTTCGAGATGGAGTACAGAAGACTGATAGGGCGATAGCTTTTAGTGCTGGTAGGATCTTTGCCAGGCTTGTGAATAGGGATTACTTTGACTGTTTTCCTGCACAATGGAAAGTAGCCAAGTTCCCAACAGCTGTCAAATACCGCTGCAAGGTGTCGGAAGAAATCAACACTTAAATGTTTCCGTCGCCACCAGTAGTTTTCATGTTTTATTTATCAGTCGATATACTACTATTGTCAGGGACAACTATGGGTGTTTCGGTGAATCTAGACATTCTGATCATATCTTTCGATGGATATTCATCGAATCAGGGTGGAGATCTGATAACTGTACTACAGTGGAAACTGCCGTAGTCTGGTGCCTAAACTAGACTCGTTCAAGTTTTGAGTTCCCAATTCCGATTGTGATATATTTGCTTTTAGTGAAGCATGGCAATCTTCAGAAAATGAACTCACCCTTCAGGATTTTAACATCAAACGATGGATCGAGACGATTCTAATGGAGGAGTACTTTTAGAGATTTTATCTACCAGCTCTTTCAGGCGTCGAAATTGTCACTTGTCAAGTAACTACAAAGAATAAAGACCTTTACATAGCTCCAGTTTACGTTCCGTCTAGAACTTCTATTAACCGAAGTCAACTCTGGAATTTAGTGTCTATTTTACCGTCCTCAGTATTGATCCTGGGTGACCTGAATTCCCATGGTATTTGGTGTGGGGACCTATCTGATGACAATAAGGCGGCTATTTTTGATGATTTATGCGACGATTTCAATTTGTCAATTTTGAACACTGGTGAAGCGACACGCATACCTAAACCTCCTGCTAAAGAAAGAAGACTCGACCTATCTTTCTGTTCAAGATCGCTTTCATTGGACTGTCTGTGGAAAGTCATCACTTGTCAATCATTATTTCAATTAAGTGTGGCCCTTAATCTTCAGAACCATCGTGAGTTCCATTCGACCTCACAAGGAACATTGATTGGTAAAAATATGCAACGGCGTTGACAATCGGTACTGAATTTGTCAACACTCTTCCATCGATAGAAGAATATCGATTCTTTGCCGATTTGGTCTACAAAAGCTCATTTGAAGCACAACAAAGAAAAGTTCCAAGTACACTCCTCAAAAGAAGACCAGCCACACCTGGCTGGGACGATGAATGCTCAAAATTATATTTACAAAAATCTGACTACATTATGATTGTTATTGTTTCTCCCATACGCTGAGTAACAGACGATGATAATGTTGTTTTCAAGAAGGAGATAATATCTCATCACCACGAGGCTCCCGGAGTGGACAGTTATTTTTGCCAGAACAAAGATGAAAAGAAAAAAAATTGATAGTTCCGTTAGAGCACGGCAGATTGTGAAAGTGGAATATCTACATTATGATTGTTATTTTGGTATTCTACCATACGCGGATTGTGTGCTTGCTCCGAATAAGTATACTACTTTACAAATACCCTACGCTCAATTTCAAACTACTTCTATTCAATTTTCACAACCAGTCGTGCTCTAACGGAACTATCAATACTTTCTCTTCACATCTTCGTTGAAGCAAAAATTACTGTCCCCTCCGGGAGCCATGAGGGGATGAGAAATGCTGTACGACTAACTGCTGACCAAAAAATCGGACTGTGTTATCATGGACGATGTAACGTACATAAAACTCTATTATGAAACTCTGCCGGGACCACAGTTTTATAACTCTCCGAAGGGAAGTATGTTCCTGGATCAGTGAAAGCCATTTACACCGACAAATTCGACAAGAATGTAATGGTGTGGCAGGCCATATGCGGATGTGGAAAAATATCTCGTCCATTCATTACGACAGACACAATGAATGATCAAATCTACGTAAAGGAGTGTCTGCAAAAAAGGTTGCTACCCTTGATCAAACAACATAACAAGCCTACAATCTTTTGGCCTGATCTTGCTTCCTGTCATTACTCTAAATATGCACTAGAGTGGTACGACAGGAACAATGTCGTATTTGTAACAAAGGAGATAAATCGACCAAACTGCCCAGAGATTCGCCCTATCGAAACTTTCTGGGCTTTGACGAAGGCGAAGCAGAGAAAATACATGAAACCAGCGGATAGTGCTGAACAATTTAAGAAAGATTGGCCAAAGAGTGGTGAAAATGGTAGGAGAAAGCACTGTGCAGAAGCTGTTGAATAGTGTTAAGGGAAAAGTTAGAGAACTCGCCTACCCTACGAAAAATCGGGCAAATTTAAATGAAGGTGGAAAGAAAACATTGTTATTTACTATGTTTGAGAATAAAATAATCAAAAATCACAGTATGGTCTATTTTATTGGAGAAAGAAAGTGAATTTATCTTATTCGAAACAGTCTATATGAACTATTACTATTAGTTTTCTAGCATATAGCTCACTATATACCATAAATAGCCACCGTGTGGCGGAACCTTTATGTGAGCAATGCTTTAAATTTCCGCCCATCTTCCTATTACCCTCGAGACGACCGCGAGTAATCGGTTCTGCCCCCTCTAACTTAAGTTTTCAGATAACCGATGTACATTGAAAATGAAAACTTGGCTCTATAAAGTTGATTCGATTGACCCTATAGAATCAAATGAACTTGTTAAAAAAAATATCTTACTTTCAAAACTACATCGAATTAGCTGCGAAATATACATAATGCTCAGTGTCATTGTACTGGACACTCCCCACCTCTTCAGAAATGACTCCTCACTTGTTTGCAAGCAATTTGTAGCACTTCATTGCGGATCGTAACGATTTTTGTCTTGAGTCAAGTATAACATTTTGTTGGACTACACCATGATTCTGTCTGTATTGGTCTTTCTATCTATAAAAAGTAAATTCGTCTACTTTTCCATGACGCCTAGGTCATGTCACATCCTTTAGTCGGGTGTGACCATACTGCCTTGTTTTTGTGACAAAATGAGACGACGACGATTCCGACAACGCAAAACACGACGACTAATGGTTACCCTTCTGTCTCGACAACGTCCGCCAACAACAGTTAAGTTGAGTGTAGAAGCGCGTCCATCGTCGTTTAGATTAACCAAGGTGGAAAAAGCCAGCAGTTAAAACATAGTTCGCGTGATCCAAATCATTTAGTCCTCGACTTCTCCCCTCTCCCTTTCATTTGCCGTTTTCTTCCATTCACAAGTGAAGCCTTCTTGGTTACGAAGAGCAGCCTTCAGTCCTTTTGGCTTCCACACCTCCACAATTCAAACCCTCCGGTCGGAGTCAGTCAGTTTATTGTTGTCGTTTGGCTCACACTTGACGTGACATATTGCCTCGGTAAGATTTCAGATTAGCTAACCCTCCGGCTGAAATTTTCTTTTGCGTATTTTCCCCTGTTCGGCTGTAGCCAGTCTGGCTGGATGGGTGGAGTCCGCTGACGGCGGCGAACGGTTCCATCAGGTGATTGATTTAAAGTTTGGAATTTGCTTCGCTCGAATGTGCGCTGGGACGGAACTCGGCTACTGGGTCGCCGCCAACGGAGGGTGACTGTGCAATTAGCGATTTAATATTTATTGTGTTTACATTATTGCGCGGAAAATGTGATTAATATGGTGGAACGAGGAGTCCTTCTCGGGCTAATGACGAAGACGATTCGTAAGGGCGGTGGGGGCCTGGCATAAGAAGGGATGGTTTGCGAAGTTTCCAAGCGCACTGCTGTCCTGATGTTGTGATCATTAAACATGGATTTGAAAATGCCGAATAAAAACTGGGTTCGTATTAATAACCAATATTTATTTATTTAGTGTTTCAACGAATTCATCATTACAAACATGATACAAGATCCACCAACCGTCTGAGATGAGTTGTAAAGCACACATTCACTAGATTTTTCGAACATGCATGGTGCTAATGATGTTCAAATATCAAACCGTTCGTTCGAAATTCGGCTGAGTAATAGCGATGATCGACGGAAGTAATACATCATCCTACGTAGATATCCTTATTTTGTTAACGTTGTTTCACGTAAAAAGTCCATTGATTGCTCTGGAAAGTCATTTAAAAACTAATTCCCGCTAATGATCGACACAAATAACTTCTGGTCGGGTTGCCTGCCTCTTACGTAAGCAAAAATATGCGTAGCCCGCATAATGGCTGCCGGGAGGAATTTTCAACACAAACACGTGCGTTCCAAGTTCAAACCTGAGGCGGTAGTCAAACACACAGGTGTGTATGCTTTATTAAATGTATGGAAATTGGCTGGTAGGGTGTTTACTTTTTAGCCTCGCATCGTCGCTTTAACTCGCTAATGAGCCGCGTGTACTAATATATAGGTGCCACCATATTCTACCAAATTCATCGGAAGCAATTAGGAAGCCGGGAAACATGAAGATTAATGGTGGCTTGGCATGACGCATTAGTCATTGCCTCCGATTACAGTGATGGGTATGTTTCATTCAAGACAGGTGAGATGGTTGAGTTTTATAGTTTAATTAGTTTGAATTTCTGGAGGTAGGACAATAATGAGTTGGAAGCTAAGCTAAGGAGAGCCAATACCATTAGTTCAGTATGATTATTAAAGGTGATAGGGTTGTTGATCTTATTCCCGTCGCACTAAGAGCAACCTTCACTTCATCCCGCATATATATTTGTACCAATAAGGGCAAGAGTGTAGAACAGATGGCTTTCAATTTTATACTGTCGGCTTGGACAGCAAGAAATCAATTATTGAGTTATTATCATAAATCTACCACCTCTTCTTCAACTAAATTCCGCTCAACGGCTTTGATTTTCATTCTTATGCACTGCAACTCTTTTATATTCCTTTCGTTCTGCTGATGACGTTTAAAATTGACGTACTTTTCAGCCAGTGGCTGATTCGCCAATTTCTGGAAAAAACGCTTCTTTTGTTTTAAACAATAATAAGGACTGTTCATTAAATGGTTTAGGATTTGACGAAATCCTGGGGAGTGTGAGCTTTCTAGTGGAATACTAAACTAGAAAATGAGAATAAGATTAGTAATTTCCATTTAATTCCAACTACCTTTATTACTTATCTTGACAAATACGCGTCTTTTGTCTACAATGTGCAGACTATTTCAGTGTCGTATATTAATACTCGACTGAGATTCAGTGTCGTGTACTAATACGAGTCGAGTATTAGTACACGACACTGAAGAAGTCTGCATATAGTAGACGAAATAAGCGTATCTGTCAAGATAAGCAATAATGGTAGTTGGAATTAAATGGAAATTACTAATCTTTTTTTTTGCATTTTCTAGCTTAACAAAATGTTGTGAATTTTCGCTCGGTAGTTAAAAACTTTGGCAACACACCTGAAAATTCAAAAAAAAAAAATGGTGTGAAATTTCAAACGATGGGTCGGATTAGCTTACTGCAATGTTCAATATTATTAAGAAGTTTGGAGAAACGTGTTCTTTTGAAGATTTACCAAAACCTGGACGCAAAAAGGGAGACCAGAAAAGAGCTGGCAGCGGTACACCTTTTGATATCGCATAAACCGTGTTCTGTTCGTGAAATTGCCAAAAAAGGGACATTAGCGTCGGAACTGTGCAGAATATCGAAAAGCGTAACAATATCAGAACCTACAAGAAGCAGAAAGCACCCAAAAGGACGGCTTCACAGGAAGCTTTTATGAAAATCGCGGTCACGGAACTTGTATAACGTTCTCCTCCAAAAGCTGAACCGGTGCATTTTGATGAACGACGAGACGTACGTCCAATTGGATACCAGTACACTTCCGGAGACGCAATTTTTCAACGCTGAGCAGAGGATAGACGTGCTTGATAATTTAAGGAAAAGGTTTTGGTGTGGCAAGACATTTGCTCCTGTGGCTTGAAGAGTTCTTCATATTTCACAACAGGCGCAATCAACGGTGAAAATTACAGAAAACAATGCATCAATAAATGGCTTCTACCCATCTACCGAAAGCATTTTCATTTATATATAGCAAACTTATAAAATTGTTCGAAAATAGGCATTTTTTTTTTAGAAACAGGCATCAAACGAACAAACAAACATCATCAAACGGCCACAAAACGTTGAGAAATATCTTACTCAAGAAATTACATGAATTTTGATACCTATATTGCCAAGATTTTCTTCTGATAATGTTCATGGCCACTCTAGGCCCCAAGGGAACCTGTTACAGAATGACCGTTCCGGGGACATGTTTGGCCCACAATATAATAGAAATAGTTTGTAGGAATTATTTCAAAGATTTTGACATCCATCCAAATATAATTTATATTCCCGAAAAGTGTTTCCGTTCTGGACCACAGCCCCGGAAACCCAGATTTCCAGAAACCAGATGAATCCAAATGGTCATTACTGATAAGATCTCTATAGTGGATGAGTTTTTGAATTTAACGCTGCCAAAAGAATTGGAATCCGGCAGCATTTGCTTGCGTAACAATTCTTTAATTTGGTGGGTACCCTGTCGATCACTTAAGGGGTAAAAAAATCAAAGCCCTCCCCTTCAGCCCCCCTTGCTACCATACAAAATGTTTGTATGCAAAAAGTTGCCTTTCAACTTTTACTTAATATTTCACTGAATTTTAGCTTCCTGTTTTAAAATAAATTATGAAATTTCGTTATGTAAATCCTCAAAAGGTACCCGGGTACCCTGGCGAACACATATAGTTTATTTGTTTCTTTTTACTCTCTGAAAATTTGGTTTTAATCGGATAAAAACTTTAATACTGAGAATTAATTCTGTGGGTGCGGATATTAGAAGGTACACCCTTTAAATCCAACGATAGCAGAAATCAACTTCGTTCAATCGCGACAATATACAACGAAGTATTGCAATTCAGTTACGGGGCATACGTCCAACGAGTGCAGGCGAACCTGAAGCAAAACCCATCGGCATTTTGGAAGTTTATGAAATCGCAACGGTCACATAATCGTGTTCCGGATACAGTTGAGTTCAACAGAACAACCGCTTGTTGACGCTGCCAACTTTTTCGGTTGTTTCTTTCGATCAGTTTACGGTTCAAGCTCATCACCAATTTACCCTGCTTGTTTTGATCGCATCCAGGAATTCAACATGAACTTCCTAACGCTGCCGTTTTCCACCGGACGACGTCATGAAAGCTTTGAACGACCTGGATGTAACGAAACGCCTTGGAGTAGATGGCATTCCTCCATCCTCCTCCGGTACTTAAATGTCACGGGCCCGGAAACTGCACACTCAGATGCTGACGAAGCCTCATGGTCTCACCATGGATTACGTCAAGTCGGAGTTCCGGAAGCTTCCGGGGTTACTGTTCTTCACCGCCCAGCACAAATTTGATGTTCCGCAGGAAGTAAAAAAGCAGAAACTTTCAAAGTTTTCCAAGAAATATATGATTTGGCAAGCAATCTTCTCAAGTGGCAAACGGACTGCACCGTTTGTGACTACCGGGTCTGTAAACGGGGAGATCTATCTCGAAGAGTGTCCACAGAAGCGTCTGCTTCCTCTGTTGAAGCAACACGAGGACTCTACGATCTTCTGGCTGGATCTAGCTTCGTGCCACTATTCAAATGTTGTCCTGGAATGGTACGAAGTTACTTTCGTACCCAAGGACATGAACCCCCCAACGCACCGGAACTAAAGCCCATCGAAAAATACTGAAACAAGAACTACGGAAGCATCCCAAGGAGGTCAAATCTGAGGAAGACATGAAGAAAAAGTGGGTTTCCGTACAGAAGAAGCTGCAGGCAGATGTTGTGCAGAACCTCATGAGTGGAGTTAAGCGTAAGGTGCGAGCGTACGGTTATGTTATTGAAGTTGAATGAAAACAAATATGCCAAAAGCTTACCATTGGGTTATTTATTATTGTCTGAAAGTTTAAAAAGGATCGGTCAACTAGGTAATTTTCTACAGGTTTTTTTTTCGTGGTGCGATTTGATGTGGGACACCTTTTTAACACGAACAGCATGGTTTATTTTCCAACAATTAAACTAATTATAATTGAATGGGTTGGTATAGTCATCCTATTTTTAATTTATATTCGGGTGTAGGGCCAATGAAATCAGAGAGTAGCCAGTTCTAAGTCAACCATGACTTCACTGGTGCACAGGCTCTCTTAGAATTGTTGAGAGATTGATTCACTATAAACCTTTCAAAACCTATTAAAGCCTGTTCACGTTAAATTTTGGACACGAAAATAACAGTAGCTGTTGCCAAGACCGCAGAACCAGCAACCCGGCTCGAGGCGCCATTACCATACACCCTTGAGCGAATAAAAGGTTCACTCAAACAACACTAGGTGCGTGTCGAGGTGACAGATGGGGACAATACGGGTTCTAAACAGCCAAATGACAGACGACAAAGGACTGAAAGGAATATATATTAACAGTTGCAGGCATGTGATGCTCTTATATTCTTTATCTTCTTAAATTTATTATTAATTCGTAAGTTGTGCTTATATAAAATACCATACTTAAGACTAATTATTCTACTTTACATCTGAAGTGAAAAATATTGTTACATTCAACCTGAAATTGATATAAATTAGTGGGTTGTAAATTCTATATGACTTAAGGTAGGTTAGAAACACATGAATGTTGAATGTTAGAAATAATTATAATACTTAAACTATCGTAGCATTCTCATAGATATTAATCTAAGGTGGACAGTATTAAGAGTTTTTGCGGAGTTGAGAGATCTTACTGTCGATGTTATAGAGTACTGTTAAATGTAGGTAAGAATTTGTCCTGAATTGATCTACAACATAATGAATTTATCTCTCAATTTGAAGCAACATATAATCCAGCTGTCAAAAACAGTGTGAGTTTTGTTCATTATTAACAGTAGCAAAACAAATTAAAATGTGATTCAACAAAAACGATTGTTTATTTCACAAAAAATAGAGTTATATCTACATTACAAGCAGTTGATTAAGATGTCAATCCTTCTCTCTGTAAAATTCTCGAACTTTCTGTGGTACACCAGCCATCAGGTTCCGTATGGTATCCTCAGATCCGACCGCCGTGACAATTCTCCATCTTCTCTTGAAACCATCGGTACCATTTGCTTTCCTCTTAGTTTAGAAGAGTTTTCGCTTAACTAGAGCCCAGTACTTCTCTATTGGGCAAAGTTCTGGACAGTTTGGTGGATAAGCTATTAGCAATTTTTTTTTCTCAATAATGGCTACCACTCTTGTCCATTTGTCGGGAGCATACTTTTAGATTTTTTCTACTTCAAACCTTCCGATCCATAGTCAAGCGCTGGTCAAATGATTTGCAAACACAAAACACGTTACTTTTCGGTAGTTTTAGTTCCTTGGCCAGATCGCGTACAGATGAATTCGGATTTAGCTGCCGTTCGTACGGAATGCGTTTGCGATTGATTCCACGCCATTTTACTGAATGTCACAAGAATGTAAACATGTTGTGCCACGAAATAAAGTGGAGAGTGTCAACTGTCATATAAGTGAAACGTTTCAGCGATCCGTGAAATAATTCAATGTCTACACTGAAAGAAAAGTGTCGGAAATTTAACTGAGTGAAATGTTTTTCAAGAAAGGAAATGCAAACGCCCTGTTACTACTGCAAAGGCGACACACCGCTGAACTTTTCCTGCCTAAATGTTAATGCTGTCGTTCAATCGGGTCTTCTCAGCTATACCTATGGTATCAACATTAACGTTGAGTCAACTTTAAAGAAGCAAATAATCAATATGTTGGAAAATTGACCATTGATGAAATTATTGCCATGTACTGCAAACAAAAGAGTAATCAAATTAACCTTAAAACAAAGCTTGTTAATAAAAGTATTGCCAAGCCGAACATGGTCTGATTATTGCTCTCAAACGGATGGTTTATTGCCATCATACTAACAAAAAAAAAACCTACTTCGAAATTTGTGTCGTGTTCTCAATTCAAATATGAGCAAAATTTATTGCTTCTTTGCAGTGACTGGGATAACGAAACTTGTCAGCAGAAAAATATTAGCCGAAGAACAGTAGGGTGGTTCATTAAGGAAGGACGCATTTCAATAAGAAGAGCTCATATTTTGTGTCATTCAGAATACTTGATGTAAGTCGGGAGTTCATACAGATAGGCGATAATTTATAGTTATTCATCAGTAGGTACTTTAAATTTGCACCATAATATATGGGCCAGATTGATTAAGTATCATTTGGTATGCTCAAATCAGAACACGGGACTACCCTTATCATTTTTTTTATGTCGTCCCAAGCCCGCTGCTTCATCCCATGGAAAAAATTTGAAATGTATTCAAACTTCGTAAATTGTTGATGTAAAAGAGTGGAGAAGCGCTGGCAGCCAACAAATTTATGAACTTTTCATTCGCGCCCCAAGACGCGCTTCTCGCTTCTTCCCGGCAGCAACATGATTGAGCCAAAGTTACTCCCACCTCCTCCCGCCGCCACCAGTAATCCAACACGAGAAGCATAAATCTTCCGTGAAGCAGCAGCACACGGTTATAAATTAACTGCGAAATCGACAGCGGAGTTATGATTTTGCTGGCTATAAGCTTTTATGTGTATGTGTTTGTCGTGCATGAGTGAATTTTATTCGCACCAGTCAGAGAAAGTTTCCCCTTCATCAGAGCAGCGCAATATAATTTATGGCTGCGGGAAATTAGGATGAACGCGTGCCCATTTACTGGGATTTGCGAAATCTTTTTCCACCGCAGCTCAGGTCTAGCAAAGTAGTAACAAATCTTCCACCAGGAGTGTGAGACTTGGTTCCGAGCATATTTCTTTCCGATCTTGTGACTTCGCGAGGTTGTGTCGACTTTTCCGGCGGGTGGACAGGTCAAATGAGAAAATATGGGTTATTCATGGTCGAGTGGCGGAAGAGGTAGAGCAGAGGATCCATCCTCCATTGGGTTGTTTGCGGAAAAGGGGTTGTTCCATGTTCATTGCAGTTATATTTTCATACCCCTATCTTGCAAGTCTTAAGGAGGTTTGATTTTAAGAAGTGTTTAGAGGAAATAACACAGATGAAGATTGCATATCCAACATTGATTGAAATATGATAACAGGTTTTGATGGTACATCTTTAGATCTGCAATCGTGGATGTAAGCTCGAGAAAAATTTCCTGTGTTCAACGTGGAATGACTGACTTTGGATTCTTCAGTGGCTTCGGGCGTTTATCACACTCAGACCTCGATCCCGCTGTGGGTCGTCCTGCAGCCATGCGAAGCAAAACTAGAATACATTGTAGCGATTTTTCATAATCTACGAGATAATGGAAGATCTTGTTTCTGTCATCTTTATGAAACGAGACATGCTGCTATAGCTGGCTTTGTTGATTTCATTCCAACAACGTCGGTCATTCCAGAGCATCAATGGGTGGAGAAAAAATCCCTTCCACCCAAGTAAATATCAGGAACGTCTCAGCATGACAGCACGAAAAAAAAGAATGCTGCTCAGAAAAAGGACATTTTTATTGCTTTATGCTGTCCGTCAGGCTGGCGAACGAGCAGAGATGAAAAAACTTCCAATTTAATCTACATTATTATTATCCCTTTCCTGAGCTGAACTGTGCAAGAAAACCCACGAGCGACGAAGCGAACGAAACAGCAAACGCGCCGGATGTGGTGAAATGCTTCCGTCCAAGACTTTGCCTTGAAATTCTCCCTCTCTCCCTCTGAAGTGTTTGGCACCCTGTTGGATGTTGGTATGACTTTTATTAAAAAAAATCTTTGAGAAAGGAAGCTGGTGTCAGTCCGAGGCGAAGACATGCGCCACAGTAGTGTAAAGTTTAAGCACCGGTTTTTCCTGTTTCCTTCGTCATAGTAGTGGGAGTCGTACCTCCAATCCGACACGTGATGAGCAATATGGTGAAGGACGGAGGTTGGAGCAAATTGAACTTTATGAATCGTGTAATAAAGAACTTGGATAAACTGCACGTAATTGAACCGGAGCGGAAATATTCCAACAGTGAGAACCAGAGCGGATGGGGAAAACCAACACTTTGTGGAAGCAAACTTCATCCAGGCTGGATATTAGGATTGGTATGCCAACAGGTGCTGGTCAAGTCATATTTCGGAGCAATTGTTTGCATAATTCAAATTGATGTCTTTTTTATTGCACTCTATGTTACACCATGTGTGAAGGTGACGACTACAAAGTTCTTTGAAGGAAATACTTTCTTATCAATATCCTATTATCCTATCGTGCTCTAATAGAATAATCAAAACTATTCTCTTCATATCTTCCGCTAGTTGATGAATTTTCACTCATGCTATGGCTTAACCTTTTTATACTCTTTAATATTTACGTTCTCCATAAAGTCTTTAGCAATGTCCTTACAATTTTAAACAATTTCTTGCGGGTCCAGTAATTCAACAATGCCCTTGAAAATCTATTTGAGTCAGTACTACTGAAAACATAAATCAGCATCTCCTCAGTTTCATTTCATAAACTGCTATTGTTCGCAAAACTAGTCTTAATATTCAATGTACGCTATCTTTTTTTATCTTTTAACCAATAGGGCTGAAATGTCTTAAAACTATTAAAATTTTAAGGAATTCTGCATTTTTGCGAAAAAATATATTTTTTTAAAATCAGTTTAAGGTAGTTGTACGAAAAAATTACATATAAGACATTACGGTCAATAATTGACTCGAAACTCAACTCTTCGAAGAATTTCGAAATTTTAACTAAGAGTCAATAGTTGTGCACCATTTGAAGGGTTATGGTCTCAAAAATGCATTGGAACAAAAAAAAAAATTCTGGTAACATTGTCGTCCGGGAATCTGCTACAAAGGGAAGGAAGTTTTAGTTTGGCTGTGTTGACGGAGATGCAAATAAACCATTCCAGACTCATTGTAGAGAATTGGCGTGTTCAGCAAAGTTTTTTCAGTGCGTAACGAATCGTCTTTTGATATTTTCAAATTAGTTCCAAATAGCGTTGCACAGATGGCGCTGCAGTCTATCTTTGCCAAATGAACCACTAGAGAGTTGCCAATTTAGCGCAAAGTTATTTGGAATAAAAAATGTAGTAATTTGACATAATCAGGTTAGTTCCAGATTTTGCCGCAGAGATGGCGCTACAATCTATCTCTGTCAAATGAAGCTTTAGAGGGTTGCCGTTCAGAGTAAAGTTGTTGAGAATGTAAAATAGAGTCACATGACATTATCAGATTAGTTCTAAATTGCGCCACAAGGATGGCGCTGCAGTGCATCTTTGCCAAATGAAGCTCTCTAGAGAGCTTCGGTCTTCAACAACGTTGTTGAGAATTTAAAATGAAGACATTTGAAATAATCACATTATTCCATATCGTACCACAGAGATGGCGCTGCAGCCTGTCTTTGCCAAATCAAGCGCTAGAGAGTTGCCATCTCCGGCTAAGTATCTCAGTATATCATTTGTCGTCTTTTGAGATTATCAGATTAGTTCCAGATCTTGCTTCAGAGATGGCGCTGCAGTCTATCTTTACCAAATGAAGCCCCAAAGAGTTGCCGTATTTAGCAAAGTTTCTCGGTATGCCAGATCTTACCACTAATCAATACACCAAACCCGCTTAATTTTCCTAGGCACATATTGCATTGGTAAATCTTGATCCAATGGTCAGAAATTACAATTCGAAATTTGGCCCATTTTGACGAAAAAAAATATATAAACCCTAGAAACAACATGTAACCTCAATGTTTTTAAGTCCAACAGAAACAGGAGTTTGAAGCACATGTTGAAGTTTCAAAACCTAGGAATGAGTTTCAACAAGGAATGAAAATGTACGTTAAAAATAGCAAAATGTTGTTTTTCGATAGTGTACAAATTTTTTTAGAAAACATGTGATTCCTTTGACTTTTATTCAGATGAAAGGTCTCTCAGACTGCTAAAATTTTTGCACGGTTTGAGAAAAGAGTAAGCATCCTTCCCTAGAAAATTAATGTTTTTTTTATCAATCTTGGCTAAAAGTTACAGCTATTTATTAATGTTGCAATATTAACGTGGACAATCTTTATGAGGCTCTTTGTACTCTACGGAAAGAACAACTCATGGACATTTGCAATGAGTGTTCATTCCGTAGGGTTCTCCAAAAACTTCATATTCGTCCGAGTGGACTTTTTAGAGCCAAGTGAGGAACAAATTCCAGTTTTCAACATTTATAACAAAATAAGAAGCGCATAGAAAAAAAGTTGTGAGCGCTAATGTTATTATAAATTAATTAAGGAGTGTATCGAAAATAAGCTATCCACAAACTTTCTTTCAAATTATGTTGAAAACCGATATTTTATTCATACAAAAAATTGATCCTTTATTGTACGAGGTTAAACTTGAACATAATGAAGACCGGATGAAATTTAAGTTATTCCTTCACGAATTTTCGAACTTTGGATCGAATGCTCTTCATCAAGTTCCGGACAAGTGTTGCATCGCATTTTTTGGACGCTTGAGCCCAAATTTTTTGAACTCCTGCATGTTCCCAGCTGCCTTACCAGTCTTCTTGAAGACCCTCTTCACGATTGCCCAGTAACGTTCGATGGGTCGAAGCTGAGGGCAATTTGGTGGATTGATATTTTTCTCAACGAAATCTATACCCTTTTCCGCAAGCCAATTGAGAGTGGTTTTGGCATAGTGAGCCGACGCTAAATCCGGCCAAAACAGTGGAGGTGTACTATGCTTCTTATATAAAGGCAACAATCTCTTCTGGAGACACTCAGATCGATAGATTTCCGCATTTATAGTTCCGGTAGTGTAAAAAATGGTTGACTTCAAACCACAGGAACATATTGCTTGCCATACCAGTACCTTTCGACCGAATTTCTCCACTTGAATCGACCTGTCCGCATCGCTCACATCCTCCCCAACGACGGCAGTAAAGTATTGTGGACCTGGAAGGGTTTTTGAGTCCTCCTTTACATAGGTCTCATCGTCCATCAAAACGCATGCATCCGGACGCTGCAAAAGACGCGAATACAATTTCCGGGCCCTTGTTGCTGCTCGCTTCTTCTGTTCTGCACTTTGTTTCGAGATTTTCTGCTTCTTGTAGGTCTTCAGGTGGTTTCGCCTCTTGATACGCTGGATCATTCCGACACTCGTTCCTGCTTTTTGGCCAAATCACGTATTGACATTGATTTGTTCTTCATGATTAGAGATACCACTTTCTGCTCCAGTTTCGGGTTGGAAGAACCGGGTTTTCTGCCTCTTCCTGGTAGCTCATCCAAAGAATAGTGTTCCCCAAACTTATTAATGATGGTTTTAACACTCGCATGATGAATTCCAAACCGCTTCGCCAATTTTCGCATAGTAATACCCTTCTCACTTAGCCATGTGTCCAGAACCTTAATTTTCACTTCCTTTTCAATACGCGACATTTTGAAAACGCAGAATTTGAACCGCACAAACAAGTAAACAAAAGAAAACTGACAGTCAAACGCACAGCATGCAGTGTTCAGAGCATAAAAAACCATCACAAATACATGCGTACAACGCAAATGTATGTGGATAGCTTATATTCGATACACTCCTTACTCGCAATATTTTGTGATATAGTGGGCGGAATATTACAATTTGAGATAATTCTAAGCAGTTGGTTTACCAAAATTTGGTAGATTGACAAGTGAGTGACTGACCACCAGGTACTTCATAGCAAGATGCTAGAAAGCGAACCGGAAGTGTAAATGAACAAACTCCCCCTGACAAAAGACGACATATTACATACCGAAAAACTATTCCTAAGACAGCATCTCTCTCAAAGCTTCATGTGACAAACATAGACTATAGCTCCATCTCTGCTTAAAGATCTGGAACTAATGTGATGTTGTCAAAAGACGACAAATGTCACAAAGAAAAGCCTTGCCCAAGATGGCAACTCTCTAGAACTTCATTTTGGAAAGATAGACAGCGGTTCCATCTCTGCGGCAAGATCATGAACTGATATGATGTTGTCAAAAGACGATAAATGACATTCTAAGAAACTTTGCCCAAGTTGGCAACTCTCTAGAGCTTCATTTTGCAAAGATAGACTACGGCGCCATCTCCGCGGCAAGATCTGGAACTAATATTATAATCTCACAAGACGACAAATGAGAACTTTGCGCAAGACGACAACTCTCTAGAGCTTCATTTGGCAAAGATAGACTGCAGCGCCATCTCTGTGGCAATATCTGGTAGTAATATTTTAATGTCAAAAAACGACAAATGTTATACTGGGTCTAGCGCTTGATTTGGAAAATATAGACTACAGCGCCATCTCTGCAGCAAGATTTGCAATAATCTGATATTGACAAAGATGACAAATGACATAATGAGAAACTTTGTTAGGGCACCCTTTTTTTTGGGGATATGCTCCTTAAACTTTGGAAAAATGCTCCTTAGTTGCGTTTGCCCGGTATAATGCAATCGGAGGTATTTACCTTCTGGTTAGCGCTTGCCGGGGTTTTGACGGGTCTTAAGTTTCTTCAAGATTGTATAGCGGAGCTTCGCTCTGAAATCTTTGAGGTAGTTTTGACGGGTTTAAATTTCATTTTGACGAGTCTTAATTTCATTTCGACGAATCTTAATTTCATTTGAATTGAATTTCGTTTTGACGGGTCTTAAATTCAGAAACTTAAAACCCGTCAAAACTATACAATCTTGAAGAAACTGAAGACCCGTCAAAACACCCGGCAAGCGCTAACCACAAGGTTAATACCTCCGATTGCATTATACCGGGCAAACGCATCTAAGGAGCATGTTTCCAAAGTTTAAGGAGCATTTCCCCAAAAAGAAGGGTTCATTTACCCTTTGCCCTTTGTTAGTATTTTTTTTTAATACCCGAGGAAGGTTAAATATTAACATGATAAAAAAAAACATTAACTTTCTCCGAATATGAAGATTTCGTATAGCATGAGCATGGCAAATCAACGATTGACGCTCTTCAAATAAATATTGATGCTCTACACTTTCAATACAGTTATTGATTGTTGCTTGACTGAATAGGTCACAATTTTGCCAATTAAAAGAAAGAACACCTCAACAGCTCATTTAAATCCTTAGAAAAGGATGGTTAAACGAAAAAAGTAGAACAGTACCAACAAGATATCAGAATTATTTCAATTACTGTTATATTGACATGTGTATATGAGACAGGAGGTTTGTTTTCTCGAGAAAAATATGATTAGAAAGTGAGTGATCGAAGTAGACCGCACTTTTAAATTGCCATGATTTGATCTATTTAAACTTTATCACGAAGTAAAATTTACTCTTAAATGGTTGTGTGAGGAACTGTGAAACAGAAGAGAAGGTTTTCGGATGATTTTTGTGACAGTCATCAAAGTGAACCGCAATATTTTCATTTTGATGACTAACTTAAAATATTACTTGGGAAAGCAAGGAGGGAATAGTGTGAAGAAAGAAAAGAGTGCCTGACGAGGAAATCCAAACCATGAGATTCCCATGTTGCTGGATAACTCTGAAGTACGGTGGAAAGTCCTTCGTTCTGGACGATTAAAGCTTCATGTCGGATTCTTGGATTTTATGGAATGGACCTCCCTGACTTGGACTTGGATTTTTTGGAATGGACCTCCCTGAATCCATCCGTGAAATCGGTTTTCATTCACAAAATTACGAATTTTCATGAAAATCAAGATTTCCTATTTTGGAAACATGAATTTTCGCTCCGCCCTTTGAATGTTGGGTTTGGATTTTATGAAATAAACCTCCCTGAATCCATTCGTTATCACAGATTTTTCGTAACACGTAAGATTAAAGAAATAAACTGGGATTTCATTCACAAAATTACGAATTTTCATAAAAATCAAGATTTTCTATTTTGAAAACATGAATCTCAGCTCCCCTCTGTGAATTTTGGGCTTGGATTTTATGGAATGGACCTCCCTGAATTCATTCGTGAACACGGATTTTTCGTAACACGTAATGCTGATGTAAAAACCGGGTTTACATTCACAAAATTACGAGTTTTCATGAAAATCAAGACCCGCGCATTAATTACGTTGCTCAAAAATACAGATTTTTAACCCCCCCCCCCCCCCCTTTCTTTATCACATTTTTTGTATGGATTTTTGAAAATTTTTGTATGCATCGTCACTTTTTAACCCCCCCCCCCCCCACCACCCTCTCAAAGCATAACGTAATATATGAACGATCCTTTTAGCTGTGCCTCTTTGAGTATATTGAGTATATTGATGTTGCTTCTTACAGCAGTTTGGGAACTGAAGACCTTCAAAGTTCATTCATTAATTCAAAAGTCAGCTGCACAGAGCCCTTCAGAAACTCCTCATTAAATACTTTATTCAGCAGTGCCGTATTTTTAAGTTAGGATAGGAGTGAGCAAGACAGCATTAAAACATACAAACACTCAAAAAACAAAAGAATAGACAGAGACAAAAGACTCTGTGTTAGTCACTATTGCTCGAGAGAATAAGGAAAAGATATGTTAAAAAAGAAAGCAAGAATCCTCAAGCACGTAGCTTAATGCGGCATTTTATAGAGCTTTTTGACGTTAAATTTGCGCACACTACTGCAAGATTTGAATCGAAGCAGTGCGAGTGAGAAGTCAACGAAGTTGTGGGAAACCAAACCGTGCATTAATCCCCGCATGTTAGACAAAGAAAGACGATTAAATGTCGAAAAGGTCTATTGGCGTATTTGCGGCACAAAATTTGTGTCATTATTGCTGTCTTGCTTTGGCGTCAATTAATTCTCATGTTGACTCTCTTCAGCCTTGCACAATCATTTTTTATTCATTCAAAGCTAGCTATTTGAGTGTTACGGACGCGTTTTTTTTTATTTTTGTAAAAATGTCGCGAATTTGTCTGAACGATCCGCAAAAAATTTGTTGCATTTGTGGAGACGTGATATTGAAAGAACAGAGAAAGGGGTTTACACCTTTGTTGGAGACAGCATATCAGCTGTATTTTGACAAGGAGCTTCCAAATCGTGAGTTTCCATGGGTTCCAACATACTCCTGTTGCTCATGCTATCGAACATTGCTTGGTTGGATGAAAGGTACGCACAAAGGCTTACCTTTTACCAAACCTATGGTGTGGACTAATCCAACCAATCACATGAGCGATTGTTACTTTTGTTTGACAAAAAATCATGGATTTTCCAAAGCTTTGAAGCATAAAATCGAATACCCATCAAGGCCAACATTGCACTCCGAAGCAATGCCAGTTCCAATATCTCCAAATATTGCTGGACGTGCTGATGAGTTGGATTCGGAACCAGGCGAATCTGAGAAAAGATTTTAGGATGATCCAGATTTTTTACCTCCGGAGTCTGAGGAACCGCATGTTATAACCCAAGAGGAGCTGAACGATTTGATTCGAGATTTGGAGCTACCCAAGACCAAAGCGCAGCTGCTAGCTTCAAGGCTAAAGCAGTGGAATGTCCTGGAAAAAGATGTAAAGGTGTCATCTTACAGGAAGAGACATTCAGATAACATTAAATATGTTTCGATGGACGGTGATCTTGTCTTTTGCAACAACATCGAAGGTTTAACGGAAGAGCTACAGTTAGAGTATCACGCAACTGACTGGAGGCTCTTCATCGACGCTTCAAGCAAAAGCTTGAAGGCAGTGTTACTGCACAATGGAAATAAGTATTCTTCAGTGCCAGTTGCATTTGAAGCTCACATGAAGGAAACTTATGAGAACATAAAAACACTTTTGGAAAAGATCAAATATTCGGAACACCAGTGGAATCTCTATGCAGACCTTAAGGTAGTGGCATTGCTCACTGGGCTTCAAGGAGGCTACACAAAGCATTGTTGTTTCCTCTGCGAATGGGACAAAAGGGATAAACATTACCACCAACAGCATTGGCCAGCACGTACCGAGATGGTACCTGGGAAGAAAAATGTTTCCGAGATTGAGCGAAGCCAAGGTGAAAGAAAGAGTATTTGTTGGCCCTCAAATTAGGAAACTCCTTAAAGACGACAACTTTCAGCAAACTCTTAAAGCGACAGAGTTACGAGCATGGAATGCGTTCCAAAAGGTTTGTGGTCACTTCTTGGGAAATGAAAAGTCTCCGGATTATGTACATATCGTTCAAGAGCTGGTTGATTCGTATGCTGCACTGGGATGTAATATGTCACTTAAATTGCACTTTTTGCATTCTCATCTGGACTTCTTCCCAGAGAATATGGGAGCCGTCTCAGATGAACATGGAGAACGATTTCATCAAGATATCGCACAGACTGAAAAGAACTTTGCTGGCAAATGGAGCCCAGCGATGCTAACGGACTACTGCTGGATGCTACAGAGTCAAAAACCTTTGGAGAACTATAAAAGGAAAAAGAAAACAAAGTGAATTTAAGTTGAAAAATATAGAGAAAATTTCAACTAAATGACTGACTGACTGACTGACTGACTGACTGACTGACTGACTGACTGACTGACTGACTGACTGACTGACTGACTGACTGACTGACTGACTGACTGACTGACTGACTGACTGACTGACTGACTGACTGACTGACTGACTGACTGACTGACTGACTGACTGACTGACTGACTGACTGACTGACTGACTGACTGACTGACTGACTGACTGACTGACTGACTGACTGACTGACTGACTGACTGACTGACTGACTGACTGACTGACTGACTGACTGACTGACTGACTGACTGACTGACTGACTGACTGACTGACTGACTGACTGACTGACTGACTGACTGACTGACTGACTGACTGACTGACTGACTGACTGACTGACTGACTGACTGACTGACTGACTGACTGACTGACTGATAGGAAATCTTGATTTTGATGAAAATTCGCAATTTTGTGAATAAAAACTGATTTTTTTCAACACGAATGGATTCAGAGAGGTTTATTTCATAAAATCCAAACCCAACATTCAAAGGGCGGAACGAAAATCCATGTTTTCAAAATAGGAAATATTGATTTTCATGAAAATTCGTAATTTTGTGAATGAAAACCAGGTTTTTATATATACTTGAAGGGAGTGAAACACTGCCGACTAGTGTTATTTTCAAACGTATTTAGTATTTGCAATTATAATTTTTTAATGGAAAGATCATCGAAATTCTCTCGGTTTATTCGGTGGCAATAAACATTTCTTCGCCTGTCAAGAGGGGCTCCCTTCCCTCTTGCCAACCAGGCATTGTGGTAGCTACGTAAGAGTTTATCTGCTCGATCAAACATGCCCTACGCTCAATTTCAACTACTTCTATTCAATTTCACAACCTGCCATGCTCTTACGGACCTATCAATACTTTCTCTTAACATCTCTGGTTCTAGCAGAAAATTGCTGTCCATTCCTTGAGTTGCATATTGATAAGAATGATATTTCCAATGTTCAATGGTCAATGTTGGGCCCTGTAGGTTATTGCACAAAGCATTATGAAAACATGTGAAGTAAACACAGATTTGTGCAGATCCAATCTAGACTGCCGCCGTGTCTGATTTTCGCACTTGTGTTTGCACAGAGACGACAAGGAGAGTGCAACCGTTAATGCCCAAAGAGACGAGAGCAAATGCAGCTAAAATAAGATGTGCGGCTTTGAGCGCACGGCAAAACAAGGATGCATAGGAGTACAGACTGCACTTTCACGTCTATTTGAAATCTAATGTGCTGTCTCGCAGCAGCGCGTGCTGCACTCAAAAAGATTTGAGTTGCACCTTATCTCTGTATGCAAGTGACTTAAAATAGAATTTTTATAGATAGATTGACTAAACTAATGTAAGGGCTTCAAATGGTGAGTTGACAACTTCGAAGGAGGGTGCGACCGACCTCTCGTCCTCACAAGTTCCTACCTCACGTCTCCACGAGTCATATGATCACAAAAGACTGCCAGCTGAAACATGGAGTCGCTGGTTGGCGTAGCCTGGGCAATGTTGTCAATCTGACAATAGCGAAGTGAAGGGGTGCAACAGAAGATCATGTACCTTAAGTCATATTGCATATTTTCCATTCTCAATTTCTTAATAATTTCAGCACGCATTAGAATCATCGGCATCGAAAGCTCTCAATTAATAACTGTGGAAGTGCATTTGGAACACTGAGTTGAGAGCAGGCAATACGCAATTTGTGAAAGCAATAAGTTTGAAATGCTAAATATATATAATAACGCTTTAGAATCATCTTTGCATTCCAAAACCATGTTAGAGCCTGGAGCAACATGACAGGCATCAAAGGCTCAATTTGTTTTTCAGCATTTCAGCATAACATTTAATTTAAAATGGCACTTCTAAACTTCAACTACTATATTCATAAAAGACTGCCATGTGCTTATAAGCAATGTAGGATTATATTTTAATATTGTGTTTAGTGGTATTATGGTAAGGTAAGCCATTATTTTAGAAATCATCAAATCTGACTCTTCGATCACTGCAATTGCTACCTTTGAAATGTTACTAGAACTGTATAAAGATAAATATTACAACATGTCTTATAAAATAATATCTTTTATTGAAATTTTATCTTTGATATTTGGAATGATCTATTGTGTTTTCAACTTTTCCAGGACTAGAAGGATATTAGTACATATCTCATTTTTATTTATTTTTCAGTAACAATCCATTGGATGTATCATTTAAGTTTACAATTTGAATAAATTAGCATTCTTGTCTATGATAATGATATCCTAATTTTTCGTGAATAAAATATACAAAATATTAAATAACAAATAACGGGGAAAAGGAAGGGACAATCTGGGCACCCAAGTAAAACGATTTGGATAGGGAGCATGGGACTGCCTCCTCCCTATTGTCAACATTTCGCGGAACAAGGGCGGGCTCTTTGACCCCATCTATTGGGTTTATTCTGTCAAACGAGGGCTCGATTCTAGTGCTGTCTGTGTGACCTTGCTCTTGGAAGGAGATTCTTTTCCCTATATTCACGGGTTTCGCGTAAGTGTATCTGCTTACGGGTCCGCCCAAATGTTTTTGGCCCTTCATACAGGAGCTTGATGATCACTAACAATAATAGAATCCTGATCAAATCGTTTTTCAGATTATTCCACTGCTATGGAAAGTTACCTTGCTACAATAGATGGTAGTATTATATCATCATCATCATCATTATCATCATCATAGATTGACTAAAGTAACGTAAATAACAAAGCACTGACTCTGAAATGTCAAAACCATACTAACGAGGGGCGTTTGGAAGTATTTTTTTTAAATTCTTACTATTGTTTCATTTGTATGAGACCCTCCCCCACTTACCAGAAAGAGGAGGGGTCTCAAACCACCATAGAAACATTTTTCGCTTCCAGGAAACCCCACATGCCAAATCCGGTTCCATTAGTTCTTGAGTTATGCAGAAACTTCTGTTTCATTTGTATGAGAGCCTCCATTTCTAGAGAGGCGATGGGTCTCAAACTACCTTAGAAACATTTCTTGCCTCCAAAAACTCACACATGCTAAATTTGATTTCCTTTGCTTGATTAGTTCTCGAGTTATGCAGAAATTTTTGCGTCATTTGTATAGGAGTCCCCCCTCCCCTTCCAGAGATGCGAGGGGTCTCAAATTATTATAAGAACCGTCCCCGTCCCCGTTTTTTATTCGTTTATTTTCCGTCGGCATATTTCCTCACGTGGTGACAACCACCGACGCCAGGAAGGCGACTCCACCACCTGGACCGTACAACATACCGCACTCATCAACAAATGAGCCGAGACCAACGGCTTTACTGAGATTGAACTCAGACCCACTGGGGTGCCAAGTAGCAGTCACGCTTACCATTACACCACCGAAGCCGGCTTTTTTTTAAAATCTAGGATGTAATATTTGTAATTGCACTTATATTGTTTTTGTTCTCCTTTAGAGTATTACAGTACAAAACTGGTGAAATAAATTAATGTAGCAATGAATTAGTATATTTTGTTCAACAACGTAAATGTTGTTATTTTTCAAAAATACATACTCACCAAACAGAATGTAAAATGATGCCTGGTAGGCTTTTATTTATGTCGGTTACAATCCTTCGTCAATCTTTCATTCCATTACGTACAGCCTTTACACAGAATTGACTTTCTCAGTAACGTTAATCAAACAACTGGATCGTAACACCAATAAGGACAACGCTTTGCTTCTATCGTGCTAGGCTACGTTTATGCTGTGTCACGACATCGTGGCATTCCTGTGCGGTAGAGCTGTGCTACAGAACTCCTGCGGAAGGAAGGTGAAAACGCGATGACCACTCTCGCATCGGTTCTTGCTGAACTGCCTTCACCAAGCCAGCACCGTTTACCACTTACTGGAATTTGGTCGCCTTTGTTCACACTTTAGACATTATAGACAGCCGTGCAAACACGTGTTTTATGGCCAACGCAGGTCAAACTGCTTAGCTATGGTACTTCACCTTGAATGTGGGCTTATACATATTTTGTTCTAACAAAGCGAATCGAATCGCTAGCGGCGGAGTTGGACCGGGCCGGGAGAATGTGTAGTGTTTTGCAGTGGGACGGGAAAAGCATTTCGATTTGTTACTTTGATGTGTGCCACACGGTAAACACACCCGCTTGAGGCATTGTATATTGGAATTCGGAACATGCCAAAACCTGTGACGGTATTCGTTTGCTGGCAGCCTCAGGTGGTTTTTATGATCCGTTGCGGGTGGAATCTGCCGAGCGAATTCCTTTGTTCTTAGCTTGCTGAGTGGAGTCATTGTCTTGTATTTAAATCACAATTATCTGAGCGAAATCAATATTTGGATTCGAAAATTTATGTCGATAGCTGGTTTACGTTTGAACTCAAAACAACAAATCCAACATCATAGTGCGACAATAATCAATGAAGTGGAATCAGGCCTTTGCTAACGTCTTTGCGTTAGGTTGAATAGGCTTATTCGTCAGCAAAACCATCAAGAATAAGAAGGCAATAAACCTCCCTGAATGATTGAGCAATCCTGCTTTTTTCGGATTACAGTAAGTGTGACCCAACGCTTCTACGTTATATTGTTGTTGTTGTTGTTGTGGAAAACGGATTTAGAGAGTAGTGAGGAGGATTGGTCTATTTTATTTGAATTGCATTGCATGTACGAAATTACCAACTGGATGGCCGAGTAGAGTCTGAGATCAAATTAAAAACTCAAAAAAGATATTATGATTTTGTTGTCGCTTACAAGGTTGCTATTTTTTTCAGTTGATGGCAAAATGATTTTTCTTTTTGATGTTCTCTTAACTTAATGGAAACAAATCAGCTTTTTGGTGAGTAAATTAAATGCAAAATTACTGCAATATTCACAGCTAAATTTAACATAAAATTTGCTAACAATTGTAAAGTGAAGACACATTTTGATTTAAATTTTAAATCAACATGAAAACAAGTTTTCTAATTGCCATCTTAATGATGGTAGACTTTCCTCGGGTAAATCGTATTGAACATTTATGACAAGCCTAACATTTCTAATCCCAGCTTTTCATCAATTCGATGTATAATCACGTAGCCAATACGATTTCATCAGCTATTTACAAACATAACGAAGGCATTCGTGTGGATATGGAAAATAAACAAACACATCATATTTTAAACCAACAAACTTTTTCAGCTCTAAAAGTTCTGTGAGAAGTGATTTTTGGAATCGAGAATGATGGGAAAGCAATCAACACATCCTTTTCCAATAATGCAGGGTCTTTATCCACTGGGGTTCATCTCTAACGCGGGTTGATGATTTCGTGCGAAGCATCAGCTATCAGTGTCGGATGTTTTCTGGATGCGGTCATATTTTTGAATTCAAAATGGATAGAGGGTTTTTTTTCCTAGCATCAATCGCGTTGAGAAATTTCTGTCGCAGTGCTACGATAAAACGTTTACCGATGGCAATAATAATCGTAAAATATTCTTATCTCTGACCGGGCGGTGCGTCGTAAAATGTTTTATTCATTTTACGGATCGAGAGAAAGCGTCCTGTGAGTCTAGCTTTTTGCTATAGCGGAAAGAGTAGAAACGTTGCAAGATTGTCGTTTGATGTCACCGAAGAACCCAGAACAACCTAACACTGCTAAACAGGGAAAGTTATCTCGTTTGGTGGCCAAGTTTACGATACGAAATTTCAAATTTATCGAGAAAATTCAATTTATAGTGTGCCTACAGGAACGAATCTTTTCATTCTCTGTTAACAATATATCAAGTGAATGTGTGTGTAACTTTTCTTTATATTTAAGTGTTGTTATTAGAGCTAAGTATACCCTTGTAGCAAAATTTCAAGTATTTCAAGCTTATTGCTGATTGCCAGACATTGAACCCAGCCACCTGCAGCATTTTTAGAAGTTGGATTTCTGCTGCGCATTTGCTGACATAGCAAAAGGAGGACCAATGCACTGGTCTAGATCGACAAAAAAATATTTAGGGGACCCAGGAAGGGGAGGAGCCGTTGCATTTGAAAATTTGAAGAATTATGGTTAGATGAGAAATCGTGAAAATTTTATCAAAATAAATAACCTAATGTATTTATTAGGTATACTTTCCTTGAACACATATTCAAGACAGCTACAATTTGTACAGTAGAATTTGATTAAGGTATTATAGTTACAATCAAAAAAATTCACCCGGACAAAAATCATATAAACACAGCGTTGTCAGTTTATGAAAACGGTAGTTTTTGTTTTCAGTCAGCGGTTCGTTCACACATTATCGAAGTACTGACTGACATGTTGCCACCCTCGGATCGGTTTTTAGAATTGTCTCTCGGAAAAAAAATGGGAAGGGGGGTTTGGGGTGATTGGGAGGGGGGGGGGGGTGTTTATTATTATTTTTTTTTTTTTTTATTTTTTTTGAAGGGTTTTTTGTTGGGGGAGGGTTTTTTTTTTTTTTTGTATTTTTTTTCGGCTCTGCACCAGCTGTGAAGTAATGACCTGATACTTGACGTGTCTCTCACAATCGTGGCGTTCGGCTTAACGTGCCCTCCGGCGTTAGCTCAATTCGTCAAAAACAAGAATGTTGTCGAATTCAAAGTATCCTCAAGTGGTTGAAAGTATTATAAAAAAAAACAATTATAGCTCCTACAGGGTGTCTCACAATAGGTGTCACTAAAACAAAATGGGATTACAGCAAAACAAATCAACAAAATCATAGCATTTATTTATCATTTGAAAGATACATGTTATAAAAATAAACCATATTAATTCAATTCGAATCTCTCGCCCTTTTCCTTGATAACTTTGCGCAAACGTTTAATAAACCCATCGCAGCTGGCACGCACGATTTCCTGAAGCATTTAGTCCCAAATATCAACCAAATGTATCTTGAATCGATCCAAAAAAAGCCCTTTCGTAGGGCCTATATGTTCAAGCATATAACCCCAAACAAATTAAACAAGTGGGTTGAGATCCGGTGAAGTTGCCGGCCATTCTTCGCTTATGATGAAATCGGGCAAATTTTTCGCGAATCACGCTTGTGTCTTTTTTGCCTTTGTGAGCTGGAGCTGTGTCCTGTTGGAAACAATATGGTGTATTTCCATACAGCGTTGAAGCATGAGGAAGCAGATGGTTCTTTAAAACCTGCTCGATGTAATATTCAGTGTTGATTTTTACGTTAGGTTCTATGACAAGAAGAGGAAGTTTTCTTTTTCGTGAAACGGCGCCCCATACCATGATTTTCGATACATTCTGATAGCGTTCTACAGCTAGTTTACCTCTTGGAATATTGGCAAGACTTCTGCCATACATATGATCATTTTGTTGATTATGACTGTCCTGAAGGAGGAAGAGCTTTTCATCCGAAAATAAAATCTCGCAGTGACCGTGCCGAACCAAAAGATTTCTGCTTCTTTGGACCTTGGCTTGCTTTTGACACTCTGTCAACCCGTGAACCCGTTGTTTTTTGTACGGCTTGCATTCCAGATCATGTCTGAGGAGCCTGTTCATTGAAGCAGGGGACATTTGAAATTGTTTGCTCAATTTACGGCAAATACGGCCGAATTACGTCTTATGCGCTCCCTCACACATTTGATCTTCTTCTTCGTTCTGGCAGTTCGTCTGGCACCTCCTTTGTGTTGAATATGGACATATCCAGTCTCCTTGAACCATTTCAAGGTACAAAAAACAAAACGCTTACTCAGTCTGAACTGCTAAAGGCTATTGAATATCTGACACGGTCTAAGCTTTTGCAAATGTAATTTTAAAACTTGCTCCTGTATGGCTTCCATGGTAGCTGATAAATATTATCAAATGGAATCGCTTATTTAAGAACAAAAATACACTCAGAACGGGTATAATCTATTCCGCTGTTATATTACCCAGCTGAAATAAACCAAGACTGAAAAAAGGTGACACCTATTGTGAGACACACTGTATAGCTAAAAGACAATCAAAGTGTCCCAGCAAAAACGTTTTCGTCCACGAACAAGGCGGTTTTGAGCTGAGGAACTGGCTATTGAGCAGTATCATAGGTTGGACCAACTCGGATTGAATGCAACTTAAGACAGATAAACCTTCTGTAGCTGCTTTCAGTTTTTCAATCGAAATTAAACTGGAGATTGTAGAAGTATGGAGAGTCCGTATACAATGGGAAAAGAAAATAAGCGACAATCTACATCCTAGGTAGGAGAAATGGACAACCTTATTCAAAGTGGTGAGGATTCTAAAAATTTCTCGCTGCTGCATTTCAGGTGCTACCAAGGACCGATACAAAGATCTACAACACCACGTGAAAACATGATAGAGTGTGTGCTGGTTACAGCGAGTACAAAGGTGGCCCCTCTGAAATCACAGTAAATTCCACATTAAGAGCTGCAGGTCACAGTTCTGGGAGCGCGATTATCATTTCGTCGAAGAAACCCACACGCTACCTTTTGCACGAAAGTTGATGTGGAGCGACCCAAAAACTTCACAGAAATAGTACAGAAATTTAACAGACGCGTAAAATTTTACCTAGTTTAATTTCAAGCCAAAGCAAGCGTAAACATCGTAATTGTTTTCAATCTTTCATACAGCATACAACATCGTTTGCAATCTTCTATACAACATTCTCGTTTTCAGCGATATGTGGTTTAAATTTTAATGAGGGATTTTCAATATAATTTACAGAGCAAATCTAGCATTCCCTTTATGTGCATTAGATACCGCAGAAAATTAAACGTTTCAAACTGTGCATCCTCTCCTGACGTGGGGCTGATCATAGTCGATATACGCAATTCTTCGCATTCAGAATAGGTGAATGGTTAACGATAACTTATGTGGAACACTGGCGCGGTGCTCCGTCTATACAAAATCTGGTAGACATTGAGACAAAGTGGAGAAATGAGCAAGATCTATCTGCAAAAAGTGTCTGAAAAAATCTACACCACCCACGAAAAAAAGGTGGAAATCGTTACAAATTCCAGAGCATTTAGTGGAGCTTGATCGTTTTTCGAAACTGACTCGGGTTAACCGCGCTGTCACCTACGTATACCTTTTAACCGAGAACCTGAATCAGAAAAATACTGGACATGAACGATCTGTAGGCCCGTTAACATCGGATTAACATCGTAGAACAGAAAGTCTTCTGATCCGTGAGGCAAAGTGGCAATACTTCCGGTATGAAACAGTGACATTACCATTATACGACGCTGCCAAGCGAGGATAATGAAAATACTATACACCGATAAAAAGAAAAATTGAATTTTCTACGTTATCTAATGCACATAAAGGGAATGCTAGATTTGCTGAATCTAGCCTGTTGTATGCAAGATGGCAAACATTGTTGTATGGCGCATGAAAGATTACAAAAAAATTCGTTGTCCACGCCTCCTCTGGCTTGGAATGAAACGAGGGGAAATTTTACGTGCCTGTTAAAATTCATAAATTTTTCGGTGTACTTTAACTCGGAAACGGTAGTTAACAAAATTTGTCAGCGATACTATATTCCATGGCTCAGAACAGCGTTAAGCAGCGTACACTGAACCCAAACATCATCCCAAGATCGGATGAAAAGTAATTCGATTGCGCTCTTTAACGAAAAGCATTCGGAAATCGGATGATTGTCTTATGGTTAGATCCGTATGACGATCATCCATGTTTCGTATGACAATTTACCAAATTCAATATGATGTTTGTTTCAAAAGTGTGTAGATTTATTAGCGATTTATGAATAATTTGAAGCAATTTAACGACTTAAACTTGTTTCACATTACACTTCCTCAACCGTTGAGCAAAAATTACAACGAGAGCACAAAAATTGAAGTAGTCAGGAAATATTTTTCCGTGACTCCGAAGAAAGCGAGCGGGTTTCGATCCTCTATTCGTGACGGTACCAGTTCTGATAGCGATTGATAGGTTTTTACGGAATGAGGAAAATGGATGTTTGTCTTTTTAATTTTTGGGTTTAGTTTAAAATGACGTTCATGGGGTAAAGTTTTAGGTTAGGGGGGGGGATGGGGTGGTGGGTGTAAAAGGGATGGGGAAGCCGGGGGGGAAGGGTTTGTGGGGGGGGGTTGAGAAGGGGGGGGGGGGGGGGGGGGGGGGGGGGGGGGGGGGGGGGGGGGTTGGGGGATTGGGTTTTTTTGGGGGGGGGGGGGGGGGGAGGGTGTGGGGGGGGGGGGGGGGGGGTGTGTGGTTGGTGTGGGGGGGGGGGGGTGGGGGGGGGGGGACAAGGGGGGGGGGGGGGGGGGGGGGGGGGGGGGGGGGGGGGGGGGATTATAGGATATTTTTTTGTTGGTGGGGGGGGGAAAAAAATTTTTTTTTTTGGGTGTGTGTTGTTTTTTTTTTTTTTTTTTGTGGGGGGGGGGGGGAGGCTGATGGTATACTGAGAGCGTTTGGAAGCGCTCGCGCGAGCAAACGCGTTCGCGTCAAAACACTTTCGATGAAAATACATGCGAATCGCGTTAACTTGATATAGCCAACGCGAAGCGAAGCGGTGCGAACCGAGAGCCAAACGCGTCGAAGCAGCCCGAGTGGTGTTTCGACGCGTCTAAACGCTATACGCTATTATGAAATAATAGCGACTGAATAGATTGTTCTTATTTTTGCAAGCAGTATGGAGTTGTCGAAAAATGAATAAACCCGGTTTGACTTCGATAAGTGAAATCTACCTAGATTTTTGGTAAATGATTCAAACAACAATTTTTCGTCAATTCAAAATGGCGAACAATGGAAATGAACTTGTGATTTTTAGCGCAGTGACACAAAAATTATTTTTTCAAAGTAAATCAATTATAATTGTCTTTTCGTAATCACTTTAATATTGAAGAACTAAAGATCCATGAAATACGTGAAGAAATTTCAACCCAATAGAATTATTATGGAAGGTAATAATTTATATGCGTAATATAAAAATGCATTCTTAAAACACAATTGGTTTTACCTACTACTCTGATAAAAAAAAGCAACAATTAGTGTGTCCACACATAGATTTTTGCAATGTTCTCAACAAATGACAATTATGTGTAATCGCACATACCTCGAATGTTTTTATATAATCACTATGTGCGATCGCACATACTTTTCAATAAGCAATAAATTTAATGTGTGATACTACGGAGGTTCTGTTTAAGTGTGAACACATGAATATTAAAATGAATATTAACATGAATATTAAGAATCCAAGGGTTTGGAAGGATGACCCTGTAGCAAGAAACCTGTAGAAAAAGTACAGTGTATATCAGTTGAAGCATTAAAATTATGATCTGATTAATTACCTTAGAGTGACAATAAGCCGTTCACAAGGGTAAATTGGTTCACGGTTCAGATTGGTCCAATTTTTCATAAGCCTGCCTTCGATCAAACTCAACACCATATCAAACGTATCTATTGACATTCTGGTGTATGATCGGAACTTGTCCGGGTATTTCCTCAACTCCGGATAGAGCCGATGGAATTCTCCATCCCTTCTTCTGTTCCGATTAATTTTATGCACTGCAAATTCCCTTTTATTAAAAATTTAATCAATTGTACGCGGGGAGGCAAAATATTCCTCGTCTGACGAATCCATCTCGAACACCTCGAATAACAACAAAACAAGTCACCTGCACCACGCGTGTTCACACTGAACACGCTCGACCAAACGCGTGATAACGCGCGTTCACTATGCCATAGCTCGCGTTGCGTTTCGCTTTTGCTCATTTCGCTTTTGCGTAACGCTTCGCTTCGCGCCGCTACGCGTCTACTATATCATCGGCCTGTTCGTAGCTTATTAACTGGACGTCGTACTTCGCCGTAAACTGTTTTTCACCCGCACCTTCATCCACTCCTTCTGGGTAATTACGTGCTGCTCAGACACGACCGGCTCGACGGCGGGTGGGTGGGGGGGCAGGGGAAGTGTGGTAAGGAGGGAGGGAAGAGAATTGGGGGGAAAAAAACCCATGTTCTGGGGGGGAAATAAAGATGATTAAACGTCAAAAAGTCTAATAGCAATTTCAATCTTGCCCAGATTCTTCTTCACTGTTTTGCTGGTACCAACAACCTCTCAGCCCAAGGCGCTGAACAACGAGGCCACCTTGTCCTTGGTCATCCTTACACGGAGAAACCAAAGTACCCAAAATCAAGTGTGATAGTACTCAAAACTAAGTACTCTGATAGGACTACTATTTTGGATATAATTTTGTTCTCACTGGTAGGTAGGTTTAACTCAATCTTGAAGTTAATTTGAAAAAGTCAATTTTACACAGAGCTACGTATTTTAGGAGTACTAAGTGTTCAGTATACGTGCGAGGCGATTTTCGTGAAACTATCCAAATCCGAGTGTTGGGCTGTCACTTTGCTTTGGCTGAAAATTTTTGATAGCCATTTAATTAACAACGGTGTTGATAGGCGAAACAGTTTATTTTTTTATGCGTACCGTGTCTAGTGTCCGTTTTAAAATTTAACGCAACCGAGGTGGCAGAAGTGATATGGAGCAATTGAAGAAAAAAAAATGACTCGGGAAGCTCCAAAAAATTAACCGGTTAGTATACTTATACATAATTATTCCACTTATTTGATTGCGTTTTTCAGTTTTCTTTTAAATAAATTCCAAAAACATTTCCGGTCGCATAATCGTCTCAGCGCTATGGAATACTACATCAAAAGTTCTTCCGGATTTGAACCCTCCTAATGGTGTAATGCCTTTTTCTGTACCAATTGAAGATGTTCCATGGCAAAACTATCAATGAAAATCCAGTATTTCATGAGGATCTGCGTAACTTCGATGTGCTGTGTCACTTCCTGGAAAGAAGGCCAGAAGTTTCTTTCAGAAATTTTTTTTCTTGATCATTAATTGGAGTCAACGGCATACCATGTCCCAAGAAAAGCGTTTCTTGACAAACGAAAAGTATTCGTTTTAACATGACTAACTCAATTATGACTGGTTTTACTTTGCTGTCAAGATGGGTGAAAAAGACTTAATCTTGGGATGTTTGGTATCTCTGTGTATATTGCTGTTGTTAATGCCGGATCGGCTACATCCATGGGACACGAAGTACCTCACGATGTCCAACAAGTTTCGCTCTGGGTGGAGCTTGCAGTACAAATAAACCATCGAGCGTAGTTACTTGACTGTTTTTGCCATGGCTGCTGCAAATCAACTGGAAATGCTGTCAATTTGTTTGTGTACACAACCGGGGTGCTACGATTGGAAATGCATATTCGGATTTAACACAGGATGACAGGGTAATCGTATGAAAAATAATTAAGTTAATTTTGACCTATTACTTATATCTCGTCACATTTTCTGCATAACTACAAAACGTGCGGCAGAATAAAACAGACGTGTAAAAAAGTTTATAAAGGGTGTTCCGATCAAAATTTGATCAAACAGTCATGTGTGTGAGTCGATCAAAGTTTTTATTAATAAGTCAAATTCTTTTTCTTTTTCAAGTTCATTTCATACAGAATACAGGAGAAATATTCAGCTAAGCTTCCTTTTCACCAAATACGAATTGCCAGGTCTTTTGTTTAACACCTGCCATAAAATTTTGTACAGTCTCCTGGTCCACTTTATTCGCCGCAGAACGCCAGTTTGCCTTGAACTGTTTCTCGCCCACAACAGCTTTTTGAGCTCCGCCTGACGATGGCTCAATATTGTTCCATTGGGCGGAGCTCTGGCGTGTTGGGAGGGTTCTTGTCCATGGGCACCACATGAACGTTGTTGGCAGCATACCACTCCATGGCCTTTTTTCCGTAATGGCAAGATGCCAAATCCGGCCAAAATAGAACGGAACAATTGTGTCGCTTCAGGAAAGGCAGTAGACGTTTTTGTAGGCATTCGCTCAGATAAATTTCCTGGTTGACGGTTCCGGTCGCAATGTAAACGTTGCTCTTCAAGCCACAGGTACCGATGGCCTGCCACAGCCAGATATTTCTTCGCGAACTTGGACAGTTTAATGTGCTTGAAAATATCCGTCCGGTTTTCGTACAAAATTCCTGTCCCGGAAGCTATTTAAAGTCGGTCTTGACGTAAGTTTCATCGTCCTGTACCACGCAATCAAACTTCGTCAGCATCGTTCTTTGGCCGACGTGTTTTGTTTATCGTCGAGATTTGGAGTCACCACTTTCTTCTAAGTCGACAGTCCAGCTCGTTTTTCAGTTCTATCCACGGTTGAAGGCGCCACTTCCAGCTTCTTCGCGACATCTCGGACGGAGAGGCTGAGGTTCCACTCTAAACAGCGGGCAACTATTTTTCTCGTCGCTGTGACCTCCGGCGTTCGATTTCCCCCCGATCCAGCTTTCCTGGCTGTTGACAAACGTTCACCGAACACTTTCAATACGTTGGTAACCGTTGATTTAGCCACATTCAACAATTTCGCCTGCTTGGCGTGAGAGTAGTTTGGATTTTCGCCATGCACGTGCAAAATTTTGATGCGTTGCTTCTCTTCCTTCGATCACATTTTGATAACCCTTTTTCATTTTAAATAGTCCGAGTACGCTCATTTGTTCGCTCTTGTTCGTATCTGGTCGTTTTCTCCCACAGGCTATTGGCCCAACACACCGGAATCGCGAGTGAATCGTTTTTTGGAGAATTTGTGCCGTGATTGTTTTTTTTGTTTTGATTTAGGCTTGAACTTCAGTGCCACTATTAACCAGATTTGGACTGTTGGTGCAGTGGCTGAACTTGTGAACAATCTATTCGTGATGAAACTGAACAATGAATGTTTGTCGATGGTGGCTGTGCCCATTGAGTGCATTCATGGCTGGCATCGTAAGCAGTGAGGCTGTGAAGAAGCTCCCTAGCTTGGTGACGGGGTTAAAGTTTAAAGACTGTAACTGTTCTGAAGACTGTGAAGTGCGCAAACGTGGGAAAATGCATCGTTTACCGTTCCCAAAGGCATCCACCAGCAAGTCTTTGGGCGTGGTGGATCTCTTCCATACGGATTTGTTTGGTCCTATGCAACGCTGAGCCAAAGGCGCTACTTCTTGACGTTTGTAGACGACTTTAGCAAGTAAACGGTCGTTTAAATTCTCCACCGAAAATCGGAAACGTTGGACAAGCTATGTGAGTACGTCGAGATGGTCAACACCAAGTTCGGTAAGAAACCCAAGATACTACGCTCGGATAAGGAAGGTGAGTACACCGGGGAAAAATTAAGACGTTTTTTGAAGGATAATGGAATGGTCGGTCAGTTAACCGCACCATATTCGCCACAACAAAATGGCACTGTAGAGCGTAAAAACGGGTACCTCGTAGAAATGGCCCGATGTATGTTGATCAAGGCAGGGCTTGACGACCGGTTCTGGGGTGAAGCCATAACAACTGCCAACTATTTTCAAAATCATCACCCTACTCGTACGATTCCCGTGACGCCGTATGAACGCTGGCACGAGGTGAAGCCGAATCTCAACCATGTCTACCCTTTTGGCGTTAATGTATTCTGCTACATACCGGGTGAAAAGAGAGGCAAACTTGATGAAAAGGCAAAAAAGCTGAAGTTAATGGGCTATAGCGAGGCGTGTCGATTGATTGATGTTCCAACTGGAAGGATAATCGTTGGTCGGGACGTGAAATTCATGAGCTGCTTCAGTGCAGTGAAGGTGTCAGGAAGTCAGCCCACATGCAGCGAAGTAGTAATTCTTCTATCGGTAAAGCAACAACCTGTGTTTGAGCTATGTGGTGAGCCTGTTGTGGATCCGGATGGAGAAGATATATTCGAGGATGCAGAGCATGATGCTGAACCTGAAGCTGAGGAGGTCAATGAAAGGTCAGCTGTCGGCTAGGTATGCTTGCTCAGTGGACCCGAGCAAGATACAACAACATATGAATACCTTATTTTGATCTAGATAACTGGCCTTGGTATTAAAAAGCACAGATTAAGAGGCAAAATACCTAGACAAAATACCTAAGAGTTGCAAGCAAAATATCTTTAGAATAACTAAATTTGTTATTCCGGATACCTGGGTAAGTATCTTGTCACCGTAGAGGTACTATTTTGGTATTGTCTTACCTCAATTCGAGTATTCGCATGACATTGTGGGAACAATTTGATGGTATTATCCTCAGGTATTTTACCTCTTAATCTGAGCTCATAAATACCAAGGCCAGTTATCAAGTTATTCAGTTCTGCTAGGGGTATTTTACCTCTTAATCTTGGCTCTTAAATACCGAGGCCAGTTATCAAGTTCTTCGCTCCTGCTCGGGGAGACTGGGATACAGGAGGAACCTAAAACTCTGAAGGAAGCGCTCTGTAGTCCTGATGCCGATAACTGGAAAAAGGCAATGCTGGAAGAACTTGAATCGATCAACAGTAACGGAACGTGGGACCTAGTTGATAAACCACCGGGAAATCGTGTCTTGGGTTCGAAATGGATTTTCAAAATAAAGCGGACTGATGACAACGTTGCGCGATTCAAAGCCGGACTTGTAGCCAAGGGCTATAATCAGCAAAACGATGACGAATACGACAAATTCTGCGCACCAGTCGTTCTTCAGACCACTTTTCGGGCTCTCATGTCGGTCGCGGCGAAACGGAAGATGGCCGTAAGGCAGTACGACAAAAATACGGCGTTTCTGAACGGCGACCTTGAGGAGGAGTTGTTCATACGCCAGCCTCCGGGGTTCGTCGTTAAAGGTGATGACGGGTTGAAGCAGAACGCTCGTTCATGGAACATCAAGCTTCATCAGGTTCTGGAAGGTGATGGTTTCAATAGGAGCGGTGCAGACCCGTGTTTGTACAACAAAGAGGTTAACGGCAAGCGATGCTAGATTCTAGTCTACGTAGACGATCTTGTCATTGCCAGCGAGGATCAAGCCCTGATCACATCAATCGGTCAAACGCTAGAGCGGAACTTTAAATCTTGGTGTAGTTCGCAATTACGTCAGCATCGAAGTGGAACGCAATACTGCTGAAGACTTTCATGTCTCACAACGGAAGTATATAGCAGACGTCGTGAAATCGGCTGGTTTGCTGGACGCTAAACCTTCCCTATCGACGTTGGATATTTCAAATCAGACACCGAAGATACACCACTACCTGGTAACGCGGAATATCAACAGATGGTTGGCAAATTATTGTTTATTGCGGTTAATAGTAGGCCTGACATTGCTGCCCCTGTGTCCATCCTCAGCCGCAAGCTTTCGAATCCATCACAGCGGGACTGGACCGAATTGAAAGGATTGTGCGTTACCTGAGAGGCTCAATCAACTTGAAGCTTCGTCTCAGCAAGCATGGCGATGAATCGGGTTTGGTTGGACATGCCGACGCGGATTGGGCGGAATGCCGAGTAGACCGCAAGTCGAACAGTGGTTTTTTGTTTAAATTTTGTGGCGGAACCATTTCTTGGGCATGCCGCAAACAGACCTGCGTCTCACTGTCAACTGTGGAGGCTGAATTCGTCACTTTATCGGAGGCATCCTAAGAGGCAAAATGGCTGCAGCGTCTTCTGCAAGATCTCGGCGAAGACATTGGAATCGTGCTGTTGAACGAGGACAACCAATCTTGTCTGGAAATGCTACGGTCGGACAAGTTCAGCAACAGGACAAACACATTGACACAAAATACAATTTCATCAATGACTTGTGTCGAAGCGGAAAGATTAAATATGTGTACTGTCTTTCCGAATTTATGATTTATGAAGCATTTGGCACATTGGCAATCTTTTGGCAAACTTAACTTCATTTTGACCATTTCGTCTTTCACCCCAATTTACTTCTTAGCCCCTTATTTGAAAGGCATCTCTTGAAATTGATATGGTGCCTAGATTGATCCCAAACCCCTTCATTCTTAATCACATTTACACGCTTCCCTTTATTTATTCATTAAAAGGAACAAACTCCTACCAATGGTACCTCTTTACCCGAATTATTAAAATTGCTCCCGTTGTCACTAATTGCGAAAGTGCACAAAAGTGCAACCAATCAGTATTCTCGCAATCCGGTACAAATCCGACAGCCACTCTAACAAAAACTAAATTAAACAATATTCGATAGCAATTAGCCCGCACAACACGAACCGTTGGAAGTGGAAATCTTTTAAACTTGTTCCCAGCTTCGACAAGTGGATCATGGGAAAAAGCCAAAAGAAACGAAAACCCCGACCCCCGAAGCATCACCTAAGGTACAAATGGAGGAATCATCAAATCCAGAACAACGAAAAACTTCATTCACCGAGCCACGGGGTGAGCCCTAGATCGATGGGAAAAGTTACGAGCTGAACGATAATTGAAGACTTCATCCCTGGCACAACCGGTTCCCGATCGAAATTAAGAACTAATGAAACGAAAGTTCAACTGCCAAAAAGGAAGGAAACAAAAGAGCGCAAAGCTGTGCTCTGTTCCGAAGTGTTTCTTAAGCTGCTTGTATGAGGAAAAACTCGAGGAAAAACTTGCCCCGAAGCAGTACCAGCAGCAGTCGCCGGAAGAGTAGAGCGAGAGAGAGAGAAAAAATCACCCAAACTATTGTATCGGATTGATTTACGAGCTTTTGTTTGGCCTGACTGAGGCCAGTGCATGTGAAGAATGATAATTTGTTGCTTGCTTGTTTTGTGGAAGTGGAAGTTTTTATGTGCCTGAGCCATTGGCCGAGTTCCGACCTCTTTTGTACTGGTCTCGAGAGCAAGGGGGATGTTCTATTCTGTTTTCGTGTTTATTGACTTTCGATCGGATGACAGAGATTTGTTCGAACAAGCAACAGATTGAGGAGGAGTGTTTTTTTGTTTCTTCTATAAGGTGATTTTTCGGGGTTTGCAAGCAACTTGTTATCTTTTAGTCTGAACGGGGATTGCCCAGCAATGCTTGTTTGATTTAGCCGGAGCTAGTTGTAAGTATACGGGCTGGTAATGCGGAAGAAAACGTGGGGTAAAATGAACGAGTAGTTCAGAAGTTCGGTTTCAATGTGACAGTTTAACAACAGACTTCTATGTCAAGTTTAATAATTCAGGACACTTCATTTCCGGACTGTAGTTTGCCTTTCTACCTGTGAATAGCTGTTTGATATGTTCAGAAACACTAAGATACACAATATCTATGATAATTTCTATCCCTTTCCTGTTACAAGCCTAGACCTAAGCGCCAATATTACAACCATCACACTTTGAAATATTCGTTTCTATAACTGCACCTTATTATCCTTGAAAATGCAACCAATTGGCGCTCCACTCTAGTTCAATGGCACCCGATACCGTCGCACTCATCTCGAGAATGGACCTCAGTTCTAATTCAGTTGGATGTTGAATAGTGATGGGCCCACGTGAAGATTTCCTACATGATGTGAATTCTATTCTAATGCCTCTTTTGCATTTTACATTTAAGCCCTTCAGTTCCGCCGTCTTCTTCCGGTTCTATTGTCGCCTGGTTATCATTGCTGATGCTGCTGTCAGGCCCGGTTTGCTTGCGGTTGGTTATAACGTACTAGTACCAGAATATAAGGATATTCTATCACCAATGTACGGAAGCACCTGACGATAGAGTACTGTTGGCAAAATCGAATCCGAGCTGTCCATTTCAGATTTTGCTTGCAACTCACATCGTCCATCCAGGGCAACATTCATCTTGCATTAGGTCGAGATACGAGTGCACAGCGTCTTTTCCCTGCTTAAGCAAAGAAGTCGGCCGATTCCTTGATGGAGAATGGCTTTCCGAAATCCAACTAGATTGTAAAACATACATTCTTTTCAACCCGTGCTCTTCTGCTTTGAATGCTAGAGAAAATCCGGCCATGTTACGATTGAGACGCCCAAGCCCATTCATATGGCTCAATCTTCAGACTCCCAGACAATATACAAAGCTGTGGGCTTACGATCCAACTTCCCCATATAAATGCACAAAGGAAGCCAGGAATGAACAAGAGGAATGTATATTTAATACCGGTACACATTAAATTTACATACTCCTCCTCGCACAGCCTCCATTCACTTGCACCCGGGAAGAAAACTATTTCTGATGAAAATTTAGATCTATTGGACAAGCGAGATAAGATGCAGGATTTATTCGTCTAGCGCTCTAAGGCCTCAACCAACGAACTCTGGAGCATGAGTGTGAATATATTTATGGCATTATCGAGAGGGGAAAAGATTTGTTTTACCCGGTTCTTCTGGTCGTTTTTTTTTTGTGTCCTGAATGCTGCAATCCTTACAGACCTGCCCGTGGGGGGTGATTGGATCGTAGATTTAGTATGCACTGTGTCAGGCTGAAAGGAAACCACTCGAATATGCCGTGCACGTAGCGGCTTTTTGCTATTGTTTTTCATCAACTGCTGTCGCTACTGTTGTCCTGATGCGTAGGTGAACCAACAGAAGTCTTCGGGAGGAACGAACGCACGTTCACTGCTCGATGATTATTCTCAATTTGTGTCACACGCCTCACGAGCGGAACGTTACACGCCTATAGAGTCAGGACGTGTGGGTGAAACACCCTCCGGCGCGCGGGTCAAGTGGTACGGACAGTGTTGAAGGGTACCAGGGTCATATCTTCGATTTTCTCTCGAATTTAATAGTTAGTTTTGAATTTTTTCCAACAAGTTCTTTTATTCGTTTAAACTCGAAAAGTATACTCTACAGAGCAAAGATTAATTTTTCAATATACATTAATGATCTTGAGAATACACAAAAAAAAAACTTAAAAATAGAGAGGGGAAGAAGCGATTACTCGCGGCCGTCATGAAAGGAACAATAAATTTACTGATGGGACGAAAGAGCGAGAATTTAAAGGAAAATTTTAAATTAAAAACCAGTTCTTTTATTCCAATCTGCCTATTTCTAGCTCTACAATTTTAGATTTGAACTTTTTCAAGGAAATAGGTTGAAAATACAAACAGAGGAATAGAAAAAAATTAACCTCAGCGTCACGGTTAAATAAACTACAATTTGAGGTTTGTATGATGATGATATGTATGATATCCCGAGCAGGAACGTTTAACTTGGTGAAATACCTGAGGATAATACCATAAAACAATACCAAAATAGTATCTCTCAGGTATTCCCAGGTATCCAAAATAACAAGATTTGTTATTCGAGAGATATTTTGCAATTCTTAGGTATTTTGCTTAAGTATTTTACCTCTTAAAGCTTGCTTCAGATAGAATTGGAACAAAAACAATTGCCTGTATTTCAGTTATTTATTATTGAATTCAAGATCTTTTTTTATACAAATGTAGCGTTTTCTTCATACTTTTAAGAAAAAATACGGATAAAATTATTCGTCACGGTTTCGAAGGAATTCTCGATTTTTTCCTGTAACACGGCTCATTAGGCGGCGCACACCTTCTTCGTCCATCGTTTTAGCTATCTTATTCCACCAGGTCTTCATCTGATTGATGTCTTTGACAACCTTTCCCTTTGCCTTGAGTCTCCTCTTCATGATTGCCCAGTATTTCTCAATAGGGCGGAACTGGGGGCAGTTGGGTGGGTTAAGGTTTTTCGGAACAACCTGGACCCCTTTCTCTGCATACCATTCTTGAACGACTTTGCTGTAATGACAGCTTGCCAAATCTGGCCAAAACATTACGGGATGGTCGTGGGATCGAATGAACGGCAAAATTCGTTTTTGGAGACACTCTTTTTGGTATAGTTCCGACGTCATTGTCTTATTTGTAACGAAAACTTTCGTTTTTTTGCCACAGCTGCAAATGCCCTGCCAAATCATGAATTTTCGTGCAAATTTGTCGGCAAAAACAAATTTAAATTTGGCTGGAACATCCCCCCGAGCCGTTGCCAAGTAAAATTTTTGACCTGGGATTTGCCCGAAGTCAGCCTTGACATAGGTTTCATCGTCCATCAGAAGACACCCGTCGAACTTGGTCAGCACCTGGTCGTATAGCTTCCGAGCACGGATTTTGGCCACACTATTCTGTTTTATGGTCCGATTTGGCTGTTTGCTAGCTCGATACGACTTGATTCCTTCCCGGAGTCGAGTTCTCCTCACGGTACTATGGGCAGCACCGAATTTTCTGGCCAAATCATGGTCCGACAGATTGGGATTCCTCTTAATCGTCTTCAAAATCTTACCACGCAGTTTCCGGTCGACAGTTCCACTCCGACGATTGGCTTGAGGCTTCCGAATCGTCGTCAATGTTTCCTTATACCGTTTGATAACGCGCCATATGGTATTTCTGGGCAATTTCAGCTGTTTAGCTAGCCTAGATGCAGACCACAATGGATTTTCCAAATAACTGTGCACAATTTTTTCCCTTCTTTCGGCTTCCATGTTGATTGTTTACAAAGTACAGTCGATTTGCGGAATGTCAAAAATACATACGTGAAGCTGAAAAAAATTCCCGACACGTGGGCGCCAAGAACTTCAAAATCCGTCCACCAGGAGCGCCACAATATGAGCAAAAGTTTGTTCCAATTCTAAATGAAGCAAGCCTTATGCCGTGCTCTTAAATACCATGGCCAGTTACCAAGTTCAAGATTGGGTATTCATCTGTTATTTTTTCGTGCTCAGGATGTGCTAACATTAATCGTAGTACTAAATCACGAAAGAAACTAGTAACTAGAAACTAAACCACGAAAGCAACGGGTTCTCCTCTCAGTTTGTCATGATCAAGCTTCAATAATGACTGATAACCTTAATCACGGGTTGGATGGATTGATAGGTAACATCGCTTATACGTATCCACGAGGATATAAAAAATCTAGCTATCGAACAAGATGACGCAACAATGAGTGGGGAGAAGAGCCCGCTCCTAATCCACAAACTGTTAGCAACGCAGTAACAAATCTAAGTATGCAGTCCCATTCTCTCCGTCTTATTTGCTCTAATTGGGTGCCCTGATGATCCCGCTCATATTCCGATCATATGAATGCCTATACATGAGGAAATACAATACAGCAACCCAAGAAACATAGCTTCTAATAAACAAGTTGACAAATACTGCCAATCAATATAAGTGTATAATACTTTATTTTATACTTTAATATGTGTGTGTGTATGTGTGATTGTATATACAATCCAACGCCCACCGTCCGGGAGTGTTTCTATGGAAGAAAGATGTTTGCAGTTAAACGAACTGTTGTCGACTCGACAAACATTTTAGCCCGGGAGTTGGAAGGTGATAGCTCTGTTGGGTTCTAGTGGCCCATTTTAGAATGCCTGGTTACTCACGTCCATTCCGAGGTCACTTTCACTTACAACAAGCCCCGCATAGACACAGTACAAAAATCAAATGGATATAGGTACTGTGCATACACTTCTATCATCAAATCATATTGTTTTGAGCATGGCACGTATTTAGCAGGTATTATTTTAGTTATAATCAGATAGATCTCACCGGAAATTGTTGCTGATTTACAATCTTCATTTGGATGGCTTCCCTGTGATGCTAAAGGATGCGTTCATGTCCCTACAGAAGTAGCACTCCGCTATTTCGGCAAATATTTTCACATCATCTTTTTCGAATGGAACAGCCCGAATACAATAAGTACTTTGCGCACAAATGCAATAAAATGAAAATCACAGGTAAAACAAAACTTCCGAGAAGAAATTTAACTTGAAAATCACAATCATTGTGCAAAGAAAGGAAAACATACTTCACAGCTCTCCATCTGTACAACACGTGATGAGTGCATCTGAAATTATACACCAGCCACAGCGCGTTTGCGTTAGTTCTTTGCTTCTGATCAGCAAATGGCCGTTTTCTACATTGCACTGGTTTTCTTTTTTCTCTCCACACTCTGTCAATAATCAAAATCCCCCGCTATGAGACGACTCTATATAGACTTCTAAACTGCTATTAATCATCAATTCACTCGCGACAAAGCGGAAAAATACTCAAATTTAATCATTTATGTCCGCGTGGCACAATACTAACAGCACTAACAAACACAACTTGGCTGAAATTGATTCTTCCTCCGGGTGCCCCCGCAAAGCACAAAACACAAAAAAAAAAACGGGGAAAACCTACCGATCATCACAAATTTCGGGAGGAAATCGGTTATATTCACTACATCTTACACAAAACACGTGGAGATTTGATGATTTCACTGTTCGTTTAGGTTAAATTACGAATATATTTTTGATTTTAATTATTGCGAAAAGGACGCAGCAAAAACAAAACACGTTTCTTTTTTACTTCATACTTTAATATGACGTAAAAAGCGCAAAAAGTGAATCCTTATTAAACATAAAAGGGAAAAAAAATCATTCTCATTCAAAAATATAGCAACGCCAAGCGTGGGATTTGAACAGTAGACCTTGGTGTGACAGGTTTGTAGCTTCTTTGATAAGCCAACTCCGATTGTTGAAAAGTAAACTCTGACTATCTATGATAAATATGCTTCCTGTTGGCAGTGAAACCACAATCTTGTACAACAAATTCATCTTTATGAAAAAGAAAAGAAAGAACACGTTTTGCAAAACATAGTTGGTGTAATGTAATTTCAACAGTATTTAGAAGTACACATAAAATCTTGTCCTGTTCAAGTTTTATAAATGTATGGAACAATGTTTTTAAGAATTATTATAAAATATAAATCACCTCCAGCAGTGAAAAAAGTTTTTTTTTGAGCACATTCGTTGGTCAGATTGATATATAGCATATGCATATGAGAGCCGGCGTCGGTGGTGTAGTGGTAAGCGTGACAGCTACTTGGCGCCCGTGGGGGGCCGTGGGGGGGTTTTGGGGGGAAAGGGGGGGGGGGGGGGGGTTTGGGGGGGGGGGGGGGGGGGGGGGGGGGGGGGGGGGAGGCGAGAAAAATAAAAAAATAGCATATGAGAGATCCAATCGGATTCGAACTAGACATGTTTTGGAATCTATTTAACGTTTGCATTAAAAAAATGGACTTTTTTCGGATGGTGATAAAAAAAAAGCTAAGACAGATAATTGCTTTTGATAAATTTCCCATGGCAGGTAATTATTTAAGCTTACTTGCAAAAAAGTACTACGCCCTTGCGAGCGGCCTTCCGGCAGTTAACCGGAACATTCGCCATGTAGGCATGTTTCTAAGTTCTCTCTTCGTTTTATTTATCAATTTCTCCTCAGTTTTTAAGACGAAATTTTTATAGTAAATCTTACGGTTCAGGTTGGCCCAAAAATCTCGAGGGGACGCAGCTGGGGGACGTTGGGCGAGTTCGCCGACTTGGGTAACACATCGATATCCAGCCGCTCCATGTCCTCCAACGATCGCTTCGAGTAGTGGGCCGATGCCAGATCCGGCCAGAACACCGCGTCTTCGCCTTTATGGTATTTCTTGATGAACGACGCAACTTCCGGCGGGCATTTTGCACTATAAATTTCCCCGTTCACGGCCAGTCCGGAGCGAAAGAAGAGCGGCTTTGGCATCCCCTTCTCGCTGATTGTCAGCCACAGCAGCACCTTCTTGGGGAATTTGGTGAGAGGTGAACTTCACCTCGGAGCTCACTTCCTTCGTGGGGGAAGTAAAATACGAAGTGCCCTGCCAGTCGTTGCCATCCAGGGTGAGATAGGTCTCGTCGTCCATCACCAGCTCCACGTCGTGATTGAGTTGACCATCTTATTTACTATTATGATCGAGTTGACCATCTTATTCAGCCGCTACCGCTGCGTCATTGCCTGCAGCTCCGAAACCAGTGGACGCGACTTCCGCTTCCTGACATGTATGTTCATGTTTGCCAGGTACTTTTTCACTGTTTGGCTGTTTGAACCGACCTCCTGGTTAAGCGCACGCAGCAATGTAGCCACTTTTCCCTCGGTCTTCCTCTTCAGCATCCTTTTGAGCTTTTTTTCGCTCAGGGTCGTCGGCCGTCCGGAACAGGGCTTTTTTTCGATGCTCTGATTGTTGTCTAATAGTGCCAAGATGTTGTAGATGCCGGACCGGGCGTATCCGGCGTCCACAAAATGTCGCACGATGTCCGTTTTTGACGCGGCGGGGTGCCGTTCTTTGAACGCGCACACTTCTGAACGGAGTTGCTCCTCTGTTTTTGCCAATACAGTTAGAGCACAGAGAACAGACGTTCATCTTCGGTCTGCTACTTGTGTAAAACTTTAAACCGACATTTCAAATGTATGTCGTTATGCTCCTGGTAGGCGGCGCTGCAGTTGTGTGGTAACTGTCAGGTAAATGTTTATCAATAAAAATCCAAGCACATAACCTGAAATTTTTTGTTTGTTTTTCTCTGCACTTGCTTTGTAAAGTGGCTGTCCATATTAACTTTTACACACGTTTTTCCAGAATAGGTATATGGACATCAATGTCTGTTCTCTGTGGTTAGAGTTCGGCTGATAGAGCTGTCAAATGTTGTCTGCTGACTCATGGGTTACTATGATTAATGCTGCATGGGTAGTTTTGTCAGTGCGGGTGAAGGTAAACCCATGAAAAATCGGCAATTTGTGTCCATTTTTTTTAATGCATGCGTTATAATACATTTATAAAACAAACAATTATTAATCATCGTAAAAAGATGTTTTGTGTATTACTTGAGAGCTCCATACACAAAAGGTATGCGATATCTCGGCATTTCATAGCAATTGCTAATATTCTTGCATATCAAAAAAACATTAGACCAATTTTTTGTTTATTTCATCATTAGGATGATCATTTCTGCGTTAGGGTAGCCCACAAATTTGAATTTCTTAACAATGCATTTTTTCATATATTCATTACGCTTAAACCACTGTGCCGGTGCATTGCAACTAAATACGCAGGTAATTTATTATTTTTTTTTTTGAAAACTATAAAAGAACACCTAAATAGCGATATTTTTTCATGGAATTTGGACAATAGAGACCCCTCGTTTATATATTTTTCCTCTATAGTTTAGACCTTTTTACCTTACTTTACAAAAAAAAAGTGGCGATGAATGAATTTAGGTTTTTGAGGTTATTTAAGAAAAATGCTATGTTTACAGTTTTTTTAAGACCATCCTTCAACGCATTTCCACTGTTCAAAGTTACTTACCATAAATGCGTCCCCATAAACCTAAATGGAAGTTTAGAGGTTCATTAAGTTTTTTGAGAGCTGTATTCAGACCAACTCGCTCCCTCTCTTCCCGTTCCAAAAAGACAACATTGTTTATGGACGGTCTGCAATGATTAAGCTCAATAAATAATATGAATAATGATCCTGCTTTATTTTATTAAGTCTAGCCTGACTAGGAATTTCTCAATGTTAAATACATCAGATAATGAAGTCATTTGAGGTATTTATTTAACCTTCTTTATGTTTCGGAGTCAATATGACCCAAAATGGATTTTAAAAATGCTATAAGTTTCTAAAATAAGCAGCTAGACGTTTGCACTTTCTTGACTTTTCCGAAATCATAGGAAGTTTCGTGTCTGCAACGATCCCAAATTTTGTTGACATTTCTGAAGGGTTGTTAAAAATATGTTACGAATAAGGTGTTTAGAGTCATATTAACACGGATTTCAAACTCACATTGTGCAAACTATATCTGACCAAATTTTAAAGTCTTTGCAGTCAAAATGCTTATTTGTGTGTTTTCAGTTTCTGGTGAATACTGACCTTTTTGACCAGATTGGTCACAAAGAATCTTGTTCGCGCCGTCGCGGAAGGTATTTTCGGACACCTTACAAAAAAACTGATTTCGAGTGAAACACCTTTATTTCGCGAACACTGAAACATTTATTTATTAAAAACACGGTGTTTACTCCGCGACGGTTTATTTAGACTAATTCTAGTTCTCTATTCCTATTCCTATCCTATGCGGTACACACAGCTGATTCGATCGTTAGCGATCGGAAAAACAGTGGTTGGGGGCAATAGGTAGAAAAAAAACGAAAGAGAAAATTCTTGTTGCTGGTGGGGGGGGGGGGGGGCTTGTTTGGTTGTTTTTGGCAAAAAAATTTTTTTTTTCTTTTAAAATGTTGTGTGGGGGGGGGGGTTTTGTGGCAGAGCGGGGGGGGGGCGAAAAATAAATTGTGTTGTTTTTTTTTGGGTGTTTTTTTTTTTGTGTGGAGGGGGGGGGGGGGGGTTCTTTTTTTCGGCGGCTGCTCTCCTATTTTTTTTTTATAAACATTCTATTTGTGTTGAGTAATAAACATATATATTGACCATTCCGGGACAACCCGGATACTCCGAGGGAACCCTTTAGGAGGAGACAAACACGGTTTTTCGCCGAAACATGAAGATGCTACTAAAGATCGACTATTCATTCAGCTATGGTCACTCATTTAAGCTAAGTGTCATTGTCAAAGGAAACCATGTCAATTTCACATTTACTACCTTGTCAATGTTCAACTTGTGCTGTTTTCATTATTCGCTAAATTGATAACACCATTAAACAAATTCAGTTAAATACATCCATGAAGCCGGCAATGTGAATAAGCATTCACTCCCTCAACTATCTGGCTAACTTTGGACGACACTGCCATTCACCTTCAGCTTCCCCTTCATAATAGCCCAAAATCTCTCTATCGGTCTGAGCTGGGGATAGTTTGGTGGGTTGAGTTCTTTTGGTATAAACTGAATCCCGTTGGTTTCATACCACTGTAGCACTGTTTTACTGTAATGACAGCTTGCAAGATCTGGCCAAAACATGACAGGTTCATTGTGGGATCTGATGAATGGCAATATTCACTTTTGGAGACATTCCGTTCTTCACAGCTCTGAATTAAATGTCTTATCTGTGATGAAAACCTTGGTCTTCCTACCGCAGCTACAGATGCCTTGCCAAATCATGTATTTACGTGCAAATTTATCTGCAAACACAAACTTGAATTTGACAACAACATCTCTCCGAGCCGTAGCCAAGAAAATTTTGTGTCCCGGTAGCTGTTTGAAATCGGCCTTTACATAGGTTTCATCATCCATGAGGAGACAGCCATTGAACTTTGTCAACACCTGATCATACAGTTTTCTGGCACGGATTCTGGCCACATTGTTCTGCTGTTCATCCCTATTTGGTTGTCTACAGGCACGGTATAACCTGAAGTCTTTCCGGAGACGAATCCGTTGCACGGTACTGCGTGCAGCACGAAACTTTTTGACCAAATTGCGGTCTGAGATGTTGGGGTTTGCCTTAATGTTCTTGATGACTTTGTTCCACAGTTGACGGTTGACAGTACCCGCCCGACGCTTGCTTTGAGGCTTGCGATCCGTCGGCAAAGTTTCTCTGTACTTTTTTAAAACTCGCCACACGGTATTTCTGGGAAAACCCAACACTTTAGCAAGTTTTGGCCCAGATCACGAAGGGTTTTCCAAATGATTGCGCACAATTATTTTTCTTCTTTCTTCTTCCGTTTGTTTGTTTGTTCCAATAGTAAATGGGCCACACCTTATAACGGTACATTTTTGACATTTTACTGCTAAATTTTATATTAGGTATGGATCACATTGATGATTTTTTTTTTTTTGAAGATAAATGAAATGCATAAGAATTGAAAAAGGATAGGAAATAAATATCAAATGAGAATGATTGATATGAAGTGCGATTAACAGGTACAAAATCAGTTGCAGCCATTCACTTTGTTTTTGAGCAATTCCAAGTGATATCAGCTATAAAAACAATAAATTATTATCTTCATAATTTGGGATATCATTTTTTTCCACTTTGCAATAAAATGTTTTGTCTCAAGAGCATTTTCTGAAAAGGGCAAATGTTTTTTCATATGTGTAATCTTCAAAATATCATAACTCGTAGACCGTTGATTGTAGTGAAAAGTTGTGTATGAGATGAAATTAAATCAACAAACAATAAAGAAAGAATCAATGGGGCTTGATTAAAAAAATGAATCACTTACTTACTTTTTTCTATTTTTAAAAGATTTAAAAATAAAATTTGAAGATTGTGAATGCCTATCTATGCAACGCACGATTTTTTTTCAATATTTTTCCTGAAAACTCCCTAAGTCATAGGAAGCATAAAAGAAAATTATCTAAGACTACTTGAAATAAAGAAGATCACAAAAAAAATCAATTGATTCATATATTTTGAGTTTTTGATAGGAAAACCATTTCTGTATGAAGCAAGGAAACCCTTAATTCTAATAATTTCATTTTAACTATATTCTTCCAACAGATGGCTTTGAAATTTTTACACATGTGTACAAAATCTATTGTCTTTTTTCGTCTGGCATCAAGATTATTAAAACTAAAATAATTGATTTGAAATTTTGAGCATTTTTGAAACAATTTGTTACTAAAACATTTCTGAACTGTTAACAAAATAACATGATTCCAGATTGTAAGTGAAATAGCATCAACAGATTTTAGGCAAGCAGGGACAATTGTAATACATAAATTCACCTCAAGTCCAATCAAAATCCAATCCAAATCTAATCCAAATCCAATCAAAATCCAATCCAAATCTAATCCAAATCCAATCCAAATCCAATCCAAATCCAATCCAAATCCAATCCAAATCCAATCCAAATCCAATCCAAATGCAATCCAATCCAATCCAAATCCAATCCAAATCCAATCCAAATCCAATCCAAATCCAATCCAAATCCAATCCAAATCCAATCCAAATCCCATCCAAATCCAATCCAAATCCAATCCAAATCCAATCCAAATCCAATCCAAATCCAATCCAAATCCAATCCAAATCCAATCCAAATCCAATCCAAATCCAATCCAAATCCAATCCAAATCCAATCCAAATCCAATCCAAATCCAACCAAATCCAATCCAAATCCAATCCAAATCCAATCCAAATCCAATCCAAATCCAATCCAAATCCAATCCAAATCCAATCCAAATCCAATCCAAATCCAATCCAAATCCAATCCAAATCCAATCCAAATCCAATCCAAATCCAATCCAAATCCAATCCAAATCCAATCCAAATCCAATCCAAATCCAATCCAAATCCAATCCAAATCCAATCCAAATCCAATCCAAATCCAATCCAAATCCAATCCAAATCCAATCCAAATCCAATCCAAATCCAATCCAAATCCAATCCAAATCCAATCCAAATCCAATCCAAATCCAATCCAAATCCAATCCAAATCCAATCCAAATCCAATCCAAATCCAATCCAAATCCAATCCAAATCCAATCCAAATCCAATCCAAATCCAATCCAAATCCAATCCAAATCCAAATCCAAATCCAATCCAAATCCAATCCAAATCCAATCCAAATCCAATCCAAATCCAATCCAAATCCAATCCAAATCCAATCCAAATCCAATCCAAATCCAATCCAAATCCAATCCAAATCCAATCCAAATCCAATCCAAATCCAATCCAAATCCAATCCAAATCCAATCCAAATCCAATCCAAATCCAATCCAAATCCAATCCAAATCCAATCCAAATCCAATCCAAATCCAATCCAAATCCAATCCAAATCCAATCCAAATCCAATCCAAATCCAATCCAAATCCAATCCAAATCCAATCCAAATCCAATCCAATCCAAATCCAATCCAAATCCAATCCAAATCCAATCCAAATCCAATCCAAATCCAATCCAAATCCAATCCAAATCCAATCCAATCCAAATCCAATCCAAATCCAATCCAAATCCAATCCAAATCCAATCCAAATCCAATCCAAATCCAATCCAAATCCAATCCAAATCCAATCCAAATCCAATCCAAATCCAATCCAATCCAATCCAAATCCAATCCAAATCCAATCCAAATCCAATCCAAATCCAATCCAAATCCAATCCAATCCAATCCAAATCCAATCCAAATCCAATCCAAATCCAATCCAAATCCAATCCAAATCCAATCCAAATCCAATCCAAATCCAATCCAAATCCAATCCAAATCCAATCCAAATCCAATCCAAATCCAATCCAAATCCAATCCAAATCCAATCCAAATCCAATCCAAATCCAATCCAAATCCAATCCAAATCCAATCCAAATCCAATCCAAATCCAATCTAAATCCAATCCAATCCAATCCAAATCCAATCCAAATCCAATCCAAATCCAATCCAAATCCAATCCAAATCCAATCCAAATCCAATCCAAATCCAATCCAAATCCAATCCAAATCCAATCCAAATCCAATCCAAATCCAATCCAAATCCAATCCAAATCCAATCCAAATCCAATCCAAATCCAATCCAAATCCAATCCAAATCCAATCCAAATCCAATCCAAATCCAATCCAAATCCAATCCAAATCCAATCCAAATCCAATCCAAATCCAATCCAAATCCAATCCAAATCCAATCCAAATCCAATCCAAATCCAATCCAAATCCAATCCAAATCCAATCCAAATCCAATCCAAATCCAATCCAAATCCAATCCAAATCCAATCCAAATCCAATCCAAATCCAATCCAAATCCAATCCAAATCCAATCCAAATCCAATCCAAATCCAATCCAAATCCAATCCAAATCCAATCCAAATCCAATCCAAATCCAATCCAAATCCAATCCAAATCCAATCCAAATCCAATCCAAATCCAATCCAAATCCAATCCAAATCCAATCCAAATCCAATCCAAATCCAATCCAAATCCAATCCAAATCCAATCCAAATCCAATCCAAATCCAATCCAAATCCAATCCAAATCCAATCCAAATCCAATCCAAATCCAATCCAAATCCAATCCAAATCCAATCCAAATCCAATCCAAATCCAATCCAAAAATCCAATCCAAATCCAATCCAAATCCAATCCAAATCCAATCCAAATCCAATCCAAATCCAATCCAAATCCAATCCAAATCCAATCCAAATCCAATCCAAATCCAATCCAAATCCAATCCAAATCGAATCCAAATCGAATCCAAATCCAATCCAAATTAAAGTTTTTATTTTTTTTTTTCCATCATGTTGGTCCTAACCGCTGGATGAGGTCCATGCCTTTGGTTATTTTTGTACGTACCCGTCTTCTATCTTTTTATAGTGTGGAAGCTAAATCTCTCATTGACAACGATGTGTTTAAGCCACCTAAAGATCTCAGACGGTCTTAATTTCTTCAAATATAAATCTACTACTAGCTTTCGTTTTGTGTCCATGTTTTATAGCATAACAAAATAAACAATATTCCAAACGATCAAAATATGCACGTATTGGTAAACAAAACTGTACAAGAGAAACACTGAGACAAAAAAACACTGGCAACCTTTGCTACCCTGTACTAGAAAAGACGTGGTCAGGAAAGTGGAGATAAATGGATCTACGTTATCAAAGATTTTTGTGAAATCTACGATGATAGTGGCTTTACCTATCTCAGCAGCTCCATCTACGCTTTGTGAAAGTGCTCATTCTAGGCTATACTACGACCTTTTCGCATGATATCAAATCCCCTTCAAGCTACATCCCTTTGTTCATCACAACAGCCTCCAGCAAAGATGTGTCCACCGTTTCTCGTATTTCTTCAAGCTCGACGAACACACAAACTGTGTGTTAATCTTCGATTTGGTCACGTAGCAACATTTTTCCATTATGTCCGGAATGATTCATGAGTGAGTGTCCGAATGGCCGGGAGCATGTATACAGTTTTCCTGCCACCTTCAAGACACAATCGACATTCACCTCTGCTACTTGCCCCTTCCAATCTAAGATTCTACCCCAAACACGTTGTGCTTATCGTCCATGTATGTTTTTGTGGATTTCTCTTTTCACAGAAGATGGTTTAACACGTGACCAGAAGTGGACATTGCATCTGGTTCGAATAAAACGAAGGTCTCTTCTCCTTGGACCAAGTCTGTCCTCCAAAGCCAGCCTAATTGAAACAGCCTTATTTATTTTACGCTCACTTTTCTTCATTTCCGATGATACATTTACTGGTTTCCTATTTTCTTTTGGATCAAACCAAACCAAGAAAAATAGAGCCCATTCCGGGTAGATCCCATTATCGACGATCATTCACGGTGGTCTTGTTTTCCACTTAGCCGCTTCCATTGTGCAGAAAAGTGAACACAATACAGAAACAAATACTCATGTAGGAATACGAATCGTTCTCAGGACAATGTCTCTGGATGGCAAAATCAATTCCCTTTGGCAACGTTAGCAATGAGAATTGAACGTTCATTTCGTCACGTTTGATCCATGTAATACCAGTAGATTAGTTCAAGTGAACAAGAGATTGTGATGTTATTGCGATGCTTGTTCATTGGATGAAGATTATTTAAGTTGATTAAATTATACGATCTGACATGCATGGTTCCTCTCATTCCAATCAGTTGGCTCGAAATAAACAATCTACCGAAGCTATACAAACAACATCTACGATAATGTTCCATCACTTCACCAATCAGTTCGATGCGATTCGAAGTGAAACAGATGGAGAACCAAAACACCATAAAGCTTTCAGAAACTTTCATTTTCAATTTTCCCACTTTCCGACCGACATCATTTATAACCACTGTCCTGCGAGCCGGCCTGTGCTGTTCAATATGGATTCTCTTGTCGACGACGACGATGACGCTTAAAGAGAACCAAAGTGTTACTCTTACCCAAGCACACGGACCGGAAAGGTGAACAGTGCTTTGCCATTATCGAACCAATCGGCAATAGCGAACCGAGGGTGCAACCTAGAAAGTGTCAAAGCTGCTCGATTCCTCGATTCCAAGGAAAACAACCGATCCGAGATACAACCGGGCACATGAAAAGTGGCATTCGTTAACCGGAACTGGCAGCCCAGCAGCCCAGTCGGATCGGAATACAGGCGGGCGGCACCGACAGTTGAATAATATTATTACTAAACTTTTCAATTTATGAGTACACCATTTCACGGACCATTGAACAAATTACTTTGAGTGGTCGTGTAGCTATCGAGCGAGCGACCAGGTAGGAAGGACGAAATGTCGCATGAAATTCAGGCAAAGATAGAGCGACGTGACTTCCTCGGATTCCCATTGGGTAACTTGGGCAAATGTAAAATGAAGCTCCACAAATGCAAATGATAATAATAACCTATTACCTATCACTGAATGTGCTACTCAGGCTGGGGAGTGGATAGTGGTTGAAATTTGGGATTTTGTTTTGGTTCATAGAAAATTACAGAACTCTCAAAAAATCAATATTATGCTTGGTCGATATGAGACTGTGAAAAATGTCAGTTCTGATTAACCTAGCAAAATTTGAGAACATATTTCTAGACGTTTTGAGACACTTAAAAATAGCTAATTAAATAAGAAGGTCTTCATGTATAGTAAAGTAAAAGTATTCCCTTGGTGTAAATATAAATTCAGTATAAATGCAGAACACGAAACTATGTAAACTATGTACAGTATGTAAAAAAAGTATATCCATTCTCATTAATTTATTGAAATTTCTTGTTTCTTGTGAAGTTCAGAAGTGCATAAGAAGTCAAATCAAAAATCCTTTTTTTTCTCATAAAAAAGCAGCAATTTTCTGAAGAAGAAAATATAACTTGAGCGTAAAAATATATTATGAAAATTAAAAATGTTAAATAATTAAAAAAAAAAAACAGTAGCGCGGAAAAATGTATATCCATTTAACGATTAATACTTCGTATCCTCGTCTTTTTGCCTCCACAACAGCACAACCACCCTTTAACCAACCTTTTGCCTCCACAACCACAGATTCTACTAGCTTCGCAGTAGTGTCCAAATCTATTTCGCTCCATTCCTCGTTAATAGCCTGCCTTAATTCTTGAACACTTATTGGATAATGCTGCTGGACCATAATCTTCAGGATAGACCACATGTGTTCTAATAATCCGGACACCTCAAAACATGAATAAAACATAAATTTCGCATTATATTTCCGTCGTAGTTGTTTATTTCAGATTCATGGGATGTGTTTTAACAATTCGTGAAGACAAAACATAGTTATTCGGTATTTGCATAAAATTTTCGAACTTTGCGCTTAACTCCGTCCATTAGGGTTTGTACAGACTCTTCAGAAATCGTAGAAGCCGTCTTTGTCCAAATTTGCTGGAAGTGTTTGATGTATTTGATTCCTTGCTTCTTTCCAGAAAGCTTCCGCTTCATCAGAGCCCAATATTTCTCGATTGGTCGTAGCTCTGGGCAATTTGGCGGGTTTGAGGTTTTTGGTACAATGTTCACTTGATTTGCTTGGTACCACTCCATCACAGTTTTAGCATAGTGGCATGATACCAAATCGGTCCAGAACAAAGGTTTTTCTTTGTGACTTTTGACAAAGGGTAGCAATCGCTTCTGCAGACGATCTTTCTGATAGATCTCCTTGTTGATTGTGCCTGTAGTGAAGAAAGATTTACTCTTTTTGCCACACGTGCAAATTGCTTGCCACACAAGGTATTTTTTGGGAAATTTCGATGCCTTCTTCGTTCCAAAATGCTCAACTGTAGCATTTCTGGCCAAAGCAGAATAAAAAGCCAGCCCTGGAAGCTGTTTGAAATCCTCCAGGACATAAGTTTCATCGTCCATAACAACGCATGAAAACTTCGTCAAATATTCGCATTACAAACGTCGAGCCCGTGATTTTGCTGACAAGTTCTGTTTGTCGTTGCGATTTGGAACTGTTTTTACTTTATACGACTTAAGTCCCAAACGTTGTTTTGATTTTTGGACAAAACCAGGCGACATCCCTATTTTACGAGCCACCGAATGGAGAGATTTGGGTTTTTCGTTAATATCCTTTTCACCTTTCGGATCAGCGCGTCCAATGTTTTTGTCACTTCTCGATTTCCTCTCCACCGTCAAACGTTCCGAAAATGATTTGAGCACATCGTGAACAGTGGATTTAGGCAAATTCAACGTTTTTGCAAGGTCCCGTATTAACAAGTCAGGATTTGCCGTACGCTCGTATAAAATTCGCTCGCGCACTTGTTTTTCTTTCGTCGCCATCCTGAATTCTAAACATGAAATGTAAACATCGATCATAGTCTTTTTCATCATAGACTCTCAGCTATACCACAAGAAATTTTTCATTCCTACGTGCAATATTTCAAAAGTTACAATGATTTGAAGGTGTCCGGATTTATGTGGTACAGACCTTATCATATTAATGTCTGGAGATTGTGCCGGCCATTCCATAACATTTATCTCACGCTCCTTGAACCAATTTGATACCAGTTTCGAGGTATGCTTAGGGTCTCCACCATGCTGAAATGTGTACCTGCGGCTGACTTTCAGTTTTTGCATAATTTTTGAAGGTTTCGCTTGGGCTTCAAATGGTGAGTTGACAACTTCGAAGGAGGGTGCGATCGGCCCTTGGTCCTCACAAGTTCCTACCTCACGCCTTCTCGAGTCATATGATCACAAAAGACTGCCAGCTGAAACATGGAGACGCTGGTTGGCGTAGCCTGGGCAATGTTGTCATTTTGACAAAAGCAAAGTGTGGGGGGTGGTGGGTTAGTTTCTGGGGCTGACTAAACATCGTGTACCTATAAATCAAGTTATATCCCAGTAAACACAAGATCGCATATAATAACGGATATGAGCATAACGTGGAGGCGATATGCGTACATTCAACATGGAGTTAAATGAACGAATGAACGTGTATAGCCTCCACGTTGTACTCATATGCGATTTTGTGTTGACTGGGATATTCATACCTGTGAATCATATGATATTATCTGCCATTATAATTCAATTAATAATTTCAGCACGCTTTGGAATCATGTTTGCATTTCAAAACCATTTAAGAGCCTAGAAAAACATGACCAGGATCAAAGGCTCAATTTGTTTTTCAGGATTTCAGCATAACATTTAATTGAATTTGCACTTCAGAACTTCAACTACTATATTCATAAAATACTGGTATATGATGATAAGCAGTGTAGGATTATACAGGGTGTCCGAATATTATCCGTACAACAAAATGGTGTTAGAACTATCTCTTATTGATGGATTAAAAAATCAAATATATTGTTTTCTATAGCAAAATGTTTGCAAATAAGTTTTATTTGTTCATTTCATTTCATGCCGCCATGTTCTGAGATGCACGCCTTTAAACGTTTCGGGAAGTTATCCAAAATGGCCGTGAGTTCTTCGACAGATATATGTTCCCAAACCTATAAAAGAGACGATTTTAGATGTTCTAGTGATTTATGTGATGTACTGCAGGCTCTTGAATCCAAGATGGACCATACCTTATATTCCATCGGATTCAAATCCGGTGAGTTAGAAGGCCATTCATCTTTCGTTAAAAAAGCTTGGGAAAATGTGTTCGCAAAGACGTTTTTGCTCTATGAGTCGGCACCCAGTTTTGTTGAAAAATCCATTCATTTTTGCCGAAATGCTGCGATGCCCAAGAACCCTAGCAAAGAAAAATAACAAACTCATATCAAATAAATAACACGTTTTGTTATCTCAGATATCATGTTGAACTCACATGTTATCGCATAACAAAATAAGTTAAAGGGCGATACGGTCAAAATTTGGTCAATATCAACTTGACGTATTTCTTTCAATTTTGCATTTAAAAAACCTGAACACCCCTCATTTTGAAGGTGTGTATGTGTAGAATGTTGCTCCTATTTTGATTTTAGAATTCACTCTTCAGTTGTCAAAATGCCGTCCAAGCAAGAAGAGCAGCGTATCAAAATTTTGCTCGCGCATCGCGAAAAATCCGAGCTACTCGCACGCAAAGTTGGCAAAATCGCTAAAAGTTGCCAAATCAACCGTTACAAATGTAATTAAAGTGTTTGGGGAACGTTTGTTGACAGCCAGGAAGTCTTGATCGGGGGGAAATCTAAAACCGGAAGCCGCTGAGACGACAAAGAGAGTTGCCGGTAGTTTCAAGCGAAACCCTAACCTATCTCTCCGAGATGCCGCAAATAAGCTGGGTGTATCGTCTACAACCGTGCATGGAGCCAAAAAACGAGCCGGACTATCGACTTACAAGAAGGTAGTGACTCCAAATCGCGATGATAAACAAAATACGACGGCCAAAGCGCGATCCCGGAGGCTGTACACGACGATGCTGACGAAGTTTGACTGCGTGGTAATGGACGACGAAACCTACGTCAAAGCCGACTACAAGCAGCTTCCGGGACATGAGTTTTATACGGCAAAAGGAAGGGGAAAGGTAGCAGATATTTTCAAGCACACGAAACTGTCAAAGTTCGCAAAGAAATATCTGGTTTGGCAAGCCATCTGTACCTGTGGCTTTAAAAGCAGCATTTTAATAGCTTCCGGGACTGTCAACCAAGAAATTTACGTGAAAGAGTGTTTGAATAAACGTCTGCTGCCTTTCCTGAAGAAACACGGTTGTTCCGTACTGTTTTGGCCGGATTTGGCATCTTGCCATTACGGTAAAAAGGCCATGGAGTGGTACGCCGCCAACAACGTGCAGGTGGTTCCCAAGGACAAGAACCCTCCCAACACGCCAGAGCTCCGCCCAATTGATAAATACTGGGCTATTGTCAAGCGGAACCTAAAGAAGACGAAAAAAAACTGCTAAGGACGAGCAGCAGTTCAAGGCAAACTGGCTTTCTGCGGCGAAGAAGGTGGACAAGGTGGCTGTACAAAATCTGATGGCAGGGGTCAAGCGTAAGGCCCGGCAATTCGGATTTGGAAAAGCGGAAGCCTAACTGAATATTTTTCCTGAATTTTATACTAATTGAAATTGAAAAAGAAATTTAATTTGATTTTTTAAATAAACGATTTCACCGATTTACACGCGTTTTCCCTTGACCAAATTTTGACCGTATCACCCTTTATCATCATTGACTAATTTTGCTATCATCTGTTATCAATTTTTAAAGACGATTTTTGACGAAAGTTACTGAATACTACCAGCATGCTGGCGTATGCTGAATATTACCAGCATGTCATGGATATGAAAATGAGCATTTCACTAGAAACACTACACAGCCTAACTGATAACATATTTAGTGATCAAACAGTGATAATCAGATATTAGAACTTGTTATCACTTTGGTATAAGCCTTTGCTCGGGAAGCTACTGTATCAGTTAGTAGCTTCTGATACCGCTTGATTCACTTTCACCCCCTTGTCGATGAAGATCAAAGGGGTTTTGCCAGCCCAAACCATGACAGAAGCGGGATGATGACTCCATGAAATACTTCCACGATTTTTGGAAGCAGCAGGAAGCAACTGCCAATCGTTTGGTCGAATGGTTGTGATGCTTCTCGACCTGATAGCGGCCCTCGGATAAGCGATTCAGGAGAATATTAGCTTTTCTCAACCGGTTTGTGTTCATGATGTCATTAAAGTAGTGATTCTTGCATAGTTTATATGACTGAAGCTTCAAATCGTCGTGAAATATTGCTCCATCGGAAGATTTTGAAATTTTCAGTGATTTCGCCAACTTTCGGATGGAAATCGAAGAATTTTGCTTGATTCATCGCCGGATAATCTCGCGCATTTTCCTCTCCCTATGCGGTCATCTGGCGTTCCAAGCTGTTGGTATCGTTTTATTGCGTCACTCACTGATGATTTTGTCATATTCAGGGTCTTTGCAATCACTGAAACCGGGTTTCCTTTTCAAAAAAGTTCTATTACACCTGCGCCCAACTCATTCGGCTTCATTTTGAATGAGTTAGAAAGCACAACTGTACCAAACTTACTGCGTGTAAAGACAACGGGTTAAGATAATAAACTTTGTACGAGTGCTTAGTTTAATCCACTTGGTTGTGTAGAGGCATGCCAACATAGTCTTTACGGATAATTTGCAGACACCCTGTATTTTAATGTTGTGTTTAGTGGTACTATGGTAAGATAAGCCATTTATTTCAGAAATCATCAAACCGGGCTCTTCAAGATTTAAATGTAACTGGATCGGTATATAGATTCTATACTGTTTTCAGCGTTTCCAGGACTAGAAGAATAATAATACATGTCTAATTTTTTTTTTTTTTTCAGTAACAATCCAGTGGATATCAGAAATATTTAGTATATACGCATATTATGTGTTACTGTAGACGGTTTTCGCGCCAACTCGAACAAATGTTGGCAGCACCTTCTCAGATTACAACGAAACATTCTGGGTGTGTAGACCATGACTAGATAACTAAGTATGCAATTAGTTTCTTCAATGTTTTTCTAGACTGTCTTTTGAAAAGGGCTAAACTTTTTTTATCGATTTTTTTTCAAATGTGTTTAATAAAAAAAATGACTACTTCTACAAAAAAAGGGTTCTATGTATAATTATCACAAAATAAGTCAAGTTTTAAGAAAAAAATATTCAAAAAATCCAAAATGAGACCTACACTGAAAAAATCATTTAAAAAAATTATCTCCCTCTCTCTCACACACACAAGATTTGGTTTACCTTCTGTTGTATTGTTTGGTTAGATATTCTGGCACCTAATTTTAATAGCTATTGGTAACTTTTGGCTATTCAAAACAAATCAAATAGTGACAGTTTGTTGTTCAGTTATTGGAGTGAGAAAAATGTGCGCTGCAAAACGGGAATTCAAATGCAAAAAAGATCCACAAAAGTTTTGTTATGCCTGTGGCGTCTACATTTTTACGACACCGGTTAAATTCACTGCTTCTCTTCAATCTGCGTTCCGTTTTTATTTTGAAATTTGTCCGGAGAATCTGGATAAACCATGGGTGCCTAACGTTCTGTGTGATTCGTGCAAAACATGCCTGGCTAGGTGAATAGCAGGTAAAAGGTTTGTATGGCTTACCACTGGTCCCAATCAAATTTGTGATATTCTCTCATTTCTGTCACTGTAAAGCCGCTATTTGTCCTTTGATAAGCCAGCTATTTGGAATGAATCTTTTGGCCATGCTACAGATTGTTATTTCTGCTTCACCGAAGTTCAACAACATGGCCACCATAAGTCGGTGCAGTATGCTGATGTGCAATCCGTAGAAAAACCAACTCCACATTTGAATTCAAACCGGTACCCTATTCACCTAAAAAGAAAAAGGGAGTCTTCATTTGAAGATACTGCCCAGCTGGTTAACGAGGACGCAGATCAAAGCGACACAGAAGTTGAAACAAATCCATCATTATTTTCCCAATCAGAACTCAATGATTTGGTACGTGATTTGGAATGGTCGAATCAGAAATCTGAACTGCTTGCATCACGCTCAAAAGAAAGAAATTTATTAGAGCCTGGTGTAACAATTTCCTACTACAGAAATCGTGATGAACAATTCGCTAAATACTTCTCCAAACAAAATAACGCTAGTTTTTGCAGAGATGTAAACGGTTTGTTCGCAGAGTTTGAGGAGCATCACAATCCAAATGAATGGCGTTTGTTTATCTACAGCAGTAAACTGAGATTGAAGGCTGTTTTACTGCATCAAGGAAACAGGAAACCCTCGATACCGCTGGCTCATGCTGTTAACATGAAGGGATCGTATGAATCAATGGCGCTGCTGCTGAATTTGATAAATTATAAGCAACACTCTTGGAAGATTTGCTCCGATCTTAACGTTGTTGCCATGTTGACTGGGTTACAAGAGGGGTACACAAAATACATGTGCTTTCTCTGTAAATGGGACAGCCGAGCACGTAAGGAGCATTACGTTCAAAAAGGCTGGCCAAAGAGGACAAGTTTGACACTTGGGAAAGAAAACGTGAAATGTGATCCTCTCGTGGATAAAGATCAAATTATTCTCCCACCGTTACATATAAAACTAGGACTCTCCAAGAATTTTATTAAAAGCGTGAAGAATGGACCTGCATTTGAATATCTAAAATCAGTATTCCTAAACATATCGGATGCAAAGATTAAGGTAGGTGTTTTCATGGGTCTTCAAATAAAAAAATTGATTAAGGAGAAACATTTCTTCGCAGTTTTGGCTCCTGATGAATAAGAAGCGTGGAAATCATTTCAACTGGTTGTTACGAAATTTCTAGGAAACACTAAAAGTGCGGATCATGTTGCAGTTATTGAGAATTTGCTGGGAAACTATAAGAAAATTGGTAATATTAAATCTTAAAATTTGGTTTATAGTTTATAACTCCTTGCTCTTCGTGACTATAGGTGTGAACATGTCATTGAAAATCCATTTCCTCCACTCACATTTGGATTTCTTCCCACCGAATCTTGGCGACGAAAGAGACGAGCATGGTGAAAGATTCCACCAACAAATGAAGCAAATAGAACGACGATATCAAGGCTTATGGGACGAATCAATGCTGGGTGACTACTGTTGGTTTCTAGTTGGAGAAACCAAAACGACGCATAATCGACGAAGCTAAAGTTTGAATCATTTTTAAGTTTTAATAAACTTATTTTAAAGAAATTTGCCTATAGTGCTCAAGAATGAAAAAAAAAACGAGTATGTGTGTGTGTGTGTGTGTGTGTGTGTGTGTGTGTGTGTGTGTGTGTGTGTGTGTGTGTGTGTGTGTGTGTGTGTGTGTGTGTGTGTGTGTGTGTGTGTGTGAGAGAGAGAGAGAGAGAGAGAGAGATGGGCGTATGTCTTTCGAATTTCTGTTTTTTCCCGCATTTATGCACTTTTTCCAAAAACCAGCATAACTTGCTCATTTTTCAATCGATTTTCACCATTGAGCCCTAATTTTCTTCATTTTTTATTGGCTTTAAGCTTCATATGAAATTTTTTTTATTGAAGTTATTGTGGTATTAATCATATGTTTTGCACAATTTCTTTTACAAATCTCCAAAAAAAAAAGCAAAAAATTTTTTTTATTTTTAAAAAAGGGGCGAATTTTTTCTTCCTAAATTTTGCAATTTCTAGGAAGATGGGTGTTATTTTTTTTTTTGGTTGTTTTGGTGAAAAAATTTTTGAAATTTGTCCCGCGCGGGTTGGATTTTTTTTTTTTTAAATATTTTTTTTTTTTTTTTTTAAAAAAAAAACCATTTTTTTTCATTTTCTAAAAATTTTTTCTTTTTTTTTTTTTTTGTGGTTTTTTTTATTTTTGTGCAAATTCATTATTTATTTATTTATTTACTTGTCTTCGAAAAACTCGCACAGACAGATTATACTATGAACTAATGCTATTTTTAAACATTGCCTTACATATGTTAAAATTAAAATGGTCAGACACTTCATTAAACCTACGGCAACAAACGTCAAATGGATTGTTCTGTCCGAATAAAGTACGATGCGTAGATAAGCGAAGGAAATCCGCGCGCCGAGTAATTCTCGTTGGAGCGTTGATTTGCACGTTACTCAGGAGCGCTGAACAATCGATGTTATTAGTCAAGATGTCAAAGATGAAGAGTCGCTGCAAAAAAAACCTTCTATCAGCCAACGTCAGTAGACGTACCACAGCGCATCGCTGTTCGTAGGGGGGCAGTCGTACAGGATCATTCCAAGGCAGCCGGCGGAGCGCAAACCGAATAAAGTTGCGTTGAATTCGTTCAATGCGTTGAATATTAACGGCATGGTACGGCGCCCACACTAGAACACCATATTCTCATATACTACGTACCAGCGCACAGTAGAGCGACTTCAAGCAGTAAACGTCTTCAAACTGCTTCGTATTTCGTTTGACGAATCCAAGTACCGCGTAGGCTTAAGCGGTCGTTGCTGCCATTTGTTGTGAGAAGTTAAGCTTGCTATCAAGTAGTACACCGAGATCCCTTACTGTGCTCACTCTAGCGATACTGGTTGTCTCCATTCTGTAATCGAAGAAGGTTGCATTTTTTGTTCGAACGAATGTGATGGCGTTACATTTACGGACGTTGACTTCCATGCCGTTTAGCTTGCACCAACTCAACAATGCATCGATATCAGCTTGGATAGAACAGCAATCAACTAACGATGAAACCGCGCGGTAGAACTTCAGGTCATCTGCGAACATTATTTTTGGCGATTTAATCCTTTCACAAAGATCGTTGACAAATAGCACAAAAAGAAGTGGACCCAAATGACTCCCTTGGGGCACACCAGACGTGATATCGAATGGATCCGAGCACGTCCCATTAATGCGTACGTAGGCACAACGCTCCGTTAGGTAGGAGAATATCCATTGCGTCAACCAAGCGGGCAAGCCCATTCTATTAAATTTATCCACCATCAAAGAATGCGGCACTCTATCAAATGCTTTGGTGAAATCGATATAGATGGCATCAATTTTTTGACGCTTTTCCAATGCGTTGACCAACGAAGAAACGAAAGTCATCAGGTTGGTTGTGGTTGAGCGTTTTTTCACGAATCCATGCTGAAACTCTGAAATGATATGATGCACGTGAGGATAGAGCGAATCGTGGATGAGGCTTTCAAAAACCTACGGCAAACAGCTCAGGATCGAGATGCCACGGTAATTTTCGATGTTGTGTATACTGCCAGTCTTGTGAATCGGAGTAATAGCAGCTGTTTTCCAAGCACTTGGGAAAATACCTTCTACAATCGAACGAATGAAAAGAATGGTGGCGGGCACGGTAAGCGAATCAGCGCAGTGCTTGATGAAGATCGGGGAGATACGATCTGGCCCAGCGCCTTTGGAGTCATCTATCCCTTGCAGCTTTCTCAGCACGTCCACCTGGGAGAAGTTAAAACGCGCCATGTTGAAGTCGTATCGAGGCAAACTGTCCAGGTACGCTTCAGACGAAGGTGATCGATTGTTACTTAGCACACTTCGAAAGAAGGACGAGAATAAATTTGCCGAGCCGAGTGGAGTTTCGGCTGTGGTATCGTTGTAGAAAACGCGCTGAGGAATTCCATTGTTCTGCTTTCTGCTTCTCATGAACGTCCAAAACGATTTGGGATCCTGCTTGAATCTTTCTTCTGTACGATGAATGTAGTTGCTAAAGCATCGCGCATGCTAAGAGTTATATTCGCTCTCTAAGTCACGCAGCGCCACCTTTCGCTGTACATCGCTCGACCGAAAAAAGCGCTTTCTAGCCTTTCGTAGGCGATTTCGTAGATGTTGAAGCTCACTGTGCCACCAAGGTTGTCTGGTCCCCAAAAAACGGCGTCGTTGCTTCACCGGGACAGCATCACGAACAATTGAAAAAAAACCCGTTGATAAAAGACGGAAACCGCCTCTTCCATATTACACCTAACAAGACACTCATCCCAGCGAACGGCAGAAATTAATTCATTAAGCGATGCGAAGTCACAATGGTTGAAATCAAAGTGAAGAGAGTCCGAAACATTCAAATCATCGCACTTGCTAGTGGTTTCAAATTTGAGTACGAATGGCTTGTGGTGATGATCGATTCTCAACAATGGCAACGGTGGCTCCAGTAGCTCGACACACTTATCGTCATTCACAAATGCCAGATCGAGAAGCCTCCCATTAACGTTCGTCAAATAATTAACTTGATAAAGACCACAGCCTACGATCGATTCTATCAGGGCTGTCTCTTGCTCAGACGAGGCATTGATCGGCAAAAAGGAGTTCTCGGGGTTTTTTTTTCATTAGGGCGAATCTACAATTGAGAGATTCTGTCCGGACTCGCTCTCTTTCATTCATGACAGCGCCATTATAAAACTTTCGAGGGATTCTTTAGTACAGATCGAAACACAACAGTGCTGGCTAGCATACTCTACAAATATTAGAATGAAAAACGTAAAGGTGATTGGTTTATGAATGAAAGAGAGCGAGTCCGGAGAGAGTCTCTCAATTGTAGATTCGCCCTAATGAATAAAAACCCTAGAGTTTATTTCAACATCGTGCATCCAACACAAGTGGGGAAGGTTGTAATCACCAACAACCAAAACACGGCCACGATTGCCAGCAAGATCAAGTAGCTTCTGAACACAAGCAGAATGCTGCTCATACAAATATGTTTCACTGTTGGGTGGGAGATAAATAGCGCAAACATACAACTCAAAATTCGGCAAAACAACACGAACAATGATCTGTTCTAATCGCTCACATTCAGCAAGACTAACAGACGTACTGTGCAGCCCATTCCTCACCCCAACTAGTACTCCACCTCCACGCAAAAACAGCTGGTGTTAGCATTTCTATCGCATCGATACATCGTGTAGTTGTGAGCGAGTTCAGTGTTTACGATATCGTTATTGAGCCAAGTTTCTGTGAAAGCTATGACGTCGTAGTCACTACCAGACAGTGACAAAAACAAATCGTTTGTTTTCGTACGGAGGCCACGAACGTTTTGGTAGTACAAAATGAACGTCTGTTGTGTTGTTCTGAGATCATTGTGGTGTTTTGGGATCGATTGAATAACGAGTGAAGAAGACGAGTGTCATGTGTTTCGAAGCAGAGTAGTGGTTCGTTCATTCCGGGAAGTAGAATTTTCAGTACGTACTGTAGATTGATTATCAGCAATGATGGATTTCATTAAATTTCACATTAGAAACATTAGTCGAATTATCAAGTTCATCACTTTTGATTTATTTTGTAAACTTGTGTAATCGAACACCGATTTGAGCTAGAGTTAGAAATGGTACGTTAAATCAGATCGCACTTACTGTGAATTTGAATCTGAGTTTTTTGAATAATATAAAACATTCCATATTCTCTCTTTGCATGATTAAAGAGAAACATCGCATATAATTTGTAATAGTTACAATTATAATTGCATAAAGTCTATCACTACATCCAAATTATTGTTGACTATGTTCATTAACTTTAATAGGAGAATAACTGGCTATGAATTTAAGAACAATCCCATAACGCTCTCTCTGATATAAATCTTTATTATTTTGATAAATAATAAGAATAATGAGAAAACCACTTTCAAGTTGACCTTAGTTGAAACTTCGTACGAGTACAGAGGTAGTGTTTTGTTTAAAAATATACTCTGATCAAATTTCAAAGAAGGAATAAACTTCAACGTTATATGCTCAACAAGGCAGCTCATATACTTAGCTAGACGCTCAACAAGGCAACTAATATGGAAGCAATGAAATTAAGAAAGAAATACTCATGATTAAAAGAAGAAAATAATTCATTGTTTTCAAGTCTCAAGAAATACTAAGATCTCTCTTTGACAACAAATGTGAATGCCAGAACTACTCATGATTGAAACGACGAATAATCTTCCAAGAAAGATTATTTGATTCATGCCGAAAAGATTTAAGAAAATACTTCAATCTTCCCCTGTTCACAATAAGGCCCAATGACCTATTCGGCCTTATTGTTTTCAACCTTATGACCCATTTGGCTTAAGACATTCGATCTAATGGCATTCGGCCTGATGGCATTCGGCCTAATGGAATTCGGTCTGATGGCATTCGGCCTAATGGCTCTGGACTGGAAAATCTAGATGGAGTCAGAAAATTGATATCATTTCCGGAAGATTTTTTAGAAATCATTTATACCAAACAGATTTGAGCTCAGTATGTGGACTATATTGTCACGATCCGTATCATTCTAAAGCAGGTAAACGAATTCCAAGAGTCCCTTTACTTCGTGTTCATTGACTACGAAAAAGTTTTGGAGCGACTCCATCACGAAAATATGTGGAGTGCCCTGAGACGCAAGGGAATCCCTGAGAAAATCGTCAGCCTCATCGAAGCGCACTACGGGGCCTTTTCGTACAGAGTGTCGTAGCTCGGGAAAGGCAATGAGGTACACTATCACCACTACTGCTCGTCATCGTAATTTAAGAGATTGGTAGGAGCTATTGACCTTGAACCAAACCACGGGTTGCTGTGGCAGTCCATTATAATGGAGCACTTAAATGGCATCGAATTGGTTGATGTGTCGACTACTAGGGGCTTGTGAGTGGAAGACGCCTAGGGGGTGTTTGTAAGAGGGTGTCGGGGGGGGCAAGGGGTGGGAATGTATGGGAAGGGGGGGGGAAAAAGGGGGGGGGGGGTAGGAAAGCGGGGCGGGAAGGTAGGGAAAGAAAATGTGCATAGGGGGGGGGGGGGGGGTTGGGGGGGGGGGGGAGGGGGAGGGGTGGGAGAAAAAGGAAAGGAAAAATTAAGGGCTTACGCTGAAGCATTCTCGACGGCAGCCATTACCTCAAAATGTAGAATTGATTTAACTCAGAATCTGTACTAGATATTGGATATTTAATCACATCAGTTTGTATGCTTACTTGCTGTGAGAAATCTAATGTAGTTCGATTTGATTTTCATTCCCTAGCAATCGAGATTTATCAATTTGAAATAGCGAGGTAAATTTGCGAGCGAGAGATAAAAGATCGGAAAAAAATACACGGAGCAGCAATTCACCTTAACTGCAACATGAAATCTGTGCTGCTATACGCTGGTGGTACGTGGTGTGTATCAGCGGAGAAGCGGCTAGCGGTGATCATCAAAAGATGCCCGCGGTATATAATTCGAGTCTGGTGGCCTCACAATTGGATCTCCAATGCTGAGCTCCATCGTCGGTGTCGCCGGAAGCCGATAGCAACTGAAACTCGGGAACGGAAGTGGGGCTGGGCTGGTCACACCATATGAAAGGACGTTAATGAAATCTGCAAACAAGCGTTAGACTGGAACCCAGCAGGACATCACAGCAGAGGCAGACCCACAGGCTTATGGCGGCGTCGCGTTAATACAGAAATAAAAGAAGTCGACGAAAATTTGACCTGCGGGCAATCGCCCAGGGTGGAGATCTTTCAAGTAGGCCCTTTGCACAAACCAGGGTACCCAGGACCCTTAAAAAAAATTGATTTTTGATCATGAGACGCTTCTGAGAACATTAGTAAATAATTCGGTAACTCACACCGTATAGCTGTAGCAAGAGCAACGAACAGATGAATTTCAGAATGGGACTGATGTGCGATTGCTTTGCCTAGTGTAATAAACTGACCTGATGTTATTTAATTGAAGGGCGATAAGTTCATGTTTGTCGAAAATGTATATGGATTTGAGATGCAGCTACAAGCAGTAATACTGGAAGGTCCATAGTAAAATCACAGAGAACAGACACCAGGCTTGAACTTTTTTTTTCCAATTTTCTGTGTAAATTTTTTAAAAGCAAACCACCGCCTAGTCTAAGTTTCAACAAACTAAAATTGACAGACTGTCAACGCCTCTCAAATCTCCAGGCGGCGCAGGTGGTGCCATCAACATACGATTCACCAAAACTAACAAAAAGGAGCTGTAATTTTAAAATGGCAGTTACCGAAATTTACACACGAAGGGCACTCCAGCTTAGATGTCTGTTCTCTGTGGTAAAATCAAGTATTATTTACGTGGCAGACATATTTATTGAGGCAGCAAAAAGGACGGAGGAAGTGAAGTAATAGGAATCGATATAAATTAAATTTAAATGAATTTTGGTCAGCTTCTCGTCCACCCGAGATTACTGTGTTCACCATCGTGATTGGTTCAACTTTAACAACCATTCCACCCGGTTCTGAACAGGAACTGACAACGAAGGAAACAAGTGGCAGGATTTACCAAGGAAAACAATCTGTTGTTGCACAACCAACCGGCGTCGTTGTTTGCCGAAATTGGCGAGGAGGACAGAATGCGAACGTACAGGTGATAGCGTTCCAAACAGGCTAACTGAGAGTGCAAAGCGAGTGAGTCGAGCGTTAAAAAGAAAGAGTTTTGACATAAACATGAAATAAATTTAGATGCAAACTTTCTCGCTTTTATTACCGGAGCTGTCGACTTCCGGTGGGATGGAAAAGATGGAATTTTTCACCGGAAACCGTGGGAAATTTATTGCCACAAGGAACCGACAATGCGGAATGAAAGTGGTTTTGCGTAGGTTGCTTTGATATTCAATGGTGTTGGATTGTTATTCTCGAAATACACGTTCATGAAATTATAAACACGTACGGAAGTTAATTTTGATCGCAAAATTCCTACCCAATTAGAACACGGAAGATTCATGGTCCCGAAATAGATGCTAACTCAGAGCAGAACCAATATTACCCCGGTCGGTGAAAATCAATTATTTCTGAAAAACATCAAAGAACTCGAATACCACCTTACCCAACACAGGTCAAATTGAGCTTGGCCAGTCAGGTGAACGTTTAAAAAAGAAAATACTAAAACCGACATCTGATATACGTGCTCTCATGTGCATGTTTGCTGCTACCAATGAGTCTTCTGTTGTATCACACAAAATATCATCCAGGCCACTATTTGCTATCATTTGCGAAAGCTAATTTTCCAATTAAAATTTCAGGCTCACACACACACACACAGCCCACTCTCAGTGCCTGGCCTGAAACAACCTCCAACTCATAAAGGCCATTGCATTTTCCGATGATAAATTAATTTCTGTGTACCAATTTTTCACGGAGCCAACCCCTTGACCCACCCTCTCCAACATTAGCGCCGAAAATGCCTCCGGGAAATCATGACCTAATTGAATTTTGATAGATCAGGTAAAACCGAATGGGCTGCCAAATAATAGGGAAAACAACGTGTTCGAAGCTGTTCTGCATCCCGACGGCCTGCCGTTCCAAGCTTGGGTAGAAATTCAATAAAGAAGCAATCACTTTTTAACAAATTAAATTTTTGAAATTGCTTCACACTAGCCCCAAACAAGCCGTATGAATGTGTATGTGTATGAAAAATCATCCTTCGAACACATCTATCCCTTGATTTGGATGAAGGGTCATACAGGGAGCTGTTCTTTGGATTTGACGTGATTAAATTGAGCTTTTTCTCCAACTGACGGAAAGGATCATGTGTGTTTCCTCGTATTGATAGGTTTTCGAGAAGGCAAAATAAGCGAAACAATTAAATTAGGGAGCCCATACTAGAATTCGAACCATAATGTGAAACGAAGCGAAATCCATTATCCTGCTGCCAAAGAGAGTATTTTACAAAACTGTTGCCTACCGGTATCGATTAAATTAATGCTTTTCACTACCTAGCAACGTCCCACAGACGACATCGCTTAAGCTACCTACTACCGGTGGGTGACGATGAAGCTTTCTGAACAAATGCAATAATGGGATTTGTTGTTTTTTCTCCCGTATCTCCTGACTGATGTGGAAAAGGGATATTTCACCCCGAATTAACCATCGCTTCCATTAGCGGATTAAATTTCCTGAAAGCATTGCAAAACCGGTAATGGATTAAGCCAAAAGGGTTGATCTCTCACTCTTGCTATTGGAAAGCGATTGAGTGCGACAGCTATCGGAAATAAAATTATAAAAAGTATACAGAGACAAGTTGGTCCCGGCTGCAACTGATTGGAGTGGCCCACATTTTCGAACGATCAAACACGGAATTTATAACTTATTACTAACAATGAACAACTTTCTCACATCAGAGTTTTTTACTTTTAGGTAAACTTAAAATGCAAATGCAAATTACACATGAAAATAGTCATGAGCTACCCAATTTTGTGTCTCACTTGCCCAGGTGTACCTATCCTGTATATTTTGAAACTGTTACCAGCTTACCAAATCACCCCATCAGTTGAAGATACTTGCTGTTGATGTTGACAAAAGAATACGACAAATATGGAACTAAGACTAGACTATAAATTTACCGGTGATGCTTTAAGCATTTGTTTGTAACATTTCAGCCATTATTAATTCATAATTTTCCAATGGTTAACTGAATTTTAACACAGAGAGGTTGAAACTGTCGAGACAAATTGGCCCCACAATGACCCAAAATCCGATGACCAGTTTCAAGGGAAAGGTGTGGGCATTTTTCATTAACCTTCCTAAGATATTGGGGTCAATTCTGACCCATGGCGCAACTTCAATGTACACTATCTTTTTATTTTTCAACGAATCGGGCTGAAATGTTTTGACTTTTAATATTTTACGGAATTCAGATTTTTTTAAATCGGTTTGAGGTAAAGAGTGTCCATAGTAAAATTGCATCATTTTCAATAAGCAGTAACATTTCGCCCTTTGGGTTGATTTCAACGAAACTTTGGATGAAATTACCACAGCGTGTATGGTTTACACTGCGTGAGTTTCATTGTTTCATGTGTCGTAGTTTCGAAAATGGAGTCGAAGGAACAGCAAGTAGGCGAGAACACTTTGCACACGCACCGAGCCATCGGAATTCACCAGTCTACAGTGTCTCTTGTCATAAAAGGTTTCGGGGAACGTTTAACTGTCGATCGGCAGAAGGTGAGTGGTAGAAAAAGTGTTCCGTACTGTGTCCAGAATCACAAACGAGTGGTTGCTGCCTTTCAACGCAAACCCAACGGTTACGATCGGAATGTCGCACTTGAGCAAAAGTTTCGAGCAGAAAGCCAAGAAACAAGCCGGGCTCCGTTCATTCAAAGTTCAGAATGCTCCAAACCGCAATGAAAAACAGAATAGGACAGCTAAAACACGTGCGCGTAAGCTGTACACACAAATGTTGACGAAACCACACTGCTGCTTCATGGACGATGAAACACACGTAAAAGCGGACTTTAAACAAATTCCCGACAACCAGTATGTGACTGTGAAAGACAAGTTCGATGTTCCAGAGTCTCTCAAGAAAACAGCAAGTGCCAAAGTTCCCCAAGAAATTTATGATTTGGCAGGGGATTTGTTCGTTTGGTAAACGGAGCAAGCCTTTCGTGACAACTTCAACTGTAAATGGTCAAGTATACATGAATGAATGCCTGAAAAAACGACTGCTTCCGTTTCTCAAAACACACAATGTTCCTACAATTTTTTGGTTTTACCTAGCCTCTTGTCACTACTCCAAGGATGTTCTGGAGTGGTACAAGACGAATGGTGTCAATTTCGTGCCGAAGGATATTAATCCCCCAAACTCTCCATATTTGCGGCCAATTGGGCTATAATGAAGCACAAACTTCATAAGCATCCTAAAGTTGTCACTACAGAACAGGAAATGTTGAAGTCGTGGTTGAAAGCGGAAAAAAATGTCGGTTCAAGCGTTGTACAAAATCTTATGCGTGGTATTAAGAAGAAAATTCGGGCTTTTGGATTTGGTAAAGAAATACAGTGAATTGAAAATACTTTAACCAAGATTATACAATGTTTTTTTTCCCTGAATATATCATGACAATCGGTTGAGAGACTTGTTTTTTAGGACGAGTTTAAAGTGATGCAATTTAACTGTGGACACCCTTTAGTTTTACAAAAAAAAAGTGACAAATAAGACATTTGGGTCAATATTGACCCGGATTTCAACCCTTTGTAGAATTTCGAAATTTTAACATGGAGTCAATGTTTATGCACCATTTAAATGTTATGGTCACAAAAATGCGTTGGAACAAAAAAACTGGGATCTGCTACAAAGCGAAGGAAGTTTTAGTTTGGTTGTGTTAACAGAAATGCACTAAACCTCACACCAAAGAGCTCACACAGAAAGCCCCCTGGTTATGGACACTTACTAACATTACATAAACAAAACAAAAATAAATAAATGCGGAGATTATAACTTCAAATACAAAATGCAAAGTAAATCCTAGTGAAATGTTATTCCTTTTTCGAAATTCACAAAAACATTTAATTTATATTATGATAACGTTCTTTGATAATTATTTAAAATGCCGGAGAAAAATCTAGCTAGAGCCAGAAAACACCAACGAATGCAAAATTGTGTTGACACATTTAGAAAATATAATCATTTACGTTCTTCAAGATGCGCTGCTTCAGGTTGCTTTTGAAGATAATGTTATTCGTTATTATTTTCAAGTAATAAGGTAGTGAATTGAATATTAATAGCCGTGATTTGAGATACATTTTAGACCCAAGTTCATATATGCTGGGTTTCTCAGTAATTCATTTGCATGCCTAGTATTCTGAAAATTACCTCAAGTTGTAAAAACAATGTTGTGATGGAAACTAGAATTGTGCAAAGTATCGTGTACAAACATGATTGTTTGTGAATCGCGCAAACTTAGGATGGGGATGATTTTGTGCCGAAAATTAGCATAAAGAGCGTTTCCAGCCGAAATGACCTGGAAATGTGGAAAATTGTTTTCGATATTTTTTTATTTGAATGAAACTTTGCATACGCGTTTGGCTTAGGAGACGGAGCATTTTCCGCGCTAACATAGATTTATGTGACTTAAGAGTCAGTTCTAAATAGGACGAAAGCATTTTGAATAGCACTTCAATTAATAATTTATAGCTCGAAAACCTTTGGTTGTACAAAAAATCTGTCTAGGAAAAAATTGTGACCCTATGTGTGAAGGTGATAAAAAAAAATACACTGAGAAAAAAAAATCGACAATTAACATGGAAATTTAAATATCTAAAAAATAAATCTAAAAATTTGGAGTTATAACGCAAATTTAACCGGAAGTTTGAGTTTTTCGAAGATCGAAGTAGGTCGCGCTCGAGGACTGACGTGTTTGTGTTTCGCTGCTTGTTTTTGTCGAGAAAATTTGAAATGAAATTGATAAGTAGTGTTGATTGCGGTCTACCACGAGGCTTTCACTTGGTGTGGAAACAAAGTGTCCCCGCTGGAGACGGAATACCGAACATACAGCATCGCGGCAGGAGGAGCAAGTGTTCAGCCGTGTCACTCGGATCGTTTGGTTCATGGTCTTGGAGTGAAATCCTCAAGAACAGGATGTAATCTGGTGGGCACACGGACCTGCTCTGGTTGCTCGATGATATAACCACAGCAACGGAATGTCCTGAAAATCCGGGTGAGCTCTTTCCATTTTATCTTTTTGTGTCCCACTCCCAAATTTTGGAAATATTGTTTGACAATATCTGAGGGAGGGGGTGCTACTAAAGGTCGTGCACCTTTAAATCATATGGTTTGTTTTTAGTTCTCATTTGGTTAATTATTTCGGAACACTTTGGAATCGTCTTTACATTCAAAAAACATTTAACTTAAGAGCATGTAGATCAATTAAAGGCTCAATTTGTTTTTTGAGCATTTCAGGCTCGAAATAAGACGCGGTTTAACAGTAGTGTGGTGAGGGCGTGCGACTGTAGATCGTGTGCCTTTTAGTCATGTTGTGTACTTTCCGTACTCATTTGATTGATGGTTTCAGTGCGCCATGGAGTCATCATTGAATTTCGAAACCATTTAACTTTAGAGCATGCCGATCAATTAGAGGCTCGATTGGTTTTTGGGCTTTTCAGCATGAACATGTGGATTGAACTTCGGAACTTCAACTGCTATTTTCATAGGGGACTAGCATGCGATCGTGGGCAGTATGGGATTGTATTTGAATAAATTTGTTAAGTGGTGTCGTGATTGGATAGGCCATTTGTTTCGGCAATCATCAGGACGGGATCTTCAGTCACTTATACTGCTGTCCTTGGAGTGTGACTGGAGAAGTGTACGAGTGTATTATTTACTATTTCATTGTAACATCGTGGTGTTTTCATCGTATCATTGTATATTATTCGAAATCATGTTGAATTTTTGGGATATGGAGTCTCAATTGTTATATACATGTACGTGTGTTTCCGTTTTGCATATCTAGGTATTCTTATATTTATCATATTTGTTTATGGATGTTATTATTTGGATACATACAGGTTTTCACATACATAAATTCATGTTTTGGTTGAGGGAGCCAGTATCAATTGTAGTCATTTTTTTCTCATTTTTTACATGGACCTTTCAGTATACATTCATAGACTACTAGTTGAGCGGTGTACAGCTAAATCTTATTATTAGTTGCATATCATTGATATTTTCCTTTGGAAAATAATAATAATAAAAAATAAATAATAATAATAATAATAATGGAATTTGGTCTGCATTTGAGTTGCAAGCAGTTGATACCAGGTTGTATAGATGTTTTGTTGCATTGTACCATGAGATTGTATTAATTGGGATCAACGGATGTTATTTTATTTTTTATTTTTTATTAATAAGTGCTGTTCAATTCTGCAACGGTTGTATTGGATGAGACTAGATCAGTGACCAACCAGTTGATGTCATCATTTAAGCCAATGAGATCTACTACAAATGAGAATAGCGGTGCATGGAAACGGAACAGCACATCAACATTTTAGATACACTATTTTTTTATATATAGTTTCAGGTCATCCATGGAAATAGAATGATGATATTGTCATCGAGCTGATCACTGAAGCTGTTTTTCGGGTACGTTCCGCTTTTAAACATCTATGATATTGTGAATCACTAAATACGCGTCAATCAAGCATTGCACATACGCTTGATTGAAAGTTTCAGTATGTCACTACTGGAGCGGGGCTTATTGTGTACGAAGATAGCTTCGGAATGCTTGCGTTCTTGAAATGGGCTATTGGAGTCGCGGTAGAGCTGTCACCTTCTAATCCCCGGATCTAAGCTTTTTGCAACTGTAAACAGCAAATATGAAACAGTTGCAGGAAGATTCTATCCATAATACCGCTGCCAGACAGTGGGAATTAGATTGTAAACACACACACACACACACAGCTGCTGGTTATTGCCGATACTATACCTAGAAATCTAAAATTTCCTGCACTTGGTATATAAAATCGTTCCACTTCTCGAAAACTATCAGTAACAAATTTGTTTTGAGTGTTTAATAATAATTTCAAAATGGAATTCAATAATGTGAAGTGTTGCAAACCCTTTCCTAAAACACGGTGCTCGGTAAAGCTTCGTAAATTAAACGAAAACATTTTTCAAGGGCTAGTATTAATGAACTGCCGAATTTCATTGGATGCGTCTTTATCAATCTGTGATTCGTGTCGATTACATTTAAACAAAGCGAAATACGCAGCAACTGAGAATGATATCGATGAGCAACCACACAACCCCGTTCCGGAGCTTTAACCATCTACATCAAAGTACGCTATGGAGGAAATACCTTCGGCTACATGCATCACATCATCTTCTCAAGAAAGCTTGCAACAGGAATTTTCCAGAGCGCATAATATCGAGTTGTTTAACAAAGGTATAGCTGGAATCAACGTTTCACCTGTATTATCATCAAAACTGAAGCAGGTTCCCTATCCTCGGAGAAAATATTTGAATATTACTGACGGTTTAAACAAATAATAAATAATAACAAATGCAAAAGAATTATATGTGTTGCGACAGCTACGGAAAGTTTCGGACAATCTTATAGCATACTCGTATTGTACTGTTGCCTGAGTCAGCTTTTTAGCTGCAAATTCATTACTTCAACTAGTGCTAAATTATTACTTCAATATCATAAATTTACTAACATTTCTAGTCCTTAATGTTAGCTTGTCCACTGCCCAACAATTTTAATTAGGAATTTTATTTATTACAGACTAAGTTTTATCAACTCAGTGTTCTTTGTTTCTCGTTGAAAGTAAACTCACTTGTGTTTGTCTAGGTAACTAATTTCAACACAATTCCATTGTGTCGCTTGACAGCTTGCTGTTGTGGATCGGGTGACCCTATCGCACCGGGGTACTGATTTCTCGTCGTTCGGAACAATTTGATTGGATCAATCAGAAAAATAATGATTGCTTAACGAAAATGTGATTTTGTTATGAATCTTATGAAGACTATGCACAGGGAGTTACAGAATGGAGCAATATCTTTCAGCAAACTAAAATGATTACTGGTACACAAAATTATCACTCTTTTAATCCGCGTTCAGATCATCAGATAGAGGCAAAATTGTTTTCAAATGATGTAGCATCAAGCCTTCATAGTATATATAAACATGAAAAATGAAAAGGAACTGAACTAATCTAAATGTAGAAACAATATATCAGCGCCAACATTTGATTAGGGCGAATCTGCTTTTGTAAACAAACACTTTGTCTGAGAATTTATCGGAAGTTAAACACAATTTCTTCAAATTAAATATGTCAGCGAATAGAGCTCCTCTTTTCTAAAAAGTGCTTGATTTGTATTTGTGACCTTAAGTTCAAGAGAAAATGACTAAGTAAGCCATTGTTTACAAAAACAGATACGCCTTAATCTAATGTTGGCACTGATATGTACTTTAGTATACGCATAATAAATTGAAAATACAAGTAAACTAAAACATAAGAAAAGTTTTCCAATCATTTTCCCCTATTTCTTATGCTGTTTATATAATCGTCTTGTTGGCTAAGAGTGAGTTGTGGGAAATTAAACGCATATTTTGAAAAAAGTATAACTGTGATGTTGGAAAACCGTGAATAATTTATGAAAAGGCCGTATTTTCTGCTACAAATATACTGCAACATCGAAACACTTTTATTTTGGCAAATAGTTGAGATTTTAAAGATGCTTTAAAAGTTGACCTTAGAGACACTTTTTTCACTTCAGATCTCTCCACCCTGAAGTTTTTTCCAAAACAGAACTGAGTTTCAAGTTTTTACACACAATGTAAAAGGTATACAATAAGAAGCAAAATAGGCATATGTTAAACGAAAATTTTAAAAATACTGTTTGAACCATTTTACCCCACATCTTTTGAACCGTTCATCCAATCATCTTTGCTGTCAAATATAGAGTTGTAGGAAACTTAACAAAAAATTTGAAAAACGTTTTCTGGATACTAGAAAAACGCAAATAAATTATGAAAAGGTCGTATTTTCTAATATTATTCCAACATGATAAAATTAAATCGGAAATATCTCGAAAACCGCTGCTCTAACAAAAATTATCATTTAAGGCTGGAAAATTAAAATACTGCATGTATCAGATTACATCATCTGAGTACGTTTATTCTCGCAAATATTAAAATTTTGAGAAATACACCAAAAATTTATGTTCTACAAATGTTTTTCTTTGACATTTTTATATCCTGGAATCTTTATTTAAATATGCGTAATAACTTCAAATTTTTATAATCAAAACTTAAAAAAATCTTTTTTGAAATAAATAGATTTTAATGTTTGTTTTTAATATTTTTTCCAATTTTTTTTTTCAGTATGTATTTTTTTACACTCTGCACAGATAGGGCCACAACTTGTTTTAAGACAACTCTTTTGTACAACCAAAGGTTTTCGAGCTAAGAATTATTTATTGAAGTGCTATTCAAAATGCTTACGCCCTTATTAAAACTGACTCTTGAGTCCAAAAATGTTTTGCATCAGTGGAAAAAACTTACTTTTGTGGGAAAAAACGTGTGCACAAATTTTCAATTAAATCAGAGACACTCGAAGTTGGTCAGTAGGTCATTTTGGCTAGAAACGCTCTAAAGAGAAACTTTCGAAAATACGGGAAATTCATTGAAGATTACTTTCAAACATCTATTCTGCAATGTTTGAATTTTTTTTTTCATTTTCGATTTAGCAGCATGACCCCACACGCTGAAGAGGTATCGAAGTATGGAATGAATGCACACGAAATAAAATTGCAGCAATGCTGAGTTGGGTAGAAAACAGCGTACTCTGTTCATGAGGCCACATAATGATGAAACTTTGCTCGATACGTGCTTCATGTGAGTGTCCCATGAAAGACAAGAATCTAAGTGCAACCCTAGATATTTAAAAGAGGCAACTTTCTCAATATGCAAGTTTCCGACGTGATTTTTTTCCTTGAAGAATGGAAAACCATGAACTTAGTTTTAGTCAAGTTCAGAGTAAGGCGATTGCCGTTGAAGTATTCGATGTGCTTCCTAGATCTAACTCGATATCATTAATAATAGATTGAACATTAAAACGAGGATAGAACAATGCCATGTCATCAGAAAAAAGCCTTGGTGTCCCATGCAGCTTTAAATTTCCCAAATCGTTGATAAATAACTAAAATAACAGAGGGCCTATGTTACTCCCCTGAGGAACACCAATATCAATCGGACGTAAACTACTACGGACACCGTTAATTTCACAGACTGTTTCCGACCCGATAGATAGCTGTTTATCAAGTCGTGGGCAACTCCTCTTATTCCATAGCGATTAAGTTTTTTCAGGAGTATATCATGGTTGAACAACCCTTCCACGATCTTTTTCCGGTCAATTTCGCAGATCAACTCATCAATGATTACGGTAATAGCAGTTCTTGTTCCACAGCCTTCCCGAAAGCCATACTAATATTTATACAGAACATCATTAGCACACAAAAAGTTAACAAGACGATTGATTAAAAGTTTTTCAAAAATTTTGTTAAGCACTGACAGGGTTGAAATTGGACGAAATTTAGAAGGGTCATAAGTGATTCTTTAAACTGGTGTAACTAAAGCGATTTTCAAAATGTTAGGATATGATCCAGTTTCTATTATTTTATTGAAGAGCTGAGCAAGGATGTTGTAAAATGGACCTATGGTGGTCTTCAACAAATCTGCCGAAAAATTATCATGACCTCTGCTTTTGCTAACGTCAAGCTGACTTATTAATATGCTATTTTTGGTCTCACTGGCGGGTCTCAGAATAATAGAATTGTTAACACATTTAATAGGTTTCAAAACATCAAAATTGTTCTTTGGAAGTTTATCAGCAAGATTCTTACCTATGCTATAAAAAAAAGCAATTGAACACATCACTTACATCAGGAACTGAGTCAATTGGCTTCCCCTTCGATTTGTAATTTTATCTGTTCACTAACTTTAGTGCGACCAAAGATTTCATTTAGCTTTTTCCACATGTTGGTGTGACTAGTAAATTTTCATAGTATTCTCTTTTACATTGTTTTTTGGCAGTTTTTAGTTTTTTGGAAATATGAACCAGCATTTCACTAATATGCCAATCATAAGGGTTGCTTTTAAATTTTCTAAGATTATTATTTTTTATTTGTATTAACCTCCAGAGGCTATAGGTCATCCAAGGACAATGCTCACCTTTTACCCTAACTATTTTGGTGAAAGACCTAGTACACTCAATAACCAGATAATTATAGGTTCCAATGAGTGTATTAAGGCTAAAGGGTGTCCACAGTTAAATTTCATAGCTTTAAACTCGTCCTGAAAAACAAGTCTCTCAACCGCTTGTCATGAAATATTCAGGGAATAAAATACAATGTATAATCTTGGTTTAGGTATTTTTATTTCATTGCCGGGGGCGACCCCGGCGTAGTGGTTAACATCCATACCTCTAACGCCAAAGTCAGGGGGTGGATCTCCCCCCGGGAAAAGGTAGGAAAAAAACAAAAAGGGGATTGGGGTATAGGGGGGGGGGGAAGAACCCGCGCGCGGGTGAAAACTTGAAAAATAGAAAAATTTTTTTTTTTTTTTTTTTTTTTGACTGCCGTGAAACGCATATCAGTCCCATATGGAAAATCATCGAATGGAGAAAACAGCAATGAAAGTTGTGATGATGTTTTTCGTAATACACTATGTTTCGTATGATGTATGTATACTTTTCCACCCTGTTATGTAAATTATGGTGTGTTCAATACTTTTGTCTGAAGAAACTACAAATTTATAACATTTCCAGCGAAAAAACAGCAGTGGGACTGATATGCGATTATTTTGTATGTCCGACTATAAAATAATCGCATATCAGTCCCAGTATTTTTTGAATTAGAATTAGATTGATATAACTTTATGATAATTGTAGCATTAAAAAAGGTAGCATGAGAGTTGTTGCTTGCTTTGGCTCAGTGATGCTTTAATCAAACGCGATTTGGTATTGTCCCCTATGCTTGTCGCTGCCATTTGTTTCACATGCTCCCAATTAAGTACATCTAAAACACTTAGAGGACCGGCGAAAAATCCCACTAGGGACGTGTCTCTGCCGTTCCGATTCCTCTATCATGAGCGGAGCTTTTCATGTGGTCAAATTTAATTCCAACTTAATTATTTTTTCCCTCTTGCTCAGCTGTCAAAGTTGCTTGTTTTGTGCAAAGTATGTTATTTTTAGTTCGCGTAAAAGTTGTTTCGAATTATCTTCAATTTGTCCTCGTTACACATGATCAAAGTTTCTTACGCCTGGGATGATAGTTCCGATGAAGGTTGGCCCGGATTCGATCTGACATGAACAAAAATTGAACGGTTTTCATGACTAAAAAAAACTTCCGGTGTTTTTTCAACACCTCATCAGCTTTGACAAGTGGACGACTGGAAAACGGAAGAAAGTCGACGGAAAACATCATCGAACTTCCAGAGGTGATCACAGCACCACCAAAGATAGATCCTGATTCGGATGGCAGCTTTTTTGATACTGACAGAAATGTTGAGCATACACGGAAAACGTCGAGGCAGGGGACTAAAAAAGAAATTCGGAAGTTGGACACCGCAAGAAAACGGCGTCTTGCAAACAATGTGGCTGTAGTAAGGAGTGTGCAACACTGGCATCCAAAGATGACAGGATCGACATGAATAAATCCCTTTGGGACCTGGACGCGACTGGCCAGAAATGCTTCATACGCGATAGAGTTAACCGAGTCCTGTTGAAAGACAAAGTCGGTATCGTTTTTCAGCATTTTCGAAAGTGTCATTCATAAATTTTCCTTTAACCATATATAGACAAGATAAGACATGCTGATGTTGAAAAAAGGATCATTCAAATTACATTACAGCCGCTCTGTGGATGGATAAAACCAGAAAAGCTGTAAAATGATGACATCGTAACAAGGGAATCAAGTTTGCTCGGATGGATTCTATTTTGAAGAGTATTTAGAGTATTACGCAAAATCCAACCAAAAGAAATTGATGGGGAAAGAAAAACAACATTACTTAAAACCATTATACCGTAAGTGGACGAAGGTAAGAAGCCATTCTAGATTGAATAGCCAAAACAAGTCCCTCGTCGATGAATTTGGAATTCGGTATGCCTACTGTTAGACTGTTTTGTTCCATTTTGGCTGTGGTTTGGATGATACCTCGAGTAGATCGTTTTGAAATTAGGGTTATTATGGCTTGCTTCTTATGGTGGGACTGATATGCGATTATTTTTAAGATGGGACAAACTGGCCCAATGTGGTTTTCATGTTTCTTCAGAACAAACTACCCAAGTTTTTCATTAAAACGTAAAGAACAACGATAATTAGGACAATTAACAATCATAACTCAAAACCACCGAAAAGTCATATGGGACTGATATGCGTTTCACGGCAATGTATTTCTTTACCAAATCCAAAAGCCCGAACTTTCTTCTTAATACCACGCATAAGATTTTGTACAACGCTTGAACCGACATTTTTTTCCGCTTTCAACCATGACTTCAACATTTCCTGTTCTGTAGTGACAACTTTAGGATGCTTACGAGGTTCGTGCTTCATTATAGCCCAATATTTTTCAATTGGCCTGAGCTCTGGAGATCCTTCGGCACGAAATTGACACCATTCGTCTTGTACCACTCCAGAACATCCTTGGAGTAGTGACAAGAGGCTAGGTCCGGCCAAAAAATTGTAGGAACGTTGTGTGTTTTGAGAAACGGAAGCAGTTGTTCTTTCAGGCATTCATTCATGTATACTTGACCATTTACAGTTGAAGTTGTCACGAAAAGCTTGTTCCGTTTACCACATGAACATTTCCTCTGCCAAATTATGAATTTCTTGGGGTACTTTGACGCTTTTTGTTTCCTGAGAGACTCTGGAACATTGAACTTGTCTTTCGCAGTCACATACTGGTTTCCGGGAATTTGTTTAAAGTCCGCTTTTACGCTTTTTCATCGTCCATGAAGCAGCAGTGTGGTTTCGTCAACATATGTGTGTACAGCTGACGCGCACGTGTTTTAGCTGTCCTATTCTGTTTTTCATTGCGGTGTGGAGCTTTCTGAACTTTAAATGAACGGAGTACATCATCTCGGCAAGATTTCTTCTGGGCCTTGAATGACCTTAGTCCACATCTCAATCTAATGTCCTACACAGTTGACTTGGCTACATCCACATCTCTGACCGACATGTTTGGCTTGTATACTTCTATCACTTGTCTTGTTAGTTACGTTTTCCTCTGCTCAGTTGGCTTCCTCTGAACCGTTTGGGTTTGTAGAAACTTGCTAATGACATTCGACACCGTTTATTGCGTCACCCCGAGCGAATTCGCGATTGTTTTCTATGAACGATTAGAATTTTCTAACCACTTGTCCAAAATAAGATTTCGCAGCTCCTGTTGCCGGGACGCTATTTTAAAAACTTCAATCTAAAACTTTCTTTGCACGCCGACTCGAAGGTGAAAGGATCCACTGCCAGCTAAATTATACACTGAAAGATATTCTTACGTTGACTCAGTCCACTGATTTTTTTCAAATCAGCTCCTCCGAAATAAACAGTTCCACACCGTAGATCAATACGCACTTAGATTATGAGATGGGCTAGCACATATTAAGCCTTAACATGACGTGCTAACTGTCGAACAAGCTCAAATTCTGTATCCATCGTCGCTAGAGGGTAAGTATCCATCCGAGATTACAAAAAGGGACTCTTTATTGCTTAAGACTAACCTTCAGCGCTTACCGACTGAGTCCGAACTTCTTCAAACACTTTCGATGATATACGACGGATCCGTGACTTGAAAACTATAAAACATGATCACCTACAACCCGGCAGCAGCCAACGGAGAAATGTTTGGTGATAACAAAATTGCGAACGTGAGAAAAATAAATTCAACTCGTCCTCGGTGCATATGTGTGAGTGTGAGGGAGCTTGTTTGTTTATCGTACGGATTACCTTACTCGGCGATACGGTGGGTTTATACGGTGGTCCTGAGAGCAGTGGCTCCAGTTTTATGAAATCGGATGGTTTATGATTTTATGTGAAGTGTAAAACTAATACGAGTTGAAGCAGCATGTTATATGCATATGCATGAACGTGATACGGAGAGCTGATCGGAGGCCAAGAGTAGTTCGTTTTATGACGCCGAAGCACTACCAACGAACGTCATAAAGTTTGAATCTGACCAGCTCATGGCTTATCTATTTTTCAAATAAATTTTTCACAAGCCATCCCCGGTAGCTACGTGGCAAGCATAACCATGATGATGGCACTCGGAAAACTCGCTCATGCAGGCTAGTAAAGGCGGTATGGCTCATAAACATGATGATTACCTCAACATAGCACAGAACCTACTGGGTTTCTGCTAACAGATGAACATTGCGGAAGTTGTTGAAAAATTGAAAATTCATGATTATCAAGCAACGCTTGATTAGATTCTGAAGATTCTGCATGTTATTCTCTCAGAGCGCTCATAAAGAATAATAAATTGCACCGAGTATTTAACATTCACTTCAAATCCGACAGTTGGATATGAGCATTGATAGTGGAAAACGAAATCCTCATCCATGTAGATGAAAATGATTTTTTTTTATCAAAGATGAATTTTAACGACCGCTCTTCTGCCAATCCATTACGACTTCTTCCATCTCAATTTGGTCAGTATTTTCCGGGACCCGAGCGAATGCAAGTGCTAGTTAAGCACGTCCCGGAAAATCGAACCCAATCGAAAGCAATACACGATAGCAAACTATGGCTAGCCGGGTGCCCATCATCAATCAACGGGAAGTTTCATTAGGCTTCCGGATGTGGTTTCGACTGCCCGGAGCGATTCCTCCCTGTTTCCAGTCGAACAAACGAACATTGTACGTATGTTCGAATCAACTCAACGGATTCGATGAATTCGTCTACTATGGAGCTGCAGAATTTGATGTGTGCCTTGCATTCCCTAAAAGGGATGTGGGGTACACTCAAAAATTGCAATAAATTCGAATGTGATTTCGATATAACAAAGCTAATCGACTGTGTACGGGCGGATGAGAAATAGCAACAACAGCAGCAGCAGCAGCAGCAATACCGAAAAGGAAAGAGTCCTCGCTTCTATCACCTATTCCCTACCGAGCGAAGCCGAGGTGGGTGAACATATTGGAAGCGATGTAGGGAACGGAAATAATTCTGTTGCGCTTTTCTGTCGAAAGCAATAACGGAAAATTGGAAAACCACTTGCTAAGTAATTGCAGCTGCTGCTGCCACTTCTGCCTCCACTATACAAACGTTAGCTGGCTTTGGTACAAGTATGACGATTTCTAGTTTCGTATGGCGATTGGGATAAACGCTGGGTGCGCTTTCAGGATGGCGGATTGTTGCTGTACTGCTGAAAATGTCTTCCGGACTAGCTCGATGCACATACCGAGCGATTATTTCTAGCATCAGCGGTAAATGACATGACATCTGGGTTATGAATAATTATTTTTTATATTTATTTTTCAAGATTCCAGAATATTTCACTGATCGTAAGTTTGTTATTATGAAACTCAGGCCCAAATTTCTGTCAAATCGGACAAAATTTACTCATTGTCGAATCCGGTTTTGTAGGAAATTCATATTTGAGACTTTCAAACAACTTTGATGTAGAAACACGACTGCTCTTTATTGATGTAAATTTAGTTCAAGTTGTATATCCTTGAGTGTTATAATGAGACTCAATTTTTTACTTTCTCACGTATGATTAGTAAAGATACGTTTGCTTGCTGTTCATTGTCGGTTGGCAAAGATCAATGTGTAATTTTAATTGGAGGAGCCATTTCCATTAACAAATGAAATCGTAAGAAAACGTTGACTATGAAACTCTGTAGGATAATAATTTTATGATCTGTGATAACCTAGTGATTGGTTAATAAGGACTGCATCGTTAATTATGAGTACACCTTTGGGTTCTGTATGAAAAAGACTATGGCTTATTTTGACAGCTGTTTAGTGTCAATGTGTTGCTTGCCTTGCAAACAAACGAAAACTTTCATTAAAAGTTAGAGTTTTACTTCAAGCGGAACAATGCGAGGTCTTACGGAAGAAAAGCGAAAATCGATTGTGACCAAGTACTTACTGCTGTGAAGAGGGATTGAGACTAAGAAAATTAGCAAAAGAAGAAGGTGTTAGTGCCTGAGCGGTCCAAAATGCGATCAACCGGTTTGTTATGCATAACACATTGAAGGACCTACCCGGCCGGGGTAGAACAACTGGTGCGTCAAACCTAAATTTGGACTAATAAATTTGCACAGTTTTTGAAGAAAAAAGAAGGTATCCATCAGAGATTGCGCAAAAAAGTGTGGAGCGACGATTGCAATGGTCCAACGCGCAAAGGAGCGAAATTCCCTGAAGACGTACCGGAAACAAAAATGTCCGAAACGCATCCAAATTCAGGTGATTCCGTGAAAACTCGGAGCTCGGAAGCTGTACGACGAAGTTTTGAGCAAAAATGACATGTGCATTATCATGTATGACACGACGCTCGTCAAATTTGACTGCAAAGCACTTCCAGGGGCACAGTTTTATACCGTTAATCGTGAAACGGATGTCCCATATTCTGAGAAATCGATTTTTTGCGAAAAATTTGGAAAAAAAAATGTGTTGGTTTGCCAAGCAATTTGCCAGTGCGGTATGAAATTGACACCTTTTTTCACTACCGCAAATATGAACGCCGAAATGTACCGAAAGGAATGCCTGCAGAAACGAATTCTGCCACTAATCCGAAAACACAAAGGTTCGAAACTGTTTTGGCCTGATTTGACATCCTGCCACTATGCGCGTGCCACCTTGGACTGGCATGAAGAGAACAATGTCCAATTTGTGGAAAAGGCGATGAATCCTCCAAATTGTCCGCAAATAAGGCCTATTGAGAAATGTTGGGCTTTGATGAAAGGAAAGCTGCGGAAGAAGGCTAGAGGAGCAGATGACATCATCAAATTAAAAAAAAAAGACTGGGAAAACGTAAACAAAACCATCGACGGAACGGTTGTGCAAAACCTCATGAGTAACATTAAGAAGAAGGTGCGAGAGCTGGCCAGATCTACGAAAAATTAAATGAATACTGATGTAATGGGCTTTTTTGATGGTCAATAAACAATTTAAATGAATATGAGTGAATCCTGGAGAGCGTGATCTGTTTAGTAACGTTTTAAAATGAGTATAATAGAATGAGTATTTTTTTTTTTTTTTTTGCTGTCAGATATATTAGTAATTTCCATTTAATTCCAACTACCTTTATTGCTTCTTAGAATCTTGACAGATACGCGTATTTTGTCTACAATGTGCAGACTTCTTGAGTGTCGCGTACTAATACTCGGCAGTCAGTCGACAGGCAGTCGAGTATTAGTACACGACACTGAAGAAGTCTGCACATTGTAGACAAAATACGCGTATCTGTCAAGATAAGCAATAAAGATAGTTGGAATTAAATGGAAATTACTTATCATTCTTCTCATTTTCTAGTTAGAATTTGAGTGGCAAAATAAATAAAACATATTTAAAAACTGCAATTTTTAGGTGTACTCATAATTAACGATACGGTTTTTAGAGATGGAAAATTTTATACGTAAGATGACAGTGGGTATTCTTGCCACAAATGAGTTGATGTTCTATAAAAATGTATGAAAAAAATACTGTCTTTAAAATTTAGTAAATATTACATCGTATCACATTAAGATAGATAATAACATGCACAATAACTTCGTCCAACACCAAAAGATAATCCAAGAAAAAGGAAGTTGCTGCATTGTTGTTAGATGCCGAAAGCTGGTCTCTAAAGAGCTCCAGAAATTCCTCAAAACAAGGCAAAAAACTTTAAGTAAAATTATTCTAATCGATTTTTTAGATTGTCTAAGTCTGTCACAAAAAACATGAAACTAATAACTGTAGGAAATGATCGTACATAAACAATTGAAAACGTCTACATTATTATTGCTATTTTAGTATTCTCCCATACGCGGAGTAACGATCTATGATGATGTTGTTAAGGAAGGAAATAATTTTTCATCAACATGAGGCTCCAGGAGTGGACAGTAATTTTTTTTTTAGAACACAGCTGTTTAGAAGATGCTCTAACGGAACTATTAATACTTTCTCTTTTCGAGTTATGCTTATTTATCTATGCCTCTGAGGAGACTCCAGTAGTCAAAATATGACTAATCTGTAAAACTGCCTAAGGAATTGGTGTGGTTTCACCCACCGCAGGGACCGGTGAACGAATGTATTGTTGATTTTACCCCATTTCTCCATATTTTCAAATTGGGCCCGATTTTCTTTCCCAGGATGTGGGGTGGTTGGTTTTTACTGCGTCAAAATAGCTTTAACGTATGAAAAATTTGTTCTAGAAATCAACGAATATAATGCTGATTTTGCCCTACTTCTCCCTGTTTCTTAGAAAATTCACAGATATTTTTGTTCATAGTGGAAAAAGATATAAAAAATAAACCCATTCCAACGCAAAATTTTCCGTTTTATTGATTGGATTTTTATGATTCGGTACACGAAGTTATCGCTGATTTTAAACTTTTTTCCCGTAAATTTACGTTACGTTTGCATCAACAAAAAGTGGACAAAAATTGCCGATTTTTCATGGGTTTACCTTCAACCGCACTGACAAAACTACTAATGCAGCATCAATCATAGTAACCCATGAGTCAGCAGACAAAGTTTGACAGCTCTATCAGTCGAACTCTAACCGTGATGGCAAAAACAGTGAAGCAACTCCATTCAGAAGTGTGCGCGTTCAAAGCACGGCACCCCGCCGCGTCGAAAACGGACATCGTGCGGCACTTTGTGGACGCCGGATACGTCCGTTCCGGCATCTACAACATCTTGGCACTATTAGACAACAATCAGAGCATCGAAAGAAAGCCCGGTTCCGGACGGCCGACGACCCTGAGCGACAAGAAGCTCCAAAGGATGCTGAAGAGGAAGACCGAGGGACAAGTGGCTACATCGCTGCGTGCGCTTGGCCGGGAGGTCGATTCAACCGGCCAAACAGTGAAAAAGTACCTGGTGAACACGAAAATGCATGTCTGGAAGCGGAAGTCGCGTCCACTGGTTTCGGAGCTGCAGGCAATGACGCAGCGGCAGCGGCTGAATAAGATGGTCAACTCGATTTTCCCGGCGAATCGCGATGTGGCGGTGGTGATGGACGACGAGACCTATCTCACCCTGGATGGCAACGACTGGCAGGGCACTTCGTATTTTACTTCCCCCAAGAAGGAAGTGAGCTCCGAGGTGAAGTTCATTTCACACATCAAGTTCCCCAAGAAGGTGCTGCTGTGGCTGACAATCAGCGAGAAGAAGATGTCAAAGCCGCTCTTCTTTCGCTCCGGACTGGCCGTGAACAGGGGAAATTTATAGTAAGAAATGCCTGCCGGAAGTTGCATCGTTCATCAAGAAATACCATAAGGGCGAAGACGCGGTGTTCTGGCCGGATCTGGCGTCGGCCCACTACTCGAAGCGATCGTTGGAGGAGATGGAGCGGCTGAATATCGATGTGGTACCCAAGTCGGCGAACCCGTCCAACGTCCCCCAGCTGTGTTCCATCGAGAATTTCTGGGCCAACCTGAAGCGTAAAATCTACTGCAACAATTTTGTCGCGAAAACTGGGGAGGAATTGATAAATAAAACGAAGAAAGAACTCAAAAACATGCCTACACGCATGTTTTCGTCCACCATGGCGAATGTACCGGTTAACTGTCGGAAGAATGTTTTGCAAGTAAGCTTAAATAATTACCTTGAATGGGAAATTCATCAAAAGCAATAATCCGTCTTAGCTTTTTTTTATCACCATCTAAAAAAAGTCCATTTTTTTAATGCAAACGTTATTTGGTTTAGCGGTTCAATTTAGCCAATAGATATTCTGTTCAGCTTTACCAGTGAAATCATGTTGTTTTAAAAGTTTAGAAAATCGGAAATTACACGGAATTGAACAACAGTAGATTGATTAATAATGTCTGAATTGCTTTGAATTAAATCGGTCATCTTGATAGTAGCATAATTTTGTTGATTATCGCTGAATTAATGAAATATTTGGTACATAGGCCGAATGAAGGAGCTAGGCTAACATTACATCCCCTTACACTATATTATCCATTACCATCAGTTAACTCAACTTCACTCAATTTTGTCGCTCAACTCTTCTTCACTTTATTTGTAACCGTTTTCGCTAGTTTGGGAAATGTTTTCGTATACCTGTTTATCAGGTAAACAAAACTGTAGCATCCGCGCTTTGAATTCTGGGTTATGCTTTCAGAATGTTTTTGAATGCAACCAGCTCCATTCGATTACAAGGAAAATTTTACATGAGATTAGGCTTATTTGGACTACCGCACAGCTAAAAACGGCTTTATTTAAAAATATGGTGAAGTGAGGTAAAATCAGCTGTATCTTCGAACCCACGCTGATAATGCAACTACTTCAACTCGATTTTTTATTTATTTATTTGTACAATGAATAAGGCCTATTTGAACTCCTGCAGACCCCTCCGAGCATAGATACATATACATTATTTTTAAAAAAAATAGGGGAATTGGGACAAATTATGTCCAATATCTCCGTCAGCTGAGTTTTGCGGAGTGCAGAGCTCTCTTTTTACAATTTCCCAGAAATTTTTACATAAGAAATGCTATTTTTCAGTGATTTTGTGTTACTCGGAGCTGAAATATTGATTTTTTTTTCGCAGTTCATGTACTTTTTTCATACTGTATTGGTTCAAAAGTCATGATATTTTTGAAAAATAAAGTTTTAAGAAAATTTTAGTTTTGGGACCACTATATCGCAGAAATTATCACCTCAACAATAAAATAAAATAAAAATAGTTCTAATATTTTTCGCTAAGGAACAAAACGATAAGGAACAATCATTATGAAATTAGGAGAGATCGTACATCTCTTTTATCATAGCGCCGTAATTTATAAAATAGAACGAGAGAGGAGAGAATCTTCCATTGATACGTAAATCTTAGAGAAAAGTTTAGCGAGAAATGATGTTTTGTCAACACAGTATGGTGCCGAGCCTTATACGGAGACACGGCGTTAAGGTTTTCTCTCGGCCCGGTTGCGAGCCAACATGTTTTTATCACACCATGAGCAAGCATCGAAGCCACCCGGTACCTTGTATACAGATTTAGGTTGCCACCGTGCCATGTTTACCAAACCGGCTTTTCTGTCATGTGAGATTATTGTTACGCTTCAAAGTTTCCCAAATTTGATTGCTGTACAATGAACAGGTATGAAACAATGCAAATATTTTTATTTGTTTTGTTTTTTTTTTCCTGCTGGAAGTGCATTAAGGTGAAGATTCAAATCAGCCGAAAGCGCGAAGACTACAAGAGCTGAAATGTCATTTTGCATATAACAAAGAGTAATGAAATTGTTTCACTCTTTGTTCGTTGTAACGCCAGAAGCCAGTAGGACTAGCAACTTCATAACAGTATGCTCTGTGGGAGTTGAGATTTGCGCTCTCGAAGATTCACGCTATGGCTTACTTGTATCTTCACCTTAAAGTACTATGATGTAAAGATACGTGGGGGCCGTGAGAAGTAGCAGAAACCGAGGAAAACCGAAGGAAAGTTGACTTTCAATTACATTTCCCACGCTCCATGAAGGATGAAGCCTTCATTGCAAATTTAGAATGCTGTTTCGCAGATGGCAAAATCAGTCAGGTGGGGTGAGTGAGTGTGTTTGTGTAGTTCAGGGAGTAGGGAAGACTGCCTCAAACTGGGCTTGGATTGTGTTACGCTTCATGGTTGGCGTCCTAGGGTATGAGGATGGAAAAAAATGCGAAGGAAAACAAAATGAAGTAAAAATATTTAATGTTTTCCAGAGCTGAAGGAAAAATGTTGACGAGAGATGATTTTTATTTCGTAAACATCTGAGTCTATATTGCGTCTTATGAAAAATGCAGAACAGCATAAATTTTATCGTTTTTGTTTATGCGATTCTGGTGAGGTAAAAGCATATTTCAGCCTGCAGGAAACCGCATTGCTCTAAGAGGGAAGTATGCTTGGGATTCTTTAAGGGAAGGAACATTGTTTTCGATTATGATGCTTTTTTTTAAACTGACACACACATGTACAAAAACGGCACCAAGGTCATTTCCATAACATTAGGTCGAAGAACGAAACAGAAAAGGTAATATTTGACAATTTACCGTCACACATTGGCACAATTCTGAAAAAGACGGTCAAAAACATGTTCACCCTTTTGTCATCATTTTAACGACTAGTTTTCTTGGGAAGAGTTGCTCAAAATGTTATTCCGCATCTTTTGAAAAACACGCCTAACCTTTCATAAGGGCTTAACTACACTTTCAAATTCTAACTTTTTCCAGCTTCGAGATAACGGGTTATTGTCTTTGACAAAGTTGTAGAACAGATAATTTTAAGGAAAGTTGCTCAAGACACTAAGTTTCTAGAACGTTAAAGAGATATACTTGGTTTTCTTTCAACACTATCTTAGAACCGTTTTTTTTAAAATAATTAGTACCTTGTTCAAATTTGATGATTTCACTATGTTCTAAGAAATTGTAGGAATAATTTACAAACACATTTTTGCTGAACACACCAATGCTCTCTGGTAACCACATTTCGATATATGGTGATTCGAGTGTCTGTGTGACGTCATAATCAACCGCCTCAAAAAGGGTTGGCTGGTCCTGGCGGGGTCTTAAACAGATTGTATTTGAAAGATTATCTAATGAACTAGTACTTCTGAAATTTTCAGCGTTGGGTACTGAAGGGTATCTAGTAAAACCTCAGTTTGAAATAGTACAGATTATCAGCCAATTCATATTTCGGGTGTGACTTTATATTCAACAAACTAAAAATATATATATGCGGGTCCTGGTGGCGTCTCAAATCAATTGTATTTGAAAGATTATCTTATGAACTAGTAATCCTGAAATTTTCAGCGTTGGGTACTAAAGGGTGCCTGGTTAATTCTTAATACAAAATAATTTAGTAGAATAAAAAAAATGTGTTTTTCAATAATTCCTACAATTTCTTACTACATATTGAAATCGTCAAATTTGAACAGAGTATTTATCTCAAAAAACCTTTTATAAGGTAGTACTAAAAAACCAATTATATCTCTTTTACGTTAGGCTCTGAAAACTTAGTGTTTTCAGCAACTTTTCTTAAAATTACTTGCTCTACAACTTTGTCGAAGACAGTAACCCGTTATCTCGTAGCTGGAAAAAGTTAAAATTTGAAAGTGTAGTTAAGACCTTCTGAAAGGTTAGGCGTGTTTTTTTTTTCAAAACATGTGGAATATAATTTTAAGAAACTCTTCCCAAGACACCTAGTCGATAAAATGATGAGAAAAGGGTGAAAATGTTTTTGACCGTCTTTTTCAGAATTGTGCCAATGTGCGTCAGTTGTATATAAAAGTATGTCTTTTTATGATTTTATGGTAACACTGAAATAAAAAAGAAACTAATCTTTCAATCAAAACATTTATGCATTTCCAGAGAAGTTGAATATTACAAAAAAAAGTAAGAAAATCGCAGTAAGTTTTGACTGCAGACGGTGGTTTTTTCCACGAGCTGTCACGGTTTTTCTATTCGTTTGTAAAAATAAATAACCAAAGTGAGAATATCCAAATAACCTGAATTCGTTGAAACGACCGTTAAACTTATCGATGCTTGATGCAGCCATCATAAGAAGAGGGAATCGAGAGATAAATCTGCTTCTAACTGTAGTTTTCGGATACCGGATAGGATATAGAACGCCTTCAACTCCCCGAGATCCTATTTCAAGCACGGAATCATATTCCCATAAGTAGGACCAACTTAAACGCATTTTCGACCCAGCAGCACGAATTGAAATGCCATCTCAAAAAATGATGCTGATAGGGAGAAGCCACGGAAAAAACCTAAAAACGGAACTAACGGAGCATGATCAGCAAGGAAACAACAGAAATTGGTGGTGAGATCTAAGCAATTATATATTAATATTAAATTCATACTACTAAATACGTGCCATTATCAAAACAGAACATGTTGCGGCAATGGAAGTGCAAACATAATACAAATATATAATTGATGTTAGTATTGTGTTCATACGGGGCTTCTGGTACGTGAAAGTGACCTCGCAATAGACGTGAGTGACCAGACATTCTGAAATGGGTCACTGGATCCCAACAGAGCTATCACCTTTCAACTCCCGGGCTAAAAAATTTGACAGTTTGTGATTATTATAAGAACAATCCGTGGTGGGATAGCGAATGCACAGAGCTCTATTGTAAAAAAATCGCGGCATACAAAGATTTGCGAAAGCGTGGAACGGTCAATCTTTTCAAACGGTATACCTTCCTTGAACGCAAGTTTTCAAGCTTGGTTAAGGTGAATTGCTGCTCCGTGTATTTTTTCCAATTTATCTTTTTTCCCTTTTTTTTTTTTTCTTTTTTTTTTTTTTTTTTTTTTTTTTTTTGTTTGTTTATATAAATAAATTTAGATAGATAAAAAAAAAAAAAAAAAAAATAATATTGTATAGAGTAAAGAGAATATAAACAATATATAATAAATTTTTTAAATTTAAATATTTTTTTTAAATTTGGGGTTAATTTTTATTTTGGGGGGGGGGGGGGGGAGTTGGGAGGGCGGGGGGGGGGAAGGGGGTGGGTGGGGGCCAAGGGTAAGTCGCTTAGAACAGTGTTCCAGCCACGATGTCTTACTCACTAGACGAATATGTTTCATAACTGCGGCACTTCGATTTTCAATCCATACCACATGTGTGGCACGCTGAGGCACACTTTTGACAGTTGAGCTTATAGAAATAAGAAACCAGCAACCTTGTCAATTTGCATTACTTGGTTGTCAGGCTCAGTAGAAAATAACAAAATGGGCTGTCAACACATCGGCACCTTCTGCACATTACGGGAACTCCCAGAACATTGCAACGCCTGTAGACACACTCAAAAAATAGCACAGGAGAAAAGTGTGTTGAGCGATCCACCCCTTGGCGAGACCTCAATGCGTACTCTTTGGATGCTCGGGAAAAGAATGGGGAAACGCATGGGGGTTTAATGGGGGTCGAAAAGGCCCCCCGGGGGGTATTCGGTTTGGCGGGGTGATTTTGGCGGGGTGCGGTTGCGTGGGGAAGGTTTATTGGGAAGGGGGGGTGGAGAGGGGGGCTTTTTATGTGGCCCTTTTTCTTTGTTTGTTTTCTTCTTTTTCGGGGGGGGGTTGTCGGGAGGGGATGGTTATTATCATTTTTTTCGTATTTTAAAATGTGGTGGTGGTTGTTATTGTTTTTTTTTTGTAGTTTTTTGTTGTTTTTGTTGGGGATGGTGGGGGGGGGGGGGGGGGGGGGCAAAATTCCGGTACACCCGCTTCAAATCATAACTCGTAACGTCCTATTGCGATGCAGTCTTGTTTGAGAAAGCTGTTGGAGAAAGTGATTCTCGTTCGACTGGGCAAATGGGTTGAATCTAATGGTTTGCTGTCAGACACACAATTTGGATTTCGCAGAGGCATAGGAACGACAACTGTGTTGGGATGCTTTTTGCAAGGATTCAATTAGCCTTAACTCAGAATGCGTTGGGTTGTGACTCTAGGTACCTCCAATAATTGCAAGAAAATATGGGCCTGTCAACGAGGAGCGTAAGTTCTTCACAGATGGTTCAAAAACAGATGATTCCTGGGGTTTTGGTGTTTTTAACACGGTTCATAGCACCTCTTGCTACAAAAGCCATTATATGTTGCTGAACTAGCCGCTATTTACTATGCTCTAGAACATACAGCGTCTCTTCCACCTACTGCTTTATTTTCTAAAACAGTCTAAGCTCTCTGGAGACTGTTCGGTAAATGACATTGGTCAAGCACTCAACGTATGTCCCATATGGAGTACGGAGAAGTTTGTGTGCTTTCTCTAAACGCTCTTACACTATCACCATGAATTAAGTCCTATCCGGGCAATGTGAATTCCTGACAATGAGAGAGCTAAGGTGGGCGCTATGGGAGGCGATTTTAACGAGCGTCAAATCGCCTTCAATGATTTTATCTCATTGGATCGTCAAAAGACCTTGATAAGCTGACAAAGTAAATGGAGAGATGGGAAACTGGGTACATGGTTGCATTCAATTCTTCCTCAAGTATCGAAGAAAGCATGGTTTAAAGCAGTTGTTCCCAACCTTTTTGGGTTCGCGACCCCCTTTTTGAATCATTTATGGCCCCGCGACCCCCTTGGAAAACTAATGTGATTATGTTGCGATAAAAAATAAAAAAAATACATCAATTTACGATGTTTTTTGATTTATTACGACATTTTATGTTATAACCAGGGAAAAACACTCTCAGTGTGATTGCTGCGCCTGGATTTGGGAAGCTAGATTTGAAATTCGGGGCTGTGTTTGAGACAACGCCAATCTCATGTCATCTTCAACGTTCAGTCTGTTTCTTGTCTTCGTTTTGATTTGAAGTAGAGTTGAAAATCCGCTTTCACAAATGTATGTTGACACGAATGGGATTAGGATCTTCAATGCCTCCATGGAAACTTTGGGGTACGAGCAATACATAGCTACCAGAACTGGCTCAGTTCCTTTTCATGAAACAAATCGCGAGACGAAAAATCGTTGTTCATCCTGTATCTCATCTGCCAGGCCAGCCACATCCAATGAAGATGAAAACGGGTTGCGTACTAAAGCAGCTGCTTCTTGCTTCAACTCGGGGAAATACTTCTCAAATTGCTTCTCCAGTGAATCCAAATGGGCAATAATTTCTTGGAGAGCCGAAGTCAGCTCGCTTGCTGCTTTATCGGTCTTATTGCACAGACGATCAAACATGGCAACATTTCCCATCTTAACTTTTCGGCGCCAATTTTTTAGTTTTTCCGCGAATGCATGAAGATGATCTTGGAAGTGAACAAGATTGGATTGTTTGCTCTGAAGTTTCAAATTCAGCAAATTCAGATGCTCAAAAACATCAGCTAAGTAAGCGAGAGGCCTCTGAAAGTCTCCTTCATTAAAATGTGCAAGGAAATCATGTTTCCCTTGAGCTTTCAAAAACGTTTGGATCTCATCCTTCAACTCTAAAACACGGTTGAGTACATTACCCTTCGACAACCAGCGTACGGAAGTGTAGAAAAGAAGAACCTTATGATCTGAGTTCATTTCCCTGCAGAGTTCCTTGAATAAACGTGTATTCAGGGCTCCAGACTTAACATAGTTAACAATCTTTGTGACCAATTCCAGTACTTTCAATAACCCTTCCGGCAACGTCTTGCTGGCAAAAGCATATCGATGGATCATGCAATGGACACCTGCGGCATGTGGGGCAAGCTTCTTGACTTTCTTCTGAAATCCAGATTTCTTGCCAAGCATTGCAGGAGCTCCATCAGTGCAAACCCCACAAAGTTTTTTCCACTGCAAGTCACCAGATTAAAAAAAAACGCCTTGATTTTAGCCATATCATCAGTTTTGGTAGTAGTTTCCAAGTCAAAACAGAAAAGAAACTTCTTTAAATCGCCAGCAAAGCATACGTACTTCACAAACACCAACAGCTGCGCACAGGAACTGACGTCCGTGGATTCATCGAGTTGAATTACGAATAAAGAAGATTGTTTTATTTCTTCCAGAACTTGCTCTTTCACGTCTTCGGACATATGGGCAATTCGTCTTTGCACAGTGTTGTTTGATAATGACACTTGCCGCATTTTCTTTCCACTTGCTTTCCCAAGAACCAAATTCACCATTTTCAGCATGCTAGGTTTGATCAGAGTTTCTCCAATCGTATGAGGTTTTTTTGTTTTTAGCAATTTCCAGTGCTGTCTCATATGACGCCTGCACTACTGCTGTGTTTTGTTGTTGAATGCTGCCAGTGCCAATGGCATTGAATCTCTGCCGTTTCAAGCCAGCTTCATGACGCCGAAAAAAGTCCACATCCTTAGTACTAAGCTCGGCATGCTTGGTATCCAAATGCCGTTTCAATTTTGATGGCTTCATTGATTCAACACTCAACACAACGCCACAAAGCACGCACTGTGGCTTATCGACGCCATTAACGATTATAGTTGTGAAACCGAATTTCATATAATCAGCGGAATACTTGAGTTTCTTTTCCATGGTGAGGCCGTCTATAAAGAACAACATAATCTTGTTCTATTCTGTAACTATTTTAAATTTATTGAATACTTTACCTATTCAAGTTGACAATATTTAGTTTGCAGCGGTACACCAAAATCTCAGCAAAATTTTAAATGTGGAAGCAACAAATTGGTCGGCTGATTGATTCGGGACTCGACGCGTGAATGGCCAGTTCAGTTGTAAAAGAAGACAAAACAAATGAGCCAACTACTACTGCGCAGTTTTTCTTCACGTTTAACGACGCACCAGGACGCACACTAATACATCAACTCACATCTCAGTAAGAAGGAAAGAGCATGTAAAAATGAATCCATTCAATCGCGTGTGCTAGCAAGAAAAAGACTATGGAAGAAGCAACTGTCCTTCGTTGCCTTCCGTTCACCACTACTCTGCTCTACTCGTACGAATTATAAGACGCACGAAGACCAACTTATACTCGTTTATTCTTTCAATTCATTCAATTTATAAGTAGGCTTTATTTTATTTTATGGATCAGTTATTTTTTTCTATTCTGTATGCATAAAAATTTTCACGCTGGTCAGACGCCCGTGACCCCCATAGAAGGCCCTCGCGCCCCCCTGGGGGTCGCGGACCACCGGTTGGGAAGCCCTGGTTTAAAGGGATGAACGTGTGGAGCGATTTTATTCGTATTATGTGCCGACTGATGTCCAATCACTACTCACTGAATGCACATACTTTCCGAATTGGACTTTCGGACAGCATCCTTTGTGTTTGCGGCAGGGACTACCAGTATATCGACCAAGTCGTGTGGAAATGCAACGGGATACAACTCTCTGGCTTCGAGGAAAACATCCCAAGCCAGTTCGAGAATTGTGAGTGGGCCTTGATTTAGAGTAGATAAAATCTGGTCTATTGGTTTTTGAAGAGTTGTTGTTAGAATCTGATTTCTGTTTCTTATTTGCCGCTGATTTCTTGTCTTTTCGTGATATCCTTTATATCAAACGTCCTATTCTCTTCGTTATCTTCCAAATCTTCCTTTCTTTTAGTTCCGTTACATCTCCGCTTAGCTCACCATCAACAGCAGCTCTTTAACGGCTGATGATATACAAAACTAAAACCCTATTATCCTTCACCATCCTATCATAAATTGATTGTCCCAAACCTTGAATAAGCCACAAGTACTTTGGTTTCTCATAGTAACCTAGTTCTTTAAAGCAAAAACAAAATATTTATTATATAAACCTTATGGTTCAGGCTTCGCTATGCCCTCTGGCGCCTGAGCCTAATAAATAAATGAAGGGAAGAAAAAAAACTTTCTGACACTCTAAAAAGCGAGATTTGTCATATATTTTAAAGTGAGGCCTCTAGTTTTCATTGAAACAAAAATATATGAAACAACCTCGTGGTAGATATGTTTTTGCTGTTTTGCAAAACATAAACTGTTTTGCTGTTTTGCAAAACATTAAATTTGCAATCTTAACCCGCATGCAAAGACAAGCACCGCACAGTGGTTCAACCATAGGTCATTAATACAAAAAATTGACTTCGAGGATTTCGAGTGGAATACTCGGCATTGCTTCGTTTAAGATGTATATTTCAATGTTCAACACTTGATGTTTACGATTTTAAAAGGAATTTTTCGAAATCGGGTCGTAGATGTGAATGTAATTGGTATTCAAAATTAAAATAAAATAAAAAAGAAAAAGTGATGTTGGAGTGGTTTGGGGTTTGCGTGAGTTAGGATAATAATGTTTGGGAGGGAAGGGGGGGGGGGGTGATGATTGTTTAAAGTGTTCTAATACAGTGTTATAAAACTGAGTACTCTCAATTCTTTATAACGCGATTTCCTTTTTTAGATGGCAATACGGCTTGAAAATTCTTCAAGTTTTCAGAAAAGGCTACCGAAATTACTGGATTGAAGAAAGAATTAATAGACAGGTGCAGATTCATCTTTAATTTAGCAATTTTAATCCTATCTATTTAATAGCAGATTTTATAGATTGATTGATTAACCAATTCATGGAGAAACTAGTTTTTATTTATCTTTAAGATGCGGAGCTTTGTTGCAGTGTCTAGCGTCAGGATATGAAATAATTGCTACTGCTAGGATGTTAGTGAAGGAGTATCCGTGGTACAATCTTCCTGCTACTGTACACAAGGTATTAATCCATGGATCAGATATCATTAGAAGCGCAGTCTTGCCGATTGGAGAATTGTCAGAGGAAGCTGCAGAATATAACAACAAGAATGTCGAAGAATTCAGAAGGAGTAATACAAGAAAGATTGCTCGTACAGCGACGAATACGGATCTATTACAAAGGTTAGTTTTGTATTCGAACCCTGTTATTACTGGATTGAGAAAAAAATCAATCGAAAGCAAGGAAGATATGGCTCAACATGCACTTAATTTGTATACATATGAAAACTTCTATTATAAGTCGTAATACATTCACTAATTGATTTCCTGTAGAACAGTTCTTTTTCATTATAAAACTTAACTCATATAAATAAAGGTAGCGAATATTTAGTCCAAGAAATATCGATGGAGTACGATTTTTTCCCCTTTAAGATTGAAATACCTAATTTCATCCACCTGTTTTAATATCAAGCCAATAAACTTTGTTTTTTCTTTATTTAATTGGTTTTTTGCCTTAAGCTGCTTCACCACTGTTTCTTACACTCAATATAACTACAAATAATCTTTGAAGATCACTTTAATTTGATTTCTCTATAGATACTGCTGTGTGTTGAACCGAGAGTCACGCAATTCTCCTGACTAGTGCGTTGGATTCAAAGTTCAATCAAAAGAATTTATTGTAATTAATCTCGTATTATTGCATTATAACGATCTTATGAAATTTATGAAAATAATGTTTCTTAAATTAATGTGATTAAACGTATTAAAAATGTAATTTATGGTACTGAAAATATGCAAACAGAATTTAATCAGAAACTGGCCACTTTCCCGGGGGTACCCGGAACTTGTCAGAATGTGGACAATGTAGTACTGGTTGCTCAGTTTGACTGACATTGATCTTGTTATCAAATTTTCATGTGATTTGAGGTGATGAATGATGAGTTTAAAACAATTCAGGCTGATCATAGACACATGATCCATATTCACCAGAACATTTCCCGGCGATATTTTCAGAACCAGTTGACCAATTCCAAAAATATTCAAGAGCTTTCTTTCGGACAACAAGACCATTTGATGGTTGTTTCGTCTGGTTCGATTTAGTAATTGTTGAAAAACTCCTGCGATATGAACTCTTTTCTTTGTAAGACGGATAAAAAAATCAGTTATCACTGCAAGGTGGATCAATCCGGTCTCTTATACATCATATTTGAACTCAGCGCCCCAGAATTTATAAAAGATTCGTAATTTTATAAATAAATTCTCAAAAAGACTATTTTTAGCCGCGTCTCTTCTAAGTTGGAACCACTGTGCACCGTAGCAATGACTCGTATGTAAATTATCTTGTCTAGTACTGTTCATCCCAGATCTCCCCGTGTTATAAATGTGTTTACTGATAACCGAATAACCAAAGATAACTTATTTGCAGCACACCCGGTGATTGACAGCGCATATCATCTCATCGATAAGTAGACGTACTATAAGTCTCGGTCGACGCAAACTACCTTCAGTTCCATCTCACTAGCAATGCTGAAATCAATAATTTTCACTCTCTGCCTTATCGGTATAATCACCGCCGCTCCGTTCAAGGATGCTCAGCCGTGTCAACTATCCGATGACCTACTCCATGAAATCCGTAGTTATCAACCACTTGTGCACAAAATCATGAACGAGATTGTGAATGGTCGCTTCGCTGGTCAGACATGGCAAAGTCTGGCCGAATTGACCGACACTTTCGGGTCACGAATGACTGGATCGCAGCAGCTGGAGGATGCCATTGATTACGTAATCGGAGGGATGATCGAAGATGGTCTAGACAACGTCCACACCGAGGATGCTCCCGTTCCACATTGGGTTCGAGGCTACGAAAAGGCACAGTTGCTGGAACCAATCCGATTGGATTTACCTATTCTGGGCTTAGGTACATCGGTTGGAACTCCATATGGTGGCATAAGTGCTGAGGTGGTTGTGGTGCAGTCATTTGTGGAGTTGGAGGAACTTTCCGATGAATTGGTTGAAGGGAAAATTGTGGTGTTCGTTCCACCGTGGGTGAGTTATGGTGAAACTGGTATGTATCGGAGAATGGGAGCGTCTGCAGCAGCTCGAAAAGGTGCGGTGGCCAGTTTGATAAGGTCAGTAACACAATTCTCCATCGGTTCTCTTCATACTGGAGTTCAAGATTATGAAGATGGAGTTCGAAAAATTCCAACCGCTAGCATCACGGTTGAACACGCTGAAATGTTGTTACGTAAGTATCGTCGAGGAGAAAAGCTTAAGATTCACTTGGAGATGCACGACGAGAACTTGGGAATGTTCACGTCGAGAAATACCATCGGAGAGCTGCAGGGAATGGTTTATCAGAACAGCTCGGTTGTGGTTGTATCGGGACACTTGGATAGTTGGGATGTAGGGGTTGGTGCAATGGATGATGGTGGTGGTGTAATGATCTCGTGGAAAGCTCTAACCTACCTGAATGCGATGGGATTGAGACCAAGGCGGACCATCCGTGCGGTTCTGTTCACCGGTGAAGAACAAGGAGTGTGGGGCGGTCTGCAGTATTTTGAAGATCACAAGGCACGAGGGGAAGAGGAATTTAACTTTTTCTTTGAATCCGATGGTGGAACGTTTAATCCTCTTGGATTTTATTTCGCTGGAAACGATGAGGCGCGGTGTATTTTCCAGGAAATCGTGCAGTAAGCTCAAATTTGGGGGATCATGAAGGGCTTGTACTGATTGATTCATTTTTTTTTTTTTTTTAATAGGTTATTGGCCCCTTTGAATGCCACTGAAGTGACAAATTCATCGAGTGCCGGGCCTGATCTCTCCGACTGGAGTTCAGCAGGATATCCTGGTGCTGGCTTGCTCGATGGGGATGAGAGATATTTTTGGTATGGTTGTACAGTGATCTAGATAATGTGCGATTTATTGAATACTTCTCATTCTAGGTTCCATCATACTGCTGGCGATAGCATGTTAGTGGAGGATCCAGCGAGTTTGGACAGGTGCGCGGCTATCTGGGCAGCCACTGCGTTTGTTGTTGCTGACCTGAGCATTGACATACCCAGGACGATTCAGCATGACTGATAGTTTACGTGCTGATAGAATATTGTTTGTTTGAAGGAATTAAATATGTTGTGATGTGATTCATTTTCAAGAAAATGTTGAGTCATTTATTTCCGTTATCTTTATAAATCCAAATGCTATCAGCTAGAGAAATTGTAAAAACCAGCTGCAGAGAAAAAATATAACCTAATCGCATTTGACCATCTCGAAGCTTTCGTTCTTGCCAGTGTAACTTTTTCAAAGATTATTTGGCTAAACTCATTCTTCTGAACTGCTCAAAGAGAGAGATGACAGCTACCCAGAAGACGATTGTAAATAGTTCGAAATGAAAACCACACCGGTCGGTCCATGGACCTCTCAAGAAAGTCGAGAGTTTGATGTCGTTTCAGAATGACAATGATAAATAGCCACTCTTTATGGCGTTCGTCTCCTCTATGGGATGCTTGATGTGGTGAGGAGAACTATTTTGCTTCTATATTTCCAACTAAGAACCAACCACAAATGGATGAAATGGATCTCGATGAAAACCTCTTTGAAGCTGATGGAAGAAATAAGGAAAACGAAAGCTCTTCTGTCTGTCAACTGGTTTTGTCTCATTGGGGCGAAGAGAGTTATCATCTCTTCACGAACAGTTTTTCTATCCTGCAATCTTTACTTCAAACATGTTTTATTTTGGCAATGAAGGTGTCATTTGGAAATATATATATGAATTTAGGATAATTAACAAACAACGAACTTGTATGTGTCGAATTTCATTGGAATTATCGAAATGTCATTCAAATTGGCATAAGCACGTTCAACAGACTCCGAACATATCACACCATCATTTCCCCGGAGAATGCGTTGACTCCATAAAGCTTTTCCCCGAAGCAATTCGAATAATACATGGCGTAAACATTCAGCGCATCCATTCCGGTGATTCACGGCCCACTCGGGTGTCATGGTAGTCTGCATATGGACCAGCAACAATGACAACAACTTCGGCGCTCCACCAGCCGGGATGATAAATAGCTCATCCGTCTTGTATATTCAACGTTTGCTGGCTTGGTTTGGTTCCTCAAGCTCCTAGCCCACCGGAAGTCGTTCCCGTTTACTAAGGGTTTTGCTCGGCCTCGTACCTTATGAGCGTGTCCAGGTTAAATCGAAAATAAAATGTTAAAATTTGCACGAACAACAAAAATTTTGGTTTAAAAAATAATCTTTTTTTTTTTGGGTTTTTTTGTATTTTTGGGAAAATTAAAATACGAAAAAAATTTTTTTTTTTGAAAATTTTTTTTTGTAGAAAAAAATTTGTTTGAGAAAAAAAAGGGGGAGAAAAAAACCACTAATTCAAAAAAAAAACAACTTTATAAAAAAAAAAAACAGAAAAAATATAAATAACAAGTTATTATCAATTTTTTATTTTTTTTTTTTCTTTTTTTTTTTTTTTTTTTTTTTTTTTTTTTTTTTTTTTTGTTTTTTTTTTTGTTTTGTTCTTTTTTTTTATTATATTTATAATATTTTTATTTTTTATGTTTTGCTTTTGCTGCGTTGTTTTCGCGAAAAAAAAATTATTCAATAAGAATAAAAAGTTAAATTATCAAATATCCGAGTGCTATGCGTAAGACGTTGTGAATTTAATCGATTGCACTCAAAGTGTGTTGTGACCGTGTTTCTTCAGGTAGATTGTGCGTCGGTAGTTTTTTTTCCCATTTCTTGTTTTTTAGTGCTTCGCCCCGCACCCGGACGAGCTTTCCTGCATTGGATAAGGAACTTGGTGAGGTCGTTTTGTATTATAAAAAATATACCTTAACTATATACACGTCAGGGTTGAGAATGTCTATTTTTGATTCTGGAAGTGCGGAAATTCTTCAAATATCCATTTAATATATGAAGATTTTCATGCGGGGCTTATTGAATATGATGATGACCTCAGAATGTACGTGTATGAGCAGGCATTCTTGAAATGGGTCGTTGGATTTTCAACAGAGCTGTCACCTTCAATCTTCAGGGCTAAAAATGTTTGCACATCGTGATAACATATAAATCAACGAAGAAATGCAGACAAGTTTCTTCCATAAAAGCACTGCCGGTCAGTGGGAGATTGATTGTATACACACATACACACACGCAATTTTTGACGAACGTTACTTATTGAATGAAAAACTATAAATATTACCAGCAAATTTGAACAAGAAATTTTGTTAGTTATAAAAAAAATTTCAGATATTAGCGTGAGAGTTTGATTTCAAATTGATAAAATAATCTGATACTATTTCAATACATTTGTTAAAATACAGGATTTGTTATCAAGATGTTCTCACTGATAGTAAAATAAACTATAATTATGATACACTCCGTGTCATAATTATAAAACCAGTCATTTTATTGAGGTTTTTGAGTAAGAAAAGAGAATACATATTAGAAATGACGTGCCATGGGTTAAACATGGTTTTTATTTATGTTTATAAGAATGTATCTTGGATTGTTCTGGTAAGTTACACAATAATGTAAACAAAAAAGCTGTGTTTCATAACTATAGAACCAGACGTAAAATTAATTTTCTCCAAAAAGTTTACGTCGATTGCAGCATGTAAGTAATGTGTAGGACCTCCTTTGTTCTAAATCAGTTCAAACAACCTATTCGGCATACTGGCGAAATGTAAGATACTTGTATCTCGTTCCACGCTGATGAGATTGCTCCTTTGAGCTCTTGAACATTCCCGTACTGCTTGTTGTCTGCACTTAGAAAGGAAAATACAGCTGTATTCCGTATAGTTTTGTTTTGGCGGTTCACATAACAATTTATTTCCTGGAAATTTTTTTATCATATGTTATCTTTTGAACACTCTATTTTTTGCCCGGTTGTAATATCCTTTAAAATTTTCTCAAAAATTTTTTCGTTAGAGTTGATTAAAATTTATTTAATATTCACCGGTTGGGTTCGGAAAAATTTTTTTTTCCCGTTTTTTTTGGTGTTCTTCTTTTGTGGGTTTCCCCGGTACACTGTACGTACCATCAGGCCCCACAAGTTTTCGATCGGATTCTGATCTGGAGAACAAGCTTTTTTGGGGGATTTGGGGAGGGAAATTTTTTTTGTTTTTTTTTTTTTTTACCACTCCATAACTTGGATTTTATGTACAGATTATCACGCCATGGTCGCTCGGATTTTATGAACTGATGCATTATCTTGTTGGAATGAAGGGTGTCCACAGTTAACTTGCATCACTTTAAACTCGTCCTCAAAAACAAGTCTCTCAACCGATTGTCATGATATATTCAGGGAATAAAAAAAATGTATAATCTTGGTTTATGTATTTTTATTTCACTGTATTTCTTTACCAAATCCAAAAGCCCGAACTTTCTTCTTAATTCCACGCATAAGATTTTGGACAACGCTTGAACCGACATTTTTTTACCGCTTTCAACCATGACTTCAACATTTCCTGTTCTGTAGTGACAACTTTAGGATGCTTACGAGGTTCGTGCTTCATTATAGCCCAATATTTTTCAATTCGCCGACACTCTCGAGAGTTTGGGGGACTGAGATCCTTCGGCACAAAATTGACACCATTCGTCTTGTACCACTCCAGAACATCCTTGGAGTAGTGACAAGAGGCTAGCTCCGGCCAAAAAAATGTAGGAACGTTGTGTGTTTTGAGAAACGGAAGCAGTCGTTTTTTCAGGCATTCATTCATGTATACTTTGACCATTTACAGTTGAAGTTGTCACGAAAGGCTTGCTCCGTTTACCACACGAACAAATCTCCTGCCAAATCATGAATTTTTTGGGAACTTGACACTTGCTGTTTCCTGAGAGACTCTAGAACATCGAACTTGTCTTTCGCAGTCACATACTGGTTGCCGGGAATTTGTTTAAAGTCCGCTTTTACGTGTGTTTCATCGTCCATGATGCAGCAGTGTAGTTTCGTCAATATTTGTGTGTACAGCTTACGCGCACGTGTTTCAGCTGTCCTTTTGTTTTTCATTGCGGTTTGGAGCTTTCTGATCGTTGAATGAACGGAGCCCGGCTCGTTTCTTAGCTTTCTGCACGAAACTTTTTTTTTTTAATCTTTATTTTACGTCGGCCTATTTCCTCACATGGTGACAATCACCGACGCCAGGAAGACGACTCCACCACCTGGACCCTACCTAACGACTCATGAATATGAACCGGGACCAACGGCTTTACTTCCCTTCCGAAGGAAGACGTGACCAGATTTTTTCGCCTCAGAAAAACCACTGACGTCGACTGGGATTGAACCCAGACCCACTGGGGTGCCAAGTAGCTGTCAAGCTTACCACTACACCACCGATGCCGGCTGCACGAAACTTTTGGTCAAGTGCAACTTTTTCGCGATCAACCGAAGGAGCGGGGTTTGCGTTGAAAGGCAGCAACCACTCGAACCACTCTCTTGTGATCCTTCACACAGTACGGAACACTTTTTCTACCACTCACATTCTTCCGATCGACAGATAAATGTTCCCAGAAACGTTTTATGACACGAGACACTGTAGACTGGTGAATTTTCAACATCTTTCCGATGGCTCGGTGCGAAAGAAGTGGGTTGTCGAGGTGCGTGTGCAAAATGTTCTCGCGCACTTGCTGTTCCTTCGACTCCATTTTCGAAACTACGACACATTTCACAATGAAACTCACGTAGTGTAAACAATACACGCTGAGGTCATTTCACCAAAATTTCGTTGAAATCAACCGAGAGGGCAAAATGTTACAGCTTGTTTAAAGTGATGCAATTTAACTGTGGACACCCTTTAGTCAGCTCTCCTACACGGTCATTACGAAATAATGAATAAAGAAAACAAATTCACTTTCAAAAAAATTTAAACGTTTATTTAGTGGTTCTATTGTTATAAAACAGAGTGTATTCAACAAATATTTTTTTTTATGCATTCTGTTATTTTGGCTGATTATTCAGCTCCTATGATAACATGTTCAGTGATCTGGGGCAACCACTCAAGTGGTTAGCATCCATACCTTTCACGCCAAAGTCACGAGTTTGAATCTCACCCCCGGAAAAGTTACGAAAATACACAAAAGGTATTTGAGTAACTACGACGGGAGATGATCCAGCCTAGGCTGCTGGAATCTCGATAATCAAGGAAAAAAAAACTACCAATATTCAGTGATCAAACAATGATAACCAGCTATTCGAATTTGTTATCAGTTTGGTATTATCTTTTGCTCACGTAACCAACAGTTTTTTTGTTTTTATTAGTCATTTTTAAAGAAGCTAAGGCTTGCTTTCGATGAACGACTTTCTATATGTGTACCATTTCGCGAAAATATTTATCTGTTGATAAGTTTTTACAATGTGCGTTTGTATAACAGTTGGATCAACTAGTTTGCAGGTAGCTGAACCCGGTGCGAGCGCTGCTACGCTTGCAACTAAATGAAGGACAATTTAATAGAACTGGCACGTTTATGGTTGTTTTTCGGAATGAGTTTTTTTTTTCTTGACTAAGCAGGGGTTCAAACTTCTATCAGAACATGCTTCTTACCCGAGAAATACACGTTTTGTGTTTTAGTAATCTGGATAATTCTCATGTTTGGTAGAAATTTGTGTTTCATTTGTATGGGAGCCCTTCCCTTCCAGAGGGAGGAGGTTTCTCAAACCACAATGCAATCATTGCCATCAAAACCCCCCACATGCCGAACTCAGTTCCATTTGCTTGATAAGTTCTCGCGTTATGCAGGAATTTGTGTCTCATTTGTATGAGAGATTTCAAAGGGTGGAGAAGTCTCAAACCACAATAGAAACATTTCTTGCCTTCAAAAACCTCCACATGCCAAATTTGATTCAAGTAACTTGATAAGGTCTAGAGTTATTTAGAAATTTGTGTTTCATTTGTATAGGCCACAACAACCTTAGAAACATTTCTTGCCTTCAAAAACCTGTACCTGCCAATTGTGGTTCCATTTACTTGATTAATTCTCGAGTCATTTGTGTTGCATTTGTATGGAATAACCCCCCCCCCCCCCTTCCTGAGGGCGGAGGGGTCTCAAACTACTATAGAAACATTTTTCTCCTCCAAAAACCATCACATGCCAAATTTGGTTCCATATGCTTCATTAGTTCTCGAATTATGCTGAAATTTCAGTTTCTTTGTGAATAGAGGGGGGAAAAAAAAGGTTAGTTCTCGAGTTATGCAGAAATTTCAGTTTCATCAGAAAACTCCATATGTAAAATTTGGTTCCATTTGCTTGATTTGTTCTCGAGTTATGCAGAAATTCATGGTTCATTTGTAGACCAGGGATGCAATTCTACTCGGAGCAATCAGGGTGCTTAGTAGAAATTTACTTCGCCCATTGGCAAACGCAAACTCACCCGAGATATATTGGTTTTGTCTCCACTCTCTGCTAGATATCACAAGTTGAGTGACACCAAAGTGTCTGTCATTTGCACCCCCACTCACCTCACAACAGGCCGGAGCGTGTGAGTGATCTCTGCGAAGCACCGAAGAGAGCAGAATAATTTCACCGGGGAGAGTCATCCTGGTGAAAACTTTCATTGTTAGTTTTAATTGCCATGCTCTCAACTTAGTATTCTAGATGCACTTCCACAGTTATTAAATTCAGAACTTTCAAAGCCAATCACCAATGCATGAATTTGGATATTATGTGGGAAGCACAATGATACTCTTATGCCCAGGGAAGTCGAGATTTTTTTAAGTCGACTGGACTGGAAATCGAACCCGACTGCCTCCGGATTGGTAGCTCTGTGCCTTTACCGACTATGCTATCTGAGGCCCCTATTTCGTAGTGTTCATCGCGTTTTCCAGCCCTTTTTTTTAATGTTTAGATCAAGGTCCTTTTTTGCTCTTTCACTCTTCGTCGTTCACACTGCACTATGGTCCAGATTACGAATATACGAGGAAACATGCTCCCAGCGCCTAAACTTGAAACTTTACAGCAAAGTGATAATCTACAACATGATTCGTATCACTAAGGCCCATTTTTTAGCATTGATTAAAATTAGGGTGGTCCGCATTTTCACGGAAATACATAAACTAACTTTTTTACTTGCTTAAATAGACGTTTACATTCTAGCGCAAAGTTTAGCGCAGAAAATTTCATGGAATTTTCATACATAAATTTTTTGACTGATTTAGAGCAATTTTCCCTCATCAACATAGGGTGTTCCATAATAAAATAGTTTTTTTGCCCCAACTTTTTCATTTCAATTCTCACCGTAAAGTTGTATTCCGACGAGTTTTAGAACTTTTGAAGACGCGTACTTTGGTGTACAAACTTTGCTTTGGTGTACAAGCTTCAACCAATCAATACTTATTGCAGTTTTTCTAAAAAAAAGTACGCCCTTTTCAAATGTTGATTTCTATGATTAGGGCAAAAAAAAAATTAAAGACGTAATTTGAAAGGCAATTTATATTGTTTAACATATGTGAAAACTAGAAATGTGTTATTTCTGTATCTTGAGAAAATTACATTTGAATCTTGGATGATTTTAGAAGAACTTCAATAACTATTTATTGGTTTAAGCTAGCGGCAAAGTTGATATATCAAAATACGCGCCTTAAAAAAATCTACAACTGTTGAACAATTTTACGATAGAAATTGAAATAAAAAACTTTGGACAGAACATTTTTTTATGGTACACCCTAAGTTGACGAGGGAAAAGTTGCTCTAAGACGGTCAATGTTTAAGGTACAAAAAAAATCGTATTCAACTATTGAAATTGAAATAAAAAACTTTGGACAGAACATTTTTTTATGGTACACCCTAAGTTGACGAGGGAAAAGTTGCTCTAAGACGGTCAATGTTTAAGGTACAAAAAAAAATCGTATTCAACTAATTTAAATTTAATTTAATTTTGAGCTGAAAAATGTACGCATAGTTATAAAAAAACGATGAACTTTCAAAACGATATCCTAATCATTCTAAGAATATACTCTGAAAGGGTTTATTTTTTCAATGATTAGTAGAATAGAAACATCTTTGAACTTTTTAGATAATACATAATTTCTATTGATTTATTTATTATTTAATTACATCAATAAATTCATGGCGTTTTCCGGAAGGTTAACTTCTGACTGCTTTTGCATTTGTTTATTTGTCATCGAAATGACTGGATCGAGTGTCATGAGAAGCCGCTTGAAAACATCCTCAAGTTCACTTCTCTGTTGAACATTCTTGCGTGATCGGACCAGAACCTCCTAATGGTTTTATTCCTATATTTGGCCGCTTCTTCGGAAAACATTCCGACTGGGAGTAGTGCATGTTGAATAACTGCGGCCCATGCACTAGCAGTTTATGCACAGTCGGAGAAAGAGCAAACCATCCATATAACGAATTATACAGCTTCCGTGTTTCCTCGGCATACTCCTCATAAGCGACTACGTTTATATCTTCTTTGCTGTTGATAATCGTTAATATCGCATGAACACGCTCCAGCAGGTCAAGCGAAGTGAAATACCTTGGTCTATTACTTGATCAAAAATTAAATTTTAAAAATCACATTGAAGGCATTCAAGCCAAGTGTAATAAATATATAAAATGTTTATATCCTCTTATAAACAGAAAATCCAAACTTTGTCTGAAGAACAAACTACTAATATTTAAACAAATTTGTAGACCGGCCATGCTTTATGCTGTTCCAATATGGTCTAGTTGTTGTGCTACCAGGAAAAAAATACTTCAAAGGATTCAGAACAAAGTTCTGAAGATGATTTTGAAGCTGCCTTCTTGGTACATTACTAACGAAGTACATACCCAACAAACATCGGTGTTGAATTAGAGCTTGTTCAAACAAATTTGGAGAAGCTATTCAGCTATTCTAGAAGAAACAGTTGAATAGTTTCTTCAAATTTGCTTGAACAAGGTCTAATTCAACACCGATGTTTGTTGGGTAGAATTTCAAATGTTGAGACTTTAGAACAAATGTCCAACAAAATAATTAATAATTTCAGACAAAAATCGTTGCAATCTTCTATTGCAATGATTAATTCCCTTTATGCTTAGTTAAGATTAATTTTAGTTTGTTTTAGTTTTAAGATTATTATTGTTATACTGACTCGCAGGAATAAAAACCTGTTTAAAATACCGAACTGCTAAGGCATGAACAATGTAAACAAAATTAGTTACAAATTTTAACAATTAAGGTTGATACGTTACGGTAGTAGCTGGAGCACCTAGATTAACATGAAATGTAAATATGAATAAATTTGGAACAAATAAAGAGTTAAAAAAACACGCTCCAGTAGGCTCTTATTCAGTCCCGTTATTTCAGCAACAGCTTCTCTGTCCTGAAAAAAAAAAACGCCTGGCGACGTTCCCTGTGTTTGAGTTTCCTCCTGCAGGACGAGGTTCAAATTTAATTTTCGCAAGATACAGAAATTACATATCTCTAGTTTTCACATATGTTAAACAATATAAATTGCCCTTTCAAATGACGTCTTTAATTTTTGTTTTGCCCCAATCATAGAAATCAACATTTGAAAAGGGCGTATTTTTTTTAGACTTCAATAACTATTGATTAGTAGAAGCCAGCGGCAACGTTTTTACATCAAAGTACGCGACTTCAAAAGTTCTAAAACTCGTCGCAATACAACTTTACGGTAAGAATTGAAATAAAAAATACTATTAATTTGTGGTACACACTAAGTTGATGAGGAAAAATTGCTCTAAATCGGTCAATTTTCAAGCTACAAAAAAACTTATACATGAAAATTCCATGAAATTTTTTGCGCTACAATTTTGCTCAAAAATGTAAACGTCTATTTCTGCAAATAAAAATGTTAGTTTATGTATTTCCCTGAAAATGGGGACCACCCTAATTTTAATCAACACTAAAAAATGGGCCTTAGTGATACAAACCATGTTGTAGATTATCACTTTGCTGTAAAGTTTCAAGTTTAGGCGCTGGGAGCATGTTTCCTCGTAAATTCGTGATCTGGACCATAGTGCACTGCAATGAGTGTATGATCGCTCAGAGAGCAAACTGTCAATTTTTTCGCTCTCCCGTGCTGTGTCGAACAATCTCTACTGTGGTGTCAGGAAAAAATCTCCGTAGAGACTGAGTGAGATTCAACAAAGAGAGCTAAATATGTGCACCCGGGTGATTCTCCCCAGAAAAATAACAACCCTGTGAGAGACCTCACTTTCAGAGGGCGGAGGGGCCTCAAACCATCATAGAAACATTTTTTGCTTCTAAAAACTCTCACATGCTAAATTTGGTTTCCTTTGCTTGATTAATTCTCGAGCTATGTAGAAATATGTGCTTCATTTGTATGGGAGCCCCCCTCCCCCCTTCAAAGAAGGGAGGGGTCTCTTACTATCTTAAAAACTTTCTCCGGTCCCAAAAACTCCTCCATATAAAATTTCACGCCGATCGGTTCTGTAGTGTCCGAGTCTAAAGATTGGACTCGGAAAAAATGCTTTGGGTGTAAATTTATATCGCGTGGGTGAAAATTAATGATATTTTGGGTAATAATAGAGTCTAGAGTGTTATTTTTATGTGTGTAAAATTTTATTGCGATCTGTCAAGTAGTTTTCAAGATGCATTCGAAACAAGAAGAGCTACGCTAGCAAATCTTGGGCGCGATGATCGATAATCCTGGTCAGTCGCACAGATGGATCGGCAAAAGGCTTGGAATCCACAATTCCGCCGTGTCCCGCGTTGTGAAGATGTTCCAGGAGAATAAGACCATCGAGCGGCGGGCTGGAAGCGGCCAAAAACCGAAAAACTCAGAGAAGGCGCGGAAGATAAGGCAGTACTTTAAGAATAACCCGAACCTTTCCACCCGAGACGTGGCCAAAAAAGCCAATTCGTCGAAGTGGTTCGTCCAGTAGACGATGAAGCGGGCTGGGCTACGTGTTTTTAAGGTCAGGAGGGCGCCAAACCGGACTGACAAGCAAAGCACGGTGGCCAAATTGCGTGCGCGGAAGCTGTACCGTGAGTGGCTGGTCAAGCCAGGCTCTCTTGGCTGTCTGTATATCAAGGCGGACACCAAACAAATCCCCGGCCTCGAGTTTTTTGTCGGTACGTCCCGCTTGGAGGTTCCGGAAAAATTCCGGAAGAGAAAGATTAACAAATTCGCGAAGAAGTACCTGTTGTGGCAGGCGATCTGCGAGTGCGGACGGTACAGCAGCCGTTCGTACAACCGGACCATAAACGGGAGATTTATTAAGAGGAATGCTGGAGGGGCCCCGCGGGGCGGGGCGGGGGGGAGGGTACCCAAGCAACATTGCTAACACCATCCTGTTTTATTAAGTTTTATTAATGTTTTATGAAAGCAACTTGCAATCAATTTGGTTTTATTATGGCACCATGAGGTGCCAATAGGTTTCAAAGTCAGGTCAGTTTTATGAAAACCCACACAGCTTTTTTACAACAATCTTAAAACCTTGTTTCTCAAATTCCTTTTACTCCAATCAAAGGTTTTATTTCGACTTTATGAACTCGAAAAAAGCTGTATTAAAACGCCGTTTCAGGACTCCTTGATTTCATCTTATTATAGTCTGTTGACAAAGCATTTTAAAACCATTTTGCCTCCAGTAAATGCATTGAACGGCAAATTGGCATTGAAAGAAGTCACCATAAGACCAAATAGTTTTATAATAGTCATTGCGAAGATAAATTGGCTTTATGGCAAAACTGTGATTTTTTTCCAATCGCCATATTGAAATATAAGAAATAAATGAAATGTGGAAAAATTAGCATTTAGCATCAAATTGTCAATGGTATGCAAATAAACAGTAGATCAGAGACTAATCTCGGTAGTCTTTTAGATAATCGCATTCAATTCCAAGCACTTTTCAGGAAATTCATGATTAATTTATCGATGGTTTTAATTTGATTTATGTTGTTGAAAGTTCCCATAATTTCCGAGGCGCATTATTTTCTGCTCTTATCGTGCCAATATTCACCATAAATATAATTGTGCACATAATTTGGAGCACAATACGCTGTAGAAAAACCAATTTGTTTTGGAAATTTTGCTATCGAACAAAATTTCCCGCAACACTAGACCTTTTTTTACTGCTAAATGAATCAGAAGAGCAGAGAATCGAAAAAAGCATAACAACAAAAACCAACCTCGATTTCACAGAGAAGTTTGAAAGATGTGGCCATTTGGACATATTCTGGTTTTAATGGCAGCCAAAAGGTTCTATGAAGGTTCTCAAGTGGTTATGACATTTTTCACAAGATTATTTTCAAAATCTTTACGTTCTTATAAAGGTTTTATTAACTTGTTTTCACAACCGTCTATAGAGTGATCCATTTTTGTACAAATTTCGGTTTTAAAGAAGCATAGAGGAGGTGTTGGTAGACAAAACAGTTTTGAATGTAGTTTTATCAACAAAGCCGGGAAGCGACTATACGGCTGGAATAAAACTAAAATTGTTACTTGGGTAATGTGGTCCCGAAGGAGGCGAACCCGCCAAATACACCAGAACTTCGTCCGATCGAAAAGTTTTGGGCGATAATGAAGAAGAAGTTGAAGAAAAGCGGAAAAACATTCAAAACCGATGAAGCTTTGAAGAAAAACTGGGAGAAATTGTGTAAGGAAGATAGACAAAGCCTCGCCCAAGATCTCATGAGCAGTGTTAAGAGAAATTTAAAAGCATTCAGCTTGGGGCAGGAAATTCAATAAATAAGTTTTGCCAAAACATAGCAAATATATAGTTATTTAATTCCTAAAAATTTGAGCAGTATCCGATTTAAAATGAATTTTTGGTGATCATTTTTGTGTGTCTCATTTTTTCCGAGTTCAGTCTTTATAAGGTTCAGACAGACAGACAGGTCCAGTCTTCAAGTGAAATTGATCCCTCGACTTGTGGGAAGACCAAAGTTAGATCCGAATCGAAAGGGGTCAAGTCAAGTCTTTCGCTCATTTGGCAGAGAATTGCTCCGGTGGAAAAACCAGCTTCAGTGAACCGATGGTTCACGCTAGTAGGAAGCTATAAAGCTTTTCCATACCGAGATTCCTTTTTTTTCTATCGCTGGTTGTGCTGGTGAAAAGCCATCGAGTCATTCCCCAGCGATAAAAGGGAGCGATATGAGCTACTCTAAAAGCACACAGATCTTCTACTACTGGAGCTATCTTCCTCTTCCGACCGAAGATGCGAATGGTGGCGAATGCTATCCATTTATTCGGTCATAAAAATTATGACACCAAAAGGAATGCTCTCCAAACACATACCGGATACATTCACTCTTGCTCGTACATCTCCCACATGATGAATGGTGGTGAATGGTAACACTTTTCGCTGCCTGCTAACTTCCCTGTTTGTTTACAGCTCCTCTTAGGTTTAGAAGACATCAAGCCACCCTGTTGGATGATGTCTTCCTAAAAGTCTTGAACTGTTACGTTGACATCATTAGGGATCGTAGGATTCATGCTGCTGAAATCACAAGTAAAAAATACATATATACGGATATAAATCGGACCGATGTGTGTTTCAGCGAGATTTTTAGTACGTCATAAGTGTTTTTTCCCTATGCCTTATTAAAGGGCACTTCAAACGTTGAGAGCTCTTCTAGAACCAAAATGACTTACATCTAACGAAACTAGATACAGTCCGTGGAAAAATGTGCAATATAGAATTGCATTCAGATTAGGGATAGCCGACAATTTTATTTTGTGAAATTTGTTTAAGTTTTTAGTTTAAGTAAATAATTTGATGCGGAAGTAATCAGAAATGTTTTCTGATACATTATCCTGTAGTACATTAATCGTTGATAGCTTTTTGAAAAACGTTCCATAATGGTTTATTATTTCTTCTATTCTTTCGTTCCACTTTCTAAAGCTCTTCTTGTTATTTTTGCAGCGTTACTTAATAAGCGAGTAGCACCTACTCTGTTCGTTTCTAAATATGAACCCTTAAAATTCTCTCTCGGCCCGAGAATCAAACCCCATGCCTTCGTCTTGATAAAAGTCGCAAGACCCTCTAGTAAGTCTATTCTAAAACCCCCTATTAATAATTTATTACATCTAAGGTTGCTGATTGTACCAATTTCATCGTTATCGCCTGCCAAACTGCTCACCAATAATTCTCCTTTTGTCATGCGTAAGCACTGGTGCTAAGAGAATGATTTGCACGATTTTTTTGTTTCTTTTTCTCTTCCGTGATTCCCCACTCTTGTGAATATTTGGGACCCAAATGAAAACCAGCTTTTCTAATTTCTAAAAAAAAGGTTGTGCTCAATTGTTTCGTCTCCTGGAAATAAGTCCCCATGCTAAATTTGAGCTCAATCAGACTCCGTTAAGTGGACCCCCAAAGCGGTCAAAGTTTGACTTTTTGACCCATGAAAAACCTCCCATTGCTGAGGTGGAGGGTGAAGGTAGAGGGGCGGGTTTCTAGGGGGTTTTATTGGAAATGTCCGAAATCTATTTTATTTTTGATAACAAATGTCTTAGAAATGCATTGAAAAGATCGCAGCAAGCCGTGCTTGGAAACTGACGTGTTTTGTTTTTGCTGCTTCCTTTTCGCGAACAATAAAATCAAAAATATATTGGTAATTCAACCTAAACGAATAGTGAAATCATGAAATCTCCAAGTGTTTTATGTAAGATGTAGTGAATATAAACGATTCCCTCCCAAAATTTGTCATGGTCGGTAGTTTTTCCCCGTTTTTTTTTGTGCTACGCCCTCGCACCCGGAGGAAGAGTTAATATCAGCTTAGTTGTGTTTGTTAGTGCTGTTAGTATTGTGCCACGCGGACATAAATGATTAAATAAGATTATTTTTCTGCTTTGTCGCGAGTGAATTTATGATTATAAGCAGTTCAAAAGTCGATACAGAGTCGCCTCATAGCTGGGGATTTTGATTATTGACAGAGTGTGGAGAGAGAAAAAAGAAAACCAGTGCAATGTAGAAAACAGCCATTTGCTGGTCAGTAGTAAAGAACGAAGCTAACTCGCATGCGCGCGTGAGTTGCTGGCATATAATTTTAGATGCACTCATCACGTGGTGTACAGATCAACCCAGACAACACAGAATCGCATATGATAGCGCATATGAGTACAACGTGGAGGCGATATACGTTCATTTGTTCATTTAACTCCATGTTAAATGTACGCATATCGCCTCCACGTTATACTCATATCCGTTAATATATACGATCTTGTGTTTACTGGGAAGAGCTGTGAAGTATTTTTTTCCTTTCTTTGCACAATGATTGTGATTTTCAAGTTAAATTTCTTCTCGGAAATACTTTTTTACCTGTGATTTTCATTGTATTGCAATTGTGCGCGAAGTACTAATTGTATTCGGGCTGTTCCTGTCGAAAAGGATGATGTGAAAATATTTGCCGAATAGCGGAGTGCTACTTCTGTAGAGAGATAAATGCATCCTTTAGCATCACAGGAGAGCCGTCCAAATGAAGACTGTACATCAGCAACAATCTCCGGTGAGATCTATTTGATTATAACTAAAATTGAACAATACCTGCTAAATACGTGCCATCCTCAAAACAATAAGATTTGATGATGGAAGTGTATGCACAGTACCTATACCCAACAAACATCGGTGTCGAATAACCGCTTGTTCAAACAAATTTGGAGAAGTTGTTCAGCTTTTCCTTCTAGAAAGCTGAATAACTTCTCCAAACTTGTTTGAACACGCGGTTAATCGACACCGATGTTTGTTGGGTATCCATTTGATGTTTGTACTGTGTCTATGCGAGGCTTGTTGTAAGTGAAAGTGACCTTGGTAGATGTGAGTAACCAGGCATTCTGAAATGGGTCACTGGAACCCAACAGAGCTATCACCTTCCAACTCCCGGGCTAAAAATGCTTGTCGAATTGACAACAGTTCGTGGATCTGCAAACATTTTTCTTCAATAAAAACACTGCAGGACGGTGGGCGTTGGATTGTATACACACACACACACACACACACACACACACACACACACACACACACACACACACACACACACACACACACACACACACACACACACACACACACACACACACACACACACACACACAAACAAAGTTTTATTCAATGCTATATATTCATGGTACTCCACCGTGTCCAATATATTCTCATACAAAATAAACTCTATTTATTTCAAGCGAACGCGCGCGCTTTTAACCTTCTGACCAGCTCCAGACGTTTTTCGAAACCGTCACAGGCTGCACGACTTCCATCGGCATTTCGTCCCAAATTCGTTTGATTACGGTTTTGAATTGGTTCATATTAGACGCCCTGTGGTCATTTACCTTTGCCAGCATGTATGACCATACGAAATAATCCAAGGGATTCAGATCTGGTGAACTGGGAGGCCATTCATTCTTGTCCAAAAAGTCGGTCAAATTTTCTCGGCACCAACCCTGAACGAGATTTTCAGTATACGATGGCGCTCCGTCCTGCTGAAACACATAGTGATCATCTCCAAACACATCTTGTACATATGGCTTGACAATTTTCTCCAAAACTTCCGTTTTATAATATACGGCATTCACTGTAACGCCTTTTTCGATGAAAACCAGTGGTAATTTGCCTCGCTTGCAAATTCCTCCCCAAGCCATCACTGACGCAGCACTTTGGAACCGTGGAATATTCCTATCACTCTCTGGAACAGTTCTCGAAGAGAGAGGGGATTGTTTCAAGACGAATAACTTTTCGTCGGAAAAGATAAATTCTTCCCCACCATGCCGCGACAAAAGCAGACTTGCTCTTTCGAGTCGTTTCTGCTTGGAAGGTTCCGAAACTCCGTGAGCTTTACGTTTCTTGAAAGCTTGGAGTCCGAGGTCATTTTGCAGTACATTGTGCATTGACGATCTCGAAACATTCAGATCTGCGGCCATTTTACGTACAGAGCGCTGTGGTTTTTTTTCTAATCCGTTCCCTGACCACTTTAACAACTCGTGCAGTCCGCACCGTACGAGTACGACCGGATCTCTTCCGGTCATCCAACGAGCAGGTGTCACGGTACCTTCGGATGGTTCGGTACACAAAATCCCGCTTTACTTCGAGATTTTTCAAATTTCTGAAAATAGCGCCCGGGAGCTCACCATTCAAAAACTATTTTATCACCACAGCATGAAACTCCTTTATAGCTGGTAAAAGATAAACACCGAATGAAAACAATCGGACATAACCTAAAAGCGTTCGTATAAACATAGTGCAAAACTACACCAACACATACGTGAAGCATGCTGAGTAGTTGCACGACACTAATGCAAGGAAAAGAGTATGAGAATATATTGGATACGGTGTAGTATTGAAACATTTCCTATATCAATGTTAACAATTGCTGGCAATAAGGTCTGTATCCGCAATAATTCGAACACCTCAAAACAATAATAAAACATATATTTCGCATTATATTTCCGGCATAGCTGTTTATTTTATATTCATGGGATGTGTTTTAACAATTCGTGAAGACAAAACATAGTTATTCGGTATTTGCATAAAATTTTCGAACTTTGTGCTTAACTCCGTCCATTAGGGTTTGAACAGACTCTTCAGAAATCGTAGAAGCCGTCTTTCTCCAAATTTGCTGGAAGTGTTTGATGTCTTTGATTCCTTGCTTCTTTCCAGAAAGCTTCCGCTTCATCAGAGCCCAATATCTCTTAATTGGTCGTAGCTCTGGGCAATTTGGCGGGTTTGAGATTTTTGGTACAATGTTCAGTTGATTTGCTTGGTACCATTCCATCACAGTTTTAGCATAGTGGCATGATGCCAAATCGGGCCAGAACAAAGGTTTTTCTTTGTAACTATTGATGAAGGGTAACAATCGCTTCTGCAGACACTCTTTCTGATGGATCTCCTTGTTGATTGTGCCTGTAGTGACGAAAGATTTACTCTTTTTGCCACACGTGCAAATTGCTTGCCACACAAGGTATTTTTGGGAAATTTCGATGCCTTCTTCGTTCTGAAATGCTCAGCTGTAGCATTTCTGGCCATAGCAGAATAAAAAACCAGCCCTGGAAGCTGCTTGAAATCCTCCAGGACATAAGTTTCATCGTCCATAACAACGCATGAAAACTTCTTCAAATATTCGCAGTACAAACGTCGAGCCCGTGATTTTGCTGCCAAGTACTGTTTGTCGTTGTGATTTGGAACTGTTTTTACTTTATACGACTTAAGTGCTAAACGTTGTATTGATTTTTGGACAAAACCAGGTGACATCCCTATTTTACGAACCACCGTTCGAATGGAGAGATTTGGGTTTTTTGTTAATATCCTTTTCACATTTCAGTCCATGACGAGATCAGCGCAAAGGCAAATGAAATGTTTTTGCAAGGTCCCGTATTGACAAGTCAGTATTTGCCGTACGCCCGTACAAAATTCGCTCGCGCACTTTTTTTTTCTTTGGTTGCCATCTTGAATACTAAACATGAAATGTAAACATCAATCATTGTTATTTTCATCATAGACTCTCAGTTGTACCACAGTGAAATTTTTCTTTCCTTCGTGCAATATTTCAAAAGTTACAATGATTTGAAGGTTTCCGGAATAATGTGGATACAGAACTTATGCTTTGAAAGCTTTTATGCCATATTAAAGCTTTAAATGATGTAACACGTAACACTTAAATACCCTGGGCACTGGCAAAACCTTGAGGTAGTTTAACTTCAACTGCAAGGTCCCAGGTCTGGTTTGGTTCTCTACCATTTTGAAAAAAAAAACACACTAGTGTTGCCAGATCAGTGGTAATGCAGCCCAAAAGTGATTCGTAGACTAATTGTCAAGTACAGTATTTCCAAATAGTTGAACGGTTACATTTGATCATATAAACTCAACTAGATAATGAGCGGAGGAATTGATAGTTTCCATTTGGTTTCAGCTGCCTTTGTTGCTTGTCTTGACAGTCTCCTTCCAACGAAACGCTCTTATTACAGCAAATGAACAGTCCGTAATACACATTAGGATTTCCGTCTGGGGGTTTGTTAGAAATAGGGTTTACTTCTTCAGTGTTGTGTACTAATACTCAGCCGAGTATTAGTACTCCACACTGAGGAGGTCGGCACATTGTGGACGAGATGTGCGTATCTGTCAGGATGAGCGGTAGAGGTGGTTGGGGTTGGATGGCAGTTGCTAATCTTTCTTCTTATTTTCAAGTTACAGGTATTCCTCTAAAAGCACTCACACTCACCAGAATTCATATAAACTCAGCTGGAAAAGCTGAAATAGTTTATTATCACAAATCAGCACACTTTTGGAAAGCATTACCACATAGGGGAGCTGTTTCATTATTCATCTCATGATCCATTATTCATACTAATCGGAAACGTATGTTTGATGTATGAATCAATTGATTCCTTTGTTATTTTGTTAGCTTACTTTCTACAGCAAATAAAAATAGGAAAAAAATAACAATAAATAAAAAGTTAGATATCAGATGGTTATGCGTCAATCTTTTGTTTTCAAATAGCACGAACTGAAAGGTGATTAGATGAAAATGGGATTGGTAACCCTAGATACTATACTTGTAATGAGGTCTTTTATGGTGAGGTGCTTATTTAATTCTAGTTACACAGTTTTGAAGAAAATGCAGTTTTAGAGTACGCATCGGTAATGGACGAAGTGTTACGTCATCAAGAAAAAGTTTAGCTGGAAAATTAAACAAAAAAACCTGAAACTGGAGAGAAAATTCAGTCACGAACTAACGAAACAGTCCACGGAACGGAAGATTAAGCCAACATGCGGAATGAGAGAAGAAGCTCTAACGTAATTTCAAGCTAAGCAGGTATTTTGGTTGAAACCATTCCCAACTTATTGAAAGGTCCGTGAATTCGGGTGAAATTGATCACTTTTGCCGAATTTTTTGGAATACCTTTCAGTAGAACAATATTTCAGCAGGCAATATAATTTTTAAATAAGTACTGTAGTATATACTTCACGCCGATAATAGTTCTACCATGTATGAAAGATTATTTTTAAAGCACAACTAATTTGTTTCATTACAACACAAATATTCTATTCGGGGTGAAATTGATCACTTAGAAATCCAGACGGCATTCTCGATAAACTTTGTTCTTTAGGATCAAGGTAAAGAACAAAGTTTATTTTCCGTCGGTCTGTTTTCCAAACACCAACGCTAGGGAGATGACTTCACCTGGATCCTACAGATTGAATCCATCCACAGATGGGCTGAGACTAACGGCTTCACACGTGATCAGAGATTTTTCGAGCTCAGAAAATCCCAACGGCGCTGACTAGAATTGATTCAAGACACTCTGAGATCGACGTTCGGTGAGATATCGGTGAGATTTTGTCAATTTTCAAATAACAATTTGAAACTGTGTTAATTGAAGACGTTTTCCTTAACAATTTGAAAATTATAATTTTTGAAAATTGACATGTTAAACAATTAAACCGATGTATTCAAGAATAAACCAAAAGATTTATCACAAATAATTTAAAGAAATTAAAGCAAGCTTTGCTTGAATACCACTCCGATAGATGGATTTAATTCTCTTTACAAGCATTTGAAAGGCATTCTTCGTTAGCGGAAAGTCCTATTCTCCAGCAATCTGAGTAGTCTCAGTCAGATTTTTTTCCACAGCTTCACTAGTCTGGCCACCGTTTTTCAATGTGTGTAATCCATTTTTATTGTTGAATAAGGTTCCGTCCTACTTGTCGAATGGAAAATCTAACTTTTTCACAGCTTCGACGGCTTTTTGTGTACGAGTAGTTGTGATACGTTTTTTTTTTGGTTCTTATTACGGCAATTTTTGGTTCTTGTTACTGGTCAATGTACAGTCAGATATTAGTAGAATAATACTAGTTATGTCACATATTCTTTTAATGCTCCCATCTGCGTTTTTGAAAAGAAGTTTTATTCAAAAATTAAAAGTGTAAAAAAATGAAAAGTAGCAAAATAAAAAAAAACTATTCAACGAAAGCATGGTAGTAAAAAGACAATTAACTGCAATCATTGACTCAATTGCTACACCCTACATAACAGCTTTCGTTTTGTTAGGCTTTATTTGAATAGAAAAATGCGCTTCTTTTTGTTGGTCATCACTGATCAATTTCACCCGAATTCACGGTAACTGATTTACATCGCCATTCTCTATCCTTACACACCAACAATTCTCCCACCCTACCCCAATCCCGTTGGCAGCGATGCAATATTATTGTACACCTCTAGTGTGCACTAATAGTGTATCCTGCAAAATTCAAAAACCCCCATGGGTGGAAATGTTGTGAAACCTATTCAACTATTCCCTGCTGTATTATGTAAGGTGTGGTTTTCGAACAAGCTGGTGCTTCCCCCCCTAAAAAAATATTTCCATTATATCCGATGGAGGTCAATTTGTGATATTTAAGGCGATGAAACATAACAAGTTTCGTTTTAACTACATAGTGAACATTTAATATGTGATTTTTCATTAGAGTGGTCAAGTATATAGATAGTTCTTTTTTAGTAAAAAATAATAAAAAGAAATCAAAATTGTTTTTGATTTGTTATATTTCATCAGGGTGGCTTACTCCTATATCATCGTTGGACACTGTTGACATAATAAATGCAATATTTCGTTAGGGCGGTTACCTCATTTTCCATCAGAGTGGTATTTTAAGTTGGAAATTAAAACCACATAAAAACCTATTTCCAGTAAATTTCAACAGTAACATTTTTCGTATAGTTTGAAACCATGATTTCACGCGAAACTCTCGTTCTCTTTCATTGATTATGGCGTCATATTATAACTAGACTGTGAGATCATGGTACGAACGACTACATTATCTTTGAATAATGTTCGACGAAAAATTCGTGTGTTGATATATCATTTCGTTTTGACGGGAAAATACACCGTTCAAGCCCAAACTTAGCTTGAAAAACTTTATTCGGACTCTGCTCCATCAAATACAACCATCAAACGATGGTTTGCCAATTTCAAACGTGGTCGTACGGACACTGATGATGCTGAACGCACTGGTCGGCCAAATGAGGCAGTTATTCCGGAACATATTGAAAAAACCCTGAAAATCATCATGGGCAATCGCAAAGTGTGGTTGCAAGAGAACACGGACACTCTGAAGGTATCAAAAGGTAGTATTTACACCATCATACACGAACATTTGGGTATGAAAAAGCTGTTTTCCAAATGGGTGCCGCGTTTGCTCCGCCAGAGCAAAAACAACAACTAGTCGACGATTCAAAGAGCTGTGTGTAGATGTTCACGTGATATAAGAAGGAGTTTTTTCGTCGATACGGAATTCGGAATCAAATTGGCAGTCTGCTGAGTGGCGTGCAGACAGAGAAAGCCGTCCAAAGCGTCCAAAGACTCAAACATCGGCTGGGGAGGAACGGCCTTGGTATTTTGAGATGCGCATGTAATTTATTCATCGACTACTTGGAACATGGAAAAACAATCCACAGCGACAATTATATCGGTTTGTTGGATCGTTTGAAGGCCACAATCGCCCAGAAAAGGTCTCATTTGAAGTAGAAAAGGGTGCTCTTTTACCAAGACAATGCACCGTGTCTCAAGTCAATAAAAACAGTCGCAAAAATAGTCGAATTGGGTTTCAAATTGCTACCGCACCCACCATATTCTCCAGATCTGGCCCTCAGCGACTACTGGCTCTTCGCAGAACTTAAAAAGATGCTCCGTGGAAAGAGATTTGGCTCAGATGAGGAAGTGATTGCTGAAACTGAAGCATATTTTAAAGGTCTCGATAAATCGTTCTACACCGGTGGTGAAAAGCTAGAGAAACGTTGGAATGATTGTATCACTCTAAAAGGAGATAATATTGACGATTAAAAATGAATTCTGGCAAAACAAAAATTGTTTTCCTACTTCGGCCCGGGACTTATCGACCAATGTGTTAGGTCCTTGTGAAAAGTTTTGCGAGATTTTCATTCGGAAGCTAAGGTAAAACAGCTCGGTGTCCTCGTCTCATACAAAATCCACTTGCCACCTCGCGATTTCAGATGCACTCGTCTCTGAGATCAAGCATCAAGCATCAGTGAGCTTCCTAAAGGGTGTCCCACATCAAATTGCATCACGAAAAAAAACGCTGTAGAAAAATACCCATTGGGTATTTTCTCTTGAAAATTTGGGTAGAAGTAGTTTAGGGTGTTTTTTGTTGTTGCATTTTCATCGCTGTCTGTTTTTCGAAAATTGGAAAAAAATGCATCACAAAGCAATGTCGCAAAACGTTTTTGCACAAGCACCTGGAAAATCCTCAACTCTCTCATCGGGCCATCGGAAGAAAAAACTCTGAATCGTGCAGTCAACGGTGAGTCGTGTGATTAAACGTTACTTCGACACTCTGAGCGTCGAACGGAAGGAGAAATGCGGACAAACATTTAGCTGAATTCGCTCGGCATTTTCATATTTAACTGATAACTCGGCAAAAAATCGAACGATGCCGAGTCTCAGCACCACGTGAAACTGAAATATTGGGTTTCTCATTATTAAACCCATTCTCGGCAACATTAGGGGCCGAGCACAAACGTTAACCAAACTTCAACCGACCTCAGCTGCCAAACATGCCGAAATATCGGTTTAGCAGTGTTGAAATCCGAGGCTCGGCTTTTTATCTGTCAACTGCCATGTGCCATAATGTTTTTATTCGCAAGTGGTGTACGTCGTATGTTGTTTGTGGAACGGTGAATAAACGGTAAAAGCCCCCTCGATTATATGCAGCAGGAGGATGTAAGACTGCACGATATTTTTAGTAAGTACAAATGAATTTACTTATCTGTTCTATTTTAGCTTAAAAAGCCGATGTTTGTTATGTCGAGAAGCAGTTGGGGGCTGTGAAAGAGCTGCAGTGGCATTTTATAATCACATCCGGAATCAACATTTTGATCTGGAAAGTGTGTTTTACGACTGCATGGTTTCAAAATGCCGATCAAGGTACAGCCATTTAAAATCACTGAAAAGTCACTTTGTTCAGCGACACTCGCATCCACTTCCGCCGGTATTGGACAGTTAAGACTTTCGTACGGATGCGCCGGTACCCAAAAAGTTAAAATTCGATGCTGATGTATCTGTTTACCCTGCTGAATTGCAAGCTCCAGTTGTGGAAAAGATGAAAGGAGAAACTGTTCCTCTTGACGAAATTAAAAGATGCGTTTCACTGGGAATTTGCCGGTTGACGGCGGATGTGTCACTACCGCAAACCAAAATTGCAGAAATGATCAGACTTTACGAAACCATCGTTCAAATGCTTGGTGAATATATCGAAAGGTACACAAAGACTTTTCTGGATGATCATAATACCGATTTGGAGGCCCCTGAAACTGTTAATCACCACTTTTGCAGGGTATTGCCTATAGGCATGAAATATTCAATATTTCGATGAAAATCTAATTCAAAATCAAATATTTACCCACAATTTAACCGAAATCTCGGTTAACCTCACAGCTCAAAAAAGTAGTGTGAATTTCTGTTCAATGTCATGCACATAAATGGAGCGTTATAAAACGTGTAAAGTTCTGGGACATTCGATTCATTACGAATAATGTTGTATGCAAAAGCTCGTCTTTATTAGAAATATTTCATGCAAGTCGCTGATTCATGAGGAAAGAAATACAATTTTACATGCTCTGATATTTACATCACAATGAAAATTCAGATTTTTTTTATGTGCTCATTTCTGTTTGTTTAGAATTTAAACCGATGTATCAGTTTGCTCATGCCGAGAATCCCAGCTAACTAAATGAGTTTTCAGTTTGACCCAAACCGAGATAATCGGTTAACATAAAAAAGCCGAGATCGAAACTGAGAGGTTGGCTGTGCGGATCTAGGTTTCAAAAAGCCAAGACTCGGCATATAATTCTAAGTATGAGTGTCGTGAAAGCTTTTAAGCCGGATTCCCAATGCTTCGGTCAGGGATGTTGCCAAAAAAATTGAATCTGTCCATGTATTTCGTTCAGAGACCCAAGGACCGGGAAGGACTGCATACACAGCTTGAAAAAGTAGTGCGAATTTTTGTTCAATATCATGCACATAATTGGAGCGTCACAAAACTTACAAACTTACATTATTGAACGTGTAAAGTTCAGGGACATCCGATTCATTGCGGATGATGTTGTATACAAAAGCTCGTCTTTATTGCACTTGTTTCATGCAAGTTGCTGTTTCGTGTGGAATGAATTACAATTTTACATGCTCTGATATTTCCATCACAATGAAAATTCAGATTTTCATTCAAATATGTTTTCTGTGTTCAGAAACATTTTCATTGTAATGTAAATATCAGATCATTTGAAAATGTTATTCATTCCACACGAAACAGCAACTTGCATGAAACAGTTCTTACAAAGAAATGATTTTGCATACATGATACGATTTATCATTTGAACGTGTGTGTTTTGTGATGCTCCATTTATGTACATGATATTGAACAGAAATTCACACTAATTTTTCGATCTGTGAGAACTTCAACCCGCCGAAAGCCCCGCACTTCGTGGATCTCAACTTCGTGCTCACCCAGATTGAAGCAAGCCTGAATTCGCGTCCCCTTCGTGCCATTAACTGGGGACCCAAACGACATCGCTGCGGTAATCTCAGCCTTTGGCTGACACAATCTTAAAATATGAAGAAGGAGCAGAATACGAAGTAGAAGAATAAAAAGAAGAAGTAAAAGAACTTTCCTTTAGGGGCTTACGCTGAAGCATTCTCGACGGCAGCCATTACCTCAAAATTTAGAATTGATTTAACGTAGAATCTATACAAGATAATGAATAATTCATCACATCAGTTTGTGAAGGGTAATTTGAGTGAGTCGATCAAAGTTTTTATTAATAAGTCAAATTCTTTTTCATTTTCAAGTTCAATTCATACAAAATACAGGTAAAATATTCAACAAAAGCTTCCTTTTTACCGAATGCGAATTGCCGGGTCTTTCGTTTAACACCTGCCATAAGATTTTGTACAGTCTCCTTGTCCACTTTATTCGCCACAGAACGCCAGTTTACCTTGAACTGTTTCTCGCTCACAACAGCTTTTTGAGTCTTCTTAAGGTTCCGCTTGACGATGGCCCAATATTGTTCGATTGGGCGGAGCTCTGGCGTGTTGGGAGGGTTCTTGTCCTTGGGCACCACTTGAACGTTGTTGGCAGCAAACCACTCCATGGCCTTTTTTCCGTAATGGCAAGATGCCAAATCCAGCCAAAATAGAAAGGAACAATTGTGTCGCTTCAGGAAAGGCAGTAGACGTTTTTGTAGGCACTCGCTCAGATAAATTTCCTGGTTGACGGTTCCGGTCGCAATGTAAACGTTGCTCTTCAAGCCACAGGTACAGATGGCCTGCCACAGCCAGATATTTCTTCGTGAACTTTGACAGTTTAATGTGATTGAAAATAGCTGCCACCTTTCCCCGTCCGGTTGCCGTATAAAACTCCTGTCCAGGAAGCTGTTTAAAGTCTGCCCTGACGTGAGTTTCATCGTCCTGTACCACGCAATCAAACTTTGTCAGCATCGTCGTGTACAACTTCCGCGATCGTGCTTTGGCCGACGTGTTTTGATTATCGTCGCGATTTCTTGTATGTCGACTGTCCAGCTCGTTTTTTAGTTTTATCCACGGTTGAAGGCGCCACTCCCAGCTTCTTTGCGACATTTCGGACGGAGAGGTCGGGGTTCCGCTCAAAACAGCGGGCAACTCCGGCGTTCGATTTCCCCCGATCTAGCTTTCCTGGCTGTCGACAAACGTTTACCGAACACTCATAATACGTTGGTAAAAGTTGCTTTAGCCACATTCAAGAATTTCGCTAACTTGGCGTGAGAGTAGTTTGGATTTTCGTCATGCACGTGTAAAATTTTGATACGTTGCTTCTCTTCCCTCGACGACATTTTGATACAGGAATTGCTAATCTCAAAATCAAAATAGAGGCATGATGCTACACGCAAACATCTTCAAAATGAAAGGTGTGCAAAATATTTTAATACACGATGAAAGGATATGCATCAAGTTTAAGTCGACCAAATTTTGATCGAAACACCATTTATACTGATTTGCTGTGAGCAATCTGATAGAGTTCGATTCGATGTCCATTCACTAACAATCGAGATTTATCAATTTGAAATAGTGAGGTTAGTTTGCGAGAAGAGAGAGAGAGAGTATGAGGGGGGGGGAGAGGGGAGAGGGGGGGGGGAGGGGGGAAGGAGGGAGAGATTGAGGGAGAGAGAGAGAGAGAGATAAAAGATAAGAAAAAATACAGGAAGCAGCAATTCACCTTAAGATTTCCTACTACCATCTCATCACGTCCAGAAGATGCAGAAGTTCAAAAACTTGTTTGCTCTTGAATATTGCAGTTCTAGAATACCCTTTCCATCTCACCAGAAACATCTATTGACATCCCTAGAACGGCACATCGGAGTTAAAAAAAACATGTCACTTGTCAGCGACAGCCGCATAAGAGGTCATATATCATTAAAAAAAGGCAACGGAATTAACGATGGCAGTGGTCGGTGTAGGTAGTGGTTTACTACATTCGTTTGATATCTTGAAACATGTAAGATCTTCCGATTAGTGTTGAAAGCTGCCTCCAGCTTGAATATCTATGCCAATTTATTCGCCACAACACAAAGTGGTACAAAGCATGAATGCGCTCTATGCTATATGGCTTTTGAAGCCGCGGAATGGAAAAATTATTTCTACAGATACCATGGAGAAGACATTTCTATTTTGCAATTGTTGAGTTAATGTGCCGTAAAAATAGTATAAAAATATTCAATGCGCTTGATAAATGGCCTGACTTGGCTCGTTGAAGACAGCACTTTCCGAAAGGATACACGACGAAATTGCTCTACCATTTGAATGAGAGAATTTTCCATTTCTCCTTTTCAAGGCTGGCATTATTTATTCAGTTAACTTAGAGTGGCAATTCATATGTGAAGTGATGTGAGATTAGGTTGCGTTCGAAAATGTCTGTTTATTTAAAATACCCGGTCAGAAAAGCATAATTAAAATAACCATTATCGACAATAGATGAAATCCCTCTATTCATGCACATAATTTCGCCAATTTCAACTGGTCCACTTGCACAAATGCTTGCCTATTCATTTGAAAATAGTATAGTTCTGTTGGGGACAAAGCTCTCATTTTGAAAGGCAATGTTTTGTTGACTTTTGCCAGGCATTTACGTCCTGCATAAGCTTCATAGAATGTTCTGAATGGTTCGGAAAACTGAGACCATGTAGAATCCGGCATTCATCGATGCCCAAAGCTGCTCAATATGTGCCACATGTATGAGCCACTACAGTATGATATCCGATGCGAATGAGGAATCATTTTGACAAAATATTTTATTCATGTTCACTCATCAACATTTGCATTCAGCAGTTTGGGGAAGCAACATTTCTCTACTCGAACGCGCTTTCACAGCTTCCCACGCCATTCGATCCATGCTGTACCACACAGGCACGAACAACGCTAATATGTGAAAGCTCAATAATGGAATAACTTTCCCTCGTCAACCGATTCCAGCAGATCGAATTCCCCATTCATGAGGAGTGGTAAGGGGAACTGGAAAATGCAGCTTGCGTGTGTTATGTTGCTGATAGGGTTCTTGAAATTTCAATAGGCTTGCCATGGCTTTAGTCCTGCCAACTATTCATCATCTCATTCAGTATTTATTTGTGTGTTCGTTTTCATTTCGACATCAGCGATGATTGCCACCTCCCACGCAATCCACACTCGTATTCGACTGCATTTGGAGCGCAGCAGGCTGCCATAGTAGAAGTATAGTGTGTGAGTGCACAATGAAGACGACATGGGAAGAGTGGTGTGATTCTGATTGAGAGCTGGAGAGCTACTGCATTTGAGGGTGAGTTATTTGTTTGGATAACATTATCAATCATTAGCAGTCTGTCGTGGCGTTGATAGGCAGATTGTTTGTATGCATTGATGTTTCATGAATATGTATGTGACTGTATGAAGGAATGTTGGAAGACTTTGTGGTTATCAATAAGTCAGTGGTCACTATGCAGCATAGAAAAGACGATAGATGATGTGTAATAAAGCTGAGTATGATGCAGCTAAAGATCTATTTGATTGTGATTTGATTTTAGCTGAGCTATTAATGTAATTTATAAATATATCTTTTCATCCTTCCTTTAGGAAGTGTTATTTTATTGCTTTCAGTAGACCTGAACTGAATCCATCCACCAGAATGATGAGATTTGATTTTCTCAGAAGAAGATTCCATATGACTCAACAGATTAACCTCGTTTTCGTACGTAACTTACCACACGCAGTCTTTTACAATTAAAACCGCCAAGCAAACCAGCTCTACCACAAATCTCATACACGTGGAAAGGATGCTCTTTATCCGTTTGTATACGCGGTATCCCACCATCAGCAGCGTGTTGAGCCCGTTCGCAAGGATGTGTCATCCGGCTTCATTATCCCGATGTAACCGCTACCCGTCGAGATACACTGCAAGACACCATCCAGCAATACAGCAATACAGAACCGCAGGTAGTGAAAGGTATTTATTCGACATGGTACATGTGGGTCGAAAACGTAACCTTTGTACTCGTAGAATCTTGCAATGTTCCGAAAATAACACCATTAAATGTGGCATAAGAGCGCAGAATTGTGTTTGGACCGGGCAATAGCATTTGCAGACGACTCCCAACAGTCAGTTGTGCCATTACTCATCCTCATCCCGATAGAATGGAAACTGCTGTTGATACCGTCATGCACATCATAACTACAGATGTGCAATGTGGAGTAGTGAAATTCCTGATTCCATCTCATTCAAACCACAATGCCACTCATGGATTATCCACCAAGGATGGCGTTTGTGGATAAGACGATTGTACACTATTGTGCGTATTTTTTTGTAATATCGTTAGTTTCCGTTTTTGGCAGCACAAGTTTTTTGATTTAAAATTATTCCACAATTGTCAATAATAACAAATATGATTTTTCAATAAGCCACTAACTGCATTACTGTGCGAAAAACATAAGAAAAATACTACACAGAAAAAAAAGCGTTCCCGAAAATGAAAACGGACCGTGAACTAGTTCACGTTTTCAGGATTTTTCCCTTTAAACGTTATTTAGTTCATGATTTCGTGATTCAGTTCACGGTGTATTTTTGCTTGTTCTCGAATTCGTGACTGCAGTTCACGGATCTGGGCACGGATTTTTTTTCCGTGTAGGATGAGTGTACACCGTGTCCAATATATACTCAAACACTTTTTCACCTCGTCGTAGTTGTGAACTACAGTTCACATAGACTGTTCCGACAACTATAAATACACTAATTATAACCGTCAATTCAAAATAAGTTTAGTATTAAAATTTGGGGGGTCTGGTGGTTTCAAAATTAATGGTGGTTTTTTTTTTTTTTTGGGGAGGGGGGGGGAAAAGGGGAAAGGGAAAAATCAGTGGGGTTGTGTACAAGACACGACCGGTTGACGTAGACTACGTTAAACCAAGTGATGCATTATAATGTCAGGGAAATTCTGTGTGGCTATTATTAGCGTTAAAAGGGTTTCAATTATTCGTGCCGGTCGCTTACCCTTACCGATAGAAGCAGTTTAAGTCACAATATGACGGGTGCGGCTCTTATGGGACATTAGACCAGCGTTTTGAAGCCAGTATGTAAGAAAATTCTATTGTACGCTCTTGAGATATTATTTGGTGGCCCTGAAAAGGGCCGTTTGGTTTTATGAAGTCATTGCGTGGGAAAATTCTCTTGTACACTCTTTATAACTCTTTGGTGGCCCTGAAAAGGGCCTTTTGGTTTAAATGATGACACGGCCACGGTTGCACGTTTTACGATGGACTATCTTTAAGGCCTAGAAGATAGTTGAGGATCTGTTAGGGAATATAAAATTATTAAATTAATGATAGTTTTGCTCATTCTTATAATCATAATCGCTTGAAATTACTAAATGTTTATTCGTCGAAAATCAAAATCGTTGGACGGTGGTTCAAGAAAAATGCATAATATTGCTGGCATTGCAAACGGAGGTCACGAACGAAGGTTAAAGCGGCAGAATCTTCATCACGACTAGTTGTTTGATCACAGTTCAAAGCCAAGTCGAGATAAAGGTACTTCTTCATGAAATCAATGAAGGGAAGTTTCTCTGACTTTGGAACAATGATGTTAAAATTGCCAGTCACAATAACTGGCATACCTTTTCTGATGTATTTCACCAGGTTGCGTGCAATAAAATATTTAATCTGTTTGATTGTGAGACCTGGCAAAAACATATATAAAGTGTTGAACAATATATCAAACAAACAAACAAACAAAGAAATCTAATTCTAAATCATACCTGGTGAAATGAAAATTGAAAAGAGCAACGTGACTGTGTCTCGTATAACTAGCTCTGAAGCACAGATATCGCCATGTTGATCGGCTACTCCCAGTTGCTCGTCGTAAGATGCGCAAAGTTTCTCGATGATGTGCGGTCTTGTGGTGAAGGGGGCCGTACGCCTTTTATATATGGCCACTCCTCCAACACTCACGCTATCACGCATTGCCTGACCAATGCAATCGAAGCCGGTGATTTCGACTGCAGCACCATCCTCCTGACAAGTTTCACTTACAGCAATAAAGTCCACTCCTGTTAGTTTATTAGTGGCCAAATCAATCGCCCACATCATCTTCGTGGTCAAGTGGTTAGCGGCGTCGCCCATCGTTCAAGCGGTTGTCTTGAAGTTGAGGTTTTGATTCCCGCTTCAGCCTGTGGAACTTTTTGCAAAACAAAAATGTCCAAACTGGTCCACTGGGTGTTAGGTTAAGTTGTTCGTAATTCGCTCTACACCCAACATAAAAAGCAAGATTGTAGTACAATTTCGCATGATTTTTTCCATTTCTTGCTGTGGATCGTAGCTTGGAGGAAAAATCCAACATTGGTTGTGGGCAAAAAACCAACACAGCAATTCGAAATGAAAAATTAAATATGTGCGTGAGGTTGTGCGCAGTGGTATTTAGTTGATAAGTAAGAGATGGAAGCCCGAAAGTCAGATGGCTCACAAAAATAAAATGGGAAAATTTGAGACCCAGACTTTAACCGTGGTTGTCAGAGTGGCAGCTCTTGATGGCAACCATTCAACCACTTTGACAGACTAAGAGTTTGGTAATAGAAACCTTACATTTGGTTCGCTTGGCGAGGAATTCAGGGTATAGCATTGAAGCAAATAGATATATTTTACACCAAGCTGTGTACAACCTGTCGCTATCATACACTTGCATGGCATTGTAAGGCACGAAGTTTATTAGTGGGTTGCGCCAACCAGCTGGGTAAAATTTTCCCGACGGCTCGCCCTCCATGAAGCCGTTTATGCAGTTGCGGCGAACGAATCAGCACCATGATATTAGGCGCACAAACCAAACGAAATAAAAGTTTAATTCTTGTATAAACAACTCTTTTAATTAAATTGGTTGTCCTCAAAAGGACAGATTATCAATTTATGGATTGCGCCAACCAGCTGGGTAAAATTTTTACCGACGGCTCGCCCTCCATCGAGCACCGAACTAAATTTAAGATTAGTTCTTTAATAAACAACTCTTTTATTTTAATTTATTGTCCTCAAAAGGACAGATTATTTCCACCTACTGCTGCTCGCCCCCAAGGACGCTTTCCCCCAAACAGCAGCGTTTTCGAAGTCGCGGCGAAACAATCGCCACGATGAGGTAAGATGGCGGCTTGCACAAACCGACGCGATTGTGCGCCCCCATAATCCGCCATTTTACCTCATCGCGACGATCGCTGTTTGGGAGAGCCTTGGTACTTACCACCACCAGCTGCTACGCGACCACCAGCTGCCTCTGCGACCAGCTCCGCTGCCGGACGAATGAAGCAGCTGCGACCAGCTGCCTGCGACCAGCTGCCTGCGACCAGCTACCTGCGACCAGCTACCAGCGACCAGCTCCGCACAGCTTCAATGCTGCCAAACGAATGAGGCAAATTTTTCCTAAGTGTGCGTTTTATACCGTTCTCAGCTGCATGCGAGACGTACATGGAGAGACGAATGACATGATTGGTTAAAGTCCCTCTCTAATACAAAGAAGAAGAAGATGATGCAAGACGTTCCTTGCTTCGATTTGAAAACTGTGATAGGAAATTTGGTAAATTTACTCTGCAAAATGACATTATAAGACATCACCTTATATTTGCGTTATTTTCAATAGTTTACTATTGTTTGAGAATAATGTTTGACAATTGAATTGGAGCGCGGTAAAATTTCCGACCGATTGAGGAAGAAATCATGTAAATCTATCGTGGATTATTTGAGTTATTCGCGTACAAAACGTACGGTTTTTCGTGACGGTCGCAATATTTTAGATTTTCATTTGACACCCTACCCTTGCCGTAAGACGTAGTCTACGTCAAAAAATGTATAATGAACGTTACTATTTTTGAAGAGCCTGTATTAAAAAAAAAAAAAGGCAACGTTGATCAATTGGAATTAGCGATTATCTGTCAAAGCCTTGCAAAAAGTCAATCCAATCGAGCAGGAGATTTGTCAAATGGATAAGATGTCGTCTCTTTGCTAACACACAGGATCTTTAATTATGTTGTGCTGGAAAACTAACTCTTTTCCTGAAATTGTGGTGGCCCTGAAAAGGTCCGATTGTCGTCTGCGATAGAACATCACGGTGAACGGTGCGACACGTACGAGAATCGAACTGAAATTTTTAAGTGTGTCTGTGTACATGTGCTTATGTGTGTTATTTACTGCCCATATAAGCAAATCTGTTCCATCTATAAAAACAGAAACTGGAGAAAAACGTTGTTGAAAACTTATTTCTCTGTAGGCTGTTATTGATGGGACAGCCTAGTTATGGTATTTAAACGATATTTTCTGAACAAAACATGGTAATAAGTGCGCAACTAGGTTCTCGCTGTTTGGCTAGATGGCTCTAGCAGTACGAGCTGGTCGATTTTAACACATCCAAAACGTCATAAACCAAGGTTAGACATATGGTAAACAAACCGCTCTGACACAGTAGTGATTTTTTTTTGCATTATATACTTCTGGTTGTCTGAACATGTCTAATTTTGTGCCAAACAATCGTCATTTGGGGGAAGCGTTGATTTTCTTCTTCCATTTGAAGAAAACGGTAGCTTTATTTTTTTTTCCTTTTGGGTTGCTATGACGAATTTCACGCCAACTCGTCTTCGTGATTGGCAGCACCCTCTCAGAATCCAATAAAACTTTGTGGGTGTGTAGACTATGTCTTTTCAAGCAACTTTGCATACTTTGTTTTTTTTTCAAAATTTATGTAGACTGCCATTTGAAAAGGGCTTAAGTTTTTTGATAGTTTTTTTTTTAAATCAACATAACTCAAAAAGAAAAAGACTTACAAAAAAGTGATGTATGGGTGACTTTTAGAAAATTGTCTTAACTTTAATGAAAAAAAAGGTAAAAATTGTAAAATAGATTCTTACACGCTATAAAAAATATTTTAAAATTTAAAGCCAATTTGCGAAAAATGGCTTTCTTAGAATTGGACGAAATTGTTTCAAGATAGGCACTTTTAAGGAAAAAAAAAGGTTTTCTAACAACAAATTTTTCTTGTCCTATTTTTACCGTGTATCGCGCCAACTCGTCTAGTTATGGTCTTCAACACCACTATAGAATCCATGGCTATCAACCAAAAGTTTGTAGGAAGGGGAATATCTGACAAAAGTCTCCATACAAAATTTCAAAAAATGTACAGGCCCTAAGGGGGCTCAGTATGCCCCAATCGTTCTCAGCCAACCATCTTTGTTAGCACATTTTCAATTTAGGTTTTTTGTCACTAATTTTTTTAAATGATTTCAAACGGATGGATATATAGATGTTTAATGGAAATCAAAACATATTTTGTAATATTATTATTATATAATAATTTGGTACGTTAAAAATGGACATCTGCTTAATGTACCTTTCTTATTTTGCATTTCAAGCTTATTGCTTTCACAATTAGCTTATTCCTTGCTCTCAACACAGTTATTAATTAAGAGCTTTCGATGCCAAGTACCATTTTTGCATAAGTATGATTGTGTGGCAAGTACAATCATATGCTATGCTCAGGGAGTCGAGAAATTTTCCTTTACGAAAAATTCCTAGACCAGATCGGGAATTGAACCCAGCCACCTCCTGCTTTGTAGCTGCGCCTTTACCGACTAAGCTAAGGAAGGACCTGGCTTAATGTACCCATTATGTTCCTAATACCGCTGTTTGTCAGAATTTCTGTGGTCAAAGAAAAAAAACTGGAGTGGACTGTATTACTCTACGTTTATTGTAACTATGAATTTATATCTTTTTCCTGCGCTGCTTATCCAACCGGAAAAGTAATTTGCAAGAAAACTCAAGCTTGTCAAATGTCATGTCAAATGGGCTCTTTTACATCGATACTTTAAAAAAATTTCAGTTCACCGGTAGTAATTCCTCCAATTTCACACCAAATTGGGTCACCTAAGTAACATTGAGAAATATTATAAATAAAAAATGGTTTCATTAAATGTGATTTGGTTGACAAACTTTGTGAGAGTTGTGCTTCTCTATTCGTAGCGCTATAGTATAAGCATCTATTAGCGCTAATAACTCAATTTGTTTATGATTGTTACTTTCAACTTAATGAAAATGCTGTCTTGGTTTACAAAACAATAAAAAATAAAAAGCTGAAACACTTTTTCTCATAGTAAACGCGAGCAAATTCCTTTAAATTCCTTTAAAAATCTTGAACTGATTGGCCTATTTTGTCTGCGACTCACAGACTTCTTATTACAGACTGCTGTAAAGTGAACAAGTAAAGTGTTTAAATTTTCTTAGTTTTCCAATTACAACTGTCCGTAAAAGTGTTTTTGACAAGTATTTAAAAAAAAGTAAGAACAAAAATATGTTTTGTTGAATGCCCAGTAATTTTATTAAATAGAAATTAAGTACCTCTTTGAAAACATAAAAAAAAGAATAAAAACAATATTTGGAAACAATAATGTGTATATTATTTTGAAAAACCATTTTTTTGCTGTTATATTTATTTTTGAGTCATTATGACTCAATATTTCAAGATATAGTTATGTTGTAAAAATGTGGAAATGAGTCATCAAATAGTGGATTTGTTGATATTCTGTAGATAGTAAAAAGTCATTAGGATGAATTTTTTGATTTTCTTCCTAAAATAACATTTACTCCAGCAGTCATGAAATATTAAATGATTAAAAGCCACCTTAATAAAAAAAACTCAGGACAAAGAAAACTGTTAATTGTGCACAGAAATAATATCTGGGAATCTACAAATGCGCAATTATTGAAAATATACACTAACTTTGATAAAGTAAAATTGCGTTTGTTATGAAAATGTGTATTATTCGTTGCAATTCCTTTTTAATGGTGTCGGTTCGCAAGGCCCACAACCAACCCCACTATCTCGCAGGAGGACTATCGTGATGCTGCTGTTTAACAGTCCCAAGCACCACCAGGACTTTCGGCTTTTGTATTTAGAGTCCTGGGCGCACTAACAAGATGGTGGCTCAGCCGCTCCTAACATGGAGAACAGACGCTGTTTTCAGCCACCCCTAACATGGAGAGCAGACGCTCAAATGGGTGAAGGCTTGGACTTGTACCCTTGTTTTTAAATAGCGGGGTGGCTCGCTTTTGTCAGGGCTGCTTTAGGATATTTGTGGGTTTTTGGAAGAAACTCAACAGAGTCCAACAACTGCTCAGTCCCCCCACATCCTAAACAGTCCCCGCCGCTCCTCCGGGGCTACTTATTCGTGTATTCAGTAGCTGTTCATCATATCTGATGGAACCCCACCATCCGCGATCCGTGGATCCGCCGAGTTGCTTGCAGCTCAGCCCCGTAGAGTCTTCACCAACTCTACGGTCTTTTTTATTAATCTAGAACATCTTTTTGAACCTACTTAACATGTTTTTCGAAACAAAATCTTATTTTGTTTTTTGGAATTCGATTTCGAAAACAACAAAATAGATTGTTGAAGCTACCAAGCAACTACGAGCAATCGCTTCAATCTCATTTAAGAGTTTTGCGGCATTTGAGAAATTATATATGTGAAAAATATGTAAAAAGAGGCAGCAGTAACATGTATGGTTACATCCCCGTGAAACTGATATAGCGTATTACCTGTCCTGTGTATATAATGGGTGTTTCGATCAAAATTTGGTCGACTTAAACTTGACGCAAGCATTTTTATGGCAATGCTTCCCACAGTGAAGACTTTTTTGAAGCAATAAACATTAAAGTGGCCCCTCCTTGCAGCTATCATTTCCTTCGATGGATAATTTGCCAAAAGAGGTCGGGGATTTGATCACTGTTCTACAGTGGAATTGTCGAAGTCTCATTCCTAAATTGGAATCATTCAAATTTTTAGCTCACAATACCGGTTGTGATGCATTCGCTCTTTGTGAAACATAGCTCTCTTCCGAAATCGATCTTCCTTTTCATGATTTCAAAATAAGGGGGGGGGGGGGGGCGAGGGGGAGAAGGAGCCTTGGGGGGAAAAAAAAGTGCCACCCTACAGAATAATGTACCCCAACCAAGGAGGGAAGAAGGGAGGCGGGCGGGTGTTAAAAAAAAAAAAGCGGGGGGGTGTAAGCGAGGAGACAGAGCAGGCCAAAAAAAATTTAGATATGGGGGGGGGCCCCCCCGGGGGGGGGGGAGGGGGCCGGGCTGGGGAGAACTGTACGATGACAACCGGTCTTCCCTGATATATGACCTCTGTGACAACTTCAATATGACAGTTCTTAACAATGGAGAAGTAACACATTTGGCTGGTTCATCCTCAGTTGGCAGTAGATTAGACCTCACACTTTGTTCGAATTCATTATCGCTGGATTGCACATGGAATGTGATTCAAGATCCCCACGGTAGTGATCATTTGCCAATAAAAATTTCGATTTCCACCGGGTTCAATCCGTCGGAATCTATCAACGTCGCGTATGATCTTACCCGTCACATCGATTGGACAAGGTTTAGGGCAGCAATAGATGAAGCCGTAACGACGGTAGAAGGGCTTCCTCCGCTGGGAGAATATAACTTCCTCTCCAATCTGATCTTAGACAGCGCGCTTCAAGCTCAAACTCGACCTGTTCCAGGAACGTCATTTCACAGGAAACCTCCTTCTCCATGGTGGGATCAGCAATGCACCGAGGTTTACCGTAAAAAGTCCGACGCGTTTAAAGTTTTTCGTAGACGTGGAACACCTGAGCACTTCGAAGTATACACGGCTCTCGAACGCGAACTTAAGAGACTCGTCAAGGCCAAGAAACGCGGATACTGGCGAAGATTCGTGGACGGGCAATCGCGCGAGACGTCGATGAGTACTCTTTGGAATACGGCGCGAAGACTGCGTAACCGAACTACGAACAACGAGAGCGAAGAGTACTCGGACCAATGGATCCTCAAGTTCGCGCGAAAAGTTTGCCCAGATTCTGTGCCGGCACGAATCATTCCTCGCGAAACCGAAAATCCGATAGATGAGATCAGCCAACCCTTTTCAATGGTAGAACTATCTCTCGCACTCCTTTCGTGTGGCAATACGGCTCCAGGGGCTGATAGGATCAAGTTCAACATGCTTAAAAACCTCCCAGACGTCGCTAAGAGGCGCATGTTGAACTTGTTTAATCAGTTTCTGGAACTAAACATTGTACCGGATGATTGGAGACGGGTGAGAGTTATTGCAATTCAAAAACCTGGTAAGCCCGCGTCCGACCACAACTCCTATCGACCCATCGCGATGTTATCTTGTATTCGAAAGTTGTTGGAGAAAATGATCCTCTTGCGTCTGGACAAATGGGTTGAGACGAACAACCTGCTTTCAGATACTCAATATGGTTTCCGTAGGGGTAAGGGAACGAACGACTGTCTCGCGTTGCTATCCACAGATATTCAGTTAGCTTTTGCTAAAAAAGAGCAAATGGCTTCTGTATTCTTGGATATCAAGGGGGCTTTTGATTCAGTATCTGTTGAAGTTCTTTCAGATAAACTCCACGCTTGTGGCTTTTCACCATTAATGAATAATTTTTTGTACAATTTGCTGTCAGAGAAACATATGAGCTTCTCTCATGGAACCTCTACAGCTTCCCGATTTAGCTACATGGGTCTCCCCCAGGGATCATGTTTAAGCCCCCTTTTGTATAATTTTTATGTCAAAGACATTGACGGTTGTCTAAGTGACAACTGTACGTTGAGACAACTTGCAGATGACGGCGTAGTGTCCGTCACGGGACCCAATGGGGTCGATCTGCAAGGACCCTTGCAGGATACCTTAGACAATTTGTCTACTTGGGCTCTAGAGCTAGGTATCGAATTCTCTACGGAGAAAACTGAGTTGGTAGTTTTTTCTAAGAAGCATAACCCTGCACAACCGAAGCTTCAAATTTGGGGTACACCGATAACTCATTCTATGTCCTTTAAATATCTTGGGGTCTGGTTCGATTCTAAGTGCACCTGGAGATCCCATATTGAGTATCTGAAGCGAAAGTGCCAGCAAAGGGTCAACTTTCTCTCCACAATTACCGGGACCTGGTGGGGAGCGCATCCACAAGATCTTCTAACGTTGTACCGGACAACGGTTTTGTCGGTTATGGAATACGGTAGTTTTTGTTTTCAGTCAGCGGCTCGGTCGCACTTCATTAAATTGGAACGTATTCAGTATCGGTGTCTTCGTATCGTGTTAGGTTGCATGCACTCGACTCACACCATGAGTCTTGAAGTGCTGGCTGGCATGTTGCCACTGTCGGATCGGTTTACAGAATTATCTCTCCGGCTCCTCACCAGGTGTGAAGTCATGAACCCTCAGGTAATCGAAAACTTTGAGAAGCTCCTTGAGTTGAATCCTCAAACCCGCTTCATGACTTTGTACCATTTGTACATAACACAGGATGTCAGCCCTTCGCCGAATATTCCCAATCGTGTTTGCTCCTCCAACTTCGGCAGTTTGGTTCATTTTGATTTATCCATGAAGCAAGAGCTTCGTGGAATTCCAGAGCATCATCGTCCTATGATTGCCCCTGTGATTTTTGCTGCAAAGTTTGGCCAAGTTGATTCCACTAAAACGTTCTTCACTGACGGATCATTGATAGAGGAGTCAGCAGGCTTTGGTATATTTAATGAAATTTATAGCGCCAATCGTAAACTTCAAGCTCCTTGTTCCGTATATGTCGCTGAATTAGCGGCAATACACTTTACGCTAGAAATTGTTGCCTCACTTACACCGGATCAGTATTTCATTTTCACGGATAGTCTCAGTTCTATAGAGGCTATTCGCTCCTTGAGGCCGGTAAAGCACTCCTCGTATTTTCTCATGAAAATACAGGAGCTTCTAAGTGCTTTATCTTCGCGTTATTTTATCATCACCTTTGTATGGGTCCCATCTCATTGTTCAATTCTGGGCAATGAGAAAGCGGACTCGCTTGCAAAGGTGGGCGCTATGGAAGGCGATATTTATGATCGACAAATCGCCTTCAACGAATTTTTTGCTATTTTTCGTCAACAGTCACTCGTTAGCTGGCAGTATAAATGGAGTAAAGGAGATTTGGGGCGATGGCAACATTCTATCATCCCAAAGGTGTCGAAAAAATCATGGTTTTGGGGTATGGATGTGGGTCGAGACTTCATTCGTGTCATGTCTCGCCTCATGTCCAATCATTATTCTTTGAACGCTCATTTATACCGTGTTGGGCTGAGTGACAGCAATCTCTGTGAATGTGGACAAGGCTATCAGGACGCAGATCACATTATTTGGGCATGTGCTGAGCATCGTGCAGTCAGATCTGAGCTTTATGATTCCCTTCGGGCTCGAGGTAGACAACCCAATGTACCAGTTCGAGATATTTTGGCTGTACGTGACCTGGAGTTTATGAAACTCATTTATGTGTTTTTGACTAACATCTACATAACTAACCTGTATGTTTACTTTAAGTTTTTTTTTTATCTATTTTTTATCTGTGTTTGGGTGTGTGTTTTTTTTTTCTTACTCAAAAATGTTCAATTCAAAAGAAGCCAAAAGTTGTATAGTTTTAAGTTTTTAAGAAAATTTAAAAAAAACAATTGTTATATAAACCACACTTCAAATTCCAGCCGGCCTTCCCATCCTTTCAGTTGTTATTCCTATTAACCTCGAGACGGCCGCGAGTAATCGGTCCTATCCCCTTAACGTTAGGTTTAAGATAATTGATGTATATAAATATGAAAGCTTGGCTCTGTAAAGTTAAATCGATTGAGCCTGTACAAATAAATGAATTGAGAAAAAAAACCTGGACAGGAATTTTATACGGTAATCGGACGAGGAAAGGTGGCAGATATTTTCAAGCACATTAAACTGTCAAAGTTCGCGAAGAAATATCTGGTGTGGCAGGTCATCTGTACCTGTGGCTTGAAGAGCAACGTTTACATTGCGACTGGAACCGTCAACCAGGAAATTTATCTGAGCGAGTGCCTACAAAAACGTCTACTGCCTTTCCTGAAGCGACACAATTGTTCCGTTCTATTTTGGCCGGATTTGGCATCTTGCCATTACGGAAAAAAGGCCATGGAGTGGTATGCTGCTAACAACGTTCAAGTGGTGCCCAAGGACAAGAACCCTCCCAACATGCCAGAGCTCCGCCCAATCGAACAATATTGGGCCATCGTCAAGCGGAACCTTAAGAAGACTCAAAACGCTGTTGTGAGCGAGAATCAGTGCAAGGCAAACTGGCGTTCTGCGGCGAATAAAGTGGACAAGGAGACTGTACAAAATCTTATGGCAGGTGTTAAACGAAAGACCCGGCAGTTCGCATTCGGTAAAAAGGATGCTAAGCTGAATATTTTTCCTGTATTCTGTATTAACTGCACTTGAAAAAGAAAACGAATTTGACTTATTAATAAAAACTTTGATCACACACGAATCACACACATTACAGTTTGACCAAATTTTGATCGGAACACCCTTTATGTTAGTCCCAAACGTCATCTATTGGTTCTTTGTGTTAATACAGCTGATTTTGAAATAAAGGAGTAGCATCCGTGGGTGGTCAATCATGCTCATGCTCAATTAAGCCAAATAATGTCATATTATCATGATATAATGAACAAAAATTTGTCTAAAATAAGACTGATATAAATGTCAGGTTAATCATGAAATACTTGTTGGTATGATGCTTAGACAGATTTATCATAAGAATAAAAATAAAAAGTCACAAGTTTGTGATATTTAAATTGTTTTATAGATAATTAAATACGGCATATTTTTGAATTATAGTGAACGTTATTTACAATATAGAAAAATACACAGAGATTTATAGACATTTTGATAGAATTAATAAAAACTGAGGCATATGATGTAAGGTTATGAAACAGCCCAGGAGGCAAAAAAAATGTGGACTATTTTTTTTAACTCGAAAATTACCATATTTGTAAAAATGACTCTTCGGGATCATCAGAAGAATTTTTAAAATGTCGTTTGGTTCAACTTAAAATGCCCTAATTTTTTTATCTATAATTTAAGAGACTTTTCCGAAACTGACTTTATTTCTCTGGTCAGCCAGAAAAGGTTCCAGAACGCACGATTTTTTCGTGAACCATTAATCATAGAAGCAACACTTTTACTTTTTTTTTTCATTTTTTTAACGTTATACGATGTTTCAGAAAATAATCAAATATTTTTTCTCAACGATAATTTGATTTCATGGTGATTACTTTAAAATATATGGCATATATTGAATACTTCAATTCTTTTCTGTTACATTTGCTAATTTTTTTGTGTATAGTTTTCATTTGTGTGTTGCAATGTTGCAATCTAATAACACATTATATAAAAAATACAACTGAATTAAGATTTAGATCGGACAAACTTACACTGTAACAATTCCTTCGAACGGAGGTGTTCTCTTTGTGCGATGCACAATACCAGACATTCATTATTTTCAATCCTGTCAACTACTTGAGCGTCTGTTGGACGCCGTCGTCGTCGTCATCATCATCATCATCATCATCATCCCGTTTAGCAGCCACAGCGCATGTGGCCTTCTTTAGTAAAACGTCCGCGTCAGAGTCATTTGCCACCTTGGAAGCCACAAGTAGCACAACAAAACAGTGCCTGAAACGAATGTGCACATTGAGCATGGTATGTTGGATTTAAGCAAAAATTTCGATTCATCTACTAGTAAAGTTCATGTATAGTTCATGTAGTATAGTTCATGAGATCGTTGGATGGTACTTTTGTTATTGTCGTTCATAGCGACTGTCATATGAAATATATTTCTCACTGTGCCATTTCAGTTTGGCTGATTTCATTTGGTAAACCACCCGTTAAACCTGGCATGCTAAGGTGCTAAAACTTCTCCTTCGGTATTAATCTGTTAGTTTATATGTACATATAAATTACCGGTTAGCTACAGCCGGTCGGACTAGCCACACTCATACCGGAGTCCATGACATGTGTGATTTGCTTTCCAGTAGCCCTACTCCTGGTGTGTTCCGCTATTGTATGGGCAAAAGTTACTATTAAATACGGAAGTTGCCATTGTGTGCCGTTTCCAGTAGCAAGCATGCAAGCTCCAGGCCTCGAATTCCTATACCATTTCCCGGTGGAGCAGCTTTGTAGCCATTCGTTGACAATCTCAACCGACGCACTGGGTTTCGCTAGGAGGACACATTTCCCAGAAAGTGGTACAGTGCAATTATTGCCATACAATTGGGATTGAATGCTGACAATAGGTACAGTGCGTCTTCCTGGTCAGTCCGAGTTGAAAGCAGTGCTTTGTCATGAAAATTCTGCTGTAGGTAAATTGAACCATTTTGAGAGGCTGATTGGTTTGTCGTGTACTGGATATTTAGGAGTACAGAATGGAGACGGCGCAAATGTCATCAACAGTTCCCTCTTGTGTGTGATTAAAAAACAGATTGCTGACAGTCAACTGCGATCCTGATAGCATAGTAGTTTTTAAGATTGACATTTGATTAACGTTTGTATTTAGTTTTGATGATTGATTTCTACGTAATTTCCGATAGTTTTCAATGTCAAAAATTGTATACGTTAATGATTTATGATTCCTGCCTTACATTTTCCATTATTATAATTGTAATCCCCAATATCTTCGATACGACCACGAGTAATCGGTTCTTAAAAGTTTTTCGAAGGCTTATCAACAAATATTCTCTACTAATAAAAAATACGTATTTTTTAAATGAACTGGTGGGTACTGTTGAACAAAAAAGTAGTTCTAATAAACGATTATTTGCCGCTTTAAGCATTTAAGGCTCCCGCGAGAGTGCCAACCGGCAAATAACAATTGACGTCGGTGGGATTTTAATTATGGCATGGCAAGATGAATGGTCTAACATGGCGCAGATCCCACCGCACATCTACAGTGGATGCTATACGAAAAGTTTTCGTTCAATTACAGCGGAGAGGAAGTGGGGATTGTTCGATGAAAAAGATGAACGTCAAGAATGCTATCAGTAGTGCTATGCAGGATTCGGAAAAGCTACTTCAAAAGTCCATCAATGATCACGGAAGGAGTTGGACATAACTCCCTCTTTGGCGCTCTGGAACGCGATGGACTACTGCGTACTGACACTGCAGCTAGTGAAAAGAGTCATAATTGTTGGTTTTTCAGATGACGTATCCCTGACAGCTACCGGCAAGTCGCTAGAAGAGGTGGAAATGTTGACGACCAAGGCAATGGACACTTTTGAATACTAGGTGCAAGATGCAACGCTGCATATAGTCCACCACAAAGCAATGGTGCTATTAGCCAGTAACCCCAACACGATGCAGCGGTTTCCTCAAAACGTCTTTCTCGTGCTAAAATATCTGACAGTAATGATCGATAAACATTTAAGCTCTAAAAGAACCTTGGCTTTGCCTAGCTATTCAACGCTATAGCTAGAATTGACTTATGGCTATTATAGTCTGGATGACTGCACTGAGAACTAAGCAAAACCAAGTGAAACAGAACGGCAAAGGGTAAATGCACCCTTCTTTTTGCGGAAATGCTCCTCAAATTTTGGAAAAATGCTCCTTAGATGCGTTTGCCCGGTATAATGCAATCGGAGGTATTAACCTTCTGGTAAGCGCTTTCCGATTGTTTTGATGGGTCTTAAGTTTCTTCAAGATTGAATTGTTTTGACGGGTCTTAAGTTTCTGAATTTAAAAGTCGTCAAAACGAAATTAAGACCTATCAAAACGAAATTAAGACTTGTCAAAATGAAATTTAAACCCGTCAAAACTCCCAAGAAGATTGCGGAGCGAAGCTCCGCTATACAATCTTGAAGAAACTTTAGATCCGTCAAAACAACCGGCAAGCGCTAACCAGAAGGTTAATACCTCCGATTGCATTATACCGGGCAACCGCATCTAAGGAGCATTTTTCCAAAGTTTAAGGAGCATTTCCCCAAAAAGAAGGGTGCATTTACCCTGCTGCCGAAACAGAACATCTATCTGGCGTATGGCCATGCAAATCGTTACTGCATGCAAGACTATTTCGTTGTAGTGGGCTATTCATAAACCACGTAGACCTTTCTGGGGAGAAGGGGGTGGTCTAACCAAAGTCTACGCTCCATACAAAATTCAAAAAAAATGTATGGAGAAAAGTCTACGGGGAAGGGGGTGTTTGTTTGAGATTTAAAAAAATGAGTCTACGTGGTTTATGAACAGGCCCTAGGCGGTTTGTGTCATCGCCATCACCATGGAATTGAGGAAAGCGAGTGACGCGAGCGGAAGGAAATCAGGGGTATACAGAAGATTGTAAGAAGGCAGTTGTTAATAAAGAAGCTTGGAGTGGAATATGCCAATGAACGGCAGATAGAGATGGTAATACTGGCCCTGCCAATCTGTTTGACCAGAGAGTGGAGTGGAGAAGTAAACTTCTACCTGACGCAATCCCCGTCTGATCGAGGTGCTTCAGGAACTTCATTTAGGAACATCATACAACATCACCGGTCTGTCCGGATCATGTAGTTTACGACTGTCCACGATTTGAAAGTGGTGCGAAGGAAGATGCAAGATTTGAGATAGCAATGCCTGTCTCTCAAATAATGTCACAACTGCAACTCAAAAGAAGAGCAGGTGATCGTGCTGGAGACGCCATCTAGAACCGAAAGTAAGTTAATAAGTCCACAGTTCTGGCGTATCGGCTGAGTTTAAAATATACTGGAAATATTGCTAAGCATTTATTTTATTATTCACAAGGGGCATAATGAGCATTCGAGATGATTAGAGCACCCCTTTTTCTCCTATATCGCACCATAAATGAGAAAAAAAGCTGTATAGTACACTAAAACATGGCTTTTTTGAAGGCATAAAAAATCTTGTCATTTGAAATAATCTTTAAAAATGCATTTGTTTTCGTTCTGCTGAACAGCTATGATATAAAACAATACTTCACCTTCATTGAATAAGTTTCTACTACTTTGCCAATACTGAAATTTTCCATTCGGAAGGTTGCGAGCAACTGAAAAGGGAGAAAGCAGCCAACCTAAATGCTAGTCGCTACTGTCAGCCTATTTCCTCACAACGTTCTGACAACCACCGACGCCAGGAAGAAGAATCCACCACCTGGACCCTACTTATCGCACTCATCAACACATGAGCCAGGACCAACGGCTTTACTTCCCTTCCGAAGGAAGACGTGACCAGATATTTTCGCCTCAGAAAAACCACCGACCCTGACTGGGTTTGAACCCAGACTAACTGAGGTGCCAAGTAGCAGTCACGCTTACCACTTCACCATCGGTGCAGGCTGTATTTTTCCCTTCATGACGTCTGTAAATCGTTTATTTTTTTTTAATATGAACTACGATGCTAATTCTACAATAATCGATGGATAAGTTCATATAACTGTCTTCTAACTTTTTGTATATAATTAAGTTTGAAAATTACAATTACAGTTTAAAAGATGTGTTTCTTTTGCTCCATAAGCGTGTTCAATTTACCCCGTACCACAAAAAATGATACCGTGGTCATCAATAAAATTGATATTTTCACGATCCAAATCAACTAATTTCACACGTTATTTTATCAAATCATAAAGTGAAAGAGTAACACTGAAGTATAAGAGCGTAATATTTAAAACTGTCTTGCATTAAATCACCAAAAATGGATAAAATGCTAGAAGTGCTCATTATTCCAGTTGTCACTCCATATCAAAAACAAAACCTTTTTAAGCTTAACCCATAGACCGGCGTTCCAGTGCTTTCTCAATGAAGTGCACAAGATCTTTTGGCTTCCATCAAAGAGAGTATGACAAAACAATACTCCCCTCCCCCCCCCCCCTTTCTTTAACAATCTGCAGTTAGATCCAACCAGCACTGGTATTACAAAATTTTAGAACAACAGTTCTTACACATCAAGGGTGCATGCTAAAGACCGTCCCAGAAAGAAAGGACACACCTTCAGTTCGTTAAAAAAACATGTGTACTTTTGTTTATGTCAACTTTTATGGTTTCTCAGCATATTTTATCAGCCGTTTGTAATTGTGCTTAGGTACAATTATTACGTTTTCCGATTTGTACCAGTACATGGTCAACAAATCAGCGGCAACAGGTTTTTTTTTTCAAGCATTGATTGACGTAAATATTTGCGTTCATTGCTCCATTTACGATGTACGGCTAGAGGAAATTGCCTGCCATACAATCGCCTTTTTGCCAAATTTTTCAATGAAAACTGAGGTGTCCGCCTCGTCAATATCATCATCTTCACGAATCGTATAATATTGCAACAGCTCAACTTCGAATACGTTTCGTCGTCCATCATGATGCAGTGCTTAAGGAGTGTATCAAATTTAAGCTATCGACATACATTTGCGTTGTACGCATGTATTTGTGATGGTTTTTTATGCTCTGAACACTGCATGCTGTGCGTTTGACTGTCATCTTTCTTTTGTTTACTTGTTTGTGCGGTTCAAATTCTGCGTTTTCAAAATGTCGCATATTGAAAAGGAAGTGAAAATTAAGGTTCTGGACACATGGCTAAGTGAGAAGGGTATTACTATGTGAAAACCAGATAGAGGCAGAAAACCCGGTTCTTCCAACCCGAAACTGGAGCAGAAAGTGGTATCTCTAATCATGAAGAACAAATCAATGTCAATACGTGATTTGGCCAAAAAAAGCAGGAACGAGTGTCGGAATGATCCAGCGTATCAAGAGGCGAAACCACCTGAAGACCTACAAGAAGCAGAAAATCTCGAAACAAAGTGCAGAACAGAAGAAGCGAGCAGCAACAAGGGCCCGGAAATTGTATTCGCGTCTTTTGCAGCGTCCAGATGCATGCGTTTTGATGGACGATGAGACCTATGTAAAGGAGGACTCAAAAACCCTTCCAGGTCCACAATACTTTACTGCCGTCGTTGAGGAGGATGTAAGCGATGCGGACAGGTCGATTCAAGTGGAGAAATTCGGTCGAAAGGTACTGGTATGGCAAGCAATATGTTCCTGTGGTTTGAAGTCAACCATTTTTTACACTACCGGAACTATAAATGCGGAAATCTATCGATCTGAAGAGATTGTTGCCTTTATATAAGAAGCATAGTACACCTCCACTGTTTTGGCCGGATTTAGCGTCGGCTCACTATGCCAAAACCACTCTCAATTGGCTTGCGGAAAAGGGTATAGATTTCGTTGAAAAAAATATCAATCCACCAAATTGCCCTCAGCTTCGACCCATCGAACGTTACTGGGCAATCGTGAAGAGGGTCTTCAAGAAGACTGGTAAGGCAGCTGGGAACATGCAGGAGTTCAAAAAAATTTGGGCTCAAGCGTCCAAAAAAATGCGATGCAACACTTGTCCGGAACTTGATGAAGAGCATTCGATCCAAAGTTCGAAAATTCGTGAAGGAATAACTTAAATTTCATCCGGTATTCATTATGTTCAAGTTTAATCTCGTACAATAAAGGATCAATTTTTTGTATGAATAAAATATCGGTTATCAACATAATTTGAAAGAAAGTTTGTGGATAGCTTATTTTCGATACACTCCTCATTCTTGGCAAAAACTGTGTCATACAATTTCCGCGCCCGTAGTTTCACGTTGGCTACTTGTGTAGGAGACTTCTTTTCTAGTACTTCTTCCAAGGACAATGAGATGGATCCGACAGACTACCCGAATAAAAATGTATGTTCAAATGGCCGCGCTAGAAAAGTGTGCCTTTATTTTCTGGGAAAGTCTATACATCCAAAGATCATTTTTTGACGCTTTGGGTTATAATAACTGATCTGGTATTGACAGAATTGCTACTATGTGTCGTAAAACAACATGCTTTTGCCGAAATTACTCAATAAATGAGGACAAGTAGATATGTGAACTTCTTGTAAAATGCATCAAGCAAACCGAGTAAATGATCATTTAAGCATTCAAAATGTTCTTAGATTCATTAACAAACAAGCCCAGGTGCCCAGCAGCAAGAAAGCTGAATGGTCCAATAAATGGGACTATATTGTTCAATTCTGGAACAAATCTGGACCTCTGAATTACAAATTTGAGCACATAAGGGACTTTTATTTGCAACTTTAAAAGGTGATCCGGTTTAAAAAAAAAAAAAACACATAACAGTGAAGGTCTTATTGATTCGGGATTGGCTCAGAAGGTGGTGCTTGCTTGCATGTAAAAGTTTGTATTAATTGGTTCCAACATGCAATCTCGAGATCATAGCCATATGGCAAGCTACTATCTTCAGCGAAGACAGGATCGTATATGATAGCGGATATTTGTACAAGGTGGAGGCGATATACGTACAGTTTACATGGAGTCAAATGGACACAAGTACGTATATCGCCTCCACTTTGTACATATACTCGCTACCATATACGATTTTGTGTTTGCTGGGTGTTGCCTCTCGATCTGCCAAATTTGGAAAACGTCTGTATTAAGTTATCTCAAATTATAATATTTCACCCACTATAACAGAAAACATTGCGGTTGGTAGTGCGGATTGGATATAATGAAATCATTGGGTACAGGAGGAGGCCGGTTGGTACGAAATAGATGAGCTTGGAAATCAATAGAAGCACAAAGTTGCCAGAAGGCACGAAATGCTTCAAGCAACTCTGAATTCACCAAATCCTTCAATCGTAATTTAAGGTATAGATTGTTCTTTAGGACGTTCAGGTTAGTTGGTGCAGATATTATTTCCAGCAGTGAAATAGTTTGTAGATTGTAGTTGTACAAATTGAAAGTTCAAAAAGTAAAAGTGCGATCGCTATAGGTGAATGACGTTGTTCTTTCGCAAACTTAACAGGGACAAAATTTCGTCGTATAACGCGCACTCGAATAACTTCAACTCGCAACTTAAAGGAATTAGTTTAAAAAGTCTTTATTTGGTGCTTTAGGTATAAAGCAATGCACGAGGTTAAACGCAGTGTTGTTCGAACGGTTTATTGCAGACTGGTTATAATAAAATTTCTATCCTACTTGCTGACCGCGTGCGGTGTTTTTGGACGTCGGTTTGCTACCTAACGTCGGCTCTATTATCGATCGTTAAGCGATCGGTTTGATCTAATAGTGTGTATCTCATATAAACATCTGTTAGTGACCGATCTAGTGATTTTGTAGTAGTGGCTAAAGGGGATGAAAGTATATCGAGCACTTCGGTGTTTAATACACTATCAAATACCCTAATAGAAATAGCAATAGGCGATCGGCGTTAACAGACGTGAAGGTGCAAAACGGATCCGAAACATCGCGTGAAAAAACGAGTCGCCAAACAGGGAACGGTTGTTTTTCTTCACCTCTCTGAAGTGGATCGTACAGATCGGTAGTCAGAGCAACCGAAAACAAAAGGAAGATCCGGTTAGAGAGCGTGAAAAGCCGATACAAACAAACAACACATATGATAGTGTCGAAAACAAAGAGCTGAAGTAAGAAGAATCCGAAAACCTTGGGAGGAAGGGTAAAAAGCCATATGGGAAAAGGAATGTTTCTAGACAAAAAAGTCAAAAGGTCGCAAGTCACATTTGTAAACAATGACTTCTAGCGTATTTTTCTGGAATCTGCTTGCTGCCACAAACAAAATAGCACCAGAAACAGATACAAGGGGTTATTACCTTCCCTTCCGTAGTGGATATAGATATTAAAGTTCTGTCCAGTTAGAATCCGGAATCAGTTATTGTGTTGCAGCAGTACGGAAAGTGACCGCTTCAAGAATTCTTTTACAGCGGTTTGTTTACCAAGCACCCATTTTCTGCGGTATAAATTTCACGGTGTTTCGTGGCTCGAGTCAAAAGTTATTCCAGATGGAAGCCGAGAGGAGAGAAAAAAATCTGCACACCCACGTTGATAATCCAACGTGGTCCGCAATAAAAATCGCAAAAACGTTGAAAAACATTCGTGTATGATGTGGTAAAACGTTTCAGGGAGCGAAAGAGCGTGAATCGAATGCCTCAAGGTAAGCGTCGTAGTCGAACATATGACCGCAAGCTGAACCAGAAGGTGTTGAGAACCGTCAGAGCAAAGCCTGGACTATCAGATAATGAAATCGCACAAAAATGCGCTGCTGCTCGCCGTACCGTTTGAAGAATTCGTTTGCGAGCAGGATATCGTTCTTATCGAGCCAGCAAGCAACCAAACAAAACGTTGAAGCAAAGTTTCGTCACCAAAACTCGAGCTCGGAAATTGTACCAGCAGGTTTTGACGAAGTACCAAGGATGCCTGCTCATCGACGATGAAACCTACGTCAAAATGGATTTCGGACAGCTTCCTGGCCAAAACTTCTACATGGCGACGGCACGAGGAGATGTTCCTGCGAAGTTTAAGTTTGCTTTTATGGACAAATTTGCCGAAAAAAAAACTGATGATTTGGCAAGGGATATGCAGCTGCGGAGCAAAGACCACAGAGTTCGTGACGAATAAGACGATGAACTCGAAGATGAGCAAGGAAGAATGCCTCAATAACCGCGTACTACCTTTCATTAAAGCCCATAAAGGTTCCGTGAAGTTTTGGCCAGATTTGGCGAGTTGCCACTACAGCCGGGAAGTCATCCAGTGAAAACGCGATAATAACATCGATAAATACATAAATCCACCCAACTGCCCGCAGTTCCGGCCCATCGAGAGATTTTGGGCAAAGATGAAGCGGGAGGTTAAGAAAAGTGGAAAAACGGCTCGGGACGTGACTCAGATGACCAGAATGTGGAACAATTGTGCCAAGGAAGTTGACTCCGGAGGTGTGCAGCGTTTGATGGGAGGAATAAAGAAGAAAGTGCAAATTTTCATTAGAAACGAAGAGAAATGATTTTTATTGATATTTTTTCCTTGAATTACAGCAAATTACCTTTATTGTGATGTATTAAACTTATTTTTACGTCAATCCGTTACCGAGATACAGATGATTTTATTATTCCGGATTCTAAATTGACCTAGATGTAGCAATCTGGCATTTCCAGGAAATTTACGTTTTAAGTCATTGTTTACAATTGTTACTTTCGACTTTTTGACGATTTTATCTAGGTTTCCCCTCTGACGTGAATCGGATCGGTTATCAGAAGAACCGAAAAAAGAAAGAGTGTTGGTAAGCGAGAATGTCGGTTTGTGAGAGTATTGCTGGGTGAGCATCAGAGAAGAATATATACCACACTACCCAACTAACATCGGTGTTGAATTATAGCTTGTTCAAACAAATTTGGAGAAGCTATTCAGCTATTCTAGAAGAATCAGCTGAATAGCTTCTCCAAATTTGCTTGAACAAGCTCTTATTCAACACCGATGTTTGTTGGGTATAATAGATAGTCAAGAGAAGAAAAAGAACGGAATAAATAAGAAAGTACTAGCCTAAGGTAGTCGAAAGATTTGTTGACTGGACAAGGGTTCGTGCAGTTGTACAAATTGGAAGTTTACGAAAAAAGAGTCCTCTCCGAGTGTCGTCTGTGAACGGTTGTTTCAATGCTTTTTTGCGCAATATTTTGCTACCGGGCATAGTGCGTTATCTATTGTTTCGATGTCCTACTGTTTAGTGGCGCAAGTGATCAAGTGAGCACAGAAAAAGAACATTAAACCAGCTGCTAGGTCAGATATGATAGAAGTTAATTAAAATCATTCATACCATTAGTTCACATTTGCCGTATAACCATAGTGGCGATGCTTTGTTGCGCCCTGCTTTGTTATCGGACTTATTCCATATCTTGCAACAAGTAAACCACTATCCACCACGATTCAAAGCGCAAATCGTTACCAAAACGAACCCTGCTGCCACCCAATCCAGCTATCCAGCATCCGAGTGATTTCTCGTTGAAGTGCAGAGTGTTCTCGGCTTCCAATAAAACGAGTCGTAATGTCGTTGTCGTAGACGTAATATCAACATATTCCAACCCTTTCCTTATTTGACCTGCATTCGGGCGGGGCCGGCGCCGGTACTGTCTTAGTTTGAGATTATCAGTTTTTACAAATTGAGGATGTATGTTAGTACCATGCATCATCGGTTGGTTCTCTGTGTAATAATAGCTGATCTGGCAATAAAGAAGTAGCAACCTTGGGTGATCAATCATGCTCATGCTCAGTATTTTCCTATCACAGATTTCGAAGGAGGAGGAAGGTCTCGTATGTATCAGAGTAAGGAAGGTCTCGTATGCAGCAGAGAACATTATCTTTTGGGTGCACCGTTGCCATAGCGTATGTTTGTGAAAATTAGCCATGTCGGAAATGCCGAATTATTAGGGAGCTCGAGAGAATGCTTTTCCTCAATGTCAATGTTTATGTCGATATTATATTCATTCGAGGCCTCCATTTGCGATCGTGTTTTCTACAGGGTACGTAGGAGTTCTTGTCAGTGCAGTATATCGTCATAAAAATGAGAAGTTTTCATGAATTTTGATTTTCAATGTTCTTCCTGTTTGGTATAACTTTAACACTTGTCTTAATTTAGTTCAGTTCAAATCGGTCTCCTTTTGCCTTAATTTCCAGCCACATGCGCTGTAGGAAAGCGCCCCATCTGGCACGACCGATATCTTCAGGCACGTCATTCCAAATTTTCACCATACGTTTCTTTAAAGTTTCCATGGTTAATCCTTTGGTATTCCCCAGTTTGCAAAGCATGTAGCCCCATGCATAGAACATCAATAATAACTCAGCTCCATCCGGTTGAAACACCTATGGATATTTTCAGTTTTCATAACCCCCATGGAACGAATGTTTGAAATTATCTTGCTCATAGAATTGATGGATTGTATCAAATTTCAAAACGATAAATCCTTCAACCAAAACACCCACACTTTCAAACATTCAAACTATGCATTTTCAGATGGCTATAACTCTAACTAGCGATCATCGGCCAGAAACGAAATGGAATAATCGCTCATGGGATTGCAGTGAAGCTCATTTGCGCGGCTTAAATTGATTGGCAGTATCGCACGCGCGCACGATTGAAAACTTGTATGTACCAAAAGAGTGAGTGTGCGAATAAATTACAATTTTCCGCCAGATGCGTCTTTCCCCACGTAGTGCCCCAATCGACAGGCTCTCTCATCAGAGGATTATGCAAATTGCTATCTATCTACCTACCTGTCTACCGTTTTCAGAGGCTCGAATGCAAAAAACGCCACGCGCGCGCTCGCAAATGCTGAGAGGTGTTAAGTGAAACAACAAATCCTCCCAGGGTTTCAAGATCCCATTGCAAATCGCTAGGTGCCTACCTTACATAGCGGCAGTGGCAATTTGTTGGTCCGTTGCGTTGCGTTGAAGATGGTGCTGATGAGAAATGTAAATTTGACGTGTCCAAAAATAGGCATGAAGCAAGGTTCGATGGATGGGAACTCATCGTGTTGCACATTCCATTAGGCGAAGTACAGATGAGTTTCAACTTTTGTGGTCGAACGATGTCTTTTAAAAGATGAGATTCCGGAGAATTTTACCCAAAGAGGGAGGAAGCTGGGTTTGAGGTGGTGAAGTTTATGAATTTGTTTGAAAATTAATACCATGTATACTGCTGCTAGATTGCACTGCATTCCTAATCAAATCATGAAAGTCCTTGGATGCGACCGAACAACTTGAGAACAGTGGGTTTAATCGTTATAAAATTTGCGATATTGGAAAGGTGATATATTTTTTTATGTGTCGTAGTTACACCATCTATGACGAAAAACTGTTGGTATTTCAAGTGAACAAAGTTTTCGATTTTCATTACAACATTTTTTTCGAAATCATTTCCACTGTGCAGAACCAACTGCTACGCAGAAGATGCCCTGTGTAAAAGTTTGCCCCTTCGTTGAGTTATGATTTCAATTTTTTCTCAATTTCTTCCCATTCCCTGGATGCCCACAAACTTCCTCAACGTCATATTCCTGCCATGTCCCAACGCTTCCCTCTCTTCTGAAGGATGGTGGGCATTCTCACAACAACATATCCCAACACCAAAGTTATGATCTATATGTATGTATATGTGTATGTGCCAACTGGGACGAAAAGTTTTCCATTCGTTTCTCCCTGGCCGACACCGACAGCGTTGACTTTTGCCAGCATCTCAGAAAATATTATTTTATTGATTTTATTAAAAAGTTGATGAGAAATATCGCTCGTCCGTGTCTGTCAATCTCGATGAGGTTTTTGCCGCTTTGTAACCGTTTCAGTTGTATTCCATCATGTTCCTGTTAGAGGGTGGTTATGGAAAGTGTGTGTGATAAATTGATGGTCGGGTAGAGCTATCAATCCTGGTGATGAATATCGATCGACAGGTATCACGTGTGCATGCATTCGAGTAAATCGAGGCATCATTATTTTTTTATATCATATAAGAATTTTTATCAAATTTAATCGGTTGGATGGAAACAAACCAGAAAAAGAAGTGGAAATTTTGATTTTATTTTTAAGGAGTGTATCGAAAATAAGCTATCCACAAACTTTCTTTCAAATTATGTTGAAAACCGATATCTTATTCAAACAAAAAATTGATCCTTTATTGTACGAGGTTAAACTTGAACATAATGAAGACCGGATGAAATTTAAGTTATTCTTTCACGAATTTTCGAACTTTGGATCAAATGCTCTTCATCAAGTTCCGGACAAGTGTTGCATCGCATTTTTTGGACGCTTGAGCTCAAATTTTTTTGAACTCCTGCATGTTCCCAGTTGCCTTACCAGTCTTCTTGAAGACCCTCTTCACGATTGCCCAGTAACGTTCGATGGGTCGAAACTGAGGGCAATTTGGTGGATTGATATTTTTCTCAACGAAATCTATACCCTTTTCCGCAAGCCAATTGAGAGTGGTTTTGGCATAGTGAGCCGACGCTAAATCCGGCCAAAACAGTGGAGGTGTACTATGCTTCTTATATAAAGGCAACAATATCTTCTGGAGACACTCAGATCGATAGATTTCCGCATTTATAGTTCCGGTAGTGTAAAAAATGGTTGACTTCAAACCACAGGAACATATTGCTTGCCATACCAGTACCTTTCGACCGAATTTCTCCACTTGAATCGACATGTCCGCATCGCTCACATCCTCCCCAACGACGGCAGTAAAGTATCGTGGACCTGGAAGGGTTTTTGAGTCCTCCTTTACATAGGTCTTATCGTCCATCAAAACGCATGCATCCGGACGCTGCAAAAGACGCGAATACAATTTCCGGGTCCTTGTTGCTGCTCGCTTCTTCTGTTCTGCACTTTGTTTCGAGATTTTCTGCTTCTTGTAGGTCTTCAGGTGGTTTCGCCTCTTGATACGCTGGATCATTCCGACACTCGTTCCTGCTTTTTTGGCCAAATCACGTATTGACATTGATTTGTTCTTCATGATTAGAGATACCACTTTCTGCTCCAGTTTCGGGTTGGAAGAACCGGGTTTTCTGCCTCTTCCTGGTAGCTCATCCAAAGAATAGTGTTCCCCAAACTTATTAATGATGGTTTTAACACTCGCATGATGAATTCCAAACCGCTTCGCAAATTTTCGCATAGTAATACCCTTCTCACTTAGCCATGTGTCCAGAACCTTAAATTTCACTTCCTTTTCAATACGCGACATTTTGAAAACGCAGAATTTGAACCGCACAAACAAGGAAACAAAAGAAAGCTGACAGTCAAACGCACAGCATGCAGTGTTCAGAGCATAAAAAACCATCACAAATACATGCGTACAACGCAAATGTATGTGGATAGCTTATATTCGATACACTCCTTATAATCAAATATAATGATATTGTGAGCTATGATAAAGTAATGATAAAGATTGAACTGTATAATCAGACACTAGCCAAATGGCACACCGCGCTGCATTCATTCCAACAGCCGAGACGTTGAAAAAAAAATTTTTAGCAAACAAAAAAAAAAAAAAATACACAAAAAAAAGAAAAAAAACACCCCACCCACTGTGGCGTCTCTTCGTTTCCACGGTCTAATAAAAACTTCTTAATCATAAGAGGAGAAAAACGGATCAAAATGATAATTGGACATACAAGACGTAATTATTAAAAGTATGTATAACCTTTTAGATAAAAATTATAAAATTATTTTTATGTTAATATATAAATCATGAAAACACAAGTTATGATAAAAATGGTAATGATGATGAAAAAGATGAATGGTAATGGTAATGAATAAACAATATCTTATGAGACATATATATATATATATATATATATATATATATATATATATATATATATATATATATATATATATATATATATATATATATATATATATATATATATATATATATATATATATATATATATATATATATATATATATATATATATATAAGGAAAGAGATATTATTATATGAACTCAAAATAACATGGGTGCTGACTGCGGCTTTGTTGCAACTGTAGACAAACTTGCGCATCCATTATGAAACAGAAAATTTAGACAATGTATGACAGCCATGAGAAAAAAATTAATTTTAAATTTTAAGTTATTTAACAATACCTCATGACCTGGAAGACCTGAAATACATCATGTGAAAGACAGTACATCCCAAATTTTGATAACCTGAAACAAATTTATGTGCAATAATATACTATCATATCATTATAACAAAAAGAGATAAAAAAATGTATTTTGCCTCTATTTCCCGTAATGTACTTCCATGTTATTAGGCTGGATCTAAGACAAGGATGATCCCAAAGTGCGCTGCAACTACGAACCTAATGTGAATAGTAAAATTCTCAATGTCTTCTGTAGCATGATGATGTATGATGCATAAATGCAAAGCTGAAAATAGCATAAAAAATATTGTGAAGGGATGTTAAAAAAAATGTGGTCCTGCTGCAATTGTTGACGGACTTGCATTATCATAGCCATGAGGAAAAAACAATTCAACACTATTTCACAATACTTTGGAATTCCATGGATGATCTGAAATTATATTCCGATAGAATACTTCCATTGTTCGTGGTAGGATAAGATTTCAGCATTATACCATACCGGGGTCGCGCTGCCTACATCGCGTTGGTGGAGCTGCCACCTTAGCTATAGCTGACACGATACAGCGTTTCTTACTCAACCGCTGGATGCCAGGACAGACGCTGTTTGAGCTGCACCTCCTTGGTGGACAGACACTCGGCACGCACCTCCTCAATCTAGCTGAAGTCAGAAGGACAACAGTGCCCAGGCTGCACTACCAGCTAAGTACGCAACCCTTAGCTGGCGGTCTTTGTCATCTCTTGACCCGTGGAAGCACGAGGTTGGAACTTGTGAGGACCAGAGCTATGTTGCGGTGACGTACACTTCGTCACAGTTGTCGACTCACCATTTTGCAGCCCTGGACTAACATACATCTTCAATGTGTAAAAACTGGTGATCCCAAACTAAGGCAATACCAGCGCCGGTTCCACCCGAATGCAGGAGTCTACTGCACTTCCACGAGAAATCACTGGGATTTTGAAACACGATTGGGTGGCAGCAGTGTTCGTTTTGGTTAAGGATAAGCTGTCAAGTGAATAGTACCGATTTCCGACTTGAACCGATTTAGACCAACAGTCAGGATGCTATTGAGGCCACTCACAAAGTGTGTTTGTGGTTTTTCATTGGGAAAACAAAGTGATATTTAATATGGCTGAAAAGCCTATTTTGACCGGTTTTAATCGGTAAGGATGCTATTGGAGCAACTCACAAAATGTGATAGTGGTTTTTCATTGGGAAACTAGAAGATGTTTTATAATGCTGCATAGCCGATTTGGACCGATTCAAACCAACAGTAAGGATGCTATTGGGGCCACTCACAGAGTGTGATAGTGGTATTTCATTAGGAAAACAACGTAATTCATCTCAACGCTTGAGAGCCAACTTGAACCGATCCACACCACCAGTACGGATGCCGCTTATAAAATGAGACAGTGGTTTATTTGTTCCAAGATAGGGTGGCCCGACGAGCATGGCGAACGAATAATTTGGATCACAATTAATTAATTATCTCACCACCGACCCATCTTATCCGGCGAACCACTACTTCTCATGCGCACTCGATCACTCGCGCAACGAACAATAGGCAATCGAAACAATAGACAAAACGCTACGCCCGATAACAAAATATTGCGGAACAAAGTATCGACACAACCTATTCAACCGATTCAACCGATGGTCGACGCAAACCTATTAAAATTAAATTTTATTAATATACAGTCACCGCCAAAATAAAGTGCCCACTTTTCTCATGAACACGCTTCATCTCTGAAGTCATTGAAAAACTCATTATATCGTATTCATATATTTTTTTAAGCATGATAATATTATGGAGAGTGTGAGCTGTTTAGTGGAATACCTGTAACTAGAAAATAAGAAGAATGATTAGTAATTTCCATTTAATTCCAACTACTTTTATTGCTTATCTTGACAGATAAAGGGTGCATTCGATAAAAATGGCACACACATATATACTCATCAAAATTAAACTGATTATCGGATTTTCTTGAAATTTTCAGGGAATGAAGAACTACTAATGAGTTTTGATTTACAACATTTGTTTTATTCAATTTCGTCTCCCATCCCGAATGCCCGCACCTTCCTTTTCACTCCACCCATCAAATTTTGTACGATTTTCCCAGTGTTTTTGTTGTTTTTACCCAAATTTTCTTCAATTCTAGTTCTGTTTTTATAGTTTTGGGATGTTTGCGAAGTTCCGTTTTCATAATTGCCCAGAATTTTTTAATTGGACGAAGTTCCGGTGAATTTGGTGGGTTCATATCCTTTGGCACAAAATTGACTCCGTTGGCTCGGTACCACTCCAATACGTTTCGAGCGTAGTGGCAGGATGCTAGATCAGGCCAAAACAGAGTTGATTCTTTGTGCTTCTTAATGAATGGCAAGAGACGCTTCTTAAGGCACTCTTCCGTGTAAATCGCACCGTTTATTGTTCCGGAAGTGATGAAGGGAGCACTTATTTCACCACATCCGCAAATCGCCTGCCAGATTAGAAACTTCTTTGCAAAATTCGATAGTTTCTTCTTTCGAACACCCTCCGGAACATCGAACTTCGACTTGGCAACGAAATATTCTTGCCCAGGAAGTTGACGGAAGTCGGCCTTGACGTATGTTTCATCATCCATCACGATGCAACCGGATTTGGTGAGCAGCTTCGTGTAAAGTTTCCGGGTTTTCGCAGTGATGTTTTGTTTTTCATTCCGGTTTGGGGCTTTTTGCACTTTGTAAACATGTAACCCAGCACGCTTCATGGTTTTCTGCACAAAACCGACTGACACCTTAGACTTTTTAGCGACATCTCGAATTGACATGTTTGGACGGTTCTTGAATTGTTGTACGACTTTCCTGGCCATTTTACTGTCCATTGGACCACTTTTACGACCACTCCCTTCCTTCCTTTGGACACTCAGACGCTCCTTGAAGGTTCTTATTACAAGAGACACAGTTGTATTTGCAATTCCAAGCCTTTTAGCAATCCACCGGTGGGACGCCCCTGGATTTTGATTGTGAGTGCACAAAATTTTCTCTCGGACAATTTCTTGTTTCGACGACATGACTGGAACTACTGAATGTATAACTATAAAACATGGCAGATGTAAATAATACACTATGGATAAGATCTACTCAAATTTCTAGGTTTTTTACTCATACGATTCAAAAGTTACAGAAGATTTTCTGTGTGCCATTTTTATCGAATACACCCTTTACGCGTATTTCGTCTACAATGTGCAGACTTCTTCAGTGTCGTGTACTAATACTCGACTGAAAGAAAACCTTCGCCACCTGCCGTATTTATCCTATTTTCTTAATACAAACACTTGTACCTACAGCTAACATTTCTTGTACCTAACCTATCCTGAGTCCAAAACAAATATTATGCTTGATATCTACCTCGCCTTTTCTTTATACCTAACCTGATTATTCCGTAGCAGCGGGTGTTCCACTGCGTCGGTTTTGATGTCGTTTGGGTATTAAGTTAAAGAGCCATGTGTACTCGTTACCTTGGTCTTTGTTTAGTAGATTTGTGTTTTGTTGTTTGTTAATTTCTAAGCTTTCTGCGACGTCTAATTTCCAGGGTGTAGAGGTAGTCCGTAAGATTGTGATGTCATTCGTCGTTATTTCGTGATTTTCCGTAAAGATGTGTTCTGCAACTGTCGATTTGAAGTTATGTGAAATTCCTTTGTCAGTCTGTTTGACAGCCTTAGTCACCTCCGCTAGATGCTCTTTGAACCTTGTTGCCAAGGTTCTCTTTGTTTGACCTACATACATTTTGCTGCAGTGTTTACACTTAATTTTGTATACCCCTGCTCTGCCTAATACATCTATTGAATCTTTGGTGGAGCCTAACGACGATGCCAATTGGTTGTTCCTGCTAGAGAAAACTAAGTTCAAGCCAAATTCCCTAAGTTGAGTTTTTAGCTTTTGTGTAATATCTTTATCGAAGGGGACAGACACACGTTTCAGAGGTTCAGGTGAATCGGAAAGGGTTGTTTGTGATTTCCTATGAAGAAGTTTTTCCTTTTTTTGGATGATAGCTTGAATTGTCCTCTTTTCGTAACCATTGAGTCTAGCAGTTTCGAAGATATATGCTAATTCTTTGGCTTTTCCGGTTTTATTGAGGGGAAGGGTCAACATTCGGTGGATCATGTGGTGGAAAGTGGCCATTTTATGTTGAAAAGAGTGGTTTGAAGTGTAAGGGATGACTCTTTGGGTGTTTGTGGGTTTTCTGAAAATTTCAAACTCTAAAAACGATGATGACAATGATTCTCTAACTACCAGAAGGTCCTCGACCTTTTCCAAACTTTTCGCAAAGTACAAAACCTATGGTTCAGTAGCTGATCGCCCAGGAAGGGGAAGGAAACGTAGAACAGATTCCCGAACAGATGCCAGAATCATTCTAGAAATTAAGAAAAATTCGAAGCCCTCAGGGAGATCAAGGAAGTGATTCAACAACCGATCTCGGACAGTACTCTACGCAGAAGGATCGCTGAACACGGTATGAAGAGCAGGTTTTGTAAGAAGTTGCCTTTTATTAGCAAAGTCAACAAAGCGAAACGACTCAAATTTGCTCGGGAACATGCTGATAAACCTTTAGAATATTGGAAGACTGTTTTGTGGACTGATGAGTCCAAATTCGAGTTGTTCAACAGCAAAAAACGAGCTCGTGTATGGCGTAGACCTGGAGAGGCGCTTCATGATCGACATATCCAGGGCACAGTTAAGCATGGTGGAGGGAACGTGATGGTGTGGGGGTGTTTTTCTTGGGCGGGTGTTGGTGCTTTGGTAAAAATCGATGGTATTATGACAGCAGATTCCTACATCGACATATTGCGTGAGAATTTGGAGGTTTCGTTGGTTAAAACTGGGCTGGAAAACAAATTTGTGTTCCAGCAAGATAATGACCCAAAACATACCGCGAAGAAGTCAAAGGCATTCTTCCGTTCCTGCCGTATTAAACCTATGGAATGGCCCCCACAGAGTCCAGATCTGAACCCAATAGAGAATCTGTGGGCCATCTTGGATTCACGAGTTGATAAGACAGGAGTTACCAACAAACATAACTATTTTCAAGCTCTTGAGAACGCCTGGGAAGATCTTGACCCACAACACCTGAAGAATCTGGTGGAGAGTATGCCGAAACGTTTGCAAAAACTGTTGAAGGCCAGGGGAGGACACATCAACTACTGATCACTCAACAGACTGGATCTACAACTTGTTTTTTTTTTTTTAAAGAAAATAAGAAGTGGGCACTTTATTTTGACATGCATAATTTCTACTATAGTTTGATCTTTCTTGAAGAAAAAAATGAATTTGCAGGACAAGTGTTTTTTTATGTACCAGACAAGAAAAGAACATAATAAATATGCCATCAAAACAACAAAACTTAGAATCTTTCACTTATTTTACAGTTTGCTGCACAAAAAGGAGAAACTGGGGTAGGTGGGCACTTTTTTCTGGCGGTGACTGTATAAGATATTTATATTAGGTGGGTGCCGTATCCTGTCAGTTTGAACGTAATTTTCTCGTGCATAATCTTGGATTAACTTCTTGTGCATAATGTAGCACTGAGAGTAACTCAAGCATCCCCCATTCTTGACTAAGAAGGGGTTCAAACTTCTATCAGAATATGCTGCCAACCCAAGAAATACACATTTTGTGTTTTAGTTGCCTGGATAATTCTCATGTTTGGTTGAAATTTCTGTTTCATTTGCATGAGAGACCCTCCCCCTCCAGATTGGGGAACCACCATGGAAAAAAACCCTGCCTCCAAAAAACCCCACATGCCAAATAAGGTTCCGTAAGCATGATGAGTTCTCGAATTATGCAGAAATTTGTGTTTCATTTGTATGGGAGCCCCCTTTTCAGAGAGTGAAGGGGTCTCGATCCACCATAGAAAAAATCCTGCCTCCAAAAACCCCTAAATGCCAAATTTGGTTCCATTTGCTTGATTAGTTCTCGAGTAATGCAGAAATTTGTGTTTCATTTGTATGGGAGCCCCCCCTTCCAGATAGGGAAGGAGTCTCGAACCATCATAAAAACCTTCTCCGGCCCCAAAATCTCCTGCATACAAATTTCCATAATAGTAGGGATGATTCTCATGTTTGGTTGAAATTAGTGTTTCATTTGTATGAGAGCCCCCCCCCTCCTGCCAAAGAGGGGAGGGGTCTCAAGCCACCATAGAAACATTTCTTACCTCCAAAACTCCCACATGCCAAATTTGGTTCCATTTGCTTGATTAGTTCTCGAGTTATGCAGAAATTTGTGTTACATTTGTAAGGGAGAATCCCCCCCAACCTTTAGACAGGGGAGGAGTCTCGAACCATCATAAGAACCTTCTCCGACCCCAAAACTCAAAAAATAAATTATAACAGTAGGGATAATTCTCATATTTGATTTAAATTTGTTTTTTTTTTTTTAATTTTGTCTTCTTTAAAGAAAGAGGAGGAATCTCAAACCACCATAGAAACATTTCTTGTCTCCAAAAACCACCACATGCCAAATTTTGCTCTATTTGCTTGATTAGTTGTCGAGTTATGCAGAAATTTGTGTTTCATTTTTTTGGGAACCTCCCCCCCTTTCCAGACAGGGGAGGAGTCTCGAACCATCATAAGAACATTCTCCGGCTCCAAAAACCCCTGTATACAAATTTTCATAACAGTAGAGATAATTCTCATGTTTGGTTTTAATTTGTGTTTCATTTGTATGAGATCTCCCCCCCCCTACCAGGGAGAGGAGGGGTCTCGAACCACAGTAGAAACATTTTTTGCCTCCAAAATCCTCACATGCCAAATTTGGTTCCATTTGCTGTATTAATTCTCGAGTTATGCAGAAATTTCAGTTTCATTTGTATGTGAGCCCCCCCCCCCCCCCCCCCATGCCGAATTTGGTTTCATTTGCTTGATTAAAGGTTGTACGGAATCAAATTGCACCACGTTTAAATGGCTGTAACTTTTTACCAGTTCGGTATTTTCTATTGAAATTTTGGGTGGGATTAGTTCAATGTGTATTTGTTTATGCTGTGTAAGTTTCACTAGCAGATGTGCACGGCCAGCCATTTAAACTCAGTTTTGCGTCGTTTTTGACTCACTTTCGTCAAAAGTGGAGTCACTCAAATTTGAGTAAATGTAACTGGGATTGACAAGTCGACAAATCAAAAACATCCATCTGATTTGAGGCGATGTTTTTGATTTGTCGGCTTGTCAATCCCAGTTACATTTACTCAAATTTGAGTGACTCCACTAATGACGAAAGTGAGTCAAAAACGACTCAAAATTGAGTTGATATGGCTGGCCGTGTGCAATCGTTGCGAAGATGGAATCCGCATCTTTCTCATTGTGCCATCAGCAGGAAGCCGGGAATGGTACATTCTACGGTGTCTCGTGTTTTAAATCGGTACCACGAACGTTTGACCATCGATTGGAAAGAAAAAAGTGGCAAAAATGGATCTCAGTATAGTGTTAAGGATCACAAATGGGTAGTACAAGCTTTCAAGAGGAATCCCAACAGTTCAGTTCGAGATGTGGCGATGAAACTGAATATAACCAAAACTTTCGAGCAAGATGCGAAATAACGTGAAGGACTACACACGTACAAGGTCCAAAAGGCGGCTAATCGCGATGAACCGCAGAATACGGTAGGTAAAATGGATGGATGGTGAGACGTATGTAAAAGCAGACTTCCGGCAGCATCCGGGGCTCCAGTTTTCACTGCTCATCATAAATTCGATGTCCCTGAAGACGTTAGAAAGCAGAAGATGTCAAAGTTTGCCAAAGAATATATGATTTGGCAAGCAATTTGCTCGTGTGGAAAGCGGAGCACCCCATTCGTGACAACTAGAACGGTCAATGGGCAGATGTACCTAAAGAAATGCCTCCAAAAGCGTCTACTTCCTCTTCTGAGGTCACACGATGGTCCTACGATTTTCTGGCCGGATTTAGCCTTGCGTCATTACTCGAAAGAGGTTTTGGAGTGGTACAAGGCTAGAAGGTTCGTGCATTTGGATATGGAATTGAAATTGAATAAAACAAACAAGGTAAAATATTCATAACATGTTTTATTTTACTCCCTGAATGTTTAAAGATGATTGGTTTATCGGGCGAATTTTGCCGAATATTTGTGTGTGTCACAATTTGATTCCGTACACCCTTTACCTCATATCATTCCAGCACCGATTTCGCATAGTGACAAGAGGCCAAATCAGGCCAAAACAGAGCTGGAGAGTCGTGACTTATGATAAACGGTGGCAACCGCTTTCGCAGACATTCTTGCTAGTACATTGATAGTGCCGGTAGAGACGAAACTTTTAGATTTTCGACCACAACTACATATGGCCTGCCCAATCTAATACTTCTTCGGGAATTTGGACACCTTGTCCAGAAATTCTCGGCAACGGCATTCCTTTGCATTGCGGTATAAAAAACCAGACCCGGAAGCTGTTAAAAGTCTTCGAGTACCTATGTTTCGTCGTCCATTATGATACAAGGAAATGTTTGCAAGCGAAATTTTGCTGGTCATCACGGTTGGGCACCTTTTTTCACTTTGTACGCCTTCAGTCCTTGCTTCTGCTTCACTTTTTGTACGTATGACTTTCCAACACGGCCAGCCATTTTAACTCAGTTGTGAGTCGTTTTTGACTAATTTTGAGTAAATGTAACTGGGATTGACAAGTCGACAAATCAAAAACATCGACTCAAATCAGATGGATATTTTTGAATTGTCGACTTGTCAATCCCAGTTACATTCACTTAAATTTAAGTGACTCCACTTTTGATGAAAGTGAGTCAAAAACGACTCAGAACTGAGTTAAAATGGCTGGCCGTGAACCTTGCCAGCCACATTTCGCCCAGAAAGATTCAATAATGGCTACCACCTTCTTGTCCATTTGTTGGGAGCATACTTTTCGATTTGTTCCACTTCCAACCTTCCGATGCACAGTCAAACGCTGGTCAAATGATTTGCAAACACAAAACACGGCACTTTTCGGTAGTTTTAGTTTCATGGCAAGATCACGTACCGATAAATTCGGATTTTGCTGCCGTTCGAGTTTCAGCTGTCATATAAGTGAAACGTTTCAGCGATCCGTGAAATAATTCAAAATCTACACTGAAAGAAAAGTGTCCGAAATATAACGTGGACAAACTTTATAAATAGGCCACAAATATTAATGTTGCTAAGAAAAATACTGGTGATAGTGCAGTGCATAGTGCATTCCGAACGCAACGTTGTGAAATTATTTATTATTATAGGTTTCAAATAATCACTAATCATTGTATAAAAAATAACATACAATTGTGTCATATTTATATTTAAGTCTTCAATTTACGTGCAACAAGCATTCACTTCACATTCACTAATATTCATTATCTTTAGGAGTGTATACTGTTTAACCACTCACAATTTTGATACTCTTTGCGTTATGCATTCTCTGCAATCTTTGAAGAATGTTCATAACATTTTATTTCTTTCTTCAATCAAAACTTCCAATAACAAACTTTGCATAGCTTAAGCGAGTCATCTATGTGATGCTTTACGCTTACTCAACGGAATCACGATTGAGAATTTCCTCCGTCCTACTTCAAATACTCAAGCAATATACTCCCATCGAAATTTGACTGACACCCAACATCTCCATCTATCAAACCGAGCCCAGCTGCAATAGCTTTCGACAAATAGCAGGTCAAATGTATCCATCTGTCACTCTTTGAATTCGAGAGAAACCACTTGGAGCGAACTTCTTGCTTCTTCGGCTGAGAAAACACACATCTTCGAGCGAACGGAGGGTTCCACCATAATCACCTAATCATTTAACGCCGCGCAACCATCATCGTGCCGGAGAGAATGATCCATTTGACAGTGCAAGTCATAAACATTTCCAACCGACCGTCGCGTCGCTGGGAGAATCAGAAAACATCAATTCCGCGCCCGTCAGACACGATGTAAGATGGGTAGCTTGAAATCCATAACTCTTGGCTTCGGTCGATGCTCTGACGGTGAGGTGGGGTATGGGGCTATAAAAAAACCCGAGAACCTGCGAAGATGTGTTGCATCTTAAATGAATTGGCTATGATTGATGAATTTATGAGGCAAATAGACACAAGAAAAGGAAAGCTCCAGGGAGTCGTGGAAGAATCGCGTAGGATGTTTATCGGATTGGTCGGTTACGAGGGGTATTAAAATTCCTTCTGCCCATTTCACACAGAAGCTCGCTTAAGAGGAGATGGGGCATTAAAAAATCCACACCAATGTTGAACATATTATATGCAATAGTAAAGCTATTATTGTATTGTATTGCAACCGTTGCAGAGGTTTAAGTGGTTTTGGTATAAACGTAAATCATTCCAGTTTTATTCGACTAGTAATTGAACAGTTTGAGACGATGGTTGCTTGAATATATCACTCTAAAAAAAACTCACAAAAAATATCCTATTCAGCGGAATTCTGATAATTTAAAAACTTCATCCGGATCGTTGAATTTTAATTTGACACAAACATCAAATTGATTGCAAGTGGCATAATACTTGGGAGCGTTCACATTCCTTCTCCAGTGGATGGAAGTTGACACGATCAGGAAGAAGAAAAGAAGAACAACGAGACAGTCGTGCGCTAATTTATTGGTCTCCGTTTGTGCCTCGTTTCATCATTTCGGGGAATTTTCCCCCTCCCGAATTAATAATTGCATTCCGAACAAGCCTATCGCGACGATGACATCGAATTCTCATCAGTTTCCCGGAGCGAAAGACGAACTTCCAAGTCGGCCGAAGATCGCGTTTGGCATTTTGGGCATTCTGTCACGCCAAATATGGGCGCGCATTACATACTACCAACTGACTAACTAGAGGCGAGATTGGTAATGAGTTGAAACAATTTTCGGCCCTGGCCACTGGAGCGAGCGGGTGATCATAAATTATTTTTGACATGTGAGGAACAATGTGCCATTACAACTGGAATATCATTGTTTTTTTTTTCGTTTCCATCAGCCTTAACTGATATTTAATATTCCGGTTCTGGGTTGAAATTGTGCAACCAAGATGAGACGCATCGGAAGGCTCGTAAAGTCAAGCTGTGTGGGTGAGCCGTTTTCCAGCGCAGAAGCTTCATCCTAGAGTCAGCCAATAGCTTTGTTTGTTTAGTGCAATGCTCTAGGATCATAAAAAATGACCTGACAGCTTTTACGACCCTTCACAAGCAAAACAATTAATAGCCATAACACTCTATTTTTATGAGCTGAATATGGAATTTTGACGTCCGGTTGTTGTTTTGTATGCTTGATCCAGTCAGAATAGAACTAACTCCAAGGTTGAAAATTGGGTAGAAATATCTGATGAATTCCGTCCTGTTGTGCTGAACAAATATTATTTTGAATTGTGTACCGTTCAAGTTACAACAAGTAACAGTTACAGTTGCATTTTATTTTTCTGTGTGAATCTGGAACAACAGTTCATCGCCTCTAAACATTTACATAAAAACTAGGTTAAAACTTTCTGGACTCTTTGGTTGCGATCCGTTTACTTTACCGTTTTACAGAACGTTGGTTCAATTTTTGCATGATTTTCTATACAAAATTGTGCGTTCATGTCGTTAGACACCTTTAATGTAAATCACGAAACGTAAAAAGAGATTTCATGTTGATTTAGGTTTTAAAAACAGAAATACACACATTTGATCGTTTCGTCATATGATCTAATTGAACGTATCATTCTTTTCCGGGGTAAATGGGTTTCCATATTTGTTTTGGGTGTAGTCAGAGGGGCGTAAAATTCATTCCGCATACATTTTAGGAAACAGTGAAGACCAAATAATTCAAAGTCTAATTAATTAGTCAATTTATAAATTAAGTAACACCAACGCAACGATAGGTTAAGGCTATGTTTTTGTTTTGATTTTGGTTAAATTATTAGCGCACAATGTAATTGAAAATTGAGTATCTGCTTAGCTAGTATAGGTAGTTGTATAGGGTAGAATTCTTTTTTTCTATTCCGGGTGTCATTTAAAAAATTAGAGCGTTAGGGAAAGATATTTGAACGAAAATAACTCTCGTTCGACTTAAAAGAATGACTTCATTTATTCGATTCGAATAACTCACAAAATGTTTGTATTAATATTTGAATTTCGTGCTATTAGTATAAATAGTTCAATTATGAGTAAAGTAAATCTCGGACACTTTTCTTTCAGTGTAGATTTTGAATTATTTCACGGATCGCTTAAACTTTTTATTCATATGATAGCTCTCCACTGGGCTTCAAATGGTGAGTTGACAACTTCGAAGGAGGGTGCGGCCGACCTCTCGTCCTCACAAGTTCCTACCTCACGCCTCCACGAGTCATATGATCACAAAAGACTGCCAGCTGAAACATTGAGACGCTGGTTGGCGTAGCCTGGGCAATGTTGTCAATCTGACAATAGCGAAGTGAGGGGGTGCGACTGAAGATCGTGTACCTTTAAATCATATTGTATATTTCCCATTCTCATTTTATCAATAATTTCAGGACGCTTTGGAATCATTTTTGCATTCCAAAACCATGTAAGAGCCGGGAGCAACACGACGGGCATCAAAGGCTCAATTTATTTTTCAGCATTTCAGCATTACATTTAATTTAAAATTGCACTTCTGAATTTCAACTACTAGAAGACTGGCATGTGCTTATAAGGAATGTAAAATTATAATTTAATATTGTGTTTAGTTGCATTATGGTAAGATAAGCCATTTATTTCAGGAATCATCAAACCGGACTCTTCGATCACTCCGATTGCAACCTTTGAAATGTTACTAGAACATTATAAAGAAAAAATATTACTACATGTCTTTTAAAACAATATCTTTTATTGAAATGTTATCTCTGATATTTGGAATGATCTATTCTGTTTTCAGCTTTTCCAGGACAATAAGGATATTAATTCATATCTAATTTTTATTTATTTTTCAGTAACAATCCATTGGTAGTATCATTCAAGTTTGAAATTTGAATAAATTGGCATGTTTGTCTATAATGATATCCTAATATTGTGTGTACAAAATATACTTAATATTAAATAACATATAACAGGGAAAGGGAGGGACCATCAGGGCACCCAAGTGAAACGATTTGGATAGGGAGCATGGGACTGCTTCCTCCCCATTGTTAACATTTCGCGGAACGAGGGCGGGCTCTTCGACCCCATCTATTGGGTTTATTCTGTCAATCGAGGGCTCGATTCTAGTGCTGTGCGTGTGAACTTGCTTTTGGAAGGAGATTCTCTTCCCTATATTCGCGGGTTTCGCGTAAGTGTCTCTGCTTACGGGCCCGCCCAAACGGAAGGTTGGAAGTGGAACAAACCGAAAAGTATGCTTCCGATAAATGGACAAGAAGATGGTAGCCATTATTGAGAAAAATGCCAATCTTTCTGTTAGAAATGTGGCTCGCAAAGTTGGGAAGTCATAATCATACGCACAAAAAGTGAAGCAGAGGCAAGGACTGAAGGCGAACATTTTGAAAAAGATGCTTAACCGTGATGACGAGTAAAATTTCACTGTAAAAAGTCGTGCTAAGGAGTTTTCCCCCTTTTTTGGGAGATTTTTTTTAAAGGGGGGGGAAAAATATATATTCGAGGAATTTAAAAAACTTCTAGTTGTGGGTTTTTTTATAGAGAAAAAAAAAAGGGGGCGGCGGGTTTGGGCGGAGGAAAAAAAGATTCCCGAAGAAGTAACGTTTGCATTTAAAAAAATGGACAAAAATTGCCGATTTTTCATGGGCTTATCTTCACCCGCACTGACGAAACTACCCATGCAGTATCAATCATAGTAACCCATGAGTCAACAGACAAAATTTGACAGCTCTATCATTCGAACTCTAACCGTGATGGCAAAAACAGTGAGGCAACTCCGTTCAGAAGTGCGCGTTCAGAGAACGGCACCCCGCCGCGTCGAAAACGGACATCGTGCGGCACTTTGTGGACGCCGGATACGCCCGTTTCGGCATCTACAACATCTTGGCACTATTAGACAACAATCAGAGCATCGAAAAAAAGCCCGGTTCCGGACGGCCGTCGACCCTGAGCGACAAGAAGCTCCAGAGGATGCTGAAGAGGAAGACCGAGGGAAAAGCGGCTACATCGCTGCGTGCGCTTGGCCGCGAGGTCGGTTCATCCGGGCAAACAATGAAAAAGTACATACATGTCAGGAAGCGGAAGTCGCGTCCACTGGTTTTGGAGCTGCAGGCAATGACGCAGCGGCAGCGGCTGAATAAGATGGTCAATTCGATTTTCCCGGCGAATCGCGACGTGGCGGTGGTGATGAACGCCGAGACCTATCTCTCCCTGGATGGCAACGACTGGCAGGGCACTTCGTATTTTACTTTCCCCACGAAGGAAGTGAGCTCCGAGGTGAAGTTCATTTCACACACCAAGTTCCCCAAGAAGGTGCTGCTGTGGCTGACAATCAGCGAGAAGGGGATGTCAAAGCCGCTCTTCTTTCGCTCCGGACTGGCCGTGAACGGGGAAATTAAAAGTACGAAATGCCTGCCGGAAGTTGCGTCGTTTATCAAGAAATACCATAAGGACGAGGACGCGGTGTTCTGGCTGGATCTGGCGTCGGCCCACTACTCGAAGCGATCGTTGGAGGAGATGGAGCGGCTGAATATCGATGTGGTACCCAAGTCGGCAAACCCGCCCAACGTCCCCCAGCTGCGTCCCATCGAGAATTTCTGGGCCAACCTGAAGCATAAGATCTACTCCAACAATTGTGTCGCGAAACTGAGGAGGAATTGATAAATAAAACGAAGAAAAAACTCAAAAACATGCCAGTGGGTTTCCGTACAGAAGAAGCTGCAGCCAGATGTTGTACAGAACCTTATGAGTGGAGTTCAGCGTAAGGTGCGAGCGTACCGTTATGGCATTGAAGTCGAATGAAATAAATATGCCAAAAGCTTACTAATGGGTTATATTTTATTGTCTAAAAGTTTGAAAAGGATTGGTCAACTAGGTAATTTTCTACAGCGTTTTCTCCGTGATGCTAATTGATGTGGGACACCCTTTAGACAGCAAGATTAGCGTTTAAAACCCCATAGTTTTGTCGTAGAACCCTTTCGGGACGGACCGTTTATTGGCGATTATCTCCAATTTTACCTTATTTAGTTATTATCTTCCAGAACAAAACATTCTTTAATTGAAGTACTTCACCCACTCAGGCAATATTTCTGGTCAAATTCAGGATCTTAGGCAGCCGACGCCTGAGAAATTTTTTTTTTTAAATCGTTGCTGTTGTTCTTTATAAGAAAATATAGGACCCGTATTTTTGTATTTTACAATTCGGGTGCTCCTTTTTATGCTAGGGTGGTCAAAAGGTTCTGAGTTTGTCCCCTTTTATAACTTTCACAGCTTTGCAAAAACTTGTATCGAAAAGAGAAAAAAGTCTTCAACAAAGTTTTATAGGAAGCCATACGGAGATGAACCAATAAAGAGCTGTCCATAAACCACGTATACTTTAGAGAGGAGGAACGGTCTGGCCAAAAGTCTACGAGGGGGAGGGGGGGAGGTCTGATATTTTAAAAAATCGGTCTATGTGTTTTATGGATAGCTCCTTTGTTAGGATATCTACTTTGGGTTGGCTCAGACTCCTCACAAAGTATAAAAATTAAGTCTTCAACAAAGTTCTTTAGGAGATCCAGGCTTGTCTAGCCGATAGGATAGACCTCAATTCTTTTGGCATAATGAACGATTCGCATAAAGTAGTTTCATATAATACAGGTAGCATAATAAAGACGCCATATAATTCTCATTATGCCAAACTTTCGTATGCGAAACGTTTCACCCCACAGCTACAGTCAACATCTGACTTCTTAAGGAACCTTGCTAATATATCTGATAGGGATTCAAACGCACAAATGTTTGAAAAGAGGTTAGAATATTTCTTACTCATTAGTTCCATAAAAAAGCTTTTGACATTTAAAAAAAACATGCTGAAGATACAACTCTTCTTAATAATGGGCCTTCCATAAACCACGTGGTATTTTAGAGAGTGAGAAGAGGTGCGGATCTTGCCAAGGACATCCTGCCAATTGTCCACACCAAAAAGGCCACAAGGGGGAAGGATCTAGAAGCTCAGAAAAAAAGACCACGTGTTTTATGGACGGCTCTTTGAAAAGTTTACTGAAATACATGAGCTCCAAAGAATAGATTTCAAAAGGTCCCATTTGCAAAAGGGTGGCTTTCTTTGTTTACTTTCTCTATTGTTAATAACTGTTTACAAACTTTGTCTGGTAAATTAATTAGGGACATCCATTAATTACGTCACACTGTAAGGGGGAGGAGGGGGAACATTTAGGAAATCCCACACTAAGAGTGTGACGAAGCGAATGAGTTTGTAAATGGTTATTTTTGGGCGACATTTTTGACCTTCGGTATGTTTCGGTCGGGTCCTTCCTTAGCTCAGTCGGTAAAGGCGCGGCTACAAAAAAACACCATGCTGGAGGTGGCTGGGTTCGATTCCCGGTCTGGTCTAGGAATTATTCGTTAAGGAAAATTTCTCGACTCCCTGGGTATAGGGTATGACTGCACTTGCCACACAGTCATACTAATGCAAAAATGGTACTTGGCATCGAAAGCTCTTAATTAATAACTGTGGAAGTGCATTTAGAACACTAAGTTAGGAGCAAGCGATAAGCTAATTGTGAAAGCAATAAGCTTGAAAACGCTAAGAAAAAAAAATGTTTTTTTTTTTGTAAATTATCAACCGCTGGGACTATTCATAAGCCACGTAAACTCGTTCTTGGAAATCTCAAACCCTTTCCTCCCTCGTAGACACAAAATCCACACATTTGGCAAAGTTGTATTGAAACTAGACTTTGACGAGAACCCCCCTTCATTCCTCTTAAAGTCTATGAAATTTATGAACGGACCCCTGTATCCAGTACTACCACATTGGTCATATGTGATTCAAATAAAATCGAAGTAGTTTCCAATTCTAATGTAAGATCTTTTTTAATGCTTTCTCATCAGATATGAATTTTTGATATCAAAATATTGATATTGTTGTTGTTATTGACACAGGGTATACTGGAATAGCACGAGCTGACTAAAAAGGACTGAATTGTCGAACTGGGTGCATATGTATTACATAATGAACATCGACAGCGTAAGGGACGGTATCCACACAATTGTGCGGGTCCCACTTTGTCCCTCCAGACATGCTTGGCATGTGAATAAATAGACACTTCCTCTTCACTATGTCTAAGAGTAACTCTTGTACTTTTGATTATTATCGGTGCATACATACAAAAAACGAATTATAACCAAAATACGACGGGTAGAACTTTTTTGTGTTTTACGAGGTTTGTTTACCTCATGTCTAACCAAACATTTTGCCTTTCATATGAACTATGGGGTGTTCCGATCCCAATTTGGTCAAACAGTAATGTGGGTGAGTCGATCAAAGTTTTTATTAATAAGTCAAATTCTTTTTCTTTTTCAAGTTCAGCTAATACAGAATACATGAGAAATATTCAGCAAAGCGTCCTTTTTACCGAATGCGAATTGCCGGGTCTTTCGTTTAACACATGCCATAAGATTTTGTACAGTCTCCTTGTCCACTTTATTTACCGCAGAATGCCAGTTTGCCTTGAACTGTTTCTCGCTCACAACAGCTTTTTGAGTCTTCTTAGGGTTCCGCTTGACGATGGCCCAATATTGTTCGATTGGGCGGAGCTCTGGCGTGGTGGGAGGGTTCTTGACCTTGGGCACCGCTTGAACGTTGTTGGCAGCATACCACTCCATGGCCTTTTTTCCGTAATGACAAGATGCCAACTCCGGCCAAAATAGAACGGAACAATAGTGTCGCTTCAGGAAAGGCAGTAGACGTTTTTGTAGGCATTCGCTCAGATAAATTTCCTGGTTGACGGTTCCGGTGGCTATGTAAACGTTGCTCTTCAAGCCACAGGTACAGATAGCCGGCCACGACAGATGTGCTTGAAAATATCTGCCACCTTTCCCCGTCCGGTTGCCGTATAAAATTCCTATCCAGAAAGCTGTTTATAGTCTGCCTTGACGTAAGTTTCATCGTCCTGTACCACGCAATCACACTTCGTCAGCATCGTCGTGTACAACTTTCGCGATCCTGCTTTGGCCGACGTGTTTTGTTTATCGTCGCGATTTGGAGTCACCACTTTCTTGTAAGTCGACAGTCCAGCTCGTTTTTTAGCTCTATCCACGGTTGAAGGCGCCACTCCCAGCTTCTTTGCGACATCTTGGACGGAGAGGTTGTTGTTCCGCTCGAAACAGCGGGCAACTCTTTTTGTCGTCACTGTGGCCTCCGGCTTTCGATTTCCACCCGATCCAGCTTTCCTGGCTGTCGACAAACGTTCACCGAACACTTTTAATACGTTGGTAACAGTTGATTTAGCCACATTCAACAATTTCGCCAACTTGGCGTGAGAGTAGTTTGGATTTTCGCCATGCACGTGCAAAATTTTGATGCGTTGCTTCTCTTCCTTCGACGACATTTTGATAACTGAAGTGCTAATCTCAAAATCAAAATAGAGGCATGATGCTACACGCATACATCTTCAAAATGAGGGGGGTGCAAAATTGTTTAATGCACGATGAAAGGAAATGCCTCAAGTTTAAGTCGACCAAATTTTGATCGAAACACCTTTTATTAACAAAACCAATGCATGATCATAAAAGTATAAGTAATAATTCAATTATTAACATCAAATTTGTTTGAAAAACATTGATATTGTGACAGAATAAAACATGTAAAGTTACTTTAGTCAACCCGCACAATTATAAATTATCCCGAAAGGGATAAGGATTATATTGAACTGTATTCCGTTTAGCATGAATATGACACATGTATTGAAAAAATAAGTTATTACAGTCCCTATGAGGAAGCAAAGGTGAAAATACGTTAAAAATTCTAAAACTATTTTATAACGCTTAAAATCGCATTCTGAATTAATTTAGTTGAAGTTTCTAGACTTATTAAAAAGTTCCGTTATATCGAGGTCCAGTTACTTTATATCTTAATTGCCTAATATCAAGGTATCCCTTGTACCTTTATTGTTTATCTTGACAGATACGCGGCTTTCGTCTACAATGTGCAGACTAGTCGAGTCTTAAGTCGAGTATTAGTACACGGCACTGAAGAAGTCTTCACATTTTAGACGAAATTCGCGTATTTGTCAATATAAGCAATAAAGATAATTGGAATTAAATGGAAATTACTAATCTGTCTTCTCATTTTCTAGTTAAATTCAAGTCTAATAATTACTATTTTTACTGTACTCCGAAATATTTTTAATTTAAAAAAAATGAAATAATGTCTCGCGTTCAAGCTCAGGATATCTGGTCACTTTATTTTTAGCCCACTTTGAATATTAAAGAATCAATTGTGTTTTATGTTTGATTCTACTTCAACCCAATTTCAATTTTTGCATCCGCATTTTGCATCTGCCTGAAATAACCCACGGAATTATCATATGCCTCATTCAGTTTATAACCGATCAATTTGGCATCGACCGGATTGTTGATTGTCAGGAAAAGTTCGTGCCGAAGTCATAAACCTTCCGCATGGTCACTGGTCACATAGGCATCATCGTTCCAGTTTAAAGACAATGGGATCACGATAAAACCAGCAGCCAGAGCTGCATCAAACAATGTTCGCGATGCAGGCTACGTAATAAACAAATAATCGATCCTGGCACTCGTGATCAAGTTTCATGGAAATTGCTAATGATCTCAGCACAAAGGGTATCACGATTCGATACTTTTGGCACTTGAAGCCGAGCGCTCCAAAGGGCTCGGGAAATATTCACAAAACATCGGAAAATCAGGTCACAAATAGCCACTTGAATTTTATGTCTACCACCTCGCGAAGCTACACTTGTGGAAGGTACTTCGTCCAAGCCACTTAATTCCCAATCATCCCATGTCCAAAAGCCTTTCACGCAGGCTTGCCCATTAACGACAATGGAATATTGGCATCTGCACCCGCTTGCCCTCTCTGTGCATCAAAACAGAATCAACAATTTTCGACAGCTCATAAACACCGTTGACTGCGGTGCGAGAGACCGTCGATCCGTTCGCATCAGAATGAAATCTCGAAGGCAGAAAAAAAAAATCACATACACACACACACACAACATCCCATATAAGATGCCGACTACCGACGTCTTTCGTCGTTGTCGACCGCCCTGCCATAACATAAACACCCAAAGTGAGGCGATGATGGAAACGATAATCGTTTTTACCGACTTCCCTCCCATGTTGGCCAGTGATGGCAAGTTTGGGTTTCACCACCTCCATCGTCGGATATTAAGTTAGTGTGCCCGAGTTCCAATATTAACTCACCCGCATGAGATGCAGAGCGCCACAAACAAATAAGCAATAAGCACTTGAAAAAAAATTAAACAGTCGATAAAGTTTTGCACTCGTCTTTCACAGTCCTTGAGGTCAGCATTTTAAGGAATAAGAGAAGCGATTAATTCACTCCCAGAACTAGGAACCTTTTCTCAGGCAAGTTGATTTGACTAAATTAGTTAAATTTTCAATGTCTCTCAAATCGCAGAATACGCTAAAAAAGCTGTAGCATCGCTATACCTTTCTTACAACTCTTTCCGCAAGAACTGAAAGCGCACAGATGGACGTAAGTGAACAAGTAATGGACCCATTATATGTAGCGAGTTTCGAATGAAAGCATCGCTCAACAAGGGAATCCAAGTATGACGCTTCGAGCCTAACTGTTCGGTTGAACAGTTTCGAAATGGAACGGAGGATCGAAGGTTACTGCCACTTGAAACCAGCCAAGCTGACGTCGTCTTCGCGGCCGGCGTCATCGCACTGGAGCTTTACCGATTCCACAGACCCTTGGCAGTTCCACGGCGTCGTTGTTGACACAGTGATGAAGAAATTATCAGAATTTGTGCGCCACTTGAGAAAACAAATAATTTATTACACACGTCGATGACGGGATGTGGAATAAGATGCTGGGAATATGACGATTTTGACGGTTCGAATTTTTCCATTGGCAGCTGCTTCGTGTGGTGTCCAAAGACCGATTTGGTGGTGCATTCAAATGCGGGATTGTAATAACTGAGCGATGAGTGATGGTAAACAAAAGGGGTTTAGCGACGGAAGTTCCAGAACATATGGCTGGGAGTGAAAACAATATCGAAATTCTAGGAAATCATCACGCAAACCATCAAACAAATCACAACGCGATTTAGAATGCTCATCAGAACTTCCAAGCAAATTTAGAAAACTTTCAAAAGCAGCTAAACCCCCTACATGGTCAGACTAAAATTCCATTCTCACCCAATACCGGGAAAGTTAGCCGGAAATGATTACCTATATCCCCAATCCACAAGACTCAAAGAAAAAATGAAATAAAACGGAAAATTATATTAAAAGTTGTGTTGGTCCGCGAAGCTCCGGAATATAGAAAAAAAAAAACGATGCAAATAATTTCGCATCCTTCGCCGGGTCCTTCTTCGATTTACTTCTGCCCCTCCACCGCCGGCTTTGATCAATCACCCAGCGCTAAATGGCTTTCCCGGTCGTGGCAGATTAAAGCGCCCCAAACTTTTCGCTCTGGCTTTGGCTCCGCGTTTTTCTTCTTTCGGTACTTTTCAACTTCGGTTGATTGAAAATCGCAGTTTCCTTCCAAAGTACTTTCCGTAGTCGAGCGAAAGTCCGGAAAAGCCGATTTCCACGCGTGGCTTGTTTCGGAATGGACGGTCGGTCGACCGGTGTGGCACGTGGATGTGAAGCCAATTTTCGGAACGATCGCGCTGGCAAGGTGTAATTACGTTTTTCGTGGCCGATCGATTCTAGTTAAAATCAAGAGAACCCTTTTCGGAAATGGAACTTTTGCTCAAACTATATACTTCCTGCCTTGCAGCAAGAGAATATTCAATTATTTGCGATTTTCCTCGATGGTAGAAGATGATGACTTCGCAACCAGCCCGTCGGCGGCAGCAGCAGCAGCAGCAAACGGTGTTGTTGGTATTCATTTGAAAATCGTTCCGAGAAGAAGGAAGCTGAACTAGACGACGACGGCAACGACGGCGGGGGTGAAGTGTAGTTACGCTTAAACGTGAGCGGGAAAAAACTAACCCAATTTGTCGTCGCTTGGTAAATGCCTTTTAAGTTCCATTAATTTTTCATCGTGTCTCACTCTTGACATTGCAGTCCACCACACCACGTTACAGCGCTTGCTTTGGGAGAACGAGGATGGCAGATGAGGGACGTTCTGAAGCGGAAAAGTTGCCATCAACATCACAAATTTCTGTGCCCTGTATGGCTGGTCGGTGGGTAATAGGGCGAGGAAAGCTTTCACAGCATGGAATAGACACGGTTGGGCTTTGATCTTCTTGTTAGGTGTACACATGGAATGATTTTCTGCCAACGGAAGCGTCTTTGACGCACTGACTGTGCTGGAAAAGTACGAGTTTGTGCTATTTACGCTTCGCTATCGTGGCGAGGCAGTGATTGTCGATGTAAGTGCTTGGAATTAATTCAATTTGGTGAGGATTTATGGTTAATTCGCTGTTGAACTGAAGTGGCGGAACGCGGGATCGATTTAGAGAGATATTGGATAATTGTACGGGCTGTTCGGATTTTTGGGCTCGCAAGATTGGGTGAGACTACTGAAAATTACATGTAGGATAAAAATGTATCGTAGATCTAGGATAGTTGCGTTGAATTGAGAGCTTACATCCAGAAAGTAAGAAGGTGTTTGTTGGATATTTGTTGAAAATGGTTTGATGTGTACTAACAGATTGCTGCTCATCCGTCCAGAAGATTTGGTATGCACGTGGAATTAGCTACTTCTGTACTATCAACATAGTAAACTCTTGAGTATACCGCCTTGGCAAATGAGTTTACGGTTGGATGAACAAGCAAATACTTCTCGCTTGCGGAAGATTCTGAAATCTAGTTTTGGCAACTTGATATGAGTAGTATGATCTATTATGATCCCTTAATGATTGAATATTGACATTTGAACATTTCTATTTTATTTGTAGCTCAATAAAATTAGATTTGAGATTGGATATTGTAGCTACAGGGTGCGGCAGAAAATAATGCGAAATTTTTTTCTTTGTCCCCGACATTGACTGCCATGTGCGTGTTATGGTTGACTTCAGGGTTTTCACACTAGGGTGTGATGTTTTGCAGGCTCGTACTTCAACATATGCCCAAATCGAATAATCCAACGGATTCAGATCTGGACTGCTAGGGGGCCACAAATCCTTCGGCCAAAACTTCATGTTATCGTTCAACCATTGTTGGGTTCGATTGAACGTGTGACACGGCACTCCATCCTGCTGTAGGACAACGTTTTAGTCCTCGGAGAAGTTGGCCTTCACCCAGGGAAGCACTTGGTCCTTTAAAATACCGATATACACTTCGGTATTGATTTTAACTCCAGCATCAATGAAAACAGGCGGCATTATCAAACCGTTGGACGCCACCAAGCCAAACATTATGACAGCAGCCGGATGTTTGGTTTAAAATTTGAATTTCAGTTTTTCCGGAACGTTCTCCATTTTCTGCGGTGAAATGAACCGGTCCGTGCGGCTGTTGGCCACAGCATCGGCACTTTTCGTCGGAGAACAGGATTATCATTTTTTCCTTCTTCAACAAGGAAAGCAATCTCTTGGAACGAGTCACTCGTAGTTCCTTGGCCCGGTTCGTAATCAAGTGGCGTTTCACTCTGGCTCTGGAAGATGCATGCAGGTCTTCTTTGATGATTCTCCGCATGGATTTCTCCGAAATATTGGCTTCCTTTGCAAGTTTTCTTATGGAACGCACCGGTTTGCGAGCAATTTTTGCACGGACCGATTTGATCACGTTCGGCGTGCTTGCAAAGCGCGGACGTCCGCTTCCCGGCTTTTGCTGCTTAGGGCCATCCAGCAGGGACGTTTTTATGCAGTAAACTGTTGCCAAATGGCACTATACCACCTTGGCAATCTCTTTCGGCTTCTTCTGGACGAGCAACAAACTGGTGATCACTTCTTTCGCGAACATTTTGAGGAATTTGCAATAAAACAAATAGTATGTTTGGATGCAGCACTTGAAAGTAAACATAAACAAATACACTTTCGACAGATATTAGTCACTAGCTACACGAATTAAACCAATACTCAAGTTTGATCTTTTTGTCTTTTTTTTCGCCCGCCTACTACACAGTTTGAAAGAAACATTTTATGTTGTTTTATGCACATAAAGGAAATGCTGCACGGAAACAAATCCGCTCCCAAAAATGGTAAAAACGACTCATGATATCATGACTAGTTCCTTATGAAAATACACCATGATTTGGGCACATGATATCATGATTCATGCTCGCGTAACGCACCGGAAGCGTTACGAATTGTTCTGCTGAGAGGGAATCATGAATTAGAATCATGATATCATGAGTCAATGCTTCCCAAATCATGATTTGAGTTCTGAATATCATGACCTTGGCTCATGATAGTGGAAAGGTATAGTTTATGATTCCGGATTTTTTTTTCTAGGAGCATGAATCCAAAGCATGATTTTGGGATTTTGATTCATGAAACCGGGTGCGATTGTTTTGAGTGCCATAAAATAAAATCTTAAAATAAAACCGGCGGCTCCGATTGGTAAGTCAACATCGGCTGTGCCAATTCTATTTGGTCGGGGTTCTGCCAGATCGCACCAAGCGGCTTTTGCGTCATTCTGCGTAACTGAACCCATACAATCATCACAGAATATTTTTTCGATGCATTATGAAGATGGATCACTCAAATTGCTTATTTGTTACAAACTTCAAAAACCACTGATGTGATTCATCTTGAAATTGAAAAGTTCTGTTTGAATATGTCGGACAAAACTGATTATTTTCGATAGGCGCTTGGTGCGATTTGGCAGAACCCCGACCATTTGTACTATAGTTCGATCTCTTCGTTGGCATCCAGGCAAGACGGACATGCCGCCGGCACCCGTTCCTTAGCCGACCCTGCACGTGCGGTACGTCAGTGAAACGGAGACGAAACCAAAATAAGATGATCAATATTTATAACATAGAAATGTTTCATGTAATTAATCGATTAAATATTCTTCGTGCTAAACCGCTAGCCCTAGCAAGCGTTGGTGTACTAGAAGTTATTTTTTCTCTCCTCTTTTAAATATTCAACAAGTATTCAAGAGATAGTTGTATTCTCTTTGTTGCGTGAGACACTTATTGATGATTGCAACGTGAATAAACTTGGTGAATTGACACAAACAAAATAGTACTGTACCTGGTATTGAACTCTCGACCTTCTGATCCCTTAGCGGCTAGAGTAACCATTAGGCTACATATTTAGGCATAAATAATGCAGTCGGTTAATGAGTCCGTACAATATTTACAAAGCATTTACTAAGAATGTTATTAGAACATGAACGCATAGTGGTATAGTAGCTTATCCAGCATTTTACGAGTAATAATGGCCGTCTCGGTTGAGCTCGGTTTCTGGTCGGAAGAAGCGATATAACGTTTGGCTAAGGCCGTTTGACAGAGAATCGATCAAATCTTATCGATTAGCTGTCAAACGACCTAAGCCAAAAGTCAAATCGTTTGCTCCCTACCGGAGATCGAGTTCAATCTTGGTGCTCGTAAAATGTTGGATAGGCAGACTTTATTCGCTTTAATTAAGCAATATTGTCAAGCACTACAATGTAGTCGCACAACCGAGCTTCAAAACGTTGATGAAATATCTATTTTGCATGATTATTAAATAAACAACAGGCGGTCGAAAAAGAGCATATGTTTGTATGCTGATTACACTTATTCATATGTTTATTCAGTCAAACTTCGAGCATTTAATTCAGGAAGACAGCTAACATTTAAATGCACATAATAAGCGAATTACTAAGATCAAAGCAAGCAGTGGAATAAAAGCGCTTCTATCGATCACAATACGCTTTTTTCAGCACATAATTCAATCCACGGATTTGTTCAGCAAAGTACACTGTTGTACAACGGTTATTCAAAAGATATACTTATATGGAGCACTGAATTGTTTGTTGGGTTTTCACTACCATTTTAGGAATTGAGAAATTGAGAAAGAAATTTCTTACCAAATTGTTTTGGAGCCTTCACAGTAAGATGCGATCTCTCGTAAGTCTGCAGAAAAGCTCCAAATCGCCTTCCTGTAGCCCTGACTGTTGGTGTAATCGGCCAGCCCTGCACGGTCCAACATCGTTTCAACATCCACTTCTGATAAAAACGATTAATCGTTTGATAATTCATGAAAGATTTAACTCTTTTTTTTAAATTTACACAATTCTACCTCCGAACGCAAACGGGCCTGCAACATGATTGAGCACGTTTTGACAGAAACGCGTAACACTTGAGGTGGTTATGATTTCTGGCTCATGAAAATGGTTGCGCTGATTCATGATAATGGTCATTTCGGTCTTGCATTCATGATTCATAGTCATGATTTCATAAAGTAATACGGCTTCTGGTTCCATGCTTTGCAAATCATGAAAACGGGATCAGATTTGTTTCCGTGTAGATTTGAAAAAAATAAATATTTTTTTTTTTTTAAATTTAAACATTTTTTTTTTGGAATATGGTTTTTTTTGGAAAATGACAAACAATGTTGTATGCTGTATGAAAGATTGCAAATAATCACGTTGTTTCCGCTTGCTTCTGCTTGCAATTAAACAAGGGGAAATTTTACGTGTCTGCTAAAATTCATCATTTTCTTCTGTTTAACCTAACGATTATGTTCCTAACATTTTCATTTATATTTTTTAGGTTCAACAGAATATTAATGGACTACTTTGACTGTTGATTTTGACTTAAACAATTGGAACATCTTCTTTGTAGAGGGGAGGTAGCTCATCGAATCTTCCGGTTCGCCTCTAAGCACCTTGTACCTCATAACCAGGGTGTTGCCCACCCATGTCCTGTCGATCTGCAAAATTTGGAAGCCGTCTGCATTGAACTATCTCAAATTATAATATTCCGTCCACTATATAACAAAACATTGCGATTGGTTGAGCGGATCGGGGATAACGAAGTCATTGGGTATAGGACCAAGTCTCCCCCGGTTGGTACAAAACTGATGAGCTTGGAAATCAATAGAAGCATACAGCTGCCAGAAGGCACGAATTGCTTCAAGAGACTCTTATTTCACCAAATCTTTCAATCGTAATGTAGGGTAGAATGTAGGGTAAGGGGATGTAATGTTAGCCTAGCTCCTTCTTCGGCCTATGTACCAAATATGTCATAAATTCTTCCATAATCAACAAAATTATGTTCCTATCAAGATGACCGATTTAATTCGAAGCAATTCAGACATTATTAATCAATTTACTGTTTTTAACTTCCGTGTAATTAACGATTTTTTCAGCTTTTTAGACATCAAGATTTCACTGGTTAAGCTGAACAGATTATCTCCATGATCTTCGAACGATCTAAATTTTGTTAAATTGAACCGATAAACTGAATAATGCAGCTTAGATGTACAAAAAATATTCACACGTTATAAACTAACAGCTCACACAGATAAAATAACAATTATTTAATAACACAACGGTGCACCCGAGGTTAGGGACATATTTTTTTCTTAATTCCCAACAATGGCATTAATAGTTTCGAAAGACTCTTATTTCACCAAATCCTTCAATCGTAATTTAAGGAATAGATTTTTTAAGACGTTCAACTTGCTTTATGCAGATATATGTTCAAGTTTTAGAATAGTTTATAAAATGTAGTTGTAAAAATTGAAAGCTCACAAAAAAAAGAGTCTGCTTTGAGCATCGGCTGTGAACGGTTGTGTCGAAGCTTTGTTGCGCACTATTTTGTCATCTAGTATTGCGCGTTGTCTATTCCGTTACCTATTGTTCGGTGGCGCGAGTGATCGAGTAATCACAGGAAAAAGGACAATTAAACTGCTGCTAGGTGCGATATTACGGTAATGAATTTATTTTCGCCGTTTTTGCGAAAAAAAATTTATCCGAATAAAATCAATATGGAGGCTTTAAAAACTTATTTTAATTCAATTAAAATTATTGTAAGCCTTGAAAAACTTATTTTAATTCAATTCATATTTTTCCGGCACCTAGGAATGCCGTGACGGCATGTTGCGTGTACGCAAAGCTGGCGCATCACTCGACAATTTGACTTGTTCAGAACGAATTTAACAGAATTAAACAAGATTTGAGACTTAACGCATAATGACACCCAGATAAGTCATAAACATTTTTAGCACCATGGTGTCATGTAGACACAAAAGTCTACATGAATTATAAATAATAATAATAATAATAATAATAATGACAATAATAATAATAATATTTTTTGCATTATTGCCAAAGTTTGATAATTTTTAGTGTGCGATTCAAAATTTGTCGGATAAACATGTGTCTACAGATACAAGTATTTGTGTCAGTGTGTGTTTTGTAGGCGGTTTTGATATAAAGGGAAAGAAAGCCTGAGGATGGGAAATATATACCTTCCGAAAAAAAAACTCTGGCGATACCTCACACGCATGGCACATACGATTTTTTTTAAAGTAACGTTCCGTATATGCAACAGAGGAAGAAAATTATGATCATCCATACTATTATAGTTCACCATATTTTCCGTATCACCATGGCAACGTCTCCAACTGTCGTCTTACTTGGCTCTCAGGCGTTAATATAAATCACCTTGTTTTCCTTATGAAAAACCACCATCATCCGTACGGTTGGTATAAACCAGTTCTATTCTGAAATATTCAATATTTAAATATTCTATTACACGCCACGTAAACTCAGTTTACTGTTTGCCAAAACCAACCCTGTTGGCAGCCAACCCTATTATTAAACAACCCAGTGATTTCTTGTGGAAGTGCAAAGGTGTTCTTGGTATCCTATAAAGCGAGTATCACGTCAACATATTCCTACCCTTTCTTTATTTGACCTGCGTTCTGGCGGGGCCGGTGCCGCTATTGCCTTAGTTTGGGATCACCACACATTGAGGATGTTTGCTAGTCGCAGCATCATCTGTTGGTTCTCTGTGTAACAGCTGATCTGGCAATAATGGAGTAGCAACCTCAGGCGTTCAATCATGCAAATCAAATAAGGAAAGGTTAGGAATGTGTTGACCTGTTACTCGCTTTATTAGAAGCCCTTCACTTCTACAAGTTCAACCAACAGTAAGGATGCTATTGGGGCCACTCAAAAATTCTATCAGTGCTTGACATAATTCGAAAAACAAACAATTTGATAAACTACACTTGAGAATTGATATTTAACGATTTAAACCAACAGTAAGGATGCTATTAGGGCCACTCACAGTGTGATCGTAGTTTTCTTCGTTGAAAAAATAAAAAGAAGTAAATAATGTTTAAAAGTCGATTCGAATCGATTCAAACAAAGTGTAATAGTTCACTTCCTTGGGAAAACAAACAATTTTTCAAACTACACATGAGAGTCGATTTGAACCGATTTGAATCCACAGTAAAACATTTGTTGGGCCACTAACAAAGTGTGATGGTGGTTTACTCTATTGGGAATGCAAACATGTGTTTATGCTCTTCTTCTAGACCAATTTGAACCGATATATACCAACAGTACAGTTGCTGTTGGGGTCGCTCAGAAAGTGTGATTGTGATTCACATCATCGGGAATAAAAACAAATTTTCAAACTACACTGAACATTCGATGTGTACCGAATAAAACCAGTAAAGAGACTGTTAGGTTCACTCGCAAGGTGTGATTGTGATATACTATATTGGGAAGCCAAACATGTTCTTAACTCCACTTATTGACCGCTTTCAACCAATTTTAACAAACTGTACAGATGTTGTTGAGGCAACTAACAAAATGTGATGGTGGTTTTCTTCTTTGTGGAAATCAGGAGAGAAAAAATAACTCTGAAAACCGATTCGAACCGAACTAAACCAACAGTATGGATGTTGTTTGGGCCACACAGAAACTGTGATAATGATTATAACTTTATTGGGAAAACAAGCAGTTTTTGAACCAAGCCTAACAGTCCATTTGAACCGGTTTAAACCAACAGTTAAGATGCAGGTATTGGTGGTAGGTGATTTTTGAGCCGACAAAGGTGGTACAAAATGTAATATGTAATAATGAAGTTATATAAGCGTGTTATTTAACTCCAGTCGGTGATGTTGGGATTTTCTGAGACGAAAAATCTCTGATCACTTTTTCCTTTGAAAAAGAAGTAGAGCCGTTGGACCCGGCGTCCGGCTGGAAGTCACGTAAAAATAAACAAAAATAAACATAATCTTTCTAAGAACTCGATCACAAATAGCGTGGTGTTTTTTTTTTCGAACCAAAATCTAATTCACGAGATCTTTTTCACTTTTCACATACCATTAAAAGATATACATTGAACACATTTTTGTATATTTCCTAAAGATTTCGTCACTAAAAACCAGCCTTGTATGTTGATATTTTGAAACAAGTAGCCTTCAAGTCTTTATGAATTTGCATGATTTTTCGTTTTGTTGAATGTATGTTTTTGATTTATTTTACATTGATCAGCACCTCAAATGCCTTGTAAGTGATCAAATTTGAGTTCTCTGAATCTGAATTTAATGCTAAAATTCTCATTTGATGTTCAATTTAAAAAAAAAATAGTACGGGAAAGATTTGATGAAATGCATACATCGCTGGTAGCGAGCAACGTTTTAGTGACTTGGTCACTATTTTCGAGCCAGTCACTATGAAGTCTCTATTTTCTATTTTTTTTTAAAACTAAAGTCACTTTTTTCAATAAGTCACTATTTTCAACTATTTTGAGAGTAAACTTGAACCAAATGTGATTATACTCTTTTCTGTGCCTACAAGATGACAGTTGAGTTCGAATTGCCTTACTTGGATTTTCGAACAGTTTGTGCAAAAAGAGACAGCGATACGCCTAGACGATATATTCCTACGCCGTTTCCACGTAGCCGGTTTCAGTTACGCAACACGAACAAACATGCAATAACCATTTAAGGCACTGTTGAAAGATCATCTGTTCGTCCGGTGGTGAGTGAAGATAGTACGTAGTTCGCACAATCTGACGTTTGTTTATAGGACTTCAATATAGGATTAAAGAGTCCAGAGTCACCGACAACGCGGTAGATAACTACACGATAGAAAACATGTTCGATGAATCTTTTTAAAATCTGCAAAATTTAGGAAAAAAAATTGAGAAGTAAGAGAGTAAATGATACCTGCTGGGAGGTTGGCTTCCATTTTTGATTGCTTCCGAATTTAATGAAATCAGTCAATACAAGTTTATGAACGTTTGATGGATTTTTTTTTTTGAATGCTACTAAATGCCTGATAAATAAAGTTCTAATTTTTGCAGTAAAATCTACTTCTTATTATAAGAATCATTCAATCACATTATCAAATCCCATTACGATTTTTGCTGATTCTTGCACATACAATTTTCGACGCATCAACTCAAAATGAAACTCAAAACGATCAATGCTAGTCCGTTGAACAATGTTAACTCGTTTTACGGAATCTATGTTTTTACTTAATAATTCGCTTCACAACCCCCCGATTTGAATCGTTTCAATGGTTTCAATAAATCTAACCATGTCTAGTTGATTCATTTATTACTTAGCAGAATCCTGCTACCAAATGAACGACGTTAAGCGCATTTCAACCAATCAATCATCTCCACTCAACTGCTGTCATCACCTTCAATTACTTCTCACTAACTTTGCCATAGATACAAGGAACGAAGTTAAGTCCTCTTACTTTTAGTGGATGTAAAGGGCCCGCCCAGAACAAGCGATAATTCTATCACCAAGATTGACTTAAATCGACAAAACTAATAACGAAATGCATCAACCAATAAAGAACGGCTTGGCAATTGAATCACTTCTCAAAATTGATGCATCCCAAATCCAGCATCGGTAGCTATACCCATGATGCACTGACAAAATGAAAAGCATTCCCTTGTTCTCGGGCATTTCTCCGAAGGTATTTCCCAGATGGGACCTGTCTTCGGCGCGTTGCTCAGTGCCACTTTTTTACTAGCTTGTCACAGCCTCCGAAACCGTTTCTGCACCAGGTGAAACGAAGTGAAACAAAAAGAAGACGAATATCTCCTATCCCTTACTCTTGGTGGGTGCTCAAGTTGCTCCAGGAAAGTATTCCGCACTTTTCGGGGACCAACTTTTTTTTTCTTCTGCCTTACGAGTGCCGTCCTTACGGGCGAGCTCAAAAGAGACTTTCCGGCATAAACGACGGCAGTGTACTTGAAATTCAAATTTTCTCGGCTTCAGTCAGGCAACCGGCTCAACTTGTATTTATAGTTCTTTCGAGCACACATATGCTTCGCCCTCTTCCAAAATAGCGCGCAATGATGTATGCGCTTATGATAATTGTATTTTACCATTTTAAGTTTCACTTCTCTACCCCACCGGTTCCTGCTAAGAACAAACGGCTTTAAAGGCAAGTGAAGTTTTTCTCACTCCCACTGTTCAAGTGCTTTTAGGGGGGGTACTTGAAAGATTTAGAGCCGTGCGTATATTTCATCCGAGGGAATGCACTTGAAAGACTCCCTATTCTCGAAGAACGTGAGGATTTGAGAGGATGTCGAAAATTGTCTCATAATAATTACGAAATAATGGAAGCGGCCAGCCTGCCTGATAGTGCTCGGCTGGCTTATTGTTGATGTTCTGGTTATGGTGATGATGGTGCTGGTGGCGCTCAATTGACTTTCGTCACGGAGGAAATGCGCTTCAATTACCCCGCCCGCTTCTGGCTGCCGAAAAGTTTAAACGATTTGGAATGAAAGTGAAGTGATAACTCGGGAACGGGCAATCATAAAGTCATAAGTATAATTTTTTTCAATTTCTCCGCGAGGGATTCTCTCCGGAGGAGGGCGTCGTTGCTAATGGTTCTTAATGGAGAATATGATTTTTGATTATTCGAGTGAAATTAGTTTCTCACGAGAAAGGAAGGGTTCTGGTTCGAGTTGAGGATTGTAATAAATTGAAATCGGTTAACTTCTGTGAGACGATTCTGCTGCTGTTCGAGTTATTAAATAAAGTGTAATATTTACACTGATAGGCAAAATAAAGTGCCCACCTCATCATTTTTTGAATTTCTCTCATTTATTTGGTTCAAATTAAAGTAAACACACTGTAGTCTTTTTTTGATATCTTATTTTTTATATTCTTTTCAAGTTTCACTTATGGAATAATAATAAAAAAAAGAGTTCGACTTAAAGAACTTTAAAGAACTAAAAAATCAATTTGTATTGAAAAAAAAAACAGTGACAAAAAAAAGTGCCCACTTCAAAAATCGATATGTTTTCGATAAGTTTCCGTCGAAAGACCCCTCGATTGTTTATGTTTTGATATTTTGACGTGTTTTGAAGCAAACGGCTTGACCTGGTGCATTTGTACACGTGATCGCGTTTGATTCAGTTGAAAAAATGGAGAACGTAGTGATTTCGAAAGCAATTCCCTTGTGTATCCGAAAATTGGTGGTTCGTGATGTGCAAAACGGTGAATCGCACCGGGCTGTCGCTAGGAAGTACAGTATTAGCAAGGCAGCGGTTGGGAAAATTCTACTGAAACAAAAAACGTTCGGATCAGTGGTGGATCGCCCAGGCAGAGGCAGGAAGCGCAAAACGGATACACGAACGGACACCAAGATCATGCGCGAAGTCAAGAAAAACCCAAAAGTAACTGTCCGTGAGATCCAGGAAACCCTTCAGCTATCAGTTTCTGGTCGAACTGTTCGTCGCCGTCTTGTAGCACAGGGGCTGATTAACAAAGTTGCCCGGAAGCGCCCATTTATCAGCAAGGCAAACAAAGCCAAACGGCTCAGGTTTGCTATTGAGCATGCTGATAAGCCCGTAGAGTTCTGGAAAACGGTTCTCTGGACGGACGAATCAAAATTCGAGCTTTTTAATCGAAAGCGGCGGGTTCGTGTGTGGTGCAGATCGGGTGAGGAGCTTCAGGAGCGCCACATCCAAGGCACGGTGAAGCATGGAGGAGGAAATGTGATGGTCTGGGGGTGTTTTTCGTGGAGTGGAGTGGGTAGCCTCGTGAAAATCGACGGGATAATGACGGCAGATTCCTACATCAACATCCTGCGAGAAAATCTGGAGGTTTCGCTGATCCAGACGGGTCTTGAAGAGAAGTTCGTATTTCAGCAGGACAACGACCCGAAGCATGCTGCCAAGAAGACCAAGTCTTTCTTCCGGTCTTGTCGGATCAAACCGCTGGAATGGCCTCCACAAAGCCCGGACCTCAACCCCATCGAGAATTTGTGGGCGATTCTAGATGCCAGGGTTGACAAAACTGGTGTTACCAATAAATTCAACTATTTTGAAGCCCTGAAGCGCGCCTGGGAAGAGCTTGATCCACAGCACCTAAGGAACCTGGTGGAGAGCATGCCGAAGCGCCTGCAGCTGGTCCTGAAGGCCAAAGGAGGACACATAAATTATTAAAATGCTTTTCTTTTACTTAAATTTATCTTCCCGGGAGCCAAAATGAAGTGGGCACTTTTTTTTGTCACTGTTTTTTTTTTTCAACACGAATTGATTTTTTTTTTCTTCAAGTCGAACTCTTTTTTTATTATTATTCCATAAGTGAAACTTGAAAAGAATATGAAAAATAAGATATCAAAAAAGACTACAGTGTGTTTACTTTAATTTGAACCAAATAAATGAGAGAAATTCAAAAAATGATGAGGTGGGCACTTTATTTTGCCTATCCATGAAATAAATCTCTAGAAATTAATGGTCTGCGTCCGTCGGTGGCAACAATGAACTCGTTTTGTGGTAAATTTGACCTAGAACCTGTAACGTAGACGGTTTCATTATTTTGCAATTTACTAATTTCTAAACTCTATAAGGTTCAATGTCCAAGAAAACTTTTAAATATTATTATTTGCGTTGCGCCAACAAAGTCATTTGAAAACAACCATTATAACTTTGGATGTTTAGCTGAAAATGTTTAGAACCACTTCCTGATCCAGACACCAATGAGCGCAGAGGCTCTGGTGTTTCATTTTGGAACTTCTATGCATTACAATGAAAAAAAAAAACTACACTCATTGATCCAATGGCGACTGATATTGCGGATAGTAATCAATCAAAGGGTCGTATTGAAATGCAGCACGTTGATGATTTTGTGGAACGTAGGCGTAATAAGGTTATTTTGGGCACAATTGTCACCAGATATTTCTGATACTTCCCGTTTACGCTTATTGGTTACTCTATCGCTTGTATTTTGAGCTGCTCTTTCTTCTTCACTCAACATGATTCGAGCCCGTGCCATCCGTTGTCGACCCAATTCAGTTTAAGTTGCACGCTAATCATCACTTTGTCTCATTCGAGAATTTGCTGAGCTAGCAGCAGTGCGGCTGCGGCGACCAATATTACTCCGTCTATTTGGAGGCATTGCACAGTAATACTAATTGAAATTAACTGAAGTCGCAACATAATTAGTTTCTTTTTATGTTCCAGTAATATCGTCGTTTTCATCTTTTGGATGTACTAAAAATCACATGGTGAACGATACTAATGTAAACAAAAACGTTATTACACACCTGTCAGTTCAACACAGAAGACATATTTAAACTAATACTTTCCCTTTCCATTGACCTTCACTCCAATTCTCGACAAACAATAGAATAGGGCCTATCAACATTTGTAAACAAACACTTCTGAGCCCCTTTTCTCGCAAGCCATAGGGTTCCGGGAATTAGGGTTTTGAAAACAAATGGCTTAGGCGCCACCTAAACAGAGGACCACTAGTCGTTTTGGGTGCCCGGCAACTCAAACCTCAGGGCGAGTTCAGATGAAACACAAATGCATGGAATGAACTAGTAAACGGAAAGATCGCGAATTTCCAGAAGGAACTAACTCAAAACCGTATCAAAAACTAATCAAGAGAAAACCTTTCAACGAAACAAAAGCACGGGATGCCTATTCTCATCACAGGTCAAGTGCTTTTCGAACACCTCGATCTCACATGCTTCAAGATAAGAAGGAGGGCTGAGATTCCCAAGCAGCCCAACTTGGAGTACGACTAACAACAAAAATCTACAACAAAAACGCCGAAACGTGAGAAACCTCTTATGTTCAGTATACCTATAAGACGGGAACTTTCTAACCTAACCTAATTAATGCAAATAACTACATTTTTTACCATCATTTAAAAAAACACATTCATTTATTGACTTTTTAAACAAACCACAACTGCTGTAGGGGCACTCTAGCCTATACATCTCCTACTCTCTAGCTGTGCGGATTTGAAAGGACTGTATTCAGATTGCGCTTACTTTACAATACGCATGCATGCGGACACTTTTGTACGCTATTCACGATTTTCGTTCTACTTTACCGACGTCTTTTTCTTTGCCGTCACGTCGCCCCTGCGACGCTCGCACCCCGCAAAACACCGAATAGTGAAGTTGAGTGCACTCGTTGCTCACCAAAAGTCTTGATGTGGTGATTTCCCGATGAGTGGATGGGAAAATAGCTCTCTAGAAGCGCGTTATCAACGTTCGCAGCTTCCGTCCAATTCCAGCCGAAATTGGGAGCTTTAATGTTGGCACGTGAGGTCAGGGTAGTGGTAACAATGATGGTGCGATGTGCCGAGCGGGAGGAGTACCAAGCTGTAAAAGCCGTAGTACGGTTGCTCAATGGTATAAGCGCATTGTCTTACAAATCAATAGAATTTATTTCTTTACCCTGCTGTCTTTTTTGGATCACGCACAGAACCGCACTTTGTTGCTAATTAAACTATAAATATACTTCTTAATTTAAACAAAACTAACAATTAATTATTCTGCCCATAAGACACTTCTCACGTTAACAATACCTCGAAAAAAACACACCGCAAAACTAAAGGGTGTTTCGATCAAAATTTGGTCGATTTTAACTTGACGCATTTCCTTTCATCGTGCATTAAAACATTTTGTACACCCCTCATTTTGAAGATGTGTGCGTGTAGCATCATGCCTCTATTTTGATTTTGAGATTAGCACTTCAGTTATCAAAATCTCGTCGGTGGAAGAGAAGCAACGCATCAAAATTTTGCACGTGCATGGCGAAAATCCAAACTACTCTCACGCCAAGTTGGCGAAATTGTTGAATGTGGCTAAATCAACTGTTACCAACGTATTAAAAGTGTTCGGTGAACGTTTGTCGACAGCCAGGAAAGCTGGATCGGGTGGAAATCGAAAGCCGGAGGCCACAGCGAAGACAAAAAGAGTTGCCCGCTGTTTCGAGCGGAACCCCAACCTCTCCGTCCGAGATGTCGCAAAGAAGCTGGGAGTGGCGCCTTCAACCGTGGATAGAATTAAAAAACGAGCTGACTGTCGACTTACAAGAAAGTGGTGACTCCAAATCACGACGATAAACAAAACATGTCGGCCAAAGCACGATCGCGAAAGTTGTACACGACGATGCTGACGAAGTTTGATTGCGTGGTACAGGACGATGAAACTTACGTCAAGGCAGACTTTCAACAGCTTCCTAGACAGGAATTGTATACGGCAATCGGACGGAGAAAGGTGGCAGGTATTTTCAAGCACATTAAACTGTCAAAGTTCGCGAACCAGAAATATCTGCTGTGGCAGGCCATCTGTACCTGTGGCTTGAAGAGCAACGTTTACATTGCGACCGGATCCGTCAACCAGGAAATTTGTCTGAGCGAGTGCCTGCAAAAACGTCTACTGCCTTTCCTGAAGCGACACAATTGTTCCATTCAATTTTGGCCGGATTTGACATCTTGCCATTGCGGAAAAAGGCCACGGAGTGGTATGCTGCCAACAACGTTCAAGTGGTGCCCAAGGACAAGAACCCTCCCAACACGGCAGAGCTCCGCCCAATCTCAACCATATTGGGCCATCGTCAAGCGGAACCTTTAGAAGACTCAAAAAGCTGTTGTGGGCGAGAAACAGTTCAAGGCAAACTGGTGTTCTGCGGCGAATAAAGTGGACAAGGAGACTGTACAAAATCTTATGGCAGGTGTTAAACAAAAGACCCCGCCAATTCGCATTCGGTAAAAAGGGCGCTTTGCTGAATATTTCTCCTGTATTCTGTATTAATTGAACTTGAAAAAGAAAACGAATTTGACTTATTAATAAAAACTTTGATCGACTCACATAAATTACTTTTTGACCAAATTTTGATCGGAACACCCTTTATATACAAATATCTTCACAACTTGCCTCTTCCACGGGTCAAATTAAAGTGGACGAGAAAACATTGGATATTCCTCAGATAGGCCGCTCTAATGTTCTTGACCTTCGCTCCGGAAATCGCAAAACGATCTTTTTTAAAGGCAACCTCCGATACCCCTTTGGGAGGTTTGGGGTTTTTTTTTCCCTTCACTCGGGCATTCTTCATCGGGCTTTTTTGTTCCCGTCTATGACTTCTAGTTTTTTTTTTTTTTTCTTGACCGACAGAAAAAAATCCTACCAAGAGATTACACTCAATACCACGGATCAAGTTTTATGCTCTAAATGAGAAAAGTCTCGCGCCGAGTAAGGGAATGAACTGCTAAATGAGTGAACTGTCCTGAAGCAATAGTTTATTATGTGCGTGAGTTCATCTATTGCATGCAAGCTGATTGGAATAATGCGTATCATTTCGAATAGTTACTGTAGTTCATAAAATTCATGCTACATTAATTATATTTCAATTATATAGCGCTACAACCTTTTATTTCTAGGTTTTCCAAGGTCTATCTGTATCTTCACCTCAAAATTTCACAGAACTAAAACATGCACTACAGGAACTAAATAGGCGCTGCTCTTTACGGATGCTCTCCTAGTGTGATTCCTCTATTGTAAAAAATCATTGTACCCACGAATCGATTTCTATGTTAAAAAATCCTCACGCAAGCTCCCGTTATTGATTCCAGGTAATTTTCTTTTCCCTATTATTGATTAGATGGTCGATTGATTCCGAATAATTGTTTTCACGCACAAGATTGTTTCAGTAAGAGGTCCTGACTGTAAAGCCGCAGCTCAGCACTATCAAATAACGTACGCAGACATTATTACGGAGATCGATAACGTGTTCTCTAAATTTTCAACAAAACTTTCGATTCTTTACGCAGCAGTCAAATCAAAAGACGTGAGATCCAAAGCATCGCTTGCCTCCATCTCAGCTGTTGGGATCTCACCATCATCAGCTAAACGACCAATAAATTATCCCTAAATACTGATCCAGAACTTAAACTTACCCTAGTTCACAGTTAAGTAACCACCCCGAACTGAGTAACATTGGAATGTAATCACTTCAAAAAGTTTAATTCCATTAACTGGACCACAATCCCGTGCACGATGCTCTGTAAAACCCAACCAACATTTATTCTATTCTTCTGACCCCAAAAAGCTTGCCACAAACAGTTGGAGATAAATGGCACCCAACGCAAACCAAACCTATTCGGTATCCGTAGTTTAACTTTTTCCACGAGTGTCATTTTCTCTCGCAGCAGCTCAACGGGAAGTGATAGAGGCAGAAACAGTTTGACCTGCTTCCTGAGGCACGAAATTAAGCACCAACTTTCGAGCCAACTCCCAACCGGGGCAAACAGCATAAATTTTAGTTAGTTTTATTTACGTGTGCCACTCTCCGTTCAAACATTTGCCCGGACATCTTTTGCAACAATGCACCTTACACCCAGAAACCAGAGGAGGACACACTGTTTGGATGGATTCCAGCCGGGTTGGATAAACCAACAATAACGGAGGGAAATAGTTTTTGGAGGGCTCGCAAAATTTTCCCTTAGAGGTAAATTTCGAAACGGAGACAAAACGTCTCCTCTGGCTGGGTAGTTCAATAACGATAGCACAGAGTGGGGACGCGTGGTTGTCGAAGCACTGTAATCCCATTTTAATTAGCATACTTTTCAAGTTCGGGAAACTTTTCAAAACCCCTTACTTTAAAGTTCAGCAAATTGGATTCCAAGCAGAGCACTCTTCACGATGCACTGCGGCGTGTACTGTCTATTGTTTCCGCCAGAAGAGGCTTAGAACCGTTGTTCGATGTTCCACGCGATGAAGGAGGGCACGCCACTCAACCTAAATCCTTTTGCTCCGGAAACTGATTTCCAATGACAAGAGGTATCCTCCCAACACCCCACCACTGAAGAAGGGTGACACACTAGTGAGTGAACGAACCGAAAGTGTGTCTCGCTCTGGTTGAAGTAGAAGAATAATGCACTCTGGGAAAGGGGGTGCAAAATTTCCATTCCGATCCAAACCGTCAAGAGCTCACTGCCATAGTTTGCACGAGCTCTGGAAGCTTTGTCTCGTCATCCGAGTCGTGACATACTCCCGTGTCGCGCGGTTGAGCTTGGTTCGTCGGTCGGTCGGTCGGTCGGTTGAGGAAAGATGATGACACTCCACCGAAGCTATTGTTTGGTTTTTGTTCCAATCCGGCTCGGATACCTATAGCGAAGCGGCGTCCCAAATGACAGACCACCTTTATACGACAAAAGACACTTTTCCAATTCATCCAGGAGCACACTCTTCAATCACACTTTGCGAAATAATATTTTTGCACAAACATTTGCGCTCCAAAACACTGGCTCACAAATGTTGATACTCCGGTTAGATGGTGGCGGCATCGTGCTAATGGTGAAACCGAAGATTCACAGTCATTTTCCGCCGACATCCATACCCGGAGTGAATCGAATCGATGGATGAGGACGATGGAGGTAATTTTGATAAAAGCTTTTCCGTGTCCTTTTCACTTGGCTTTCCCTTCCTTTTTCGGCGTTGGTTGCATTGATATCGGCTAGCGGCTTAGTTTGGATTGGAGCTGCGCCTATCATTTTTTTGTTTGTTTGTGTTTCTTTCGCAACAGTGTGTACACAAGCATACACTCTCGGTTCATGAAGACAGCAAACAAAAGGCCAGAAGACTGATAGTTTGCAAATGCTAAAAATAGACCTGCAAAGTGGGCACACACTTGTGTCGATGAGTGAATTGGCGCCACCACCATGGCTAGTTTTCCTCAGTTGAAGTAGGGGATGGAACGTTACGCTATTGGTGTGTGAACGCAAGTCAGATCTTGTGTAGATTTTCCGATAACAAAAATAAAGTTGTTCACTGACATGTATCAGCTATTATACTCGTGGTTATGATAATAATAATAATTTTTCTACAGTTATTGATTTCCAATGAAGTAGAAAATCGTAATTTTTGGCAATGATTTCGGCGGACTTAAGGTAACAATTAATAGAATCCGCAAAAACTCGTCATGGACTAACGGGTGGCAACTAAAATTTTGGAATTTTTTCGACGCCTCTATGCTCAACAACAAACGAGTTCAGAGAGAAATGAAAGTGCGTATGTGTTAGCTCTTTCTCTCCTCTCTGCTCCGCTTGCTCAGTTTTGCTCAAAATGCCGTCGAAGCATTTCGCAATCGTGTTGTACAAAGGCACAGAAATCTCGGAAAAAAGTAAAGGGTACAACATTTTAAAAGCGAAAATGCTGCGGCTTCGACTGTTTACCATATCCTAAGATCGCCAAGGTAGTGGAAGACCAGCCAAAGTAATCGACGAGAAGGACTTCTTTCTATTTCGTTCTATTTCGTGCCTTCAACAAAAATCATTCGCTGAGCCAACGGTATGTCGCAAAAAAGTTCAACTGTTCTCACCAGTACATCTGCCAAACATTGAAAAGGGTTAGAAAAAAAGTGCCGGAAGAAGCCAAGTGCCCCGGAATACACTGAGAAACAGATTTCGCTGAAATCCCAATGCCGCTGGTTGATAAAAAATTACTCCGGAAAAGGTTTTGTTTTGGACGACGAAAGTTACTTCCCTCTTTCGAAGACGTAAATTTCCGGAAACGATCGATACTTTTCCACGGATAGTTCTACTGCATCTCCGAGCATAAAATATAAGTTTAAACATGAGTTTGAACAGAAAATGATGCTGTACATTGCCATTTCTGAGAAAGGTATTTCTAAGCCATGGTTCAAGCTCTCTGGTTTGGCTATCAATCGAGATGTGTACCAAAACGAATGTTTGAAGAAAAATTTGATCCCGTTTGAGCCTGAGCATGAACATGGTCATGAGCATGAGCATGATTGACCGCCCAAGGTTGCTACTCAGTTATTGCCAGATCAGCTGTTATTACACAGAGAACCAACAGATGATGCTTGGGACTAACATACATCCTCAATGTGTAAAAACTGGTGATCCTGAACCAAGGCAATACCGGCGCCGGCCTCGCCCGAATGCAGGTCAAGTAGGGAATGGGTAGGAATATGGTGACGTGATACTCGCTTTATTGGAAGGCGTGAACACCTCTGCACCTCCACGAGAAATCACTGGGATTTTGGATTTTGGATTGCAGAGGAATCCGTTTTGGTAAACGGTGTGCTGAATTCAACTAACGTCCGCAGCGAATAAGATATTTAACTATGTTCCCGATTTATTCTCTGTACGGAGATGCACATAATAGTTATTCAAATTTTGGCACCGATTTAAACCAACAGTAAGGATGCTGTTGGGGTCACTCACAAGTGTGTGTGTTTTTTTTTTCAATGGAATACGTTAAAACTTCGAATTTGAGAACCGCTTTTCTCCAACAGTAAGGATGCTGTTGGGGCCACTCACTAGTGTGGATGGTTTATTCCAGCAGAATACAAAAGTATGTTAAAACATCGAGTTTGAGGACCGATTTAAACCAACAGTTAGGATGCCGTTGGAGCCACTCACAAATGTTGGTGGTTTATTTCAATGGAATACAAGAATACGTTGAAATATCCAATTTGACGACCGTTTTAAACCAACAGCAGTAACACATCTACACTACCTGAAATCACCTTCCCTATAACCTTGAAGGAGTTAAAATGTCTTTATGATTATTTTTCGTAGTAAAAATAATAATGATATGTAATTAATAATAAGATGCAGCTATATACCTCTAAACAGCTCAACCATTTAGTCGATGAATGTATACTAAAATGTGAAGGTTATGATATGATGGAAATAACACGATGTTGTTAAGAAACACCAAACAATGTACATACAATAATCTTCCGTCGTGGTGTTAGATGATTGAAACTCTAAAATGGAGAAAATTCCAACGTGATATAATGAAATAAAGTCGATCACCCGGCAGTCCAGCCAAACAGCAAAAAAAATGAGATTTTCGAAAATGAGTATACGTGATTTATGAACAGCCCTTTTCTAAAAAAAAAACGTAAAGAACGATCCCATCTTCTCAAATACACAACGTGAGTAAGGTAGGCTAAAACTTACAACGATGCACAAATGCGAAGCTGAAAATAGCATAAAAGTACTGTGAATACAGTACAATACAAAATGACAATAACAATTATATTTGTAATGTCTGGATGTTGCAGATTGTGGACCTGCTGCAATTGTAGACGGACCTGTATTATCAAAGCCACGAGAGAGAGGGGAAAAAACAATTTAAAACCACTATACAATACCTGGGAACTCCATGGATGATCTGAAACCATACATTGAAACCACAGACGCTGATTGAGCCGCACCTCTTTGGTGGACAGACGCTCAGCACGCACCTCCTCAATCTAGCTGTAGTCAGAAGGACAACAGTGCCCAGGCTACACTACCAGCTAAGTACGCAACCCTTAGCTGGTGGTCTTTGTCATCTCTTGACCCGTGGAAGCATCTAAGAAGGTTTCTATTTTGTTGGGCAAAAACAAAAATGTGTTCTAGAAGCAGATGATAGAACATAAATTGTTCCTATTGAACTATCGAATTCGTCGAAAAGAGAAAATAAATTGTATTTTAATTAATCAGTAAGTCAAGATTCTGCTCTCAATAATCGTCAGATGGTCAACGTCTCAATGGTAGCACCTTCCGGAAGTGATGGACAATCTTCTAAATACAGAGGAAAATAATGAATTTTAACAGAGCGGTAAAATTTCCCGTCGTTTAATTGCAAGCCAAAGCAAGCTTAAACATTGAAATTGTTTGCAATCTTTCATACAACAGACCTGATTTCAGCGATATCTGGGTTACATTTACATCAAATCTTGAGTAACTCATAATCAGGGCCTAAAAGCCAATTGAAAAAAAAACAATGAGTTTAAACGTTGATTCTCACGAATCTTAAAATACTCTTGCGAATTAGGGCAGTCAAAATTCTGAAATCCCCAACTCAACGAAGAGGGTAAATGGGTTGCCCTACCGCCCCCGTTCCTACTGCCTCTGGTCACCCCCACACAACATACATCTATTTGAAACCGACATTCAGCGATTGGCGCGTTACCTCAAACATAGAGCAGTAATTTTTACATCATGCTATGTGGGAGATGACATCCGCACTCCTGGAGCCCAAAGCTAAGGTCCTGTATTTTCACCTTCAAATTTTACTCTACGGAGCTGAAACTAATTGGGTCTTAAACATAAAAAGGATACTTAGCGGAATTCCTCTTGATAACGTATAGAATCCGAAAAGTCCAAATAGGCAGCTAGCAACGAGCAGCGCCCATTACCTCCAGCTATCTGCTACTGAACTACGGCTAAACATAAAACTGAGTTGCAGGAGTTGAACAAAATACAATTTTCACTCGTTAAAACTTTTTTTCACATGAAAAACAAAACGGTGCAAAAATGAGATCCCGTTTCTACAAAAACATCATGCAGATAGACAATACGTGTTTTGGCTGGATAAAGCGTCATCGCATTACGCCAAAAAAAAACACGATCGTTCCTGAATACCCATTCGATCCCATTTGAACCCAATACCCACAACCCGACAAATCTGCCTCAGTGTCGCCCAATCGAAGATTTCTTCGGGATTTTGAGCTCCTTGGTGTAAAAAAATATCTGGAGAGCAACGAATTACAAACAGTTGACTGGTAGAATCAAGAGATGCATTCGCAAAGTTGACATGAAGGCCGTACAACGCTCCTGCTTCGACATCAAATGGCAAGTTTCGCCGAACAGCCGATTACGAACCGTTTTCAAATGTTCACTAAATTTTTTTCAACAATGCAAATGTTCATTTTTTTTATCAACAATGCACAATATATCTTTAATTTCAGTAAATCAGATCTTCTATCAGAATGTTTGTCTGTTTTTGACAGCTTGAGAAAGAATTTCCAAAATTTTTGGTTGCCACCCGTTATTTGCATCGCTACTGCGATTATTTGAAGGCACGTAGGGGAAATGTCGGACTCGACAATATTGATTATTCTCGATCAATTATCAAAGCTCTAATTCAGTATATATTTCCATCAATACCCTTTACTGATTTTATTGGAAAGATCAGCGCTCACCAGTTGACCAACGAAAACGGCCAACGACACATTGATTTCGCCGCCTCGAAGAACATGACCATTCGTAGCGCCTACTTCCCGCACAGCCTCCATTACCGCTTTACGTGGAGATCACCACAGCAGACAGAATCGCAAATCGACTACGTCGATGAACGAAACTTCTCGGATATTATCGACGTCAGAATCTATCGTGGCGCTAACATCGACTCTGATCACTACATCATGATAATGGTTAAACTGCGTCCAAAACTCTCCGTCATCAACGATGTACGGTATCGACGGCCGCCTCCGTACGACTTAGAGCCACTGAAAGAATTGAATGTCGCCACTGTGTACGCGCAGTATCTTAAGGCAGCATTGCAGGACGAGGGTGAGCTTGATTCGGCCGCTCTGAAGGAATGCTGGACGACCAGATCTCGCACGGTCATTGGTCGAGGACGTCTCCTGGTATCGCTTGATGGTCGTGTAGACAAAGTTCCGCTTGACCCCATGCGATTTAAGCAGCCGGAATATATCGCCGGGTCGCTCACCATTCAAAAAACGCTTACGATGTCCCGATACTCTCTCATCGCGCGTAACAAACGAACAACAACTAACAGAATTTCAACACCACGCACATCCGTTCAGCGTATATATGAAGCTAAAGCTGACACCAATACCAATACAAACTATTTACATGAGGCATACCTACACAACGATGAAAATTTGTATTCGAACTTATTGGACATCGTGTATAGTTCGACATGCGAATTCTTTGCAACGAAGACGGAGTCGACGGAATGATTGGTTTGACGAGGAGTGTAGAGAGATTTTGGAGAAGAAGGACGCAGCGTGGGCGGTAATGTCGCAGCAAGGGACCCGGCAGAACGTGGTACGCTACAAACGGAAACAACAGACCCGCCTTTTACGGAAGAAGCGGAGTGTGAGGAGATGGAGCAGCTGTGCCATTCTTAAGAAACACGACAATTTTACCAGAAGCTCAACGCATCCCACAAAGGCTTTGTGACAAGGCCGAAATGTGCAGAGATAAGGATGGAAGCATCTCGACGAACAGACGTGAAGTGACTGGAAGATGCAAGCAGCACTTCGACGAACACCTGAATGGCACGGAGAACGTAGATAGTGAGGACCAAGACAGCAAAAGTAATGACTACATCAGTACGGCAGATGAGGGTACCCGCTCCCATGCTGTGGGAAGTTGGGGATGCTGTCCAACAGATCAAGAACAATAAGGCAGCTGGTAAGGATGGTATCGGAGCTGAACTCATCAAGATGAGCCCGGGAAAATTGCCCATTTGTCTGCACCGGCTGATAGCATTCTACCATTCTAAATTCCGCCTACAAAGTGCTATCCCAGATTATCGTCCGTCTTCTAACACCTATAACGAATGAGTTCGTGGTAAGTTTTCAAGCCGGCTTCGTCAACGGCCGCTTGACAACGGACCAGATCTTTACCGTACGGCAAATCCTCCAGAAATGCCGTGAATTCCAGGTCCCAACGTACCACCTGTTCTTCGATATTAAGACGGAGTACGACAGTATTGACCGCTTAGAGCTATGGAAAATCATGGACGAGAACGGCTTCCCCAACGAACAATCCAGTTCGTTTGTATCTCACCGGGGACTTCGACAAGGCAATATACTCAATATCGTCCTAGAAGATCACGCGACGTGCCGGGTTTAACAGCCAGGGTACGATTTTCACGAGATCCAACCAATTTGTTTGCTTCGCGTCCACAGTATAGACTGTTATACATACCCTAATGATTAACCGTCAATTCAAAATGCGTGCAGTATTTAACCAAATTTTGGCTGCGTCCTGTTGTTAACATGAAAATTAAACTGATGTTGCCATCTTTTTCAATTTTTCGCACGGAAGTTTAAAAATGCGTGGTCTTTCTCCCGAGCAAAGAAAACGGATTGACAGGCGGTGCACCGTCAGTGGTCTTTAGATCAGAAAACTGGCTAAGGAAGAAGGTGTGAGTGTCGGAGCAGTTCAAACCGCATTACGGAAGTATCAACAACAGTGCTCTTTCGTAGATTCCCCGAGACGGGGTAGAAAACCCGGTCCCGCTGAACCTACAATCGACAGGAAGGTAAGGGACTATTTCAAGCGTCATCCTTCAGCAAATGTGGCGAAAAAGCTAAGTACTTCGGCGACCAACAGCTAGGCAAAACATTGTACCAAGCAGAGAATGGGCCTGCAGACTCGTCGGATGCAGAAGCAGCCAAAACGAAGCACCAAACAGGCTGAATCTGTGAAACCGAGGGCTCGAAAGCTGTACGACAAACTGCAGACCAAAAAATCGAGCTGTGTTATGGCAGTCGAGCCCTGATGGCCGCTCCAATTCCCATGATTATCAGGGACGATGAAACCTACATAAAACTCGATTATAAAACTCTGCCGGGACCACAGTTTTATACCTCGACGAAGGGAAAGAATGAAAGCCATTTACACCGAAAAATTCGGCAAGAAGGTAATGGTGTGGCAGGCCATATGCGGATTTGGAAAAATATCTCGTCCATTCATTACGACAGACACAATAAATGGTCAAATCTTCGTGAAGGAGTGTCTGCAAAAAAGGTTGCTACCCTTGAGCAAACAGCATAACAAGCCTACAATCTTTTGGCCTGTTCTTGCTTCCTGCCATTACTCTAAATATGCACCAGACTGGTACAAAAGGAACAAGGTCGTATTTGTACCAAAGGAGATAAATCCACCAAACTTCCCAGAGATTCGCCCTATCGAACGGCTGTGACGAAAGCGAAGCTGAGAAAACACATGAAACCATCGAATAGTCTTGAAATTTTTTAAAAATATTGGCCAAAAGTGGTGAAAATGGTAGGAGAAAGCACTGTGCAGAAGCTTATGAGTAGTGTTAAGGGAAATGTGAACTCGCCTACCCTACAAAAAATTATGCAAATTGAAATGAAAATGGAAAGAAACCATTGTTATTTACTATGTTTGAGAATAAAATAATCAAAAATCACAATATGGTATTTTTTATTTGAGACAGAAAGTGTATTAATATTTTTCGGAACAGTCTATAGTCGACAAATCAGAGACATCTCTCTGATTCAAGTCGATGTGTCAGATTACTACGCCCCCTTCGGAATTAATATCGTTGGGATTGGCAAGCTGACAAGACTTGCCAATCTCAACGAGACTGACCCTAAAGGGGGCGTAGTAATTCATACCTTTCACACCAAAGTCACGAGTTAAAATTCCCGAACAACCCACAAAACATACCCAATGAGGCGTTTGCGTGAATACGATGGAAGATGAAAAAAAATAAAAAAAAATTAACTCTAATGTTGACTAGAAAACGACTCAAAATTTAAGTCAATGTACTAAGACTCAGTTGCATAGGACGTACAACTTAGTTTTGTAAAAAGTGGAGCTATCCCGTTTACGGGAAAATTACGAGTTCGCAATCAGAAGACCTGAAATTTGGAGAGTATTCATCAGCGCGGGATTTGGGCGTAGTTGAGACGATACTTTGATCCAAAACCCTTATATCTAATGGTTATGAGTTTTTAATAAGTTGTCTGAATATGGATACTTGATGTTTCACAAACTGAAGGAAATCGTTGGAGCTGTCCAAATTTATAATTATAATCTATGAAGCTACCAGGAACTTAAATACGCAAGTTATGTTAAAACTATAATCTGTTTTCAAAATGTTTAAGCTTCTACAGATTTTGTGAAATTGATTTTGAGCTGTACGGGCATTTTAAATCAAATATTTTTGAAGAATTGTTTCACAGTCTCTCTGTTGGTCCTTCATATGAAGATTTGAATTCCAGAATAATGTAAAACCCAAAAATAATGGATTCCCTCCTAAAAATTCTATTGTACGGAGTCCGTGCAATTATTCAAAAATAAGTTCTCAATATGAAATTGGGGATGCAATGGAACTGCAACGGTAGAAATAACAAACTAGCTGTCTGAAATTGAATTCAAATAAAGTCCGGTTCAATACAGTTCCTTCCTAATAATTTCAAATCAAAATTTTAATCTCGCATAAAATGAGTTTTCATCAAAATGCACCCATAAGCTTCCCATCAACACTTCGATCGCTTCTCAATTGACTTGGGGCTAGTCAAACAACGGTAGAAACTGCCGTTCGCTGTGCAAATTTTCACCCTAATGGCTAATGGCTTTCCGAAGCACCGAGGACCTTCCCGCGCGCTTGATAAACAAATATTGACCAGCAACCCAGCGCCTGTGGCAGCATCAATAACGCTCCCGGGAAGCTAATTATGGCTTCCGTGTCGTCGTGCCAATTTCATCCCCATTCATCTCCGATAGCAGCAGCATAATTTGGTTGTTTATAGACCAAATGTGATATTCCACCGCATCGTTATATCAGCACAGCAGCAGCTAGCTTTAGTGGAGCATGCAGTGCACAGTGTCCATTGGTTGGTTGCAGCAAAAGCCGCATAAATAACCCCCAGCCGCCAACGGCGCTAAGCGCATGGGGACCAATATTTAATAATCTATTTATGAACTCAGAAAACATAAATTTCACCCCGCTCGCTCCTGCATGGTATAAATAAAAGCTCGCATATGCTCATAACCGACTATGGGAAGGGAGTGCAGTAATCACCATCGATTCGAGATCGTTTGTCGCCAGTCGCGCGCGCGCACTCACTAATCTAATGTGAAAGTGCAATCAATATCATCGTGTATGACAACGGCGGACTACGGCAACGACCAATGCCGATAACGACGACGACGACGACGACGATGTGCAGCTCACTGCATTTTTGTGCCCGCAGGGTCGAATTCAGTATAAAGTAAAAAATCATGTTCTTTGGTGTATGGAAAGGTGGGATCACTACCGGCAGATCCTGTTATACGGTAGCACATCACACAGGTTCAATCGCGGGGAGCTATCTGCCTTCTGGGGGTCATAAAGTGTTCTCCAACCGATTGGCTTGCCGCATGGGAAGGCTGAGTGTATGATTTATAAAAGTGGCGCAAAAATTGGCTTTAAACTAGTTTTCCGAATAATTAAATGGATATTAATGGCCCCGGAGTCCCGCGGTGTCCCGGGAAGTTTGGTGCTCCGTGAGAAAACATTTGAACTCACAGTAGAACAGTAGTTGCATCATCATGTTCTTTTTTTTGTGACAAACTGCGGTGGGGATTAGAGATGTGAACCGTGGATACTAGAAACAAATTGAAAGGATTTTTTGAATGACACCAACATCATAAGTGAAGTTGATAAACACTATTACAAGCAACATTTTTTTTAATCAAAATACTTTTTAATTTCTCAACATGTTGATATCTGGCACAAATTACGGTCCTTAAAAACTATTTACAGTGACCGGTATAAATAAAGGCCCAGTATAAGGCTTGCTTCATTTAGAATTGGAACAAACTTTTGCTCATATTGTGGCGCTCCTGGTGGACGGATTTGGAAGTTCTTGGCGTCCACGTGTCGGGAATTTTTTCAGCTTCACGTATGAATCTTTGACATTCCGCAAATCGACTGTACTTTGTAAACAACCAACATGGAAGCCGAAAGAAGGGAAAAAATTGTGCACAGTTATTTGGAAAATCCATTGTGGTCTGCATCTAGGCTAGCTAAACAGCTGAAATTGCCCAGAAACACCAAATGGCGCGTTATCAAACGGTATAAGGAAACATTGACGACGATTCGGAAGCCTCAAGCCAATCGTCGGAGTGGAACTGTCGACCGGAAACTGCGTGGTAAGATTTTGAAGACGATTAAGAGGAATCCCAATCTGTCGGACCGTGATTTGGCCAGAAAATTCGGTGCTGCCCATAGTACCGTGAGGAGAACTCGACTCCGGGAAGGAATCAAGTCGTATCGAGCTAGCAAACAGCCAAATCGGACCATAAAACAGAATAGTGTGGCCAAAATCCGTGCTCGGAAGCTATACGGCCAGGTGCTGACCAAGTTCGACGGGTGTCTTCTGATGGACGATGAAACCTATGTCAAGGCTGACTTCGGGCAAATCCCAGGTCAAAAATTTTACTTGGCAACGGCTCGAGGGGATGTTCCAGCCAAATTTAAATTTGTTTTTGCCGACAAATTTGCACGAAAATTCATGATTTGGCAGGGCATTTGCAGCTGTGGCAAAAAAACGAAAGTTTTCGTTACAAATAAGACAATGACGTCGGAACTATACCAAAAAGAGTGTCTCCAAAAACAAATTTTGCCGTTCATTCGATCCCACGACCATCCCGTAATGTTTTGGCCAGATTTGGCAAGCTGTCATTACAGCAAAGTCGTTCAAGAATGGTATGCAGAGAAAGGGGTCCAGGTTGTTCCGAAAAACCTTAACCCACCCAACTGCCCCCAGTTCCGCCCTATTGAGAAATACTGGGCAATCATGAAGAGGAGACTCAAGGCAAAGGGAAAGGTTGTCAAAGACATCAATCAGATGAAGACCTGGTGGAATAAGATAGCTAAAACGATGGACGAAGAAGGTGTGCGCCGCCTAATGAGCCGTGTTACAGGAAAAACTTGTAATACACATCTTTTGATACTATAATCAGAGTTTTACGCATGTAAAGATTACTATAATATTGTTTTAAACGTTTTTATTGCAATGCGTTCAATTCTGTTCATAACAAAACAAAAATAACGGCTTCTTAGTTAGATACATGAAACAGGGTATGACAAAAATAATAGCCCAAATTCAGCTGGAACAGAATAACATGAATTGTAAGAGAAAGTTAACAATATCAGCAAGTAGCATGTGCTCCATTTGCTTCGATGACTTGTTGCAGATGTTTTGACATATTGTCAGCAAGATTCTGTGGATGCTGTGGATTAATATGATTCAAATAATTGTCCTCGTTGGTGACGACATCCGTAGTCACATTGTGGTCCAGAATCCACCACAAATTTTCAATAGGATTTAATTCTGGACTCTGGGGAAGCCATTCGAATGGAAATCAATAGAAGCATAAAGCTGTCAGGATGCACGAAAAACTTCTAGAAACCCTAATTTCGCCAAATTCAGCAATAGTAATTTTAGGTGGATTATAATAGATCTTTAAGGCATTCAACTTGCTTGTTGCAGATATTAGTGCCAGTAGTAAAATAGTTTGTAGAATGTAGTTGCACAAATTGAAAGTTTACAAAAAAAAACAAAGAGTCTGCGTCGAGCATCGGCTGTGAACAAATGCGTCGATGCTTTGTTGCACTCTTTTTTGTTATTAGGAATAGCGCGTTATCTATTGTTTCGGTTACCTATTCTTCGGTGGTGCGAGTGATCGAGTGAGCACAGAAAAAAAACATTGAAGCTGTGTATGTTTTGTTAATATTGTTAACATTCATTCACATAAGTTTATATTTCTCTGAAAGCCGATTTTTTTGATTGAAAAGTATTGAGGTTATTCCCGTTATTTGGTGGCCAACCGTAATCCCTTGCTCCCCATGGCGCTGACTGGGGTACGAGTAAACATAAAAAATCGCGTAACCAACCCAGGTGAGACCTTGGTCGTCCTTTCCAAGGGTGTAACCTATCCGAGCGTCTGTTCTCCAATTTAAGGCGGGCTGATCGTCGTCCTCGTGCCAGCGTAGTACTCTAGTCAGGTCTGTGCACGATGGTCCTCCGGCGAGACAGGGTGTTGCTGCAGGCTCTACAAGCCAGCCGAAAAAATCACAAGTACAGGAAACATAAAAACATTAGTACAGGAAGCAAGCACTGCTGAATGTTTGCTGGAAAGGATCGACTGTACATACGTAAAGGGATGGTTATGCCATCTACCAAAGCTGCGCCAATACACACGAGCTGGATACAGCTTTTATCGTGATGGGTGAAATGCAAAAGCGCGTGATTAGATGGTGGCCAATCGACAACAGAATGTGCAAATTGATCATCAAAGGCCGTTTCTTCAATGTCCTCCTAATCAACGGGCACAGCCTTCATCTACGAAGTGACGATGAGGACGCTTAAGGACGTTTTTTTTTCGCGCAGCTGGAACGAGAATACGACAGCTGCCCAAGCCATGACGTCAAAATCGTTATCGGAGATCTCAATGCTTAGGCCGGCTAGGAGGAGAAATTCAGTACGAAAATGGCCTCAGACAGATCGATAAGCGAAGTTTAGGATGCCGTCAAACTGGCGCACATTGGCACAATTCTGAAAAAAGACGGTCAAAAATATTTTCTCCCTTTTGTCATCAATTTATCGACTAGGTGTCTTGGGAAGAGTTGCTCAAAATGTTATTCCGCATCTTTTGAAAAAAAAAACACGCCTAACCTTTCATAAGGGCTTAACAACACTTTCAAATTTTAACTTTTTTCAGCTACGAGATAACGGATTATTGTCTTCGACAAAGTTGTAGAACAGGTAATTTTAAGAAAAGTTGCTGAAAACATTGAGTTTCTAGAGCCTAACGTTAAAGCGATATAATGGGTTTTCTTTAAGCACTACCTAAAAACCGTTTTTTTTTTTTTGATAATTAGTACTTTGTTCAAATTTGACGATTTCAATATATTCTAAGAAATTGTATGAATTATTGAAACATACATTTTTGCTGAATACACCAATGCTCTCTGGTGACCACATTTTGATATATGGTGATTCAAGTATCTGTGTTACGTCATAATAAACCGCCTCAAAAAGGGTGGGCGGGTCCTGGCGGGGTCTTAAACAGATTGTTTTTGAAAGATTATCTTATGAACGAGTATTCCTGAAATTTTCAGCATTGGGTACTAAAAGGTACCTAGTGAAACCTCAGTTTAAAATAGTACACGTTATAAGCCAATTTATATTTCGTATGTGACGTAATACTCAACAAACTAAAAAATATATGCGGGTCCTGGCGGGGTCTCAAATTAATTGTATTTGGAAGAATATCTTATGAACTAGTAATCCTATATAGTTTAAGTTTGTTGAATATATTATATTTTTTTAGTTTGTTGAATATTACGTCACATTCGAAACATAAATTGCCTTATAACCTGTACTATTTCAAACTGAGGTTTTACTAGGTACCCTTCAGTACCCAATGCTGAAAATTTCAGGAATACTCGTTCATAAGATAATCTTTGAAACAATCAGTTTGAATCACCATATATCAAAATGTGGTCACCAGAGAGCATTGAAGTGTTCAGCAAAAATGTGTATTCCAATAATTCCTACAATTTCTTAGAACATATTGAAATCGTCAAATTTGAACAAAGTACTAATTATCTTAAAAACCCGGTTTTAAGGTAGTGCTGAAAGAAAACCAATTATATCTCGTTAACGTCAGGCTCTAGAAACTTAACGTCTTGAGCAACTTTTCTTAAAATTACCTGTTCTACAACTTTGTCGAAGACAATAATCCGTTATCTCGTAGCTGAAAAAAAGTTAGAATTTGAAAGTGTAGTTAAGCCCTTATGAAAGGTTAGGCGTGTTTTTTTTTCAAAAGATGCGGAATAACATTTTGAGCAACTCTTCTCAAGACACCTAGTCGATAAAATGATGACAAAAGGGTGAAAATGTTTTTGACCGTCTTTTTTCAGAATTGGGCCAATGTGTGGCGGTATATGTGACGGCGTATGGAGGAGAAGAATGAACCATGAGCTGGCGCAATTCTATGACGAGCCCAGTATTCAGAAAGTCGCTAAACCTGGAAGGGTACAATGGGCGGGACACGTTGTAAAGATGCAAGATAACAATTCCGCAAAAATGATGTTTGCCTCGAATCCGGTCGGTAAAAGAAGCAGATGAGCGGAGCGATCCAGTGAGTTAGACCAAGTGGAGCAAAGCGCTCGAAGTGTAGGGCGCTCGAGAAACTGGAGAAAAGCAGCCTTAAACCGAGTATCTTGGCAAAACATTTGAATGGAAAATTGGACCAGGAAAAGTAACGAAATTGTTATGTTTCAACAGTTATTTTTAAGACTAAAAATTTGTTATTTTTCAACAAAAATACTTATTCATCAAATAGAAGGTAATATGATGCATGGTGAGCTTTTATTTATGCCGGTTTCTGAAGAAAGACTAAGTAAAAGTTAAAATTGTTGGTATTTTTTTCTTCAAAAAATAAATTAACCTGTTATAAAAAAATATATAATATATACAACGTTTGCAGAATTTTCGATCGAGCATCAAATCCCAGCTGTATATGAAGAAAGCTTTGATATGAAAGATTTAACATTTCCCCTTATCGATATCGGTTCGCTACACTGTTGTTCAACTGCTGTAGACAGATAAAATAAACGATATTTTTCCAATCAGCATTCCAATATGATTAAAACTGCCAGTCAAAACGTTTCCATTTGGATGAAGCAATTAACAGTTGATTTTTTTTGGCACATGCGACAATTTTAGTGGACTTTTTTGTGCACTTGAGTTCAGATTTAAAGCGAATACATCCGCAAATGACTTCCACCTCGCCGGGTCGAACGCTTCTAATATGCCCCAAACGACCGTCAGCCACTCCGCCACGTGCCGCCACCCTGTTAATTGAGTTAACTTATGTCCACCCGAAAAATAAAGCGGAATCGAATTCACTCCAATCCGATCCAATCGACTTCCTTCAGTCACATTTGCATATAAATTTTCACGCTCGATTATGCAGTTTTGATTCCCTTCAACCACACCGACGTCGTTGACGTCGTGGGGTCAGGGCACATAAACTACAAGCATCGGGGTCCGGGCGGCGCTTCTTAGCATATGCCAACAGCAAACCGAGTGCAGCATAAGCGGGCGAGCACTCATAAAGCGAGTCATGCATATTGAAAAATGTTCCGCTTCTTCCACTCGTCACAGGTACACGAACGTACGATTGTGGGTTTTGTTAAATACACGTTTAAATTACGGCTAATTAGCGGTGGTTGAAGAAAACAACAACCAGTCGTCGTTTGTCGTTTGTCGTCATTGGTGTGTGCTGATCTGGTGTTGTTTATCCAAGCTTTGGAGCCTTTCTTCTTGGATTCATCGCCACCACCGTCCTTCCGAGTCGTAAGAAAGCGTAGAGCCACCAAGAACGTGATGACAGCAGATCGTGACTTACCAGAAGGTAACTTCTTTCGCTCTGTTGTATACCTTTTCTTGCGCGATTCTACTGTTGTACCTCGTTACCCAGCCAAAGCATCGAAGACGACGACAAACGACGACGACAGCGCTGTGCCGTGCCGCTACATGAGTTTGGTTCGGAGATGGTGATCCAATTCTCGTACGCCCTTGCTTTTTGCCCCCGCTGTCCCCATTGGAACCAATCGTCTGCGATCATCGTGGTTGTCGTTGTTGGTGTACAATAGAGGAAAAGTACATTTTCATGCACCAAAAAGCACACCAGACATCAACGAAGCAATTCGCTTACGGGGAGTACAAGGCAGGAAACGACAGCTTCCTCGCTAGGTACTATGTGTGTGTCGTTCGTTAGCATCATCAAGACCGTGGTTCCAGGTTTTAATTTGCACCATCATCACCTCTCGTCTTCACGGCTGCTGGCAGTGCTCGGCAGCGCGCTGATATTGGCTTTGGTTCCTATTTTGAACTGACTGTGTATCACTGACTGGGTGGTGGAAGACGGTTTGTTGAAAAGGTGATTTTTTTGTGAAAGCTAGATCTTTCTTCTACATGGGAGAATGTTGGGAGGAGTCTTCAAATAGGATATACACTGAGTGAAATAAATATATAACGATCCGCTTCTGAAAGCGTGTGGCTTAAGCGCCACTCCATAAAAGGAGACCACACACCCAATTTAGTATTGCCCGGTTAAGACTCTCCTCAGGGCGAGTCCATCAAATTTCCTAGAAAGGATTTACGGATCGAACCAGCCGACGGTAAACTAAAACGACCAAACCGGAAAGCCCTATTACTTTCCTGAAATCATAACAACGATAGTCACTCAGAGAATCGAAGAACGAAAACTCACCAACACCTAAAACCTTCACTCAAGAGAATCTATCCTCATCGGTAGTCCTATCACCTGCCACTAGACGTTGCCCCGAACTGGAAGTACGCTCTTCCACACAACATTAACACTCATATGAGAGACGGGACATAAACTCTAAAACGGAGAGCGCGAAAATGATGTCAAACATTGCAATCAATTAACCTAGCGAGATTTTGTAGCATCAATTTGGCAAACCACTACACCATTTCAACATTTTTTTTAGTCAAAATACTACACTATTTATAACATATCTACGATACAATCTATACATATAACTACACGATTATATTGCAATATAATACTGATCAACTACAGCATATGTTTTGGAATAACACCTGCTTTTAACCTTCTCGACCAGCTCCAGACGTTTTTCGAAACCGTCACAGGCGGCACGCAAATTCGTTTGATTGCGGATTTGAATTGGTTCATATTAGACGCCCTGTGGTCATTTACCTTCGGCAGCATGTATGACCATACGACATAATCCAAGGGATTCAGATCTGGTGAACTGGGAGGCCATTCATTCTGGTCCAAAAAGTCGGTCAAATTATCTCGGCACCAGCACCGAACGAGATTTGCAGTATGCGATGGCGCTCCGTCCTGCTGAAACACATAGTGATCATCTCCAAACACCTCTTGTACATTTGGCTTGACAAGTTTCTCCAAAACATCCATTTTATAAATAAGGGTGCGACCGGATCTCTTCCGGTTATCCAACGAGCAGGTGTCACGGTACCTTTGGATGGTTCGGTATACAAAATCCCGCTTTACTCCGAGGTTTTTCAAATTTCTGAAAATAGCTCCCGGGCGCTCACCTTTCAAAAATTCTTTTACCACCACACCACGAAACTCCGTCATCGCTGGTAAAAGATAAACACCGAATGAAATAATCGAAAATACCTAAAAAGCGTTTGTATAAAAACTGTGCAAAAACAACCCCAACACACGTGTAACATGTTGGGTACTTGCGCGAGACCAAAGCGAATGAAAAATTTGTATGGATATTTTGTGCACAGTTTATATTATTTTTTTTTTTTTTTTTTTTGTTTTGTTTTGTTGTTTTGTCTTTCTCTCCACTTCTCATGCTCTTGTTCTCGTTCCCTGTCCCCTTTTCTTTTCCCAACTCAGCTCCAATCGCGTGTGCTCGCGCGTGACAGTTTCTTTTTTTTTTTCCTTTTCTCTTTTTTTTGGCGCTTATCCAGGCGGGATTCCGGCTGGGGGCGACGGCACTCGGAAAATTAGCGCATGGCTCTTCAGTTCAAATTGGTAGACCCACACTCCAATCAAAAAAGGTTTGACTCACCAGATGATGTAGGAAGGGTTGTTCACCTACGTGCGTCGATAGTCGCTGTCGATGACCTATCGATGGGTTGAACGCACTAGCCTCCGATCAATGGAGATGTGCAATGGCGTTTCTCACGCCGGTACGATGGCGGTTACTCAGCCTAGCCGGGCGGTTGACGAGCCGGCGCGTGGACGCTGTCCACGTGGAGAATCCCCGATTCAGATGTCCGAATCTTCCGTCCGATGGGGAGATGGTTGGCCGCGCTTGGGTGCGGAATCAATTGCTGCGAATCATCAAAAAAGCAAAAAACTGGACAGAACAGTCAATACACGAATGAGCACACACATGGACGGCACATTTGAGCACGATAAAATTACCTGGAGGTTTGATAGCCTATCTACTATTTCGCATACAATTCACGATTCACGCACACTTAATCTAATATCTAGCTATGGAACAAAAACATAATTAATCTAAACACTTGACATCACTTTAAATTACCTACTTTAACTAACAAAAACGATCACGACCAAACGCGTACACTTCCAATTTGATGAGAAGTCACGGAATGATTAAGACTATAAGGTAATATAATATTTTAATAAACCGGAAGTTTATCATTTCCCGAAACCCTTCGTGTACTATCGTGAATCTGATGGTACGAAAGATAATTTGGATCGTGTAGTGCTACGACTGTCCCTTTCCTACCTTATCCATAAAATTAAATGAACCCGTCTTAGAAGTAATACAGCTTAAATGCTGATGCTCTCGCATAGCCTACCCTAAGGAACTAAATTCATCTAAATTAAAGCCAATAAATTATGTACAAACTCTAAAATTTACAGATATTAAAAGTGGAAAATAGAAAAAGTATTGATTCCTTTATTTAAAAAATTTATATAGATAAAATTAAGTAAAAATATGTGTGTAATGAGAGGATAAATATAATATACAAAATAATGTACGCATTACAAAAGTACATAATTTTCATTGTATTATGCTTAAGTTTGGTAAAACAAGATAAACAAACAAACAATTTCGTTCATTTTCATTGGAAACATTGAAACTACACAAAACACCGTGCGGGATTGTTGTCTGGCATCTTTACAACGTGTGCCGCCCATTGTACCCTTCCAGCTTTAGCGACTTTCTGGATACTGGGTTTGCCATAGAGGCGACAGGTCATTCTCAGCTTAATTCTTCTCCTCTATACGCCGTTTTCACATACACCGCCAAAAATGGTCCTGAGCACACTTCGTTTGAAAACTTGTGCCCGTATAGAAGATTCGGCCTTATCAGCGTCTTAATACATGGTACACTTAGTATGGTGGTTAAGTTTACCAGACCTTAGGGTCTTGTGGAGTCCTTAGTAAGCACGACTTCCGGTTATTATGCGTCAACGAATTGCTATGCTGCAGTTGTTATCTGACGTCACCAATGATCCGAGGTACACAGATTCATCTACCAGCTCAAAGTCATCTCCGTCGATAGTCACACTTCTGCCTGTGCGAGCTCTATCGCGCTCGGTTTCTTCTGCCAGCAGATGCTAAGTATTCGCCGTATTCACCCTTAATCCAACCTATTCTGCTTCACGTTTAAACCTGGTGTACTGCTCAGTAACCACCTGGAACGTTCTTCCGACTGGATTTATTGAAAATCGTGCCCCACATGTTAAAGCCCGCTCGTTTTATAATACCATCTAGCGGAATGTTGTACAGGAGGCGAAAAGACCATCGCCTTGCCAAAGTCCTTTGCTTGTTTCAAACGAGTCCGATAACGCACCCGATATCTTGACACAGCACTGTACACCATCCACCGTTGTCATGATCAGTCTAGCCAGTTTCCCGTGAATACCGTTCTCGTCCTGTCCTTACAGCAGGGGGAGGTAGCTTATCGAATCTTCCGGGCCGCTTCTTAGCATCTTGCTATGAGGTACCAGATCACCCATTGTTTGCTTTCGATCTGCCATATTTGGAGGAAGACTGCATGTAGTTATCTCAATTTATAATATTATGCCCACAATTTCAGCGGATTGGAGATAATGAAATCATTGAGTATAGTACCAAGTCTCCCCCAGTTGCTACAAAACAAATGAGCTTGGAAAACAATAGTTGCCAGAAGGCACGAAATGCTTATAGAGACCCTGATTTCACCAAATCTTTCAATAGTATTTTTAGGTGGATTGAATACTCTTTGAATGCTAGAATCTAGTTGTACAAATTGAAGGTGTTTACGAAATGAAAAACCACCACTACCATTTGTGAGTGCCCCCAAAAGCATCCTTACTGTTGACTCAATTGTTCTTTTTAATGATTCCAACAGCATCCCTACTGTTCGTTAAAATAATACCAAATCTGCTTTCTAGCGTTTCCTAACATTAACCTTGTTTTCCTAATGAAAAACCACCATCACACTTTGTAAGTGATCCCAAAAGCATCCGCATGGTTGGTTAAAATCGGTTCAAAGCTGCTGTTTGTACTATTGGAACAAATCGGTCCGAAATGGAAATCGGTCTCATGTATAAATAATTTACTAGACTTCGCGCGAATTCGGCGTATCACTTACCAGAACGAACACTGCTGCCAAACGCTTTCATCCAAGATCCCAGTGATTTATCGTGTATGTGCAGATGTTATTCCAATGAGGCGAGTATGACGTCAACGCATTCCTTCCCTTTCTTTTTTCTACCTACATTTAGACGGGGCCGGCACCTTGGTCTTGGATAAACAGTTTTACACATTGAGGATGTATGTTTGTCCCAGGCATCATCTGTGTAATTACAGCTGTTCTGAAAATAACGGAGTAGCAACCGTAGACGGTAAATCATGCTCACGCTCACGAAAACAAGAGGCGTTACAGCAATTACAAAGATGCTGTCAAATTCCAATAGGAATAAACTATTAAAACAGATTAGGAATAGAGTTACACTATAACTGATAAGAATATAAAGAATGTCGCATGTTATTACCCCTGAATTTAATTCTAATGAAGAATTTTTTCCCCAAACTTCCTATCATTCCTATTCCGTGAACCATCACTTACCCACCAAATCCACCGCATAAACCATAAGAAAGCTTCCCATAGCATAGTCATCGTGATCCCCATCATCATCGTCGTCGTCGTCGTCGTCGTCGTCGTCGTTGTCGTCGCTGTCGGTGTGCCATCGGTGAATAGTAAAAGTGTTCAATTGGGATGCAGAATCGATTCGATACAGACACTGAACATCCAGTTCACGGTGCTACCGAAGCCGCAGATCCGTCCGTGCTGTGCATTCTCAGTCTGCGGGTCTTCGGTGCTCGATTTAGAACAGGTCTGTCCTTGTGTGGTCCCACTCGTTCCCTCTCTTCATTGGAACACCGTTGCCCTGGTTCAATGACTCGCGTGTTGTATGGATTTTCACTCTTCTGCCACCTGCGGAAAAGGGCTTCTGGATTACTGTGTGCGCTTCTTCCAGACAAAGATGATTTGCGGAATTGATGCAATTTATCAGGTAATTGATGAATCGTTGTCGATTGTCAGCTGATAATAAGATTTCCAACCGGTAATTACAGCCCTAAAATTTTCGGAAAGTTTAAACCAGTTCCGATCATCACACTCAGCATTCACAACGACCTTCCTAGTTTCGTATTCCAAGCACATTCTTTCGCGTATTGCACCTTTATGGCAAAACTTAGTTTCAATAGTTTTTTTTCTGCAGTCAAAGCTCGGTCCCGGTTGAATGCAGTAAGAGTTTAAAACAGCAATCGAATACGAAACAAGAAACAAGAATTGTATTGCATCTGCATAACCGGCATGGCGGAGGAGCACGGTGGAATCCCTCGCGAATATGCGATACTACCTACCGTTTCCTCTGAAGTCCACACATGGCAATGCAACCACAGTAGCTATCTCTATGTAGAACTTTTGTACTAGGAATCGGGAGCATCAGCATTCCTTCCGGACCAACATGGGGACGGTTGCAAGTGTGGTTTTCAGAGATATTGCTTGTTTTATTGGCTTTTTTTACTATCAACTGTGCATTCGGTTGCGATGGAGAAAAATGGATGGGAAATAGGGTGAATCTGGCAACTACTGAAATGTTGATTGAAATGAATTTATTCCAGCCATGTGAAAAATTTTGCTGATTCAAAACAAAAGTAACAAATTTAACATTTCCGGACCACCCTGACACAAAATAGAAATAGAGACTATCTAGCCCGAAACGGTTGGTTGTCAACGTTACCTTTATCAGCTAAGTCTTACACGATTGGCTCACTTCCGGAAAACGTGGTGACTCTGTTGATTGCATTTTTGCTCTAGTCCTGCAAAATCCGCGACATAAGTCATATTCCATTTTTTTTTTGCACAAATGGCGAGGACATCATAAAAATATTAAAGGCTACAGTGCTTCTACCTTCAAGCTTTCAAGGAGTTGTGGATGGTTTCGAATGAACAGCTATCGTATCCGTCGACGACCGGGAGAAATGGATAGCCAGCACTCTTGCGTAGAAGATTATAGATGTTGCATACCTTCTCATTTGTATGGCTAGTTAGATACTTCAGCTTGCCGGCAGATGTTGTTATTTCTCGTTCGGGTTGGCTCTGTTTGTTGTATAAGGTTGTACAAGCTAAGCGAAACGAGTGTTTTTGTTGTTGTTGTTATAACTTAACAATCAAACGTTCTTTAATTGGATTTTATTCACCAAACATTCTGTTCTTTCCACTGAACAACAAGTTCGGAAGCTTGCCATGCTTAGTAAAGAAAAGGTGCCTACACCGATGGAACGTGGAAATGGTGGAAATGTAGACGATACTTATTTTTCCTATAAAATGTAAGCGATAGAGGTGGAAAAGCATGCCATAGTAGTGAGCTGCATCAAGTGGATTATGCTAGATTTGGCTCAACAAGTTACCATTGCAGAGATAAGCTTATTGTGTTTGGGAAAATATATGAACTTTAGTGGATTACGCTTTAAGTGATGGTATTATTTGAGTGTTTAATAGTTAGTACGTAAACACGCACGTAATATGAAATATTCATACCTGCCAGTCTCTAAAAATCCTTATCGATGGTTGTAGAAGTTTAATAAAACTTTATGTTTTTTTTTGGTTTTTTATTTGATTGGGGGGGGGTTTTTTTTTAATTTAAATTCAAATTTTTTATTTTTTGGGTGGGGGTTTTTTGTTATTTTTTTTGGTGTATGTGTGGGGGGGGAGGGGTGTTTTTGGGGGGGGTGAGTGGGTTGGGTGAATTATGGGGGCAAAAATATATTTATTCTTGGGGTGTTTTTTTTTGGGTCAGGGTGGCCACAGAACCGGGAAAACCGGGAATTAACCTGGAATTTTAAAAAAACCGGGAGAAACCGGGAAAAAACCGGGAATTTATGTTCACATGATTATTCATAATTTAGATTGTGTGTGATTATCATCGACCTCTAGTTATTCCTATCTTAGCGTGTTCATCCATAACGATCTGTGAAATTTTAGAGTGTGTGAATTGATTTACCTTCTATAAATATCTTGGCTCATTCGCGTAGTAGGCTTAGTGATGTTTAATGCACGCACACTACAGCGCCATTTAGATCAAAGGAGTGCAAGTAAGAAGGAAAATCATTTGGAGGAAAACAAACCATCATTCCTCTGCATGTGCCAGAAAGGGTAAGGTGATTAAACGTCAAAAAGCCTAAGTGTGTCAACGTGTGTTCTGACGTCTAATCTCTTCTCTCTTTCAAGCCCATAGAAAGCAAAGCACTTGCTGTCAGGCAAACGTTTCCCTATGAAAACAATATATTATATATTCGTCCTATGCGTTTGAAAGAAAAGGGATTAGACATCAGAAAACCAAATAATTAATATTATTATTATTATTATTAATCTCTCACGTTCACTTTTTCGCTTTGTTGGTGATACTGAGCTCATATTCGTCGCCGAATTCCAACAATTTTATTTGCGAATTAACACTCATCGTATATCGAAAACCGTTTTTTTTTTATTATAAGAAGATACCAGTGTAGCATTACCACAATAAGCGAAAACCACTTTAAATCAAATATTTAGCCATCTTGTTCGAATTCTCCTTGCTTGTTATTTGGTACAAGTAAGGATGTTTCAGAATCTCCTTATCCTGTTTTGTCGTTTTGGTTACGCGTTTCTTTTCTTTTGGCAGGTCTATATTTTCTTCATCCAATATTTCTTCCTGTGTTAACTGTTCATACTGGCTGTCAAAACTATCAAATCTTCGAGCACATCAATATCGAAAATAAACTGTTTCGGAACTCGGCTCTCCTTATGACATTTTTGTTTTTTATTTTTTATTTGAATTCATACTTGCAAAATCCGCATGAAAACATATGGAAATGTTTTTTTTTTTTTCCACCGAAGAAGTAGTGTGTAGTTGATGAATTTTATTTTCCAGAGTATATCCCGTGGTTGGGTTTACACTTCAAGAAAACTGTAATTTTTGTGTGGACTTAATGCCCGCCACGGGAATTCAAATCCCGGGCTCTATTTAAAACACACAGGCACACATACCCCGTGACGCTTCTCCTGACCTGTAAATCAGTCTTAAACCGGGAAATTTTTAACATGTGGTCCGAGAAAACCGAGAAAAAACCGGGAATTTGAAAATGAAAATTGAGTGGCCCCCCTGCTTTCAAAATTAAACACATATCTATGATAAAAAATGTTTAATTTTAAGATTTTTTAATTTTTTTTTTTTTACTTATAAATATATTAATTTTTTCTCGTGGCTATGAAACATTGTCTTAGCTTTCAGGTTCATGGTACAATTGCAGCAGGACCACAATCTGCAGACATTTAAATAAAAATGAAATTATTATCATTTTATAATGTAATCCATGCATTACATTTTGTATGCTTATTTATAAGTCATTTTCAGCTTCGCATATATGCATCCTTGTCAGTTATAGCTCATCTAACCTACGTTATGTATTTGAAAAGATAGAAAGGTTTTTGATGTTTTTTTTTTATTTTTTAGAAAAAATCATATTCGAAAAATTCTACTTAAAAAAAGCACTTTCCTACTTCATCAAAAATATGTATTAATTTAAAACCTAGCAGTTTACAATCATTCATTTCCTATTTCACAGACATAAAGTATCATTTATGGATCCAGATGAACAAGAGCTATCGGAAAATTCATTTTTTTATCTGTTTGTATGTTTGTTTTATTAAGATTTAGTTTTTGGATTCATACTCATATGAAATTTATTTCGCCTTATTATTAGCTGTTTTCATTTTTTTTCCTATATTATTATGATATTAATACACATCTTATTTTTATTTTCAGTAACATACCAGAAGATGTCAGATACATCTTGTACCTACGTTTATTATGTTCTCTGACTATTACCCATTGTAGCACGGAAACTAAGTCCGACAGCAATGGGCTCTCCCCTCTGTTAGACTTGATCAAGCTTTAATAACCACTGATTATCCTAATCATGCCGTTGTATGAAGGGCCAAAAAGGGGTTGGGTGGATCGATATGCAACATCACTTATACGTATCCACAGGGATATAAAGAATCTCTTTCCAACAACAAGACTGAACAATTGTTCAAAAGAGCAAGCTATCTAACATGAGGATGCCCCAATGGGCGGGGAGAAGAGCCCGCCCTCTATTCACAAACTGTTAGCAATGGGGAGTTGGCATTCCCACTCTCCCCATCCAGAGTGCTTCAATCGGGTGCCCTGATGGTCCCTCCCATTCCCATGAATATAATGGTGTATATATTTATGTAAATGAAAAATACTACAAGCATTCGTATCTATAATATATGATCTTCGTTCGGTTGATCCTTAAATGCAAGAAATGTTGTAAAATGTTAAAGTATAGAGTTCTGTGGTTTCGCGCATAAGCACGTTTTCGTTCGTTTTCAGCGATAGCAGCATTTCACCAAAATCTTGATTTGAGGTATCCTGAAAAAGTTTATTAAATCTATTGAAATTTTACAAAACTAACATTTATACATTTTAATTTACTGTTGCCATGGTCACTTTTTGCTACTTGATGCTGATTTTATAACAGCAATCCGCTTTAATTTTTGCTCTCATGTTCTCTGACTATTATTGTGAAAACAAATTCTAATCTTAGTAGATCTTAATCCAATAGAAACTGCAACAGTGGAAGTCTTTCGATGAGTGGATGTTCAGCTTAGTTACGGATATATGTATTCTACTATAGTTTACTGGCCTGCTGGTATTATTATTTTATATTATAAGGTCAGTTTATTGTTTTATGTTATGATACTAAATGGTGTGACATAATTGCATTTAAATTCATTTCATTAAAATCACTATTTCCGATGAGACTCACTACAAAAATTATATAAAGGATCATATAAAGGAAACGGAACGGCACATCGAAATTTTAGGTTTACTATTCTATTGCTATATAATTTCAGATCATTCATAGGTATCCCAAGTTTTATGAGATAATTTAATATCATTTTTTTTTTCTCGCAGCTTTGTCTAATTTTCAGGTCCACAAATGGAAGTGTTATTATCATTCTTATATTCATTCATTCACTATATTATTTGTCATTATAATATTCAATCACTATATTTTTATAAGTATAATATTAATTCACAAGATTTTAAGTATTACTATATGACACTGAATATATATTGGGAAAGGAGGGAGCATCAGGGTATCACTCAAGCTGGAATTGGACAATGGAGTGGTATGACAACCGGCGTCTAGGAGGGAACAAACAGTATCATTTTCTTTATCCTACCGATTCGATTGTGATGCTGTGAATTCTACTCCAACAGTTTCAGTGAGAGTGACGCGCCCTTCTTAACAAGCCATCCCGTAGAAAGCTTAATAAGTATTGCGAATTGGGTTATTCGATTTGTTGGATCGTATCGTTGGAAGGAGAATCTCATGTTCCCGCGGGTTTCGCGTAAGTGTCTCTGCTTACGGGTCCGCCCCACCGTTTTTGGCCCTTCATACAGCGTTACTGTGAATGCAAACCGGTAACTCAATTTGATCTTGCTATTAAGTGGAGCTGCATACATGACAAGGTCTCAGAAGGGATGGTGGCTACCTTTCATACATACATACATACATACAGCGAGTCCAGCGATTTTCTAATTGTTTTATCCCATCCGAATAGTACTTCTTCGGAAGTCCTTAAACATAGCCGTCGGTTTCAGCGTTGAGTAAAATCGCTTACCGGTGAACCATCTCTTCAGGTTTGGGAACAAATAGAATTCACTGGGGGCCAAGTCTGGCGAATACGGTGGATAGGGAACCAATTGATACCGAATTTCATTCAATTTCGCTTGAGCAATTGAGGATGAATGAGCAGGCGCATTGTCGTGATGATAGAGCACACTTTTTCTCTGCAAATGCGGCCGTTTTTTCTGGACTTCATCCTTCAAACGATCCAATAACGCTGCATAATATGCGCCTGTTATGGTTTTACCTTTTTCAAGATAGTCGATGAATATTACACCTTGCGCTTCCCAAAGCACGGAGGCCATAACCTTTCCCGCCGATTGTTGCGTTTTCGGGCGGTTCGGAGCACTTTCGCCCGGTGGAACCCAGTGTTTTGCCTGTTGCGATGTGTAGTAATGGATCCATGGTTATGAATCGGCGGAAAAAACTCCTTCGGATTGCATGTAAACTTGCTCAAATTCTCCTGAGAGGTTGTAACACGAATGCGTTTTTGGGTGGAATTGAATTTCCTGGCGATATCATGATCTGGGTTTGCCCTAATCGTTCTCAACACCTTCAAATGCAACTTCCGATCTTTATTTTCACTAGGACGCTTGCTATGATTCTGTCGATCGATAGTATGCCGCTCAAGGAAATGTTTGCGAACGCTACGCACGGTCAATTTAACCAATTTCAACGACTCCGCGATTTTTTAACTTTACCTGACCGGATTTTCGAAGTGAGTGTCAAAATTTATTTTTCGTTTCGCTTCCATAAAGTATAACTTCCTTGAAACATTATGAATCGTGTGAGAATGTGAGAACGCTTTTGCAATGTATCGTTCAAAATTGTTCAGCTATACAACACGACATGGATTGGACGGAACTGACCACTAATAGTTGATGCCCGCTGATCGAAGGCTGACAATTTTTTAAGAGTGTTCCAGCTAAGAAAATCGTTTGAAAATTTAGCTGGTTTGACTTCTAAAGAGCTAATTATGTTTATTGTGCTAGGGTAAATGTTGGCTTCAGCAATGTTGACTATTTTGGGCAACCGATTTTCAAACCTCTAAATCTATATATTCATCCATCTTAGCACTCGTAACTTGGTTCTTTGGATTTAATTTGCTTACCCACTTATAGTCAAGAATAGCTCACTATTAAGCCATAGTTTTCTAAGAATAAAACTTCGAATCAACTCAAAAAAATTGCTGTTTTAATTGCCTATAATTGATTTTTTTTGCACACGGCCTTCAAATGGGCCGATCTATCTATATAAATAAAAATGAATTTTTGTCTGTCTGTCTGTTTGAACCTTATCGACTCGAAACTTACTGAACCGATCGGCGTGAAATTTTGCACGGAGGTGTTTTTTGGGCCGAGGAAAGTTCTTATGATAGTTAGAGACCCCTCCCTTCTCTGGAAGAGACTCGAGAAGTAATCAACCAAAGGAAACCAAATTTAGCATATGAGAGTTTTTGGAGACAATAAATGTTTCTATGGTGGTTTAAAACCCCTCCCTCTTCTGGAAGGGGAGGCTCTCATACAAATGAAACAGAAGCTTCTGCATAACTCAAGAACTATTCAAGCAAATGGAACAAAGTTTGGCATGTGGGGTTTTCTAGAGGCAACAAATGTTTCTATGGTTGTTCGAGACCTTTCCCCTCTCTAGGAGGGGGGGGGGGGGCTCTCATACAAATGAAACTGAAATTTCTACATAACTCGAGAACTAATAAAGCAAATAGAACCAAATTTGGCATGTGGGGATTTTGGAGGCAAGAAATGTTTCTACAAATTTAAACCAAACATGAGAATTATCCCTACTGTTACGAACATTTGTATGAAGGAGTTCTTAGGGCCGAAGAAGGTTCTTATGATAGTTCGAGACTCCTTCTCCCGTCTAGAATGGGGGGCTCCAATACAAATGAAACGTAAATTTCTGCATAACTCGAGAACTAATCAAGCAAATAGAACCAAACTTGGCATGTGGGAGTTTTTGGAGACAATAAATGTGTCTATGGTGGTTTGAGGCCCCTCCCTCATCAGGACAGGATGGCTATTATACAAATAAAACAGAAATTTCTGCATAACTCGAGAACTAATCAAGCAAATGAAACCAAATTTGGTATGTGGGGGTTTTTGGAGGCAGGATTTTTTTCTATGGTGGTTCGAGACCCCTCCCCTCTCTGGAAGGGGGCTCTCATACAAATTAAACAGAAAGTTCAACCAAACATGAGAATTATACAGGCAACTAAAACACAAAGTGTGTATTTCTCAGGTAAGCAGCATGTTCTGATAGAAGTTTGAACCCCTTCTTAGTCAAGAATGGGGGATGCTATCAGTGCTACATTATGCCAAGAAGTTAATCTCAGGTTATACAAGAGAACATTACGTTCTAACTGACTGGATACGGCGTGGTTTGAAGATTAATGTTTTGTCTATGAAATACTTCTACACAGAAAGAAAAACCATGCTAGAAACTAATGATCCGAGGGTTAAATTTAAAAAAACACACCTACGTTTTAATAATTGAAAATATGTTAACAAAACTTATTCCGCTCGCACCGGGTTCAGCTAGTAAACGAATAAAAAAGGGGCTGCCGACAATAGCTACACTCACTTGAGAAGTTTTAGCACTTTATAAAAACACTTTCAAGCCTTTCTGGATGATTCGGTCGATTGTGGTAGAAAAAGGATCACAGAGCGAATAAATATAAACAAACAATTCCGTCAAATGTATGCACGACGCTGTAAAAATAATCATAAAAGAGTGAACTCAGCCTCCCCCTACATAGTAATTGATCAGAACTAAAATTACCTTTTGAGGGTCATTATGGGTGAGATCAACAAAATTATCAAAGAGCAATAAGTAACACAGTTACGCCTTGTTAGGTTCCGAAAACCCCGTAAAAGTGGTCAATTTATTGTTACATTAGAAGCTAGTCTTGTGACATTTCAAAGTTTGCAGAGTTTGGCCGGTTTAAAATTTCCATCTTGTTTCAGAAACGATTTTAGTTCTCCAAGAACCGATCATTTCTCCAATTTTAAATTCTGTATAAAAAAATTACAATTGGTCACATGGCTCCGGAGTTATTCCAGGGTAGGGGTGGGGTAGGTTATTTTTTCAGATGAAGGTTAACTTCATTGTGAGACATTTCGAGGATTCTTGGTCACTTTGGCCACATTCTTGAAAATGTTCTCCAACGTACTTGTTTTGCAAAATCATGAAGTTTCGGGCGTCGCAAGCTAGGTTTAGGAATCAATCGAAATGTGGCCATTAACCCAGGAGGATCAAATGTCCGGAATACCCCAGAATGTTTCTGCCGACAACATTTATCGAAGCAGACAAATTTACTGAAGCGTATGAAAACCGCATCTCAGCTCTTGTGCCCGGATCTTCGCATGATACCTCCCAGCGCAATGTTGAACAACAGTCATGACAGTCCATCAACTTGTCGTAGTCCCCGACGTGATTCAAACGAGTTAGAATGTGTAACTAACGGACCATAAAGCTCTCGTTCCCTGATGATTTGTAACTAGCAGCTCCGGCTACAATACCAAACGGGTCCTCTGGCCAGAACGGAGATTCCAGCAGTGTTTGCCGAAATGGAGATTTCAGCGCCTTTTTACAGAAAGGATGGTGACGAAAAGACCAGTTCGGCTTACTGGAAAGCACTTGTCACTGCACCACGAACGCTTATTCAACTGCGAACGGTCACAATTTCCACGTGGCTTCGGGACACTGTACAACCAGGCCTAGCGAGCGGAATGTTCCTTAACAATTAGCCAATAACTTTGACTGCCCTTATAATGTGCGTCAAAGTGATAGCACCACTTCACTGCGAGACTAGCTTCTTAACTTTTAGCCGTACCGAACTTCACTTGTCGCTTTCCCTAGCTCAAAAGGCCTCATCATTGGGGCAGATGAGCTTATATAGCTCAACGGGTGGAAACTCAGAATCGGATGATGATCACCCCATCCTTTGATGATCGTACTCATCAAAGGAGTTGATCCCTGATACTCATCCCAATCTGATCACATGTGCGCTCTCGTATTTTAGACGATGACTCCTACCAGTCTGAGTAAAATAGCTCTTGTTCGGAAATTTCATTTTTTGTACAGCGTGGTGCTATTTTACCAGACTAAATTAATTTCAATATTAAAAAATGGAATTATGTTATTTGAATCGTGTTTTTTATAATCCAAGTATTTAAGAAACAAAATTCCATTATGGAGGGGTGGCAAAACTAGCACCGAAAATTAAATTTCAGGTTGGAAACTTAATGAGAGGTTACACATTTTCTCCCAAATTCTTCACATGGTTTTGCACCCCGTTCATTGTAGCTTTTATACGTCTTGTGAGCTCTCCGGGAAGGCCATTGTCGTCCATAATTCTACATAGCTCTGTGCAGTCGATACTGCTGTACGATGTCTTAAAATCGACTGGTATTCACGGCATTTTTTAAGTATTTGCCGTACAATGAAGATCTGGTCCGTTGTCGAGCGCCCGTCGGTGAAACCGGCCTGATAACCCACGAACTCATTTACTGTTGTTGATAGACGACGGAAAATAATCTGGGATAGCACTTTGTAGGCGGCATTTGTAGATGGGGCATATACCCCCTTTCTTCCATTCCTCGGGTAGCTGTTCGGTTTTCCAGATTCTACCTATCAACCGATGCAGACAGATGGACAGCTTTTCCGAGCCTATCTTGATGAGTTCAGCTCCGATACCACCCTTGCCAGCCACCTTGTTAATCTTGAGCTGTTGGATAGCATCCTTTACTTCACCACGTCGTTTGGAGCAAGCCGGAATTTCAATTGAAACGCTTTCGACGGTGACTAGATCGCAAATGAATTTTAGCTTACACACGTTTGACAGAAAGTTAATTGGGAGTGAATCGGTGAAAGTAAGTTTTATTCACTGCATGAAAGTTACATTGAATAATAATAACGCGTTGTAGGATTGTCAGCAAAAACTAAAAACATAGCATTTTTGAAAACATTTACCTCAGGAACTAAAATACCGCCATCGCCAATTTTTTTTAAATGTTTTGAAGAAAGGTCTAAACTTTCAATAAATAATATAAAACCGAGGGGCTCCTTGGTCTCGCGACCATGAAAACCATGAAAAACGAATATAATTCATGTTTTCAAAATAAACATCACAATTAAGGTGCGTTTTCATATTATAATTTTTTTCTAAGAAGCATATTTAATGACCCTTAGTTTACCTTGTTCAATGATGGAATCGCTTAGTAGTTCAAAAGTTATGAATGTTTGAAAAAATGTTGTTTTTATAACTAGAAAATAAGAAGAATGATTATTAATTTCCATTTAATTCCAACTACCTTTATTGCTTATCTTGACAGATACGCGTATTTCGTCTACAATGTGCAGACTTCTTCAGTGTCGTGTACTAATACTCGACTGTTGTTTTTATAGTCAGTTTGACGCGGAAATGGTCTCCCTAATGAGGAAATAAAAAAAAACTTGTATAAGATTTTTCGATAAAGAGCAAAACTACCAATTGTTATGAAATTCTGGGAGCTCGCGTATCATATGGCATAATGTCGTTTGGCATAAGGTCGTTTTGCATAAAGGCGTTAAGCATAAAGTCATTTGGCATAACAATAACTTGAGCTAAGTGGTCATTTGGCATAATGCCGTTTGGCATACCCCAGTAGCGCACATGTTGCAAACCAGTTGAGGTGACAGCTTTGTGACTCTATTATGTCACAATCATTTTGCAGCAAACATGTTTGACCGTCGTGTGTTGCTTGTCTAATGACCATTTGGCATAACACCCTTGAAATAAAATAGAATCCAAGTGGTCATTTGGCATAATGTCATTGACATTGGCAGCGGGAGGCCTATATAATGAGGTCGATTGGCAAAAAGCCACTTAGCATAAAGTTCATTTCGTATGAACAAGAACACTAAACTGTTCGGGCGTAAAAATAATTGAGAGTGCAAGTCCAAGATCCGGTGGCCTATGGCTCAGCAGCACACCTACGCCGTAGTGGGGTGGTAGCTATTCGGCCACTGCTGGCCCGGCAGAGTACCAGGCCTTGGTGGGGCCCTAGCTGGTTTTCGCCAGGCTGAAAGGGGTGAGAAAAATACCATGACCCAGACCCGATTGCCTATGGCCCGACAGAGCACCAGGCCCGTGGTGGGACGGTAGCTGGTCTGCCAGGCAATCACTCAGCGAAATTAACTTTCGATATTCATAAGATTGCATTATGATTATTTGCTACAAGCAATCGTTATGAATTTAATCAATTTACCTCATGAAATATAATGTTGTTGAAAAATTAAAATATGGAGCAACCTGGATTCGAACCTTGAACATTGAGGTTATGGGTCCAGTGACTTGACCACTAGTATATATCAACACTTGAAAATAGGAAAACTTAAAGGCAAACAACGACAACGTCGTGTAAAACAAGAACCATTCATAAGTCAACATTATGAAAATTAAAGCTTCGTTCATAAGTTGAACCTTATGAAATTCTTAAGATTATTTGGCTGAGTGAAGGATGAAAAAAGTTGTAAAAAATTACAAGTCACGAACCCATTCGCCCTGTCCAGGTTACACCCCAGGCCCAGGCCCAGCCCATGCCAAATTATAACTAGGCCAACTGAATCTGAAGCAGCTTTCATTTTCCGTAATTTATGGCAAATGGTCTTTATGCCAAATGACCGTAATGTTTTTAATTATTTCTTTGTTTTATGCCAAATGGTCACTATGCCAAACGGCCTTTATGCCAAATGACCATTGATTACCTAACATCTTATGCCAAATGACTTTATGCTAAACGACTTTATGCCAAACGACCTTATGCCATTTAGGGTAGCCCCCAGATAATAATGAATATTGTTGTTTGAATGTTTTGAATTTTTTTTCTTAACCCTAAACAAGTGTAAATTTACCCTGAAATTTAAAAATTTCCACTTTGTAAGAAAAACTATATTCTTCTTAAATTCTATCACCTCATTTTCTTTTGATTAATATGATTGCTTCTAAATGATTAAAGGCACATAATTTGATTTTCTTAGAATGATTAAACAAACCCACTCGATCATCATCCGTCCACCCTACTCCCACGCGTCACTTTGGTTCATTACCGATTTGAAGAAAAACAAAATCCTCGCTATCACCTCCAGACAATCTTGCTTGTCGTTGTGGTACCTGTATTTATTCGTTGTTTGTTTTGCATCATCCACGTTTCCATGTCTTCTTTTCGCAGTCCATTCTTGCTTGTAGTGATCGTTTTGTGCTTCTTATTTTCGATCGTTGCTTGGTTATCAAGAGGACACTCATTTCACCTCAAATGGCCAATCTCCGCCAATTCGTGTTGCCTCCGTTGTTGTTGTTGTTCCTGCTACAAGGGACAATTTTGACCGGCTGAAAGCTGCTTGTAGAGTTTTAATCTACAACCGAGGATCGCTCCGGTCAACACACGGTTCGTGATCATTAATAACCACACGGCGACGACATGGTGTATCTTTTGTCATGTATTCCCTCTTTCTCTGTCCGCAAAACATAGCCCTGTGTGATATGAATCTTCACTCAGCTATTTAACCGGCACGATTCCGGTCTTTTCCGGACTTGTTACAAGTGGAGAAAATCGAGATGAATTTCCACGGAAAACAAACAGGCAGATCATCAGGACTCACTGGAAAAAGTCACGAAATCGAGATGAGAGGTCTTCCCGAATAAACGTCTCAATTTTCGAACTCCCGTCCATCAAATCCGAAACATATTAGGCAAATGTTTACGCTTTCAAGCAGCCAGTGACAGACGAGACGTGTGGAGGATCCTTTTCAAATTATCCCTACTCATATTGTCAATCTTATACCGGGTGGTGAGCACTGAGCAGTACACCCCTTTCCCACATGTCAATTCAGCTATCATATGAAGAAAAAAGCAAACAATCCTCCGAGAAGCACGCGTGGCTGTGTTTGATGGAACAACAATCAAATCCAGTGGCATTATTTACATTTCTTTCGTTGAATTACCCTTTCTACGTGTACCCCGAGATGATGTGGGTGTCCTGAAATTTGAAACCTGTCGGGGTTTGTTTTTCAATCTTCGAGAGTGCCCTCATCGAGCAATATTGAAATTTTGTCACATGTTCCCTCGATAGACCATCCAGCTAATCAACTTTTCTCTTTCTTTCTCTTTTCAGGTATGTGTTAATCCCATTTTCAATTCGAGTGCAATTTGCCGTAAAACTCCTCGGACTCCTGGCAAACTTTTCCGGTATGCATTTTCATTATTTGCGTATCTGTGGAGCTTGTTGGTCGGTTAGTGTGAATGGATGCCTAATTTCCTGTTCATAAAGTGCTTCCTTTATATTAATTCGTTAAACTCGAGTAGGGGGGGTAGAACTGTGCAATTCCCAACTTTCGATAGAGAACTGCCAAAATTGAGCTATTCACTCCGGTAATGAAGTCTCTATATATTATTACCATTTCGGTGCCGGCCAAGTGGAAATCGAATGAAGTGCTGCTGCCGCTATAATCCCCTGGAACGGATAGTTTCAGTTGGCTTGGTTCGGCCATTCATGAATGAATAATGTTGAATTAGATCGCGGTCTGGTGCATGCGAATTGGGTAATTGTTTTATTCAGCATGATTGTTGGGCATGGTCTTGGGGTTTATTAAAAGGATAGGAATCGCTCTGACATCCGTTAGGGAAATCGAATGAGAAATTTACTAGCACTTGGCTAGAGTTATGTGTTGAGCTGCTACCAAAAAGGGTGTCATTCTTAAAACGCAAACTACACACTCCCACGAAATCTAACCCAGAAGAGTAAAAATTGGGCCACCGCAGTGGTTGAGTATATTCGAACCAATCGTCAGCAAACAATTTGTCAGTTCGCACCCAACAAATTTCCCAACCCATCTCAACCACCAGGAGGTGATAATTATACCAGTTTCTCTCCGTGCTCCGTAATACTAATGGGAGTAAACAAACGTTTCTCCAGTTTGCTCGTTGAAGGGCTGATAAAAAGTGTTCCATTTTCCAAATATTTTAACATTCCTGCTTCGCAATGGCAGTGATTTGTTTGTTTTTCACCACCACTGCCGCCAGCAGTTTCACGTTTCTAATTTATAACCTTAGGTTTTATTTTACTGGAGGAAAAAAAAGCATCGAAAATCGTCAATGACACACATAATTCTTCTTTCGCTCTCGTTGCACAAAATTTCCCTTCCCCTCATCGGCTGTTTTTTCCAGAGTTGAGGGTGCATCTTCTTACAGCTTCAGGATTTCAGTGGTAGTAGGAGTAAGAAATCGTAAAGTAAATAAACATCTCACTCCAGGCTCGTTCGTTTGTTTGTCTTGCCTGATTTTATTTTATTTTATTTTACGAGTTTGCTTCGAAGTTGATGCATCGAAATATGTTGGCGGTGGGGGTTGAGAAGTAAATTTACGATACAAATTTGCTTGAAGCTTGAAGCGATTTGAATGCCGTTTCTCGGCAACTCGTCATAAGCACTTTCAGCGATCATTTTGCTGACTATAGGAACGACACGGGAAGTGTATCGATGACTTGCTCGTTTGGAAGGTGGGTGGCCTGCACTTCACAAGGATCGAAAACGAAGGGACGTTAAATAAATACCAATAAAGTGCCTCAAAATAATTTACATTGATTGGACGTGTACGGATGGGAAATGCTTCAAGTTTTCTCATCTTTATAGATATCATAATGCGGGTGCAATTAAATGCTGGTTTATGGCTTTCATCCCTTGTTTAACCATGATGGGCGCGAATGGTATGGACTCTGTTTTGTACGGTTGATGAAATTAAGAACTTTCGACGTAATTTCAAAAGATGATTCAATTTCTGTTGAATTTAGCAAACGATGAAACAGATGCAATGCATCTCGACTGGAAATAGAAAAAAAAATCTCGTTCATCTTTTTCCCGCATCCGCATATACCATAAACTCCTCGAAGTCAAAGAGAAGTTGAAACATTAAAGAGGAAATAAGGACTTTCGGTAGCGCCCTGCAACCGCTTTCGCACATGAGCAAAATTCTAACACCCAATCCAAATGCTAGCGGAGAGCGGCCTTTGAATGGACGTGCTGATTCTGACACCTCTTTCCTGGTTAGTGCTCGGTATCCTACCAAATCCCACCCGTAAGGTGGTTGAAGTGCTGGTTCTAGTGGCCAAGAGTTTATGATGCTGTGTTCGGCGGGAGATGAGAGGAAAAACTCGACTTTTCGTCGACACACCACAGGATGCGAATGAGACGGGTGAACGCGTACTGAAAACGTATTCACTTTCGAGTGGTGCTTGTTTTGCATGCCCGGGAAGGTACAGTTTTCTGGTTTCGTGGGGATAGAGGAGATGTTGGTTGCGTGCGACGAAATCACAGCCCGCTGGTAGCTGAATGGGATAAAAGTTGGTAGATTTAAGCACAGTCCAGTCGGGATTTATGTGACGGGTGGCTTTAAATTTGAAAATTCATAGTAAATGTTGAGGGTCCCCCCTCAACATTTACTATGAATTTTCAAATTTAAAGCCACCCGTCACATAAATCCCGACTAACATTGCCAATGTCAAGCAACAGTGCCAAAACCATCCAGCTTTATTAAGTTTTATCAAAGTTTTATGAAAGCCACTAGAGATCAATTTGGTTTTATTATGACATCAAGAGGTGCCAATAGGGTTCATATTTTAGTCAGGTTTATGAGAACCTACACAGCTTGTTTACAACGATCTTAAAACCTTTTTTCTCAAATTCCTTTTACTCCTATCAAAGGTTTTATTTCGATTTTATGACATCGTAAAATGCTGTTTTGAAATGCCGTTTCAGGACTCGTCATATTATCTTATTATGGTCAGTTGAAAAAGTGTTTGCTTCCAGTACATTTATTAAACAGCAAATTGGCATTGAGGGAAGTCACAAAATGACCAAATAGTTTTATAGTAGCCACTGCGAAGATAAATTGGCTTCTGGCAAAACTGTGATTTTTTTTCAATCACCATATTCAAATATAAGAAATAATTTAAATGTGGAAAAATCAATGCACCAAATTTAAATGTAATGCAAATGAACTGTGGATTGGAGACCAATTTCGGTATTTTTTTAGATAACCTTATTGAATTCCATAAATTTTCAAGAAATTCGTGATTAATACATCGAATATATTTATTTTAATTTTGTTTTTGTTGCAGTAAACTCGCATAGTTTCCGAGGTGCATTATTAGGCTCTTATCGTGCCAATATTCATCACAAAATTAAATGCGTACATGATATCCAGCATGATACGTTGTAAAAAAAACTCAATTTGTTTTGGATACTTTGCTATCATACAAAATTTCCCGCAACACTAGAACGTTTTTCTTAGATATTATTTACTGAGAAATAAATCAGAAGAGCCGGAGAATCGAACAAAGCAAAACAACAAAAACCAACCACGATATCACAGTGAAGTTTGACAACTGTGGCCATTTGGCCGTATGCTGGTTTTCATGACAGCCAATAGGTTTTATGAAGGTTCTCAAGTGGTCATAAGATCTTTCACTAGAACATTTTCAAAATCTGTATGAAGGTTTTATTAACTTGTTTTCACAACCGTCTCTAGAGTGGGCCACGTTGTACAAATTTCAGCTTTAAAGAAGCATATAGGAGGTGTTGGTAGACAACACAGTTTTGAATGTAGTTTTATCAACAAACATACGGCTGGAA